>CM042691.1:84826344-85426344 GCA_023614405.1 Avena insularis | reverse complement strand
ACGATATGCAAGTTCATCCCACATGGAAGGGGCCTTGGCTTCCCTATCTTCAGCTGTAGCCTCTCTATTTGCTGCTTTAGCTGCAACCTCTGTATTTGCGGCTCCAGTTATAGCCTCTCTGTTTGCAGATTTAGCTGCATCCTCTCTCTTTGCAGTTTCAGTGTCACGCTCAGCTATGCTGCATTTCCGACAAAGGGCACCCCTTTGCTTGTCTTCCCTCTTGCAACTGGGGCAAAACACGAGGAAAGTTTGAAATAAATGGATCTGAGCATATAGCTGGTAGGTCATGTAAGAATCTATGGCTGCATACTTTAGGTTTGTCTTAGATAACGGCCTCTCCTCCCAAAAATCATGCCTATCTCCAGAGAAATCTTCCTTCATTTTGGTGTATGACGGACCGATGATTCTAGACGCGAGACTATCCATTCCATCGCTCCTCCATCCCCCTTTGATCTTGACAAGATCTTGAATATCGATCCACTTGTGCTTAGGAATTTTGATTCCCGCATGAAAAAAACTTGACAAAATCAGATGTTTTGTCGATAGTTCAAAAAATAATTCCCTTATGCACAAGGAATTGGCGCAGCGCTGGACACTTCTTGTCAGTCCTGAAAGTATGTAGTTTGTCATCATAAAATGCATGACCAAAACAATGACAAATTGAGTAACTACAAATGTTTTGTCAATGCAAGATCATCATCTCTGAATATATTTTTATGGTACAAAAGTTTAGTAAATGCAAAATCAAGACTCTCAACATTGGCTTGTCATAATTTTTTTGGTCCTAATAAAATTTAGTAGTTGCAACATGACCAAATGGATAGATTTCATACGCAATAAAATTCACTAGTTGCAAAAATGCAGTACTTGCAAAAATCCACTATAATAAAATTTGGGACTACGACTATTTAGACAATGAAATACTATATCCCGAATAAAAATTGAAACTACAAAATTTTAGTAAATCCAAGGTGAACACTCTGAAAGTTATATAGTCATAATTCATTTGGTACTAACAGAATACAGTAAACGCAAAATGAGCATATCGAAAGATTGCATTACTTGCGAGGACAATATTTGAGAAACATTTGGGACTAAGACTGTTTAGTAAAGGCAAGATCAACTGATTCAAAATCATACAAGTGACCACTAAAAGTAAGAAAACCCTGAAAGTGGTAAACTAAAGAGATCAGATCTACAAACCAGGAGTAGTGGTAGACGAGGACGTGTTTCCTCATTGCCAGTTGAACGACGGCCACATCATTTCATACAATTCCTCCTCCTTGGTGTACTCGAGGTCCAATCCGACAAACTTGTCCTCGTCTTTCTCAAGCCATTCCTCGTACATCCTTAGTACTCGCACAATTGCATCCTCCTCGTTGGTGTAGACGACATCTAAATTTGTATTGCCATGGGCAGTGAAGCTTGTCCCTCGAGTGTAACCTTCCATGACGGCAAGGAGTAGATAGAAAGAACAATAGATGGGATGTATAAGATAGAGGACAGGAGTAAGAAGAAGGCTTTCAGCGAAACAAGGGAGGGCTGGAACCGTTGCTGCGATTCAGACGTCCTTATGGAGAAGCGTGGCGGTGGCAAGGAGAAGACAGAAAGAACAACAGATGGGAAACAGAAGATAGAGGACATGAGGAAGAAGAGGGATTTCTTCCAAACATGGGATATGCTAGAACCGTCGATGCGATTAAGAAGTACTTGTGGAGATGTGTGGCGACGGCCATTCCATCTTCTAAGTAAACAAATATTTAAAAGGATCCCTCATTAAAAAGATTAATAACGAGGATATATGTGTCTTGTGTTGTCATGTCAATTCAAGCTATCAGTTGTTTAGTCCTGTCCATTGCGTCACCTATAGTTCATGTGCTCTGCATCACTACTTATCATGTGTCAAATCCTACCATGCAATTTAATTGCGCATACATAGTTCATCCGCTTGGAAGGCAAGGAAGGGGCTGTAATTAGTGAGGGTGGGCAAGGGGACCGTCTAAAGAAAGTGAAAAGATTAATCTCAAGGGGAACGTAGGGTCTAATTAGCGAGTGAAGGTCGGCACGCGCAAACGTAAGTACGTTTGACTTGGATCGTGCATGGTGGACCTCGATTCCACTTCATGTAAGTGGCGCAGAACCAATTTCATACAGCGCTAGCGTCACCATGTAAGAGCATTAACAATGCAACTGCCACATGGAAATTTGAAATGATGCACCAGTGTGACAGATGCTACATCACCACATCCATTGGAGCGTACATGTGGTCGTGTGGATCATTGTAGTTTGGTAAATAACACATGAAATGACTCTAGGGACTGCATGCGTCAAACCATGTCCAGAAAGCCCCTAGAATGGAACCGCCACATGGAATAATGCACTGGTGTGATAGAAGATGCATCCCACATCAACTTGAGTGTGTGTGTGTGCTCATGTGGATCATTGTGGTTTGGTAACAAACACATGATATGACTCTAGGGACACCATGTATCAAACCACTGCCAGAAATCCCTAGAAAGCCACTACAATGCAGCTGCCGCACGGAATGATGCACCGGTGTGACAGAAGTTGCATCACCACATCCATTGTAGGGTGTGTGGTCCCGTGGATCATTTAGGTTTTGAAAAGAACATATGAAAATGCCTCTGGGGAGTCCATGTGTCAAACCATGGTTATAAATTCCCAGAAAGCCCGTAGAATGCAACTGCCACATGGAGTGATGCACCAGTGTGAAGAAGTTGCATCACCATTGGAGTGTGTGTGGTTGTGTGCATCAAGGTGGTTTGGAAAAGAACACATACAATGACTATATGTACTCCCATGTGTCAAACCATGGTCAGGAATTCCCAAAAAGCCCCTACATTGCCACTACCACATGGAGTGATGCACCGATGTGACAGAAGTTGCATCCCCACATCCATTTGAGTGTGTGTGGTCATGTGGATGAAGGTGGTTTGGAAAATAACACATGATGCGAATCTAGAGACACCATGTGTCAAACCATGGATAGAAATCCCTAGAAAGCCACTGCAATGCAGCTGCCGCATGGAATGATGCACCGGTGTCACAGTAGTTACATCACCACATCCATTGTAGGGTGTGTGGTCCCGTGGATCGTTTAGGTTTTGAAAAGAACATATGAAAATGACTCTGGGCACTCCATGTGTCAAACCATGCTCATAAATCCCTAGAAAGCCCCTAGAATGCAACTGCCACATGGAGTGATGCACCAGTGTGAATAAGTTGCACCACCATTGGAGTGTGTGTGGTCATGTGCATCAAGGTGGTTTGGAAAATAACACATACAATGACTATATGTACTCCATGTGTCAAACCATGGTTAGAAATCCGCAGAAAGCCACTGCATTGCCACTACCACATGGAGTGATGCACCGGTGTGACCGAAGTTGCATCTCCACATCCACTTGAGTGTGTGTGGTCATGTGGATCAAGGTGGTTTGGAAAATAACACATGAAATGACTCTATGGACTCCATGTGTCAAACCATGGCCAGAAATCCCAAGAAGCCAATACAATGTAGCTGCCGCATGGAATGATGCACTGGCGTGACATAAGTTGCATCATGTCAACACCCGGATTTTTAATCCAAGATGCCTGTTATGCCATACATCGCAATCCCAGGATTACCATTTTTGCGAGACATAACATATTGGATATCACAGTACATCATCCCTTACAAACCATACATAAGGTCTTACACAAATAAAGGATCTTATGATCGAGTCTTAATACAATTCAAGCAGCGGAATAACATAATAATAGCGATAGCGTAGGCGAGGCTCCATCTTCATGGTCACGGGAAATACTGATGATGGGAGATGATCCTAGTTGTCGTAACCTTCCTGCTGTCTATCCTCCTGATAGTCATCTTCATAGTCTGGCCACAGGAATAGCCAGGGACAAAGCCATGAGTACTCTTTAAATACTCGCAAAATAATACTAACAAGTGAAGTGTTTTTTGAGTAGGAAATACAAAGATGTAGGTTGTTTTTGCAAAAAGCCAGATTTATCTCTACTGAGTTCAGAAGCAAAGAAAGCTAGTTGAAAATTTTATGACACCTAAGTAGGAACTTGAGTTTCATGTCACAAGTCTGTTGTGGTAAAGTCAAAGTCATGAATCAGTTCACAAGTCCTTTTGAAAACATCTGACGATAGAACAGTATGGCCACTCCAACTGTCCATAACTACGGACACGGATATTTGAATAGTTTGACACTCTACAGAGGTGGTACACTTTCACCACAACATTCGATACATCCGTCAGGAACAAATCATGAATTCACCATACTCAATATGAGGATAATCAATCCTACCCTTTCAATTACACGCCATAGTATAGGCACCTCTCCTGTGAGTTTGGCCTCCCAACCATGACCAACTCTTATATTGGGAACTGCACAGGTGGACAATCTTCACAAGGTAGCCTTAGCTCAAACCTTGGCCGCAAGGGAACCCATACTAAGGTATATAAATTTCCAGTCAAGCCCTACCCAAATTTCGGGTATTGTGGTTGTACGGTAAAATTGGAATGGTATAGCATCCAGACAACCATCAGTTTTATAAAGGGCTAAGGCTCATGCCTTAACATTTTCATCATCAAAATCATCTGATGTTCAAGAACACATGGAAAAACATTTCAGTATAATGACTCATCAGTTTAAGGTTTCCATAACCATTTTCACCAAGTATTCCCATCTAAAGTGATCAAGTTTTATGCTTAGAACTATCATCTACAAGTGGGGGATAAACACTAATGAGGGGTGGTAAACAAGTGTGTCTTATCTAAGTTCAATCTCATGCCTCAGGATGACATCAAGATTATCTAACTCAGGCCAAGTTTTATGCTCTTTATGCTACCTTCATATATCTTTCTAATATCTACAAGTCACCAAGTAAAGTCCAATAAAAGCTTTGATAAAGAATTAAAATAACTAAGCTTGCAAATAAAACTAGGCTTGGTTATAAAATGGTGTAAGATTGCAAGTAAAACTGGGATTTGGTATCATCAAGTGGGTATAATCACATATGCTTAAAGCATCTAGTTTGCATAGTATTATGCAAGTTTTAACTTCTCAAGTAATCTGGTAGTATTAGGCTTGCAAAGTTGCAAGTATAGGCTTGCCTTGTGCAGAGCAGTGGTTGAAGTTCTCCTCGGCTTCTTCCTCATAGTATCCTCCTTCCTCCTTGTATCATTGGTTGGTACTAGCGTCTATAAATAAATACGAGGTACACAATCAACAAACAATACTTAACTACTTTTACTTATCACACCAAGGTTTTCACTAGATGATATAGGATCATCACAAGCATTACAATCATTAAGGAAAATAGTTTTATTTCCTTTATTTTAGAAAAGTAATTTCTACTCATCGGAAAACTACTTAAGATTTAATATTCTCCAACTATAATATGGGATCATGTTGACACATGTCATCACCACATATTTCAGTACATGGGAATGTGATTTAAAGTGGTGTCACAATTTAATAAGGTTTAACCTTTTTATTTTATTTAATTAAAGTGACTAGAATGGCCTATGAGGCATTCTTTTATTACTTGGTCAGTATTTCTGCAAGTAAACCTATATATTTTTATATATTCTGAAAGGTCTTGTTAAATGTGATTTTTGAGAGTTGGAATCAACTCAAAAGCTTTCATGGTTGAATTTTGAAAAATGTTTGAATACAGAAAAGCTTCTTCCTTGTTATTTTCACTATAGGTGATCTACAATTCCAATTGAATTGAATCCAACGGGCTTGGATTAAGAATTCTAGTACCTTTGTAACAAAATTGGTTAATGCAATTTGGTTTAGTGAATCGAGCTAGGTTGATTTTTGAATCTGGGTACGGAACAGAGTTTGAAACTAAAAGAATAAACCTAAATTTGAATTACTGTGCCACGCGGGATGTTACTGGGCCGGCCCACTGTGCACAACGTGCGTGCGGGCTGGTTAAGTGGCTGTCACCACTCGTCAGTGAGACAGGGAGTGGCGAAGCGGTACGGGGCGATTAGGATCGTAGGATTAGAAGCTAGATCTACGGCTGAGGTTCATTGTCCACGCCTGAACAGGACACGACGAGGTCGAACCCTAACGCGGCTAGTGGGGGTCGTGGGACGCTTACCGAGGCTCAGGTGAGGGTCGGCGATGGGGGTGAGCGACGAAGTCGACAACGGCGATCCTCCTGGTACCGGCAGTTCCTCCTAGGGTGGCTCCAATCAACGGCGCCCTTCTCCTCCAGCAGCGGCAAGCTCCAGCGAAATTCCGTCGCCTTGCTCCGGGAGTGATGTGGGGTGCTTTAGAGAGAGAGAGGAGTGATATGGTGTGAAGAATTCGTGTTGAGAAGGCCTCTATTTATAGTGCATCGAGGGGACCGAATGGCACAGGCGAAGCTCATCGGTATCGTCGGCACAACGAGCTACTAGCATGGGCAAAGGTTGGGGATGGTGCGGTGTTCCCTGGCGAAGCTCAATGGCATGGTCACGAGGCGTTGGGCGGTGCGAAATGGTTTGAACGTCGCGGTGCTCTGAGCGGGTCCGACGGTGGGTTTAATGGCGCACATCGTCCATGGTCCACGCGTCGATGAATGGGCATGTATGTGGGGTTCCTAGGGCGGTGGCGATCCTACTTGCAGGCGACGAGGACGGCGCGCGGTCTGTGGGGTGACACTCTGGCGCGCTCTCGGCATGCTCGCAGAGAAACTAGGTGCACGCTTTCCGTGTGGTCCAGTGGCTGGTTGCGCTCGAGGCTTGGACAGGGGGTGGCGATGGACGGTGGAGAGTGTCCTAGACAAGGTTGGCGAGGCTAGAGCTTCTCCTAGCTCACTGGCGACATTGGGGTGGCAAGGGTGCTCTCGGCATGCTTGCCATTGATGGCATGGTCTGCTTTACAGTGAGCTAGAGGGGTTAAACAAGTTAGATGGTCAACTGAGAGTGTAGTGTGAGCTAGATAGGGAACAAGTTAGGCCAATATTACTGCTCACAATAGTGTTTGTGGTTTGTTTGTTTGGTGCCAGCAAGGTGTTTGATGAAATGGCCAAAAGAGATTTAAATTTGAATTTTTGAATCAAACTTTGTGGGTGTATTAGTTACATACTAGGGAGTCTCTGGGTAGTTGGAAAGGTCAAGGGGCACTGGTTTGGTTGGTTTTTGAAAATGGGTGACCTTCACATATGATAAAGATTCAATTTTGAATTGTCATTGGAATCAAGTTGCCAAATGTTTCTTTAAGTTTGAAAGGTGGGCTTTGATTCCCTTTTATTTGGTCTAGCAAGGGGTGAAAAGAAATGGAAATGTTTCTGTTTGAAATCTTGGACTAGAAACACTCAAAGTGGTCTAGTGAGGAAGATTGGCAAAAATGACCATTTGCTTATTTGATTTGTTTTTGATTTTCTCTTGATTTGTTTCTGCTTGGAAATGTTTTAGATGATGTTGTTTTCATCTTTAAACCATTCCTTGCTATTCAGATCAATCACACAAGTCCATTCATGCATTCATACAATCATCACATTCACACATGCATTCATATGATTTGAATTAACCAAAGTTTTTGTTAACCCTAATTTTGGTGATTGGAATTTGATAATCGTTGTTCCACATTTTTGGGATGTTACAAACCTTCCCTCCTTAAACAAAATCTCGTACCGAGATTTGAGAAAGAAGAAAGAAGAAAACTAGGATTTAAAAAGATCTAGAAACTCCGTCTGGATGTGATCTTCTCGCTCCGAGGTAGCTTCTTCTTTAGTGTGGTTACTCCACTGAATCTTCAGAAACTTGATGCTTCGGGTCCTGGTGGTTCTGAAATCTTCCTCCAAAATACGGATGTGTACTTCGGGGTATGTCAGGTCATCGTTGATCTCTATGGTTTGGTGATCAATGTTCTTGAAAACTTCGGTCTTCTCTGGGACTTCTAGGAATTTGCGAAGTAACGATATATGGAAACATTATGCATGACTGACATCTCCTCCGGCAGTTCTAGTTGATATGATACTTCTCCTCGTCGATTGAGAATCTTGAAAGGTCTGATATAGCTGGGGGCTAACTTTCCTTTGAGCTGGAAACGTTGCATTCCTTTCAAAGGTGACACTTTGAGATACACAAAATCTCCGATATTGAAGGCAAGATCTCGACGTCTCTTGTCGGCATAAATCTTCTATCTGGATTGGGCGGTCTTGAGGTGCTCACGGATCTTGTGAACTTTCTCTTCTGCTTCTCGTAGGATGTCGGGTCCGAAAATCTGACTCTCTCCTACTTCCGACCAATTCAAAGGGGTACAACACTTCCTTACGTACATGAATTCAAATGGTGCCATTTGCAAACTGGCTTGATAACTGTTGTTGTACGAAAATTCTGCGAAAGGTAGACAATCTTCCCATTTTGATCCATACTCTAGCACACAAGATCTCAACATATCTTCGAGTATTTGATTTACTCGCTCCGTTTGTCCATCGGTCTGAGGGTGATAAGCTGTGCAAAAATCTAGTCTTGTTCCTAATCCTTCTTGGACTTTCTTCCAAAATCTCGAGGTAAACTAAGTTCCTCGATCTGATACAATGTTCTTGGGGACTCCATGCAAACTGACGATTCTAGCAATGTACAACTCCGCTAGCTTCGAACTTTGGTAGGTGGTCTTGACTGGTAAGAAATGGGCGACCTTGAACAATCTATCAACTATGATCCAAATAGAGTCATTTCCGCTACTAGAAGTAGGAAATCCGATGATAAAGTCCATTCCAACGGAATCCCATTTCCATTCCGGAATCTGCAGTGGTTGCAATAGTCCTGCGGGTCTCTAATGTCCCTCCTTGACTCTTTGACAAGTATCACACTTGGCTATGTAGCTTCCGATTTCTCTCTTCAATTTATTCCACCAAAATTGCTCCTTCAAATCCTGATACATCTTGGTTCCTCTGGGGTGGATAGAATAAATAGTATCATGGGCTTCTTTCAAAATAGCTTGCTTCAACTCGGAATCTGCTGGCACACAGATATGTCCTTTGTACCACAAAACTCCTTCTTCATCTTCGGTTAATCCGGGTACTTTCCCTGTACCAATACGATGTTTGATTCCGTCGATACTAGCATTTCCTTTCTGCGCCTCCTTGATCTGACTGATCAAAGTGGGTTGAAGTTCTATGCTAGACAAAAATCCTTCACTAACTAATTCCATTCTGAAATCTTCCATCTCTTTGTGCAAACTTGGTTACTCCTTCAGAATCATAGAGTTCAAGCGACAAGGCAATCTGCTAAGGGCATATGCTACCACATTGGCTTTACCGGGGTGATAGTGGATGTCCAGATCATAGTCCTTGATTAACTCTATCCATCTTCTTTGCCTCATATTCAACTCCTTCTGAGTGAAGATATACTTAAAGCTCTTGTGATCCGAATAAATCTCATAACGGTTTCCCATAAGGTAATGCATCCATGTCTTCAGGGCTAGAACTACGGCTGCGAGTTCAAGGTCATGGGTTGGATAATTCTGTTCATGCTGCTTTAGTTGTCGGGACAAATAAGATAGAACCTTGCCTTCTTGCATCAATACACATCCGAGACCGATCTTGGATGTGTCACAATACACATCAAAAGGCTTCGTGATATCTGGCATGATCAAGATTGTGGCTGAAATCAATCTCCTCTTGAGTTCTTGAAAACTCGCTTCACATTTTTCCATCCATTCAAACTTCTTATCCTTCTTCAGCAATTGGGTCATGGGTCTTGCGATACTCTAGAATCCTTCTACGAACTTGTGGTAATATCCCGCTAATCTGAGAAATGCTCAAAATTGGGTTTGAGTGGTTGGGGCTTGCCAATCTTCAAAATCTTTCACGTTTGCAGGGTCAACGATAATTCCTCCGGCTGATACGATATGTCCGAGGAATCCAACCTCTTGTAACCAGAATTCACACTTGCTAAAATTGGCATACAACTGATGCTCCCTAAGGGTTCCAAGGATGGTCCTCAGGTATAGCTCATGTTGTTCTTCCGATTTGGAATAAATCAGAATGTCATCGATGAAAACAACGACAAACTTATCCAGGAAGTCCATAAAAATCTTATTCATGAGGTTCATGAAATAAGCAGGGGCATTGGTTAATCAAAAATACATGCCAGTGTACTCATACAATCCATATCTGGTGGTAAAGGCAGTCTTTGGAATATCCTCTGCGTGAATCTTGAGTTGATGATAACCAGTTCTAAGAACAATCTTAGAAAACACTTTGGCACCGGTTAACTGGTCAAACAAGTCTTCTATCTTCGGTAGTGGGTACTTGTTCTTGATGGTAACATCATTCATCTTCCGATAATCCGTACACAAACGGTTACCTCCATCCTTCTTGCCCACAAACAAGACAGGTGATATCCATGGCGATGCACTTGGTTGGATCAATCCTATCTCCAGCATAGCATCCAGTTACTTCTTCAGCTCCCCTAATTCAGACGGGTTCATACTATATGGTCTCTGGGCTATGGGTCCAGTTCCAGGAATTAGTTCAATGATAAACTCGATATCTCGATCTGGGGGCATACCGGGCAAAACATCTGGAAATACATCGGGGTATTCACAGACTATCCGGACTTGGTCAATGGTTGGTTGGGCTATACTCTTGTTGCACTTGAATTGACGGGGAAAGGTTTTAGATACATGCTCTACTGATATTCCGGCTGTACTGGTCATGGTTATGGCTTTCTTGGCACAGTCGATTAATCCTTTATGTTTCGACATCCAATCCATTCCTAGTACTACTTCCAAACCTTTAGTTCCGAGTACTATTAGATTAGCATAAAAATCTATGCCATGGATTCAGATAGGAAAGGCCTTGCAAATTTGTCTAGCTTTGGTGGTTGAACCAGGTATTTTAACTATCATAACATGCTTCAATTTGGTGGGTTGAATCTTACTAATGCATGCAAATTCTTCGGTAACAAACGAGTGCGATGCTCCAGAATCAAACAACACTCTTGCAAGTACTGAGTTAACAGAACACATACCTAGCACGGCATCTGGCGCTTCTTGGGCTTCTTCAGCATGGATGAGAAAGAGACGGCCGTTGCGGTTGAGCGAGTTCCCTGGGGCAAACCTTCTTCCAAGCTGAACATGACGCTGCTGCTGAGCTGGGGCATTTGCATTGGGGGCTGCAGCAATCTTCTTGGGGCACTCATTGGAATAGTGACCCTTGGTTCCACATTCATAACAAGTCACCTGAGACTTGTCCTTTGCTGCAATAGGCACAACATTGCTTCTAGTCCTTGGGGAAGTCTTGGTGTTGGTGGCGACATTGTTGTTGCTGAACTTGGGCGGTGCACGGTTGAAATTGCTGGGGTTGCCAGGGTTGTTATGATTTCTTTCGGGCCTTGAGTTTCATCCTCCACGGTTGGGATAGGTCGGACGGTTCATCGGGGGTCTATTGGTTCTTGGGGAAAATCCTGGAGATGGGTTGGGGCGATACTTTGGGGTATGATGGGTTCCTGGTTGATGCATCATGCGACGCTTGCAGTTCTCATTAGCTTGGTTGATGTTGCCTTCCATCTGAATGGCAGAGTCCACTAAGGCTTCAATATCAGCAAATGGGATATTGACTAACACTATTTGCATCTCATCGTGCAGACCATTCAGGAATCTCTCCTTCTTCTTGGCTTAGGTGTCTATCTCATTAGGTGCATACCTAGCCAATGACAAAAAATTGTCACGATACTCAACTACGGTCATAATGCCTTGCTTAAGTTCCCTAAATTCATCTCTCATCCGCTTGATCAAACCTGGTGGCACATGGGTTCTGCTGAACTTGACTTTGAACTCTTCCCAAGTCATCATCTGTCCTACAGTCATGGCATGAACGCTGTTCCACCATGCTCTTGCATCTCCGGCCAGATAGTGGGTGGCGAACAGGACTTTCTCGTTAGCTTCCACTCCCGCAACTTCTCGGTTGTTCTCCATGGTCTGCAGCCAATCATTTGCATCTAGGGGCTCTTCAGTCTTAGTGAAAACGGGTGGATTGGTGTTCTGGAAGTTATTGAGCTTGGATCCATGGTTGTCCTGATTTCCATGGCCTTGATTGTTGTTGGCCATCTGAGCTATCTGTTGAAGGGTGGCTAAGTTGGCTTGACGTTTGGCTCTTTCAGCTTCGTGGTCTGAAACCAACATTTGCAATATTTGCAACATCGAGTCTGGGGATGAAGTGCTTCCTCCACGAGGCATCTGAAGATTGAGGTAGATCATGATAAAAGAGGGAAATTTCTAAGGTTCAGGTTTTGTGTTTGAAAAGTTTTCAAAGTTTGACTCAGGTTTTTCTAGCAACTTTCTTTTCATTCATTCCTTCAGAGCACACGATACAAACACACACCACAACAACCGAGACAAATGGTTTTAAGAACCATTCTGTGAAACTACGATATAGTGGGACTGAATACAACTCACTAACGCTAGTGCTCAAGTGCTACTACTCCTTGGAGTCGGTGTCCTCATCATCCTCATCATCATCAATGAAGGCGAAGTCATCCTCATTGGTGAAGAAGTCCATGGCCTGATCCTCCAGAAAGTCATCATCGTCACTGAGATAGGAGTAGGGGTCTCTACAAAGGTCTTCCCCTGCATTCTCCCTCTCCTCCAGCTGCATATCCCTCTCGTGGACAGTCTCCTCCAACTCAGTGATCTTGTGGAGAAGACGGGCAATGATACGCTCCTTCTTGTCGAGCTGACGGCGACGAGACTGGCAATCCTTCACTAGCATAGCAATGGTCTGATCCTTCTTGACAGCGATGGCGTACTTGTGGTTGGCGTAGGAGCAGGCATTGTCCAGCTCCTTCTGACGGTCATACATCATGAAGCTGAGGTGGTCCAATTGAGTCTTTAGCTCATGGTGATATGGGGCCTCTAGTGGATGTCACATAACATCACTCCTTGGATAGAACTCAAAGCGGGTACCCTTGATCTCATTGATACTCTACGCACACAGACGGGCAAGAGCTCCTGCATGGCCCTGGCAAGTCCATCGAGCCAGTTGTTCTCTCTCAAGGTGAACTGAATTCCCTCTAAGGTGGGGGCTTCAATCTTTCCCTGGAGACTTGCAACAACTAGCCATTGCAATTCCCCTCCTTCCTGCTCGTGGAGCTGAGCTCCGAAGAACTTGAGGTGCGGACACTCCAGCATCTCCGACAGCTGGTCCAAGTCATGCTCAAAGATGAGGTCTCCTCCATTCCCCAACTGATAAAACGTGTTGTACTTCACGTCCATCTATAAGATTATAGGATGAGTAAGTTAGTAGAGTGATCAAGTGTCTCAAATTTTATTTAAGTTTGCAAGAATTTTTGAGGGACATGAATTTTTAGGAAATAATCAAGTGGTAAGAATGATAATAAGTTTTCATAAATACTCACTTCCTTCGTTTTGGAAACTAAGTTTTTTTGATTCAAACGTCCATTTTAAACTAGGGTCTCCTATGGTCAGGATGGCTCTGATACCAACTTGTCAACACCCGGATTTTTAATCCCAAATGCCTGTTATGCCATACATCACAACCCCAGGATTACCATTTTTGCGAGACATAACAGATTGTATATCACAGTACATCATCCATTACAAACCATACATAAGGTCTTACACAAATAAAGGATCTCATGATCCAGTCTTAATACAATTCAAGCAGCGGAATAACGTAATAATAGCGAAAGCGTAGGAGAGGCTCCATCTTCATGGTCACATGCAATTCTGACGATGGGATATGATCCTAGTTGTCATAACCTTCCTGCTGTCCATCCTCCTGATAGTCCTCTTCATAGTATGGCCACGGGAATAGCCAGGGTCAAAGCCATGAGTACTCTTTAAGTACTCGCAAACTAATACTAACAAGTGAAGTGGTTTTTTAGTAGGAAATACTAAGCTCTAGGTTGTTTTGCAAAAGCCAGATTTATCTCTACTAAGTTTAGAAGCAAAGAAAGCTAGTTGAAAATTTTATGACACCTAAGTGGGAACTTGAGTTTCATGTCACAAGTCTGTTGTGGTCAAGTCAAAGTCATGAATCAATTCACAAGTCCTTTTGAAAACATCTGACGATAGAACAGTATGGCCACTCCAACTGTCCATAACCGTGGACGCGGCTATTCCAATAGTTTGACACTCTGCAGAGGTGGTACACTTCCACCACAACATTTGATACATCCGTCAGGAACAAAATACTGAATTCACCATACTCAGTATGCGGATAATCTTTCCTAACCTTTCAATTACACGCCCTAGTATAGGCACCTCTCCTATGAGTTTGGCCTCCCTATAGGGGTTCGTAGCATGGAAAACAAAAAATTTCTACCGCATGCACACAAACAAGCCAAGATCTATCTACTAGATTGTAGCAACGAATAGGTAGAAGAACTCACCCTCGAAGATTCCAAAGCGGTTAACGAGAGGATATTCTCGTGGGTGATGTAGTCATACACTTGCGGATCTCAAGATCGCGTAGACGATCCTTCCGGCTCTGTGTTCCGACAGCTCTTCCGCAGTCGGTCACACGTTCGGTACTCGATGAAGACCTTCCTCTCCCTTGTTCTAGCAGGCAGCGGAGGTTGTAGCACTCTCCTCATGATTTCGGCAGCACGACGGCGTGGTGCCGGAAGTAGAGGAAGATCCTGCAGGGCTTCGCCTAAGCTGGGGCGAGTATGGTGGAGTAAGAGAGGGCCTTGGCGATCTACGGAATAGAAGCACCAAGAGGAGGTGGTGTGGGTGGCGGCTAGGGCTTGGAGAAGCCCTAACTCGACGACTTGGAGGATCCCTAGGCGGCGGCAGCACTTGGGGTGGTGGCGCCAGGAGCTAGGGTTTTTTTTGGTGTCAGGGTAGGGGTGTGCCCTACCCCTCCTTATATAGGTGGGGAGAGGCGATTTGGGGAGGAGGGAGTCCTCCCCCAACTCCTCTTCATGGCCGGCGGGTGGAGGGAGTTGGACTCCTACCCTAGGTAGGTTTCCAAGTCTCCCTCCACCAAGCAAACTTCGGATTTGACTTTTCAAATTGGCGTTTGACTTTCAAACTTGGATTTGATTTCTCTCTTCATATTTCCCAGCCAAGTGACCTAGTACATGATGCAACCATTCCACATTGTCATGACACATCCATGTACCCTTCCCCTCCAGAGTGCCGGACCTTCCAGACCCTTCTAGAACATTCCCGGTGAAAACTCCGAAATCATTTCCGAACTCTGAAACAAGACTTTCCTTATATGAATCATATTCTCCGGACCATTCCGGATCTCCTCGTGATATCCCGGATCCCATCCGAGACTCCGAACAACATTCGGTCTCTTACTCATCATTCCATAACTACACAACAACATCAAATCCTTAAGTGTGTCTCCCTACGGTTCGTGAATTATGCGGACATGACCGAGACACTTCTCCGATCAATAACCAATAGAGGATTCTGGAAATTCATATGGCTCCCACATATTTCTACGATTACTATGCGATCGAATGAACCACTTACATACGATACCAATTTCCCTTTGTCTCACAATAGTTTACTTATCCGAGGTTTTGATCGTCGGTATCTCTACATACCTAGTTCAACCTCGTTACTGATAAGTACTCTTTTCTCGTTCCCGTGATATGTGATCCCTTGTGAGCCAGTCACTTGCTTTCAAGCTAATTGGATGACATTCCACCGAGAGGGCCCAGAGTATATCTATCCGTCATATGGATGGACAAATCCCATTCTTGATCCATGTGCCGCAACCAATACTTTCTGAACACTCAATGCCACTTTTATAGCCACCCAGTTATGGTGTGGTGTTTGATGTCATCAAAGCATCCTTCCGGTGATGGTGATTAACATGATCTCATGGTCGAAGGAATTAGGTTACTATGTATCAGAAAGCTTATAGCAAACAAACTATTAAAATGACATGATCTTTATGCTACGCTTATCTATAGGAGTATGTCCATCACACCATTCTCCTAATGACATGATCTTGTTGTCAAAAACATCTCAAATGTTCATAATCGGGAAACCACGATCATCTATTAACCAACAAGCTAGTATTATAAAGAGGCTTTACTAGGGACTCTAATTCAGTTTACAAATCACACAAGTATTAATGTTTCCGGTTAATACTATTATAGCATGAATGTAAACATTTATCATAAACACAAAGATATAATAATAACCACTTTTATTATTGCCTCTAGGGCATATCTCCAACAGTCTCCCACTTGCACTAGAGTCAACTAATCTAGATTACATGGTAATATACCGAACACCCATGGCAGTTTGGTGTTGGTCATGTTTTACCCTCGGGAGAGGTTTAGTCAACGGATCTGCCTCATTTAGATCTATGTGTACTTTGCAAATCTTTATGTCACCATCTTGGACATGCTCTCGAATAGCGTGAAAACGTAGCTTGATGTGCTTCAGCTTCTTCTGTGACCTTGGTTCTTGCGCATTGGCTATGGCGCCCATGTTTTCACAGTAGATAGACATTGGGTCCAGCACACTTGGAACCACACCGAGCTCTGTAATGAACTCCTTCATCCATATTGCCTCTTGTGAAGCCTCTGAAGCAGCTATGTATTCCGATTCAGTTGAAGATCTCGCCACAACGCTTTGCTTTGCACTCCTCCAGCTAACTACTGCACCATTCAAAGTAAGTACGTATCTAGATTGAGATTTAGAATCATCCGGATCGGTGTTCCAACTAGCATCGGCGTAACCATTAACAACGAGTTGTTCTTCACCTCCATAAGAAAGAACCATATCCTTAGTTCTTCTCAGGTACTTAAGGATGTTTTTGACCGCTGTCCAATGATCCACTCCTGGATCACTTTGATATCTGCTAGTCAAACTAACAGCATATGCAATGTCAGGTCTAGTACATAGCATGGCATACATTAGAGATCCTATGGTTGAGGCATAGGGAGTCTTACTAATCCTTTCTCTATCTTCTGCCGTTGCAGGACTTTGAGTTTTACTCAAGGTCGTATTGGACAACATGGGCAAGAACCCTTTCTTGCTATCTTCCATTCCAAACCTCTTTAGAACTTTGTCCAAATATGTACTCTGTGACAATGATATTAGGCGCCTCGATCTATCTCTATAAATCTTTATGCCTAATATGTAAGCTGCTTCGCCAAGATCTTTCATTGAAAAACTATTATTCAAATAATCCTTGACACTATTAAGAAGGTCTACATCATTCCCAATCAACAATATGTCATCTACATACAATATTAAGAATGCTACAGAGCTCCCACTCCCTTTCTTGTAAATATAAGCTTCTCCATAAGTTTGTATAAAACCAAAACTTTTGATTACCTTATAAAAATGTTGATTCCAACTTCGGGATGCTTGCTTCAATCCATATATGGATCGTTGAAGTTTGCATACCTTGTTAGCATCTTTAGGATCAACGAAACCTTTGGGTTGCATCATATACAACTCTTCATCAATGTCTCCATTGAGGAACGCTGTTTTGACATCCATTTGCCATATCTCATAATCATAATATGCAGCGATTGCTAACATAATCCTTACAGACTTTAGCTTTGCTACTGGTGAGAAAGTCTCATCGTAGTCAACTCCTTGAATTTGTCGAAACCCTTTTGTGACAAGTCGAGCTTTATAGACAGTTACATTACCATTAGCATCTATTTTCTTCTTGAAAATCCATTTGTTCTCGACAGCCTTTCGGCCATCCATTAAGTCCACCAAAGTCCATACTTGGTTTTCGTACATGGATCCAATCTCGGATTTCATGGCTTCTTGCCATTTATTGGAATGTGGGCTCATCATCGCTTCCTCATATGTCGCAGGGTCATCGGTGTTATCTACCAACATGACACTCATAACGGGATCATACCAATCAGGAGTGGTAAGAGTTCTCGTTGACCTGCGAGGTTCCGTAGCAACTTCAACCGAAGTTTCATGATCAACATCATTAGCTTCCTCTCTTATTGGTGTAGGCTCCACATGAACTACTTCCGGTGCTGTGCTACTCACAAGTTCGAGACAAGGTTTAACAACCTCGTCGAGTTCTACTTTGCTTCCAGTCATTTCTTTCAAGAGAAACTCCTTCTCTAGAAAGGATCCATTCTTGGCAACGAAGATTTTTCCCTCGGATCTATGATAGAAGGTATACCCAATAGTTTCCTTCGGGTATCCAATGAAGACGCATTTTTCCGCTTTGGGTTCAAGCTTGTCCGGCTGTAACTTCTTTACATAAGCTTCTCAACCCCAAACTTTAAGGAACGACAATTTAGGTTTCTTCACAAACCATAATTCATACGGTGTCATTTCAACGGATTTAGATGGTGCCTTATTTAAAGTGAATGCGGCTGTTTCTAATGCATAACCCCAAAATGATAGCGGTAAATCTGTAAGTGACATCATAGAACGAACCATATCTAAGAGAGTTCGATTACGACGTTCAGACACACCGTTACGCTGTGGTGTTCCCTGTGGTGTCAATTGTGAAAGTATTCCGCATTTCTTCAAATGCTCGCCAGACTCGCAACTTAGATATTCACCTCCACGATCAGATCGTAGGAATTTAATCTTCTTGTTACGTTGATTCTCTACCTCACTTTGAAATTCCTTAAACTTCTCGAAAGTTTCAGACTTATGTTTCATGAAATAGATATACCCATATCTACTCAAGTCATCCGTGAAGGTAAGAACATAACGATAACCACCACGCGATTCTACACTCATTGGGCCACACACACATCGGTATGTATGATTTCCAATAAGTCCGTAGCTCGCTCCATCATACCAGAAAATGGAGTCTTAGTCATTTTACCCATCAGACATGCTTCGCATATTTCAAGTGATTCAAAATCAAGTGATTCAAGAAGTCCATCGAATGGAGTTTCTTCAAACGCTTCACTCCAATGTGACCAAGATGACAGTGCCACATGTAGGTCGAGTTATCGCTCAATTTCAAACGTTTAGCTTCAATGTTATTAATGTGTGTATTACCACAATCGAGATTCAATAAGAATAGACCATCTATCAAAGGTGCATGTGCATAAAACATATTACTGATATAAATCAAACAACCATTATTCTCGGATTTAAACAAGTAACCGTATCGCAATAAACATGATCCAGATATAATGTTCATGCTCAACGCAGGCACCAAATAACAATTATTTAAGTATAAAACTAATCCTGATGGTAGATGAAGAGGTAGCGTGCCGACCGCGATCACATCAACCTTTGATCCATTTCCAACGCACATCGTCACCTTGTTCTTCGCTAGCTTCCGTTTATTCTACAGCACCTGTTTCGAGTTACAAATATGAGCAACCAAACCAGTATCAAATACCCAGGCACTACTACGAGTACTAGTGAGATACACATCAATAACATGTATATTGGATATACCTTTCTTCTTGATGTTGCCGTTCTTCAAATCCGCCAAGTACTTTGGGCAATTCCGCTTCCAGTGACCCTCTCCCTTGCAGTAAAAGCACTCAGTATCAGGCTTAGGCCCAGCCTTGGTCTTATTTGCCGGCGCGGCAACTTTCTTACCGCCCTTCTTGAAGTTTCCCTTTTGCTTAGACTTGCCTTTCTTCTTGAATTTGGTGGTACTATTGACCAACAACACTTGGTGCTCTTTCTTGATCTCCACTTCTGCAGATTTCAACATGGAGAAGAGTATCTGGCAACGTCTTGTCCATGTTTTGCATATTGTAGTTCATCACAAAGTTCTTGTAACTTGATGGTAGTGATTGGAGGACACGGTGAATCCCAAAGAATTAGGAATCACTATACCCAAGCTTTGGAGTTTGTTTGCGTGCCCAGACATCTTAAGCACATCTTGTTCGAGCTGCCCTCTTCCATCTTGCAGTTAAAGAATTTTTCAGAAGCCTCATAACTCTCAACTGCCACGTGAGCCTCAAATATCATTTTGAGTTCACGTACAATATCATGTGGGTCATGGTTCTCAAACCTTTTCTGAAGCTCCGATTCCAAACCATATAAGATAGCACACTGAACTGTGGAGTACTGATTCTTCCGAGTGAGGTAAACATTCTTTACTTCGTCAGTATCAGTAGCTACAAGCGGGTCACCCAGCGGTGCATCCAGCACATAGGTAAAATTACCAGCATTGAGGACAATCCTCAAATTGCGGAACCAATCCGCGAAGTTGCTTCCATTCTTTTTCAACTTTTCTTTCTCTAGAAACGCATTAAAATTGATGGTAGGGGCCGCCATTGATCTACAACATATTTGCAATAGTTTAGACTAAGTTTATGACAAATTGAGTTCTAATTAATAGTTAAATTAATCTAGGTGAACTCCCACTCAAAACAATATCCCTCAAATTGTTTTAGTGATCACACGAACCAAATCCACCACATCAAAACCGATCATCACGAGAGTTGATGTAGCTTCAGTGGCGAACAATCAACATGTTCATCATATCTACTATATGTCTCATGCTTTACCTTTCGGTGATCCGTGTTCCGAGACCATGTTTGTACATGCTAGGCTCGTCAAGATCAAACCTTAGCTTCCGCATGAGCAAATCTGGCTTGCTCACGTTGTATACACTGGCAGAATCTAACACACCCGATCATCACGTGGTGCTTCGAAACAACGAGCTTTAGCAACGGTGCTTACTAAGGATAAACACTTTAAAACTTGAAATTTGTGTGCTTGAGGGATCATCTTATAATGCTACCGTCAAAAACTAAGCAATACAAGATGCATAAAGGATTAACATCACATGCAAATCATAATATGTGATATGATATGGCCTTTCTTCTTGTGCTTCCGATCTCCATCTTCAAGCACGAACATGATCTCCATCATCACCGGTATGGCGTCAAGGTCAATGGCGCCGTTTCATGGTTGTCGTCCACCAACTTCAACTATTACAACTACTTTGAATAGACATGCAGGTCTTAATAGAATTTAAAGACAACCATATGGCTCCTGCCGGTTGCCAACTTACAATAAGGAACATTTCATACATCAGATATAATCACAATCATGGCCATATCACATCACAGCACACCCCTGCAAAACAAAGTTAGACACCTCTAATTTTCTTTGCATATTTTACGTGGTTTGGGGCTTTCAATAAGTGTCATTCTAACTTACAAACAAGAACCACAACGTTGATGTTTGAACTATCAAGTGCCCGTTGTAAATTGAATCTATAGTATGATGGGAGAGACAGACACCCGCAAAGCCATTTATGCAATACAAGTTGCATGTTGAGCGTGGAGCAAGTCTCATGAACGATGTCATGTAAGGTTAGCCCGGGCCGCTTCATCCCATCATACCGCAAGATGCAAAGTACACAAAAAGCAATTGATAATAAAAGCACCACCGCCCATAATGACCATTGTGTTCTACTCGTGCAACAGATCTACGTATAGACACGGCTGTGATACCACTGTAGGGGTTCGTAGCATGGAAAACAAAAAATTCTACCGCATGCACACAAACAAGCCAAGATCTATCTACCAGATTGTAGCAACGAATCGATAGAAGAACTCACCCTCGAAGATTCCAAAGCGGTTAACAAGAGAAGATTCTCGTGGGTGATGTAGTCATACACTTGCCGATCTCAAGATCGCGTAGACGATCCTCGCGGCGCTGCGTTCCGGCAGGGCTTCCGCAGTCGGTCACACGTTCGGTACTCGATGAAGACCTTCCTCTCCCTTGTTCCAGCAGGCAGCGGAGGTTGTAGCACTCTCCTCATGATTCCGGCAGCACGACAACATGGTGTCGGAAGTAGAGGGAAGATTCCGCAGGGCTTCGCCTAAGCCGGAGCGAGTATGGTGGAGTAAGAGAGGGCCTTGGCGATCTACGAAATAGAAGCACCAAGGGGAGGTGGTGTGGCCGGTGGCTAGGTCTTGGAGAAGCCCTAACTCGGTGACTTGGAGGATCCCTAGGCGGCGGCAGCACTTGGGGTGGTGGCGCCAGGAGCTAGGGTTTTTTTCGGTGTCAGGGTAGGGGTGCGCCCTACCCCTCCTTATATAGGTAGGGAGAGGCGGTTTGGGAGGAGGGAGTCCTCCCCCAACTCCTCTTCATGGCCGGAGGGTGGAGGGAGTTGGACTCCTACCCTAGGTAGGTTTCCTACTCTCCCTCCACCAAACAAACTTCGGATTTGACTTTTCAAATTGGCGTTTGACTTTCAAACTTGGATTTGATTTCTCTCTTCATATTGCCCAGCCAAGTGACCTAGTACGTGATGCAACCATTCCACATTGTCATGACACATCCATGTACCCTTCCCCTCCGGAGTGTCGGACCTTCCAGACCCTTCTAGAACATTCCCGGCGAAAACTCTGAAATCATTTCCGAACTCCGAAACAGGACTTTCCTTATATGAATCTTATTCTCCGGACCATTCCGGATCTCCTCGTGATATCCCGGATCCTATCCTAGACTCCGAACAACATTCGGTCTCTTACTCATCATTCCATAACTACACAACAACATCGAATCCTTAAGTGTGTCTCCCTACGGTTCGTGAATTATGCGGACATGACCGAGACACTTCTCTGATCAATAACAAATAGAGGAATATGGAAATTCATATGGCTCCCACATATTTCTATGATTATTATGCGATCGAATGAACCACTTACATATGATACCAATTTCCCTTTGTCTCACGATAGTTTACTTATCCGAGGTTTTGATCGTCGGTATCTCTGCATACCTAGTTCAACCTCGTTACTGATAAGTACTCTTTTCTCGTTCCCGTGATATGTGATCCCTTGTGAGCCAGTCACATGCTTGCAAGCTAACTGGATGACATTCCACCGAGAGGGCCCAGAGTATATCTATCCGTCATATGGATGGACAAATCCCACTCTTGATCCATGTGCCTCAACCCATACTTTTCGAACACTCAATGCCACTTTTATAGCCACCCAGTTACGGTGTGGTGTTTGATGTCATCAAAGCATCCTTCCGGTGATGGTGATTAACATGATCTAATGGTCGAAGGAATTAGGTTACTATGTATCAGAAAGCTTATAGCAAACAAACTATTAAAATGACTTGATCTTTATGCTACGCTTATCTATAGGAGTATGTCCATCACACCATTCTCCTAATGAAATGATCTTGTTGTCAACAACATCTCAAATGTTCATAATCGGGAAACCACGATCATCTATTTACCAACAAGCTAGTATTATAAAGAGAATTTACTAGGGACTCTAATTCAGTTTACAAATCACACAAGTATTAATGTTTCCGGTTAATACTATTATAGCATGAATGTAAACATTTATCATAAACACAAAAATATAATAATAACCACTTTTATTATTGCCTCTAGGGCATATCTCCAACACTCCCAACCATGATGTAAGATCCCCTACCTTTATAAAGGTAAAGATCCCTGTGATTGCAATGCTAGTCCCTGGATCAATTGCTAGCATCCACAGTTTAAGATGAAGTACACAGAAACAAAGGTCATTATTACATCGTCATTCCAGAGATAACATAGTATTTTACAACTCCATAGCCATAGGCTAGTACAAGAGTTTGACTTAACAATAAATAAATAGAAGTCTTCATCTTCATGTGCCACAGGCAAGCATGTTGAGTGTAGACTCATAACCCCTAATCATCATCAGAGTAACCTGCAACATCACAAGTTACACCCACAGTGGGTCAATACATTGAAATAGTATTGGCAAGTGATACCTTAGAAGAATATTAGCATCTAGTTACTACATGAATTTGGCTAAGTGTAGCTTAGGCTTGCTTTGCTCAAAATAGGTTTTACCTATCAGTTGAAAACACTAAGTTTTTCTTTGGCAAAAACTTTCCCAAGGAACCACCAATAGAAATTGGTGAACCTTCACCCTTGTTCAACCACAAGTTTTAACTTAGAAAATTGGGATGAGGAGATTCTTGATAGCTTCCATGTCTTTGTCACATCCCAACATTTTCCAAATTTTGAAATGTGAAAAATAAATAAAAAAATAAATAAAGAATGAAATTTATGGGGAAAAGAAATTTTTTGCTTCTAATTGGAAACATTAAAACCTTTTAAACTATTACAAAAGTTTTCCCCCCCAAAAAAGGTACTCCTTAAAATAAAAATAGCATTTAACAAAAACCCTAAGATCAAAGCATCAAGATTATCCATATAACTCCTCTACTTCAAAATTTTAATTGTAAGGTTCCCCTTCAAAATCTTTTTCACAAACTTCCTGTATTTGAAAATCTATTTTTAATCTTGAAGAATGTTCTCAACCAAAAACCATCTATACATCTCAACTACTTCATTTACATTTTTCAAACAACCTTTGTTTTGAACCAAAAATAAAAGCAAAGAGTCTCATTTTAAAATAAGCACCATAGCTTATGTGAGCTATTTTAAGATTTTATAAAATTATCCTCTCATATTTTCAAACTTTAATTCATGGTTATCCATGTAAAGTGGAACTAAATCGAATCAAGTTCAAATAAGAAAAGAATCCAAGTCATTCCAAATATATTGCCCTGCAACTAGGCCAATATCGCACACACGCAATCGTACAATAATTGACTAATTAATAATTGAGAAAAATAAATATTTCCAAATATATAAAAGTTATGTCCTAAAATATTGCCCATGAATTTACAAACCTGCAGAAATTTGAATCGGTAATTCGGAGCTCTAAATCAAAAGTTATGAAAGAATTAAGAAATAGAAAAAAAAATAAAAGAAAAAAAAAGCCGGCCAGGCCAGCAAAAATGGGACGGCCCAACCAGGCCGATCGGCCATGAAGGCACCACTACCAGGCACGTACAGGAATGAGGGAACACTTGGTCTTCATTTTCTTTGAATCTAATGCTCCTAAATGACTCTCAATTGCCCTCCTAAATTGCACTAAATGTCCCCTAATTCCTATACCTCTTTAATCTCCTTTAATCCAGCCCCACCCCCCTCCTATATAAACCCTACTACATGAAAGTTCAAAGTTTTCAACTCATCATACCTCCATTTTCGTTCAAAATACTTCCCAATCTTCTCCAGCAAAATAGACCTTCAAGATGACCTCGGATCACGGCGGCTTGAAGACGGAAGTTGTTCCCCTCGTCAAGACGGTTCCATTCCCGCTGGTTTCACCTTGTTTCGTTCATCGAGCAGAGTGAAAAACACGGTCAAAGATTCAGATCTTAGAAGGTATAATCCATTTTACACCCACCTCGTTGCTCCAAACATAATTTTTTTTAAACAGTAGATAAATCTAGTTGTTATCTACAACTTTCATGTAGAAAGTTTTTCCATCCGAGCAACTTTTTCTCTAGTCAAATCTGACATCATCATGACATCAGCGTAGTCAACAGTCAACTTAGTCAGATTAGTCAAAGTCAATTTCAGTCAATTCCCGAGTTTGACTTTTCCAGATTTTAGTACGAACTCGTATAATTCATAGAAAAAGATTTAGAAGTCCAAAAATTATAAATTTGATATCCCTGAAAACCTGAGATTCTGTAGAATCCATTTCTGCAATAATATTACTTATTCTCTGTAAAAAAATTTGATTTATAAATTAAATGGTTTAATTGGTCATTTTCACCATAAAAATTATATCTTTAGTTCTGTATATCCAAATTTAGCAAATAATATGTCTATGGATTCACAAAAACGAGTAGAACACAGTAGAGCCATAATTCGGTATTTTAGAGTCTTTTAAAATCACGTTTTATGCAGAACCATTTGTGGACTATTTTGAGTATAAAAATTGTTGTGTAAATTATTTTTAAGTGAATCCTTTTGCAAATGGTTGTATATTGAACCCTCTATACAGTAAGAGAAAAATATATTTTTATTATATTATAATAATACCATGAAAATTATTTAGTGAGAACGTACTTTCCAAGTGTTAGAAAATATTGCTAATTGCTACAATTGCACAAATGGTTGCATTTGTAATCTTGAAAATATAAAATGTTCAGAAATCACTTAATAATGTTCAGAACCTTGTTATAAAAATTTGTAAAATAAAAATTTCCATCTTGCATGTTTGCATACTTTGCATGATTTTTGTGTTGCCATTAGTGTTGATCTTGTGTATGTTTTGTCTTGGTTGTTTTGCTTGATAGATTGTGTTGATTGTCAAGTGTGTTATTGCGAAGAGTGTACCAACACCACCAACTACTAAGGCAAGTGACACTATCATCCATGTCCTACTATTTTCATTACACTTAGTGGATTTTTGTAGTATGCATGATAAGACTACTATATTTCTATGCTATGCGAGGTCCTATTAGGAAATCCATCTTCCTTAGTGAAAACATCATAGTTGTAGTATGCTTAGCCCTGCTATATACTTGGGGTGGAATACCATATCGGGATTTCATGAAGTGTTGGAAAAATATATGTTTTATATAATAAAACAAGTACTCAATGAACCACCTGGGTGGAAAGAGGATACTCACTTTGGACAAGGTGGCAACAAAGGGAACCATGTTTATATGGCTATCTTTTGTATGTGCACTAGAAGAAAACCACCCAGGGACTTAGAGATTGAACATGTTTTTCGTACAGTGGCTTCCGTGTACAGCCACATGCTGAATGGGCTCTGGCTTAGTCAACTACATAGTGGAAGACCCTTGCATTGGCATCTTCAGGTTAACTAGAATTATGTATTGGAAATATATCCTTACATTTGTGCCTGGTAGACAAGCTAGCATTGTGTATTGGGAGGACTTCTATGGAAAGACTTTGTCACATTCTCAATCTGCCGGTACTCCATTTGGTGTGTACTTGTCCAGCGGCCACTGGTGGCATCAAGATGAGATTGTGTCATGTGGGTAAAGTGTACAACTTCTGCAGAAGATCAAATTCTAAGTACTTAGCTGTGTCCCCCGTTACAGACAACTTTGAGCAACTAAGGCCTGAAGCTATGGAAGATCTCGACATTCCAATTTCTCAAAGTAAAACTTGATGGTGTCAACAAGGGATTAGAAGCACTTGGAGTTTTCCAAGGAGTTCAAAAAAGATTGTCAAAAGATCAAAACTATTTTGAAAATATAGGATAAAACTATATTGCTTTCTGCAAATAAACCTAAACCCTACTTATCCAAATATGCATATATTGATAGGTTCCACTTATTTCTACATATTAGTGAAACTTGCCAATACAATTCAAATGTATTGACCCTTTTGGATGCAACTTATTATGTTGCAGGTTTGTTTGATGTTAGTGAAGTGGGTTGAATAGGATTACAAGTCTACAACCAACATGATTGCATGTGGCACTTTGAAGATGAAGGACTCCATGATATATAGTTATTCTGCTGTATTGTAATGAGATAGCCAAATGAGCTATGTAAGATGTAATGAATTATTTTATTCCGGTTATAAAGTTGTATTATGACCTTTGTTTCTTGATATTACATCTTAACTGTGGATGCTAGCTATTGATCCAGGGACTAGCATTGTAAACACAGGGATCTCTACCTTATTGAAGGTTGGGACCTCTACAGTCTTGATGCTCAAGTTGTCCATTACCGGGGACACGGCTAAGTACTTAGTTTCTTCCATCTGCAGAGGTGGTGCACTTTCCCCACAAGACTTGGTTTCACAAAGAAAGGAACTTTCAGAAGCCTTCCCTTAGACCAAATGGACGCGTTCCAACCTATCATCCCTCTACCACCAACTGTCCAAATGGCTAAGTTATTGCAACCTATGTGATCCAGGCAGAGCCCATAATGCCATGTGGCTGCACTTGAAGCTTCTCAACATTTGACATCTCAAATCTCTTTGTTCCTGGGTGGCCATCCTCGAGTGAGATACACAAGGTAAACCATAGAAATGGGCCTTGTATAACCACTCAACACAAACCATTCCTTCCACTCCACCTAGGTGATTCATTCACTTAGTTGTTTTATTAAACAAAACACAAGTCCTTGACTTAGAAATATTCCGTAGTATGAATATATCCACCCTTGTTTTCTACTAGCTAAGCTAAGCATGGTAGTAGTAGGAATCTTACTTAGGAAAATTCTACTAAGGTTTCATCTACTAGGATTTCCCATGGCATAATTTATACTTAGCAAAAATTCCATGCAAGTCCTACTTAGAAATATCACTAATGCATAGTGAAAATAATGGGACAAAAGTATGAAGCATCACTTGCCTTTTTGATAGAGAATATAAGTTCACTCCTTGATCTTGCAATATTCACACTCTTCAAATCACTACAATTCAATCAAGCAAGGCACCATTTCAATCTACCATTCCGAGCAATCATCACATAAAATAATAAAAACAAAGCAATGCATGCAAGCATGCTAAATATTGTTTTTATTTGGAAAAGTGGTTTATAACATGTCATAAACATTCTAAAACACCTATTGGTCATTTTATATAAGTGGCAAAATCATCTACAAAAGATTTTACTTATAAACCATTTTTAAATCAAATCAATATTTTATGTTGTTGAAAATGCCTTTAGTAAAGCAATAATTTTTATAGGGTTTACAAAATATGTTTTCAAATCATAAAACTTTGTCTTTAGAGTCAGAGAGTTTAAATCAAAACATTTCCCAAAGGTTTTCCTCCAAAAAGTGTTTTAACAAATAAACAATATTTTTGTTTGACTAGAAATGCTTTAATTCAAAGTTTTATTCTCTTGCTTAAAAAAATATGATTTTGAATCTACAAGTTGGTTTCTATGATCAGTAGGTTCAAAAAAACCATTTGCCAAAGATTTTAACACAAAAATAATTTTAGAATGAATTTTATATTCAAAACATGCCTACACAAGTTTCTGCAAAAACAATCAATTTAACAGATTAAATTTATTAAACAAAGTGCATGGTTGGATAGGGTTTGTCTTGATGAATCCATTGATATAAAATTTGCAAGATTTGGACGTGTGGATCAAAAGTTATGCAATTTACAAGTTTGAACATCTAATAGAATCTATTATGGTTTTTATTAAACAGACAGGGGCACGTGGAATGATTTGATTCGTCGGTACCGGTTCGCACGAATCAAGAAACATGGCGCGTTGGATTAAAATGAGATCGTGCGGCTCTAGATCAAACTTACCTCTTCGTCTAGATCTAATCTTAGCCAGACAAATCGCATCCTACGGCCTTCGGCGTTTGCGAGAATGGCGCGCAATCCAAATGGGCGTGGCTGCTACGCTTGCAGCGGTTCTGGAGGAGAAGGAAGCAAGGAAGGAAGAGAGACGGCTCAACAGGTTCGCAGGAGGTTAGAGAAGCTCGACGTGGCCGTGGGAAATCAGGGGGCGCTCGAGGTTGACCGTAATTGTTCACCGGAGCGATGCCTGCCATCGGGTGCGATCAGTCTTCGTCGAGGGCGACGCTACGGAGCACGAGAGAGCAAACAGAGGATGCGGTTAGCTTCGTACGCGAGTCACGGACATGTGTGCATCAAAATGAGGGCAAGGGGGGGTCTGTGCTTACCAGAAGGACTCGCCGGAGTGGAAAACAGACGGCGACGCTGACGGTCTTGGTCGTTGCCGAGCTTAGGGAACGCACGCGGGTGAGTGGGGAGTACTGGGAGATGCGCAGGGGTCTGGGGAACATGCTCGTGTGGTCGAGGAGGCGAGGGGCGACGGGGTTTGGCCGGAATCGTCGCTGGAAGGTCGTCGGAGACAGTGGCTTGCAGCAAAGAATTGGCGCAGCCTGGGGGCAGAGGAGGGGCGATGTCTGGGGGAAATGAAAGAGGAGGAGCAGGCATTTAATACTGCATGGTCACTGGACTGAATCAACGCGGCAGTAACGAGTATTGACGCAAGTTTAATCGGGCAGAAAAGGCCGGCGAGGTTGGTGCGGGTGGGGAAGACGATGATGTGGCGTGGGGTCGAGACGTCAGCGAGAGAGAGAGAAGGAGTGGGGTCCGGACGTCAGCGGCTTTGCGGGTGAGAGCAGCGGTGTGAAACGTTTTCCGCGGGGAGAGAGGGAGTGGGCTGATGTTGGGCTTAGTGGGCCAGGTCTGGTTGGGCTGCTCTGTTTTATTTTTTTCTCCTCCTGTTTATTTTTCTTTTTCCAATTCTTTTATTCTGTTTTGATTTTGTTTAATCAATACAAACATTCATTTGAAATCAAACTTTTTTCAAACTTTGTGAATAATCAAACACTGTTTATTAACACATTCTGAAGTCAAATTTAGAATAATAATTTTATTCTTTTTAGGTCTTTTAATTATTTAAAATAAAGCCCTTTTTTTAAATTCAATTAATATCAAATATATTTTTAACCCTTATTTAATTTCATTTTTTACAAAAACCTTTTCATTAGGTTTTATTTATTTATTAGGGTGTCAAATACTTCACTTTGAATTATTTGGAATATTTTTAATATGATTTTAAATTGGGTATTTGTTTTTATTCCAAATGAAAATAATTATGGGTTTAATTCCATAAATTTATTTAGTTGATTTATTTGATCCCATTTAAGTTAATTAAACAACTTTTATTCCACTTGGGTAAATTCCAAATTATATTTTCCCATGATTTAATTAATCATTTCTAATAGGCATTTTATCTTTATTCAAATAGATATAGAATCTGGTTAATGCCATTTTATTTTATTTGGAAAATTATTTATCCATTTATTTTATTTGGATTTGGATTATATTTATTCCATTTGCTTATGGATTAGGTCAAGAGTTAATTTAGTCTTTAAATATTCCTCATTTAATATTTCTATCTTTACCTTATAAAATCCATATCTTTTTATTTATAGGTCCAAACTTGGTGATTCCAATTTGTAAAATCTTATTTAATATTTATTTATCCTTTTAAATCTCTTTAGGATTATTGCTCACCATTTGGTATGGATTTTTAGGTAGGTGTTTTATTATCTTTGGAAATTCAATTTCCTTAACTTATTAAATTCATAAGATTTTATCTATGGTTCCAAATTAAGTGAAACCAATTTCTATGGTTTTTGTAATATTTCTATTTGTCATTCTTGATCATTTTGAAATGTTTGTTTTACAAATTTTTATATGGATCAAATCCATAGGTTTGCAGATAGCTTGGAAATGTTTTCCTTCCATTAGGGTTTTAGAGTTTTGGTTTATTTTCCAAGTGTTTAAATTTCCAGATGCATTTATGAAGAATGCAATTCACTTGATTTGAATTTAGTTGGATTCAAACATTAACCAAAGTTTGTTCAAGATGGGATTTTAAGTTTCCACTTAGAAACAAAAGTTTCTTTTCACCCTAATTTTCAACAATTATTTATTTTTCACATTACAAGATTTGGAAAATCTTGGGATGTGACATCAAGCCACATAATGTTTTAATAAAAATTTAGAAAAGTCAAGCCACGGAAAGTAATCCTAGGCGCTGCATGGCAGTTCTGGATGCTGCCGCATGCATAGGGCACAAACAGAATTTGCACAGCGCAGGGCTGCGGGGCCGGGAGGCCCTTCGTTAAAAGGGGATGGGGAGGTGGGCCGGGGAGGGTAAATCGCATTTACCATCACTACGGTCTTTACCTACCCTGAAGCAAGTTTGGCCGGTCGAGCACCGTTGGTTTCGACATCGTAGGGCTACGATTGCGTGGTCGTGCCAGACAGGAAGGGTGTGCGTGCGACTTGTTGATGGCGTGGGGATCGAGAGGGAGGTGACACGGATACCGTGAGAATGCACCATGGAGTCCACCCATCCCGTTGGCGCTGTGCAGTGGGTGAGTAGTGCTGACGCGATGTAACTGTGACTTGACAGAACACAGAGATAAATTAATTTGTCATCATCAATGTAACACCCCAGTTTTACCTAATGTATAATTAGGGTTTTAATTGTGCATTCATGAGCATCATCCTTTAAATTGTGCATTGAAGAAATAAATAAAACCCTAAACCCTAGATTTTCCTCCCTATTTGAAAATCATTCAAAAGAATTTGAATATTTTGAAAAGTACCAAAAATATTGGAGACCAATCAGTACCAAGGGCCCCTGAGTGCTTTCGATACATTTTACAAAACCCTGGTATTTTGAAAATATTCAAAACAGAATTACAAATGGAATTTACAAAGAAAAAATAGAAAACAAAAAAGAAAAATATTTTTGTAATAAAAATCTGTAGCTAACCTAACCTGGTGTAACACCACGGTTCTGAAAAGACCGTGGCTTCTATGTGACATGCCAATCCCTGGATCGGTTCATTGGCCCACAATAGAATAAGATGAATAACATAGCAAAATATCCGTGTATCATAAATAACGAAGATCCAATGTACTATTATTACAATAAAAGCTTAGCTCAAGGCTAGCTCAAATTATTCAGGTAGCAACATAAATAAAGCAAATCCTCCATTCTTCAAATTGCCCACAAGTGAACAAGTGCCGAGTGGAGTACCGTGGCCTATATCGATTACTCAGAATCGGAATATCCTGCAACATGAAACGTAGCAGCCCCGAAGGGTCAATACATGGAATGTATGGCAAGTAGAGCTATTAAAGGAGACAATAATGCTAACATCTACATGCATATCTGGTAAGTGGAGCTGTGGCTAGCTTGCATTTGCAAATACCTTTGTCCTACTTTCATAATCAGTTTTTGATTTTCTTTGAAAAGATCCCAATTAAGTTAACCCAACAAAGTTAAAGCAATTATGAAATTAGAATGAGCGAGAAACATGTCATGGAATCAATATCAAGCAACTCAGATGTCCATAACCGGGGACACGGCTAATCGATTAGATTACACACCCTGCAGGGGTTAGTACACTTTACCCATGTGACTTGGCCAGCCCAGCTCGTACCATCACTCTCATTTTGGGTGATGATAGGGAGAAGTCCAAGAAGAGACTGTTTGGGAAGTAGCTCCCCAATCCCGACGTGCACCGGTCGAACCTACCAAAATTCTACATCTCTGGATACGCGGGTTCGAGTTACCACAACCTACTAAGTCCAACCAACCGCCAATTCCAGTATTGGCACATGGTTGTACACGTAAGCTACAACATAAAGAAGACATCATTTTCTCTTGATACCTGGGTGCCTTTCCGCAATGATACCACCAAAATTTATCAATCCCATCACACTCAGGATGTTCATTGATTAAGTTGTTTTAGTTTTCGCAAACCAACATATTTAGAAACAACTTTCAGTGATGTAACCCAGCCCTCGTTCATCCTAGCATGGCTAAGCACATCTACCAACAGTGGTTCATCTACAAGGAAAGCCCTACCACATAATAGGACATAGCATAGCGATAGTATCATCCTACACATGCTACTACAAAATACACGACAATGCATTGAAAATTTAGTAGGACAACATCATGAACAAAGTAGCATCTACTTGCCTTGGTTGTAGCGGTCGGAAGAACAATCCACACACGAGCAAGCGTTGCACTTGTCACAATCTACACGATACAATTGCAATCATAAACAAACCATCCACAAGCATATGCAAACAAAGATGATGCAAGATGCATGCATGACAAGTGGATTGATTCTACAGCAGCACCATATAATCTTACTCAGTAAAGCTACTGAATGCATGCACGGAAAATAATTTTAGCGCAAGGAAAACTATTATGCAATTTATAATGCTCAAAACTAGAGCTAGAACCCAAATAATTCACTACTGTTAACATACTATTTGTAAAATATTGGGAAAATTCTACTGTGTAGGCATTGCTAATTAGGAACAGTACCAATTGGAATTTCTCAAAAAGGAATTATACAACTCCCTAAGTAATTAAAATACTGCAGAAAGCCATTAAATAGTTTCAGCAAAAGTTTTTACTGTAAGCCTAACCTTTTTATTCACTTTGAGATTCCCCTTGTTCTACTGATTCCAGGGACATATTATTTGCAATTTTTGGAGTTACAGATCTTTTTCTACGAATTAATTACTCCAAAAAGGCCATTAACTCATTTAATTAATTTGTACAAAATCTTGCTGCAAAAGTGTAAAACAATGGTACAGCAAGATTCTACACGACTTACTGAATCTACACATATTTTATTTGCAATTTTGGCCCAATAGATTATTTTCTATGCAATTTACAAGTTTTACCTAAAATCTGTCAATTAAATCTATTTAAGAAAAACCCAGTCAAACTCTGACTTTGACCGGCTGAGGTGGCGCTGACGTGGCGGTGGACTGGCTGTTGACCAGTCAATCGCCCAAGCTGACTAGTCCACGCCCGCTCTCGGCCGTTGGATCAAGGATCGACGGCAGGGAGGGGTGGCGGCGAGCTCACTGGCCGGCGAGTGCTTGGCGGCGAGGTCTTCCGGTGGCGGGCGATCGGCGTCAGTCGTCGAAGCGTCGGCGGAGAGGGAGGCTGGCTTGATCGCGGCGGCTCGGGCTCGGGCCGCGGCGGCTCGGGCGAGTCATCAGGGCGGCGTCCTGCGGGGGAAGAAGGGCGGCGGGTCAGCGGGGAGACGCGGGCGAGCTCGCGGGTCGCAGGCAAGGCGAGGGCGGCGCGGGCGAGGTGCTCACCTTGCTAATGGCGGCGGCGGGCTCGAACTCCGGCGAGAAATCGCCAGAGATTTGGGGCGTCTCGGTTGCGATTAGAGGGGGGTTTGGAAGAGGGGCTCGAGGAGATCGTTATAGGCAAGAAAAATCGTTGAAATCGGTTCGGAATCGACACGAAAATCCCGCGAGAAACATGCTGGTAGTTGGAGCTCGAGACGAACTTGGATGACAGGCGGGTCCCGCGTGGAAGTGACTGGAGGCGGCCGACGGGCGGGCCCCGCTCGTCTGCGGGTCGGCAGCTGGCGGCGGCAGCTACTACACGCCAGCAGTCTTGCTACTGCTGGCTGCCGCTGGCTGCGGCTTTGAGGCGGCTGGGCAGTGGCCCAAAGAGTCATGCGCCCTTTTTTTTCCAATTCCTGTTTCGAATTTCTGGCATAACTTTTCCATATGAACTCCAAATCGAGTGATTCTTGTTCCTAAATTTTTGTAAAATCCAGGGGATAAACCTAGGTTCATGTGGTATTTAATTCCACTAGTTTACAAGGGTGGAAAACACAAGTCCTAGTATACCCCCTCGTAGGAGCATTATAGCCATTCAAAATAGGGTTTTGAGAGTTGTGTTTTTCCAGAATCATTTCAATCGAGAGTTTTGCATGGATGATTATGATGCAATGACATGAATGATATGCAGAACCAAATCTAAAATTTGGGATGTGACAAGACTAACCCCCTTAAGATGAATCTCGTCCCCGATATTCGGCGCGGCTAGCGAATAGGTGTGGGTAGTCCTCTCGAATGTCATCCTCACGCTCCCAAGTGGCTTCCTCTTCGGTGTGGTGACTCCATTGCAACTTGCAAAACCTGATCATCTTGGTACGGGTAATCCTCTCCGCTGTCTCCAGAATCTTGACCGGCTTCTCCTCATAGGTTAAGTCATTCTCAATTTGAACCTCCTCTAGTGGCACAATGTCTCTCAATGGTGTATCCACTATCTCTGGATGGCACTTCTTTAGCTGGGACACGTGGAACACATTGTGAACAGCGGACAGAGCCTCTGACAACTCCAACCGATAAGCAACTTCTCCTTTGCGTGCTAAGACCCGATACGGTCCAATAAACCGAGGTGCCAGCTTACCCTTGATTCCAAATCTCTTGATTCCACGAAATGGCGACACTCTGAGGTATGATCTATCACCTATCTCATACACCACTTCCTTGTGCTTGGCGTCAGCGTAGCTCTTCTGCCTTGATTGTGCTACCTTCAGCCTATCCCTAATCAAGGCGACCTTCTCCTCAGCGTCCTTGATCAAGTCAGGTCCAAACAACTGACGTTCTCCTACTCCATCCCATAGAAATGGTGTCCGACACCGTTTCCCATATAGCACATCGAACGGTGACGTCTTGATGCTGGTTTGATAGCTGTTGTTGTAGGAGAACTCAGCATACGGCAAATTCTCATCCCAACTAGAACCATGAGCCAAAGCGCAAGCTCTCAGCATGTCTTCCAAAATCTGATTCACCCTCTCGGTCTGTCCATCAGTCTGGGAGTGGAACGCTGTGCTAAACTCCAATCTAGTCCCCAATGACTCGTGCAGCTGGCGCCAAAAGTGTGAGGTAAATTGGGTGCCTCTATCGGATACAATATTCTTAGGAACTCCATGTAGGCACACAATTTTGTCCATGTAGATCTTGGCCAACTTTGCACTCGTGTAGGTCGTCTTCACTGGTATAAAGTGGGCTACCTTGGTCAAATGGTCGACCACTACCCAAATGGAGTCATATCCTGACCTGGTCCTGGGCAATCCTATGATAAAATCCATTCCCACTCTATCCCATCTCCATTTCGGCACAGGCAATGGCTGCAGTAGTCTTGCTGGCTTCTGGTGCTCCGCCTTCACTCGGCTACACACATCACATAGGGCAATATGCTTGGCGATGTCTCCCTTCATGTTATTCCACCAAAATCTGCTCTTAAATCCATATACATCTTTGTATTGCCCGGATGTATGGAGTATGGCGAGTTATGAGCTTCCTGCAGAATTAACTTCCTTATCTCCGGGTCGCTGGGCACACAAAAGATCTCCATACCACAAGGTACCATGCTCATCCTCGCGAATATCCTTTTCTCGATTCTCCTTCATCTTTTCCTCTATCTCTTCTATTTCCTTGTCTCCTACCTGAGCCTTCCTGATCCTGTCCTGTAGCGTTGGTTGGACTTCCATTGCTTCCAGGTATCCTTCAGACACTACCTCCAGTCTAAGGTCCTTGAATTGCTTGCACAAATCCTCGGGCAATTCCCCAATTGTCAATCCATTGGCATAAACCTTCCGGCTCAGAGCATCTGCTACTACATTGGCCTTTCCTGGGTGGTATTGCAGATTCATATCATAATCCTTGATAAGTTCCAACCATCTCCTTTGCCTCATATTTAGTTCCTTCTGTGTAAATATGTACTTCAGGCTCTTGTGGTCGGTGTACACATCACAGTGTTTTCCCATTAAGTAGTGTCTCCATACCTTGAGTGCATGAACCACTGATGCTAATTCCAAATCATGCGTGGGATAATTCCTCTCATGGTGTTTAAGTTGCCGCGAGGCATACGACACCACTCTTCCATCCTGCATCAGCACACTCCCAAGTCCCTGTCAGGAAGCATCACAGTACACTTGGAAATCCTTCTGAAGATCTGGTAAACATAGAACAGGTGCTGTCACTAGTCGACGCTTCAGTTCCTGAAAGCTGGCTTCACATGCATCCGTCCATTCAAACTTCCTCTCCTTCTTCAGAAGTTATGTCATCGGCTTAGCAATCTTGGAGAAGTTTTCAATGAACCTCCTGTAATATCCAGCGAGTCCCAAAAAGCTTCGAATCTCTCCCGCATTCTTGGGCGCTTCCCACTCAGTTATTGCAGTCACTTTGCTTGGATCAACAGCGACTCCTTCTCCTGACACCACATGTCCAAGAAATCCAACAGTGTTAATCCAGAATTTGCACTTGCTGAATTTGGCATACAGCTTGTGTTTCCTCAGCTTCTCCATAATCAGTCGCAGATGTTTCTCATGCTCAGCATCATCATTGGAATATATCAGTATGTCATCAATAAGCACCACCACGAACTTGTCCAAGTACTCCATGAATACCTTGTTCATCATGGTCATGAAATATGCTGGGGCATTCGTTAGTCCAAAAGACATAACTGTATACTCATATAAACCATACCTAGTAGTGAAAGCGGTTTTTGGTATGTCCTCCTCCAGGATCTTCAATTGGAAGTAGCCCGATCGCAGATCAATTTTGCTAAACACCTTCGCTCCTTCCAGTTGATCAAACAAATCATTTATGTTCGGCAGGGGGTATTTGTTCTTGATGGTCACTTCATTCAGTGAGCGATAGTCCACCACTAATCTCTTGCTGCTGTCCTTCTTCTCCACAAACAGTACGGGTGCACCCCATGACGACGAACTAGGCTGAATGAATCCCTTGTCCAACTGCTTCTTTAACTGTTTCTTCAATTCCTTCAGCTCATCCACATCCATCTTATATGGTCTCTTGGCTATTGGTCCTGTTCCCGGCATCAGATCGATGAGAAACTCCACTTCCCTATCAGGTGGCATCCCTGGCAGCTCTTCCGGGAACACATCGGGGTAAGCCTTAATCACAGGCACAGTATCCATGCTAACCACCTTAAGAGAATTCAGCTTACACCTTCCCGGTCGCACAGCCGACTTGAACCTAATTCTCTTACCATCCGGGGTTTTGAGTGAAACAGCTCGCTGTGCACAATCTATGTGTCCCCCATGCATAGACATCCAATCCATACCCAGAATAACATCTAACCCTTGTGATTCCAACACTACCAGATGTGCAATGAAATTGTGTGCTCCAATCCTCACAGTTAAGTCGCGGCATCCCGCGCTAGCTATCATATCCCCTCTAGGTGAACTCACTCTAATAGACTCTTTCATAGACTCCGTAGGTAATTTATACTTATCCACAAATGCCCTTGAAATGAATGAATGCAATGCACCAATATCGAAAAGTATAAGCGCAGGGTGAGTGTTGATTGGGAACTTACCAATCACAAGGTCAGGCTCATCTGGGATCTCCTCCACATTCATGTGGTTCACTATGGCCTTCTGGTTGTTGGTTGGCTTCAGTCCCTTCCTCTCCGGGCAGTTGTCAGCATAATGTCCCTTCTGGCCACACTTGAAGCATGTCACCTCACTCAGATCCTTCTTCACAAAGCTGCGATCACGGTTGCGGTCATGTCCACCGTGTCCTCCAGAATGGTGAGAGTGTCTTCCCTTGTGGCTGTGGTGGCTGCTCTTGTGGTTGTCATGGCGATGTCCATCGCCTCCATGGTGGTGGCGGTCATGGCTCCCGTGGTGCCCATGGTCACTCCCTCCATGCTTGGAGTATCCATCGTAAGAAGTGCGAGACTTGTGGTGAGAACCAGAGTGGTGATTGTTGCTCTTCCTCTTGCGGATTTCCACCTGCTTGTGCTTCCCTTCCAAGATCCTGGCCTTGTCCATAAGCTCCTGGAAAGTGGGGCAATAAACCACCAGTAGCTGCACTGAAAGCTCATCACTGAGGCCATCCAGGAATCTCTCCCTCCTTTTTGCATCAGTGTCAACATCCTCAGGTGCATAACAGGACAGGTTGTTGAACTCCTCAATGTACTCAGCCACAGTGCGGTTGGTTTGGTGCAAGTTGTGGAACTCCTTCCTCTTTAGGCTCAGAACTCCTGAAGACACGTGGTTGGTCCTGAAACCCTCCTCAAACATTGCCCAAGTCACGGTGTCCAGCGGGTGGGTGATCTGAAAAGTGTCCCACCAAGAAGCGGCTGGTCCCTCCAGTAGGTGAGCGGCAAACCTCACCTTCTCAGCATCGGTGCATCCAACAGTTACCAGATCCTTGTTGATTGAACGCAACCAGTCGAGATCAACCATTGGTTCCGTTGCAGTAGAGAACTTAGCTGGCCTTAGCCTCATAAACCTGGTGAGAGCATCTCCCTGAGGCTGGTTGTTCCCATTGTTGTTGTTGTTCTGAGCTTCCATGAACTGGGTCATAACTTGGGTCAGCTGTGCCTGAGCTGCCATGAGCTACTCCAACTCAGTGGGTTGACGGCGGGGAGGCATCTGTGGTTCAGCACGGGTAAGCTTAGAAAGATTCAACTACGAAAACAGGATTCTACCCATGCATTATGATCAAACAACAACAAACAATAGCAGACAATCTCAAGCAAGCAACACATCAACAAACAAGTGACCGAGCAACATCCCAGGGGTTATCCTAGCAGTATATACCTACTGAAATAGTTTTTAGAAGAGCTGGCAATGGTTATCTAAACAGTTGATCAACAAAGCATTAAAACAGTAATCTGCCAGAACAGTCCAGCAGTGTTCACGAATTTTTCTACCTGACTTAAACTCGTCAGGAATTTTAGCTGATTTATGTACATACAGTAAAGAGAGTTTCGCACCAGCCCTAGTTTTTTCAGATTTTTCCCAGATACCAGTAATATATGAAAAATCGTACAGTACTGTTGTATCAGCAGAAAACTGCAGCAGGAATAACACAGATATTAACCGAACTTGCCATAACTCTTTCATAAAATTCGCACAAATAATCCTGGGATATTGGAGTACACAAATAAGCAACTAAACACTCTTAAACTAAAAGTAATTAAGTTTTACATCGATCAAGACTAATCCTAACGATTTTACCTAACGAGGACTAATTGGTGGACTTCTATCTACTTCTTGAAGAGGTTGCGGTAGGTCCTTGCACTCATGCGCTGGCGCTTCTGTCCACGGTTCAACCATGGCGGCGGAGTGTACACCTCTCCTGAGTCATCACTTGAAATCTCAAACTAAACCTCTTCTGGATCCTCCTCTTCTTCTTCACTCTCTGTTGCAACTGCAACAACTTCATCTCCTCCACCATCATCGTCTCCATCATCATCATCCTCGTCCTCATCATCATCATCGTTCCCACTGTAATCATCATCATCATTGTTGCCACCATCTCCATTGTCATCATCAGAGGGTGGATTCAGCTGTGCTTGGAGAGCGGCAATCTGGGCTGCCATAACTTCAATAGTTTGATTCCTTTCCTGGACGGTCCCTTGCAACTGTTGTATGGCCTGGGTGTTATCCTGCACAGTCCCATTAAGATGAGCTATGGTTGCATCCCTGCCTATCAGGGCATTTTCCAGAACTCCCACAGCTTCATGCAAGGTGTCAATCTCCTGTCCTTGGACCACCATACCATTGTTGGCAAAATCTGCAATCTCCTTTACCATCATCACTTTCTTAGCTAGAGCTCCATTCTCCCTTTCCATGTCCTCTATGTGCCTCCGACGGGGCGGCATGTTGTTCCTGTCGCCCGGGGTAACCACAATGTTCCCCTCTTCATCATGCCTCCCATAGTCACGGTAGGGTGAGTCTGCTGGCAGCAGGTGTCGGACAAGATGGCACTGGCGAGACAGGGCTTCATGCATGGCCAAGTTTATTCCAAGTCCCCAGTTGCAGTATGTCTTGGTGTAGATCATATGCACAGGTTTTGGCAAGGCGGCATCTCTGAATATGAAGGTGGTGATCTCCCATGCATCCTCACCATATCCATAGGTGTACAGCCTTCTTCCCTTGAACATGGGCAGTGGCAATCCCAATGACTGCGAGAGCTGTGCTAACTGTCTTGCAAAGGGCCTTGGTGACTCCATGGTTGCATACTCAGTCCTGACTTCTCCCATCTATCAATTAAAAGAGGAAAGTGTGATAATAGCATATGGTAAGAATTTATGAGAGTGAAAGGCATAAGATGAAAGACAGAGTTAATATAAGCTTTAATAATTCTATGGCTTCCTAATCCAATCCTAGGTCATGATCCTACAGTCGACACACAGGATCTGATACCATCTTGTAACACCACGGTTCTGAAAAGACGGTGGCTTCTATGTGACATGCCAATCCCTGGATCGGTTCATTGGCCACGATAGAATAAGATGAATAACATAGCAAAATATCCGTGTATCATAAATAACGAAGATCCAGAGTACCATTATGACAATAAAAGCTTAGCTCAAGGCTAGCTCAAATTATTCAGGTAGCAACATAAATAAAGCAAATCCTCCATTCTTCAAATTGCCCACAAGTGAACAAGTGCCGAGTGGAGTACCGTGGCCTATATCGATTACTCAGAATCGGAATATCCTGCAACATGAAACGTAGCAGCCCCGAAGGGTCAATACATGGAATGTATGGCAAGTAGAGCTATTAAAGGAGACAATAATGCTAACATCTACATGCATATCTGGTAAGTGGAGCTGTGGCTAGCTTGCATTTGCAAATACCTTTGTCCTACTTTCATAAATAGTTTTTGATTTTCTTTGAAAAGATCCCAATTAAGTTAACCCAACAAAGTTAAAGCAATTATGAAATTATAATGAGCGAGAAACATGTCATGGAATCAATATCAAGCAACTCAGATGTCCATAACCGGGGACACGGCTAATCGATTAGATTACACACCCTGCAGGGGTTAGTACACTTTACCCATGTGACTTGGCCAGCCCAGCTCGTACCATCACTCTCATTTTGGGTGATGATAGGGAGAAGTCCAAGAAGAGACTATTCGGGAAGTAGCTCCCCAATCCCGACGCGCACTGGTCCAACCTACCAAAATTCTACATCTCTGGATATGCGGGTTCGAGTTACCACAACCTACTAAGTCCAACCAACCGCCCATTCCATTATTGGCACATGGTTGTACTCGTAAGATACAACATAAAGAAGCCAATCATTTTCTCTTGATACCTGGGTGCCTTTCCGCAATGATACCACCAAAATTTACCAATCCCATCACACCCAGGAGGTTCATTGATTAAGTTGTTTTAGTTTTCGCAAACCAACACATTTAGAAACAACTTTCAGTGATGTAACCCAACCCTCGTTCATCCTAGCATGGCTAAGCACATCTACCAACGGTGGTTCATCTACAAGGAAAGCCCTACCACATAATAGGACATAGCATAGCGATAGTATCATCCTACACATGCAACTACAAAATACACGACAATGCATTGAAAAATTAGTAGGACAACATCATGAACAAAGTAGCATCTACTTGCCTTGGTTGTAGCGGTCAGAAGAACAATCCACACACGAGCAAGCATTGCACTCGTCACAATCTACACGATACAGTTGCAATCATAAACAAACCATCCACAAGCGTATGCAAACAAAGATGATGCAAGATGCATGCATGACAAGTGGATTGATGCTACAGCAGCACCATATAATCTTATTCAGTAAAGCTACTGAATGCATGCATGGAAAATAATTTTAGCGCAAGGAAAACTATTATGCAATTTATAATGCTCAAAACTAGAGCTAGAACCCAAATAATTCACTATTGTTAACATACTATTTGTAAAATCTTGGGAAAATTCTACTGTGTAGGCATTGATAATTAGGAACAGTACCAATTGGAATTTCTCAAAAAGGAATTATACAACTCCCTGAGTAATTAAAATACTGCAGAAAGTCATTAAATAGTTTCTGCAAAAGTTTTTACTGTAAGCCTAACCTTTTAATTCACTTTGAGATTCCCCTTGTTCTACTGATTCCAGGGACATATTATTTGCAATTTTTGGAGTTACATATCTTTTTCTACGAATTAATTACTCCAAAAAGGCCATTAAATCATTTAATTAATCTGGACATAATCTTGCTGCAAAGTGTAAAAAAATGGTATAGCAAGATTCTGCACGACTTACTGAATCTACACATATTTTATTTGCAATTTTTGGCCCAGTAGATTATTTTCTACGCAATTTACAAGTTTTACCTAAAATCTGTCAATTAAATCTATTTAAGAAAAACCCAGTCAAACTCTGACTTTGACCGGCTGAGGTGGCGCTGACGTGGCGGTGGACTGGCTGTTGACCAGTCAACCGCCCAGGCTGACTAGTCCACGCCCGATCTGGGCCGTTGGATCAAGGATCGACGGCAGGGAGGGGTGGCGGCGGCGGCGAGCTCACCTGAGCGGCGGCGACGGCGAGGTCTTCCGGCGGCGGCGGGCGGTCGGCGCGGCGGCGGGTCGTCGGGGCGGCATCGGCGCGGAGAGGAGGTGGCTGGCACGCGCGGTCGCCGGCGGCGGCTCGGGCTCGGGCCGCGGCGGCTCAAGGTCGTCTCGGTTGCGATTAGAGGGGTGGTTTGGAAGAGGGGCTCGAGGAGATCGTTATAGGCAAGAAAAATCGTTGAAATCGGTTTGGAATCGACACGAAAATCCCGCGAGAAACGTGCTGGTAGTTGGAGCTCGAGACGAACTTGGCTGATAGGTGGGTCCCGCGTGCAAGTGGCTGGAGGCGGCCGACGGGCGGGCCCCGCTCGTCAGCGGGTCGGCAGCTGGCGGCGGCAGCTACTACGCGCCGCGCGCGCCTTCTTTGCTGGCTGTGCTGCCTTGCTGGCTTGCGGCTGAGGCGGGCGGCCAAGGCTGGCGCACCCTTTTTTTTTCCAATTCCTGTTTCGAATTTCTGGCATAACTTTTCCATATGAACTCCAAATCGAGTGATTCGTGTTCCTAAATTTTTGTAAAATCCAGGGGATCAACCTAGGTTCATGTGGTATTTAATTCTACTAGTTTACAAGGGTGGAAAACCCAACTCCTAGTATACCTTCTCGTAGGAGCAATATAGCCATTCAAAATAGGGTTTTGAGAGTTGTGTTTTGCTAGAATCATTTCAATCGAGAGTTTTGCATGGATGATTATGATGCAATGACATGAATGATATGCAGAACCAAACCTAAAATTTGGTATGTGACACCTGGGTCGAGCCCATCTCTCTCCCCCTCACTCCCTGCCGCTCAGTGTGCGTCCCGAAGCAGCCTAGGCCCAACTCGTGGCCCGGCGCAGCCCGGTACCGCTTCGATCAATTCCCCGTCGTCTTCCTCGCGTGGTCAAGCAGGTGCGTGTCAACGCCGGTACCGTACACCGCCGCTGCGGTGCACGCCCAGCGCCGTGATCCCCGCCGCCGCCTGGAGGAGGATAAGGCCGCCCGTGCACGCCTCTCCCTCTCCCCTATCCTCTCTTTTCCCCCAGGTGCTCTCTTCCCTCACCTCTGTGAGCAGCCCGAACTCTAGCCACCGAAAACCGCCAGTCGCCATCGTTCTGTGCAGCCTCGAGCCTCTCCGTGGTGTCTAGGGGCTCCGGTGTGCTCGACTGCTTCTCCCTGTTGAAGGAATCGGGGAAAGGTTCCCTCTATCGCTGCCGACGACCTCGCCTACCCGAGCGACGGCCGCCACCTTCACCATCAATTTCAGCGTCTCCTGACCTCGCCTGCCCTCCCCGACCCCATCGTCATGATCTCGGTGATCTCATGGTCCGAAAGGACCTCTCTGCTGTCTTCCTTCCTTCCTATGTCGCGGTCTCGCCGTTGCTCCGCCGTCGCTGCTATTGTAGCTAGTCGCCGTCGGCGCTCCGATGACCCAAACGGGGCGGCACCGCTACTCTTTGGCTCGCCTCAACCTCCTCTCTCTAACGCACGCACGCACATGCCCTAGGTCGCCCTCCACCGCCATCCCCTTGCCGTTCTGTGGCTCATCGGCATCGATAACGTCACGGTGATGTCACCCCGGCGTCAGCACGCAGTCAGACTCGGTCAAACCCGGCCTAGGTCCCACCCTACCCACGTGGAGGATGAGTTGGCCTAGGGCCCAACTGTATGTATCTGCGGCTAGCTGTTGCTGCGGTGTAAAAAGTTTAACAATTTGGTTTAATAATTTCAGAAAAGGTTTAAAGATTGTAAAATCAGTAACTTTTAATCTATAATTCAAAAAAATACAAATAATATATCAAAATGTTCAGAAAAACCAGAGCTATCTATTTAAGCTATAATCATGAATTGTTAAGCAACTTACATGAAAAGTATAATTATAAGAACATAGTAACCCCTCTCATATACATCCGGAGTTTTCCCGAGTTAGGGTTTTCACCCCTCGGAACCCCGATTAAATGGTTGAGCATGCCTTAGGGTTACTTTTCAATACAGTTCAACTTGTCATATCATCATACTTTCTTGAGCATTGCATCGATGCCATGTGTTGATTGTTTCCCTCTCTTTCTGGTGTTTGGTTCTTCCCGGTAGAATACGATATCGAGATCGAGATCGCAGCCCGAGGTTAATAACATCGAAGATCGAAGATCGACGAACAATACTTGACCAACTATAACCAAGTCATGTACAAGGCTCCCGAAGATCTATTTATCTGTTATCAACTGGCAAAGGCAAGCATAGCCCCACCATGATATACTCCTATGCTTTTGAAAGCATTTCATTTCCTGCCATGATGCATACGATTCTACTGTGGTCTTTTATCGATAGATAAAGTATCCTATCCGTTGCATTACTCCATTTGAGCTTATACTACCTGATCCACTGCTCCTAGCATAACTAGGTTTGGCTTGTGTGCACTGCTAGAGTTTATATCCGTGTCCTGCTTAGCCATGCATAGCTGTTGAGTCTGGTCCATCCAGATGATGAATCAGATGCAGAGAATCTATTATGACAGGAGAACGTGATGCGATGAGATCAGTGATATGAGTTAAACATGCTAAGGCTTGTATGGGAGGCCACGGTGGGATGTGGTTTTTCTAGTCCCATGCTCGCCACCACTAGGAACTGAGTTCTTTCCTTTGGAACCGAGACGAGCGTATAGCCACACGGGGCTTGGGAACCCCTCGCCTGATTAACTTGCCTAGTAGATTCCATGAGTCACATAGTTCGGGCGTTCCATTCGGCATATGCATAGAAAACCTTTTGAAAGATTTGCCGGGTGAAGTTGGTGCATCATAACAGGTAGGGAAGAGTGGACCGGGTTGCTTGGGGTAGATAGCGCCCCTGATAAACCAACCTCGCCTCACATCTTTAAGTACAGCTTCGGGATTTGACCCGTTACGGCGGAACCATACTTATTTTGTGACTCATGGTCTCGGCGAAAGCAAGGTAAAGGTCGTGGCCAACCACCCTCTGCCGGCCTTCCAAGGAAGAGGGCTAATGTACTGGCATTAAGAGTCGGTTGGTACGTGTGGGTAAAGTTGTACACCCCTGCAGGGTTAAATCTTTTCGAAAAGCCATGTTCACGGTTATGAACGCTTGGTGACCAGATTCTAAGATCATAGAGAACTATAACCTAATCGTAAAACTTGGCAGATCCACGTGTGCTTAAAGATGCTTCCTCATGGGTACGAGGGGGTGATCCTAGATAGGGTTCAGATGATGATGACTTGGTGGATATAAAAAGATGATGATAAATATTTCAGAGACGTCACTCTTGTATCCCTTTTAAAAATACTCTGCATAGACGAGCTTCTTCCCTCTCTTGTTTTATAAACAAAGATGGCTTTATGAAAAACAACTCCACCAGCCATAAGTCTTGCGGAGTACACCCTGTACTCACCCTTGCTTTGTTGATACTTTTGGCAGAGTAAGTGTTCCCTTGAAGACGAGTTCCTTACTACATCGACATTGACGAGTAGCTTGGGGTTCCCGGTCGGCAGCCTGGAATCTATGGGCTAGGACGTCATCGTTATGCTTCAGGCCTCTTAGGCCATTTGTTAAGTTTGCTATACTTAATAGCATAATTTGCCTTCCGTTGTTTGATGTTTGTGGTCAGTGAACTCTGCTTGTAATAATTTGGTTCTCTGCTCAGTTATGAGCTTGCTGTAATAATTTTGTGTCGTAGGGTCACTGTTGTGTTACCGATTCTGCACTGGATATCCTCGAGCTCAAGGTTAAGCTTATGTCTGACGGAGGTTTGAGATTTGTTTAGCCCTGATCCCGGGGGTGTCACGGGTCTTGGTATTAGAGCAGTACCGACCGTAGGAAAACCTTGCTATTGGTCGATGTTGAGTCTAGTGTTTGAGAAAACTATTTTAAAGATGAAAACTATTTGCGAAAACTCTAGTATGCTTCTTTTTCTCCTTATCAAGTTTCTCTCTAACTCTGGGTTATCTTATCTAGTGTTGACTTTTGGAAAACTTTTGATATCTCTTATAGTCTTTCAAAGCTTAGGTGCCTTCTAGGCATGTCGATTCTCAGCCAGTTGACCTAGTGTTGAGATCTCTAGAGTTATGTGTGTTATCAATTCCTTGTTCCCTTGCTCTGTTTCTCCTGAGAGATTCCTTTCTACCATTATCTCTCTATCCTTTGGACCCACAATATAATATTGTTGTTCCAAAGTGTTCCGTTCTAGGCCTCGAGGTTTCCTTTCTCCTCGTGTGCCTCCTTTTTATTTGTTTGGGTACTTCAGAAGTTGTTTCTTCTCTTGGAAGTTACCTCGTGGTTACTAACTTGCAGTGTACGCTACGTCACTCAAGCAGTAACTATTCCTTTTTTGGGGGGTTTTAACCCTTGGACTTGAACCTAAGATTCCCGATTGTGCTGGATTCCGGTGTTCTGAATCCTGTACATGAAGCTGATCTTCAACCCAAGATCCATTCCTTTGTCCCCTATCGTTAATGTTGACACATTACCTAAGGATGGATGGTAATAGCATTCTAGCCTTCAAGCTTGTGGTCTCTATCGCGATTGAATTGTGACAATGGAGGACTTCCCTACCACATGCTATGGCAGATTTTCTTCAATGGAACCAATAGATCTCGACAAGATTACTCTTCGTGAGTCTCGTGTCCATACTAGTGACTCTACCTCACCTTACCTTTTCTTGCATCGGTTTTCGGAAGATTGTTGATCTATGCATCGACATCTCAGGATTCTATCATGAGTATGTTCTTTTCCCCTTGTTGTTTTCTAACCTTTGTCTACCATTTGGTAGCCAAGTAGTAATGTGCATCGGTGTCTTTCGATGTAAGATACTCTTGTGGTCCGTCAAGACAACCCATTTTGGGATGTCAGGAGAAACAAACTCCAATACCTTGTCGTATCTAGGACCAGGTCAAAGTGTTGTAATCCACAGATTAAGAGGCATTAAGTGTATTTCATCTGTTATACCTTAAAGTATCACACTCTTTTATACTAAGAGGTCGTGCTGAGTTTCATGACCCCTTAATGAAGTGATGCTCTTACACATATTTACCTACACTTCCTCGAGCTTTCGCGCTCGTGAGTGATGTGTGTGCGTAATAATGTGGACATCTGAGATTATAGCATTTTTTATTGCTTAGAACTCAAAAGGACATTGAGTCATTCCTAGCGTGGTTAGTTAACCCTATCACTAAGCAAAGTTTGAACTGTGCTACAAAGTCCATTGGTCTGGTGCACTCTCTTAGGTCAAAGAGTTAGGCTCGTGCCGAAACTATGAGACTATGTCTTCTTGCATTACAAAGCAAGTTCCCTCTCGAACTAAGTGACATATCGGTGGTTTGTGATATTCTGGATGTCTACTAGAAGTATCACCATGTTGCCACATGACCGTATTGTCAAGTTCTTGAGCAAGCAAGTTCTCTGAACTACTTATTTCTCCAAGAATCTGTACTGGATACCCCTGAACTATTTGGTTGAGCTTAAACAACAACTTGGAGAGTTGCAAGACAAAAGTTTTAACCGAATTTGTTATTTCTTAAAGGGTTGTCTAGTTTTCTTTGTGTTGAAGCAAGATAGTATTTCCTTCATGGATATGTTATCTTCCCCCAACTTTGATTTGAATTGGGTTATTGTCAAATCAAACTCAGTTCTGAGGACTATATTGATGGTGTTGCTACTTGTGATGTTTCACTTAAGTACATCTTCATGTCCTTTGATCTGACCAATATTCTTGCCTTGTTCATACAACATACGAGTTCACCTTCTAGGAGTGTCTCGATAAGTTTGTTGTTGAGCCCATCAACAATATTCTTATCTTCTCCATGTTAGATTGGATTCATATGGAACAATTGGTATTAATGTTGGAAACTTTTGAGAACCGTCTTCGAGTCATTCAGAAGTATGTGTTCTGGATGTTAGAAGTAACCTTCTCTGGTTCATGTGAAAATGATGAAAGTGTCACCATGGATTAGAGTAGAGTTAACTCCGTTCCCTAAGGACACATGTGTGTTGGATTGTCAGTACCTTATATGTGTGCAATTGTCTTTCGACAAGTTGCTAAATACATGGGTCTAGCAATCTAGCTCGTTTTTTGGAGCTTGACACTGTAGCCCATATCTTGAGAATCCAGCAACTTTACCTTTGCGGTAAACGTTGCAAACTTTCTATTCGGACATGCTGAGTCTGAAGTATCATTTCACCTAACCAAAAGCTGAATCTCAAGCAGCAATGATGGTTGGTGCTTCCCAAGGTTTTGACATAGGTCTCTTTGTAAATCTGGCAAGGTTGATGTAATGGTTGACACACTTAGCCGGAAAGACCTTTGCCATATTCTCTTGATTCAGTAATAACAACCACTCTTCATGAGGCTCCTTCTATATTTTATTATAGGAGTTGTTCTCATGGTTCCTTTGTATCCTAAGTCCGGCCTTTACTTTGATGTTTTTCTAGAACATCAAGGAGAACATTTAAAGTAGTATTTCTAAATGTCTCTCGGTTGATCCTGCAGACCATTTTATGTTGGCAAGCTGTTGTGCCAAGTAATTGAAGTCTGAGAATGAAGTTTCTTTTTCTCGTGTCATCAGGAATCTTCTTACCTATTCATATAGTGGTGTAAAGTGATATCATTATCTTTGGCAAAGATTTTGATAAACCTGGATGAATAAAGAGCTTCCTTCGCTTTCTCAACCATGTTTTAAGAGCGACTATGATTCTGGTAATCAAAAGTTTCTCTTGTCACATGTTCCTTGTGACTCTTACAAGTCCTCTCCACCAAAACATATTTCTGCCTTAAGCCTTCTATTGAATGAAAAAGTGACTCGTCTGTTTCAGAAGTAGTTCAATAGCTTGGTTTTGTTGATTCATATCTCTACAACCTGAAATATCTACTTAAGTCATTTAGTAGAGGTTCCCTATTGAAGTCTGTGTTGTGATCTTTCTGTTGGAAGCTTTATTTTTTAGAAGCTTCAAAACCTCCTGTAAGTTCCATGGTCTCAATCCTTATGAAGACCGTCTATTTGACAACTTGAAACCATCTCCTCTTGTTTCCTCCGTTACCTTGATGTGTTTCATGTTCGTCATCTCAGAGTCGTTTTCTAAACACTCCATCCATGAGTTGACCATGAGATACTCTGTGTGTTGCTTAGTGTATTCCCTCTTATCTTTAGAGTGACCCTGTTTCTTTCTCTCTCTGTCTCTTTTCCTACCTTTGGAATCTCAGGTCAACATTCTCGTAAGGGAGATAGAGCTGTAACACCCTAGTTTTACCTAATGTATAATTAGGTTTTTGATTGTGCATTCATCAGCATCATCCTTTAAATTGTGCATTGAAGAAATAAATAAAACCCTAAACCCTAGCTTTTCCTCCCTATTTGAAAATCATTCAAAAGGATTTGAATATTTTGAAAAGTACCAAAAATATTGGAGCCCAATCAGTACCAAGGGCCCTTGAGTGCTTTTGACACATTTTACAAAACCCTGGTATTTTGAAAATATTCAAAACAGAATTACAAATGGAATTTACAAAGAAAAAAATAGAAAACAGAAAAGAAAAATGTTTTTGTAATAAAAATCTGTAGCTAACCTAACCTGGGCCGAGCCCATCTCTCTCCCCCTCATTCCCTGCCGCTCAGCGTGCGTCCCGCAGCAGCCCACCTGGCCCAACTCGCGGCCCAGCGCATCCCGGTACCACTTCGATCACCTCCCCGTCGTATTCCTCGTGTGGTCAAGAAGGTGCGTGTCAACGCCGGTGCCGTCCGCCACCACCGCGATGCGCGCCCAGCGCCGTGATCCCCACCGTAGCCTGGAGGAGGATAAGGTCGCCTGTGAACGCCTCTCCCTCTCCCCTATCCTCTCTTTTCCCCTAGGTGCTCTCTTTCCTCACCTCTGTGAGCAGCCCGAACCCTAGCCGCCGAAAACCGCCAGTCCCCATCGTTTCTCCGAGCTCCGACGTGCTTGACTGCTTCTCCCTGTTGAGGAATCGGGGAAAGGTTCCCTCTATCGCCGCCGCCGACCTCGCCTAACCGAGCTCCGGCCGCCACCTTCACCATCAATTTCGGCGTCTCCTGACCTCGCCTGCCCTCCCCGACCCCATCATCGTGATCTCGGTGAGCTCACGGTCCGGAAGGACCTCTCTGCTGTCTTCCTTCCTCCCTGTACCGCGGTCTCGTCGTTGCTCCACCTTCGTTGCTGCTGTAGCTAGTCGCTGCCGGTGCTCCGATGACCCAAACAGGGCGGCGCCGCTACTCTTTGGTCGCCTCAACCTCCTCTCTCTAACGCGCGCACGCACACGCCCTAGGTCGCCCTCCACCGCCGTCCCCTTGCCGTTCTGTGGCTCACCATCGTCGATGACGTCACGGTGACATCACCCTGGCATCAGCACGCAGTCAGACCCGGTCAAACCCGGCATAGGTCCCACCCTGCCCACATGGAGGATGAGTTGGCCTAGGGCCCAACTGTCTATCTCTGCGGCTATCTGTTGCTGTGGTGTAAAAAGTTTAACAATTTGGTTTAATAATTTCAGAAAAGGTTTAAGTATTGTAAAATCAATAACTTTTAATCTGTAATTCAGAAAAATACAAATAATATATCAAAATATTAAGAAAAATGAGAGCTATCTATTTAAGCTATAATCATGCATTGTTAAGCAACTTACATGACAAGTATAATTATAACAACATAGTAACCCCTCTCATATACATCCGGAGTTTTCCCGAGTTAGGGTTTTCACCCCTCGGAACCCCGATTAAATGGTCGAGCATGCCTTAGGGTTACTTTTCAATAAAGTTCAACTTATCATATCATCATACTTGCTTGAGCATTGCATCGATGCCATGTGTTGATTGTTTCCCTCTCTTTCCGGTGTTTGGTTCTTCGCGGTAGAATACGATATCGAGATCGAGATCGAAGCCCGAGGTCAATACCGTCGAAGATTGAAGATCGACGAACAATACTTGACGAACTATAACCAAGTCATGTACAAGGCTCCCGAAGATCTGTTTATCTGTTATCAACTGGCAAAGGCAAGCATAGCCCCACCATGACATACTCTTATGCTTTCAAAAGCATTTCATTGCCTGCCATGATGCATACGATTCTACTATCGTCTTTTATCGATAGATAAAGTATCCTATCTGTTGCATTACTCCCTTTGAGCTTATATTACCTGATCCACTGCTCCTAGCATAACTAGGTTTGGCTTGTGTGCACTGCTAGACTTTATATCCGTGTCTTGCTTAGCCATGCATAGCTGTTGAGTCTGGTCCATCCAGATGATGAATCAGATGCAGAGAATCTAGTATGACAGGAGAATGTGATGCGATGAGATCAGTGATATGAGCTAAACATGCTAAGGCTTGTATGGGAGGCCATGGTGGGATGTGGTTTTTCTAGTCCCATGCTAGCCACCACTAGGAACTGAGTTCTTTCCTTTGGAACCGAGACGAGCGTACAGCCACACGGGCCTTGGGAACCCCTCGCCTGATTAACTTGCCTAGTAGATTCCATGAGTCACATAGTTCAGGCGTTCCATTCGGCATATGCATAGAAAACCTTTTGAAAGATTTGCCAGGTGAAGTTGGTGCATCATAACAGGTAGGGAAGCGTGGACCGAGTTGCTTGGGGTAGATAGCGCCCCTGGTAAACCAACCTCGCCTCACAACTTTAAGTACCGGCTTCGGGATTTGACCCGTTATGGCGAAACCATACTTATTGCGTGACTCATGGTCTCGGCGAAAGCAAGGTAAAGGTCGTGGCCAACCACCCTCTGCCGGCCTTCCAAGGAAGAGGGATAATGTACTTGCATTAAGAGTCGGTTGGTACGTGTGGGTAAAGTTGTACACCCCTGCAGAGTTAAATCTTTTCGAAAAGCCGTGTTCACGGTTATGAACGCTTGGTGACCAGATTCTAAGATCATAGAGAACTATAACCTAATCGTAAAACTTGGCAGATCCACGTGTGCTTAAAGATGGTTCCTCATGGGTGCGAGGGGGTGATCCTAGATAGGGTTCAGATGATGATGACTTGGTGGATATCAAAATATGATGATCAATATATTAGAGACGTCGCTCTCGTATCCCTTTTAAAAATACTCTGAATAGACGAGCTTCTTCCCTCTCTTGTTTTATAAACAAAGATGGCTTTATGCAAAACAACTTCACCAGCCATAAGTCTTGCGGAGTACACCCTATACTCACCCTTGCTTTGTTGATACTTTTGGCAGAGTAAGTGTTCCCTTGAAGACGGGTTCCTTACTACATCGACATTGACGAGTAGCTTGGGGTTCCCGGTCGGCAGCCTGGAATCTATGGGCTAGGACGTCATCGTTATGCTTCAGGCCTCTTAGGCCATTTGTTAAGTTTGCTATAATTAATAGCATAATTTGCCTTCCGTTGTTTGATGTTTGTGGTCAGTGACCTGTGCTTGTAATAATTTGGTTCTCTGCTAAGTTATGAGCTTGCTATAATAATTTTGTGTCGTAGGGTCACTATTGTGTTACCGATTCTTCACTGGATATCCTCGAGCTCAAGGTTAAGCCTATGTCAGACGGAGGTCTGAGATTTGTTTAGCCCTGATCCTAGGGGTGTCACAATCAATATGCTCCGCGGAATATAGTCGTGATCGTTATGCAAGAATCATCAAACAAGGATGCAACACACACACAAAGACATTGCGTCCGGTCCAACACACCACATATAGTCTCATGTTCTAGAAAGGACAGAAACAACTTAAAATTATTAGGTGCCATAGGAGGCAGCAAGGTCACTTCTTGGCTGGCTCGGAGCGGCGGATCCCCATCCCGAAGGATGGGGATACAAGGTCGGCCTAACTTACTCGCTCAGCAATTTGCCATACGCAGCGTGCTTAGCCTTGGTCACTGTCTTGTGTGTCGCTTTGGGGATTTTATCGATGTCAACCGCATGCGGAATCATGTTGTCAATCCTCGGGTTGACTCTTTTGCTACAGAAGGGGCACCCGAGATCCCCACTTAGAGTGCGTAAATGGACCTTCCCGCTCTTGATACTCTTCAAGACGTGGTGTATCTTGTCGTCCTTGTACTCCTTGTCAGAGTCCACCTCACTTGAATCAACCTGTAATGTGCAAAAAATGCAAAAGAAATGAGAAAAATAATTTTACTTAGTCTACTTGTTCGAAAAAATCGCACAAACCAGTAGTGAATTTACCTATCATGCATATATATATTCGAACAACCATTTCAAGTTAATTTGAAAACCACAGCATAATTTTACAAGTTTATTATGGTATCTCAACAGCTCGCTCCTAAATCTAGAATGTGGAGTAATTCTGAACATACTAAATCTCTACATGTAGCGGGTTGTATGGTGCATCTGATCACGATCGGTAGAATAAGGAGTACTTGAACAGATTCAGTACTAGTACATCTACAACCCGACCAGAAAATATGAACAATAAACTAGAAAGATGGAGAAATAAAAGTACCTCCAGTAACTCTAGCGGAACATGCTCGTCGAACTCCTCGCCCTCATCAGGGGCTCCAAAGTCTTCTGCACCCGCGACGACATAGTCCTCATAAGGTTCGAACTGGATGTCCTCCTCGCCCTAGGCTGCATGCATCTCCTCCCGATCTGCAGCGGGAGGCACCGCATCGCCTGTGGCAAGCGCAGGCAGCCCGGTGGCAACACCCCAAGACTCACCTATAAGCACTCGCTTCATGGCATTGGAAGGGAGAAGGTGGTTGTTTGTCCTCGAGCTGTACGGTGAGGTTTGTGGTTTTTTTTTATCGGGGAGAATAGGTCAATGCGTGGGAGGGAGACGATGCAAAGGAGTAAGTTTTAAAGACGAGGCATTGTTAAGTCTCCTCCTGGGGCCCTCCGCCTCGAGGCTCAATTGATGCCCCGATAGCTAGATGTCCGGCTTCTGGCTGATGCGTGGACAGTTCGTGCCATGGCCCCAGCTAGAAGTGAGATTGCAGGCGCGGTACTGTGAGGCCCGTTCCAGTTTGCAGCTGGAGTAGTAGTAGGCTTTTCATAGGCATGACATGACCACTTGACGGATTCTTGAATCTACGGCTTGATCAATTGCTTCTAGTAGAAGGGTCGAAAGGAGGGACAACTAAAAACGTTACGGTTAAAGCATGGCTAGCCAGACCCGTGCGTTGTCACGTTCTAATGTGAAGGGTATGATGCGTACAGAGGATGCATAGTTCGACCCCCGCTGACACAACATTACAGTGCATCGTACTTGGTCCATGGTGGACGCGTTGCAACCGGTTAGACGAGCGTGCCGCTGTGTTTTCCCCTTGCTGGACTAGAAAACACACACATTTTTTTATATTTTATCTACCCTCGTGTATATAAATCTAAATAGTTTATAATTTTTAGAGAATAAAAGGAAATGCATAGACACACATATATAAAAATTATACGCCTTTGTACACTTTCCTTCTATTTTATTATGGAAGTAAAGTATCGGCGGCAAACTCGTTATTTCGCGTGGATAAAGAGGTCAATCTATAGAGAGAGAGAGAGAGAGAGAGAAAAGATGAGGGGGCTATCTTGCCCATTAGATCATAGAGGATCAACATTGGGTGGGCATGATCTGCATGACAACCGTCTCGACCAATCAGGGCATACCAACCAAAGTGAGGACACGAGTTATCGTGAGAGGGGGAAAACCGAGTACTACCATTTTCATATAAACCCTAGACAAAACACAGGCACACTAGACATCCCCCTCACTGCCCAGAATGTGGATCCACTGCACGGATTGAGCCCAAACCCGACACCTAGCTCCCTCTCGGTATTCTAAGCAACTTATCCAACTAGAGATTCCAGGATTCCATGAAGAAATCCAGAGTTTCCATTTACCAACTCCGAAAAACAAGCTATTTTGCAAAGGAGGTGTGAGAATTGAGCGTGCCCTAGGCCCCGAGGCAATTTACACGCATGCTACATCGTGGTGGACCGCCATCCCCGGGAGTTTGGTACTTATCTCGTGGTGAAAGCATATACTATATTTTTCCTGAGTTACACCTCGGTAATTGCGGTTTCCAACTATATATACCCTAGAAATGGCCCTCAACTTTCAGGAAAAAATGTTTTGGGGTGCTCCATCCGGTACCTAGGCTGGGCACGTGCCTAGGTTCAAGGTTGCAATGGACCTCGCGTGCCTGTGCGCGCCGGCGAGTGTGCCGATTTTGAGCCCACCCCTGAACCCTGGCAATAGGACATTCATCAAAAATAAAAAAAATGAAACCAGCTCGAGTATCCCTTGTGTGTCACCCACTACCAACATAAAATAAAAAACAAGGCAAAAACCGGGACTTTTGGCACACATCGCACCCCCGGGATGGCTATCGAGTCGGAGTTAACATGGCTTTCAACCCTAGACCTCCCCCTCACTGCCGGAACATGGATCCACTGCATGGATTTGATCCCAAACCTGACACCTAGCTCCCTCTCGACATTTTAAGCAACTTCTCCAACTAGATATTTCAGGGTTCCATAAAGAAATCTAGAGTTTCCATTTACCGACTCCAAAAAACCGGCGATTTTGCAAAGGAGGTGCGAGAATTGAGCGCGCCCTCGGCCCCGAGGCAATTTACACGCATGCTATGTCATGGAAGACCGCACCCCGGGAGGTTGGTACTTATCTCGTGGTGCAAGCATGTACTGTATTTTTCCTAAGTTACGCCCCGGTAATTGCGGTTTCTAACTATAGGTACCCTAGAAATGACCCTCAATTTTCAGGAAAAATGTTTTGGGGTACCTAGGCTGGGCACGTGCCTAGGTTCAAGGTTGCAATGGACCTCGCGTGCCTGCGCGCGCCGGCGGGTTTGCCGATTTGCCCACCCCCTAACCCTGGCAATAGGAAATTCATCAAAAATCAAAAAAAAATGAAACCAGCTCGAGTAGCCCTTGTGTGTCACCCACTACCAACATAAAATCATAAACAAGACAAACAAGGACTTTTGGCACACGACGCAACCCCGGATGGCTATCGAGTAGGAGTTAACATGGCTTTCAACCCTAGACCTCCCCCTCACTGCCTAGAACGTGGATCCACTACGCGGATTGAGGTCAATCCCGGAACCTAGCTCCCTCTCGGCATTCTAAGCAACTGCTCCAACTAGAGATTCCAGGGTTCCATGAAGAAATCTAGAGTTTCCATTTACCGGCTATGAAAAACCAGCGATTTTGCAAAGGTGGTGCGAGAATTGAACGTGCCCTAGGCCCTGAGGCAATTTACACGCATGCTACGTCATGGAGGACCGCCATCCCCGAGAGGTTGGTACTTATCTCATGTTGCAAGCATATAGTGTATTTTCCTGAGTTACGCCCCGGTAATTACGGTTTCTAACTGTAGGTATCCTAGAAATTGCCCTAAATTTTCGGGAAAAATGTTTTGGGGTGCCCCATGGGGTACCTAGGCTAGGCACGTGACTAGGTTCAAGGTTGCAATGGACCTCGCGTGCCTACGCGCACCGACGGGTTTGCCGATTTTCCCACCCCCAAACGTCGGCAATAGGAAATTCATCAAAAAAAATATATGAAACCAGCTCGAGTAGCCCTTTTGTGTCACCCACTACCAACATAAAATCATAAACAAGACAAACTGGGACTTTTGGCACATGGCGCATGTAACGATTCCCGCCAAACCCGCATAGAAACGATTCAAAGGTGCCCACCAGGCACTTTCATGTGGGTGGAAAATGAAGTAATATCATTACATAATAGTCCATGATGGAACCCACAGAGAAAATATATACAACAACGACTCCATGAGTCAAGAATACATATATGCAATAAAAAGATCCAAATCACCTTGAAGACGATACAACATCCGACTACAGACAAGATGCAAATGGGACTAAGAGCCCTAAAGAATAACCAATAGCGTCCATAACCCTGCCCAGGCCAAGCCGGAAGGGTAACCCTGCTAATGACGTCGATCTCAAAACCTGCTTAAACAAAAGGGGTGCCGACAAAGGGAAAAGGAAAAAGAGAGCGGTCAGTACTGAGGCCAGTACATGGAGAGTCTTAGAATTTGGCGGTCCTCGCCTACATAGGTATGGTGGAATGAAACGGTAGCGCAACATGCACTAAACTACCTATAGAGACTCGATACAACTAGCGGCTATCGGAGAGGGATAAGAAAGACCTATTCGGATCCAACCTGAGACTAACACCAAACATACCATCCTGGTATTTCCCCCTCGAGACCAAATGAGGAAGTCAATCGAGGAACTCACACAGTTGGCAGTTTTATTCATTCTGTTATAGTTGCAACAATTACTAGTCAGATATAGATAGCATGAGTCATCTTGAAATCATAAGTAGTGGGAAGTTTTAGTTAACCATTTCGTTGTACTTGCAATACTTACTAATCAGATATATACGTAGCATGTGACATCCCAAATCTAGCAGTTGTTGGCACTTTTATTTGCATTCCATTATAGTGAAGCTGATTACTATTCATCACAAAGTCAAACTTATCACACTACTTTAGTTATAGTTGTATATGATTGAGATATTGTTCTCCAAGTCATCCATAACCGCGGACATGACTTTTAGAAAGTTTTACCATGCAGAGGGCACAAATGGCAACATATACATGATCAACCTTGGAAAAACCAAATGAAAACCCAACGAGGCATCACGACAAAGAAATCACAAGATTCATATAATATTTTAGGGGGCCAGCCCACTAAGCTACCCATGACGAAGTTGGCCGGCTCCGAGACAGACCTAGAGGTTTGTGACGACGGCTGTAAATGACTGGGAACCCGAAAGTGTGACTGGGCTTGTCGATACCTCGAAAACATGGCAAGGGGTTCCAAAACAGTACAGTAGTAAACGCTCTCCACGAGCAATAGTAGTAAATAAAGAAGTAAACATGGCATAAGCATGGCATAAGTACAAGATAGTAATAAAGCCCCAACCTACTTTCTGGCCCCAAGAAATAAGATATGACTCAAGATCTCGCTAAGGGGGTTCATGGTCCCACATGCATTAGTGTGAATAGTCAGGGAACAGGTATCAAGTACTCGGGGTCCTACGGGACACTAGTGAGCGGTTAAAAACCAAATCAAATCTATTGCCAACCGGTGCCTCTGCATTAGTTATAACTATTCCCATCATTTTAATATAAGGTTGTAATTTGAGTCATGATCGTCTCCAACATTAAATATGAGGCATTCCTCCAACAATGTTGGAACATCGACAGTGCGAAGAAACACATGCGCAAGCAACTACAACTCGCAAGGCCGACTATCTACGAAACAACAGGTAATAGGAGGTGTCCATGGAAACATAGGGGTTGCAGGGGAATATAAAGGGGTACAAAATCTATAGCATTGGAACACTGAAGCAATAGATCAACATGAGGAAGTAAAGACTAGAAATGTAAAATAGGTAGAAAGGGGAGAATGCTCGCCTGAAAACATTGCCAAAGATTCATCCGAATCTCGGGTCGACACTCGCCTCAACTCATCGGCCTAATCCGTGAAGAAGCAAAGAACTAGAAGAAACACTAGATTCACTATTTAATACTACGGAAAAAGATAGGGCAAGATGCATGGATGATGCATGGCATGACAAAGGTGTGATGCAATTAGGCAATATTAAGCGGAACCGGGGTCCCAGCAATTACTTAGGTACTTTACGTTGTTTGGATTCCCCACAATTTAAATGTTGTCTTAACAAGGCAAAATATGTCACTGGTTCGCTACACAAATTTAAAAGGAGCCAATATAAGGCTAGATTTGCCCGCATATGGTCTCCATATTAATTATTAGGTGAATCGGCATAATTCCCCCAAAACCACAATATGTATGCAAACATGTACAATTTGATATGCAATAATTCATATAGATATCGATTTATAAAATAGGGCTCAGATAAAGGGGTCACACATCTTGGTTCCGAAGGTCTTGGGGTTCGGTAGGAACGGTCTTCGGGTCTGGGTCCAGGATGAAGGCCTTCCGAGAAAGAAACTTTGGTCGTTGGATCCGAGAACAAATATCTTCTCCGTGTCGATGATCTTGTGCTCCGGGAAGGAGGCCTTAGCGTTCGTCGATCCTCGGCCCGTTACACGGTCTAGTGGTCCGGGATGCCGCATCTCGTTATGTACATTGGATGCACCTTGTGGGTTCTTCACAGTCATCAGTGCCTAAATATGTTCTTGTTGCGGGGAACGCCTATCTTCACTTCGGTCTTGCAATACATCAACACAACCTTACAAGATTATGGGTCAGAAACAACCTCCATGGTAGCCAAACGTGTGGTAACAAAACGAACATGCCAATCTAGTGAAGCTGCAAGGAAAGGGCTCATAGTTCACAAAGGAGACCGTGGCAATAACAACTACAGGCAAGGAAGAACGCGGAGGAGCGACGACAGTCATCCCGGGCCGCAGACGAGCTTGGCAGAGGAGGGCTCGCGGACGAGCAGGGGAGGCCAGGGTGGGAAGCACCATGGCGATAGGGAGTCGCAGGGAGAGGCGTCGGGCGGCCAGAATAGAGGACGGCGGCCAGCGGTGGTGCAAGCTCGACAGAGAGGCGTAGGTGAAGCGGGCCGGTGAGGAGGAGGGCGAGGTTGATCCTGGGAGGCAGAAGGAGGGAGGCCGCGGTGGAGGGCTGGCCCCAGGAGGCACGCTTGATGGCTCGGAGGAGAGGCCACAACGTCGAAGAGGAACGAGGTCGATGGAGGGGAGGGATGTGGGCAAAGAAGAGGGAGGAGACTGGCAGTAGCTGAACATGAGAGGAGGGCGCCCCTAGCGGCGGCAGGCGAGGGAGGAAGCGGACGAGGGGAGGAGGGGTAGGTTAGATTAGGGTTTCCTAGACAACGTTGGTTGGGCCGGGTAGTAGGTAGTCTGGCCCGGTGGGGCCTCTGGCCTGACCGCCTGGACTGCCTCCCTGAACAAAACGGACTTATTATTTTTATTTAGTTTTAAAAATATTTTTATAAAAATAGTTTAGGCAAATAAAAGATCTGGGCGGACCGAGGGTTTTGCACTTGAATAAAGAGGGAGTAAGGTGAAAATAGGGCTTTTAGCAAAATAGTTTTAGGAAAATAGATGCATGATGATGCACAATGTAGGAATAATAGACGATTTTCTAGTAGTGGTTTTACCCGGGGTGCTACAGCGCACCCCCCGGATGGCTATCGAGTAGGAGTTAACATGACTTTCAACCCTAGACCTCCCCTCACTACACAGAACGTGGATCCACTACGCGGATTGAGCCCAAACCCGGCACCTAGATCCCTCTCGACATTCTAAGAAACTTCTCCAACTAGAGATTCCAGGGTTCCATGAAGAAATCCAGAGTTTCCGTTTACCGACTCCGAAAAACCGGCGATTTTGCAAAGGAGGTGCGAGAATTGAGCGCACCCTAGGCCCCGAGGCAATTTACACGCATGCTACATCGTGGCGGACCGCCATCCCAGGAGGTTGATACTTATCTCATGGTACAAGCATATACTTTATTTTTCCTAAGTTACGCCCCGGTAATTGCTCTTTCTAACTGTAGGTACCCTAGGCTAGGCACGTGCCTATGTTGAAGGTTGCAATGGACCTCGCATGCCTACGAGCGCCGGCGGGTTTGCCGATTTTGCCCACCCCCTGAACCCTGGTAATAGGAAATTCATCAAAAATCAAAAAATATGAAACCAGCTTGAGTAACCCTTGTGTGTCACCCACTACCAACATAAAATCATAAACAAGACAAACTGGGACTTTTGGCACACGGTGCACCCCCTGATAGCTATCAAGTAGGAGTTAACATGGCTTTCAACCCGAGACCTCCCCCTCACTGTCGAGAACATGCATCCACTGCACAGGTTGTGCCCAAACCCGGCACCTAGCTCCCTCTTGGCATTCTAAGCAACTTCTCCAACTAGAGATTCCAGGGTTCCATGAAGAAATCCAAAGTTTCCCGTATTGTAACCCTAACGACCAATAGCAGCTGTCAGATCGTAACCCTAGTGGCCAAAGACGACCGTGAGATCGTCTCTTCTAGAAGACCCAGCCCCGTTCCTCCTTCCCAGGGCGCTGGTTCTGTGTGCCGATGGTTACAGACCGTTCGATCGGGCCGTGTGGTCGCTAGGATATTTCTTTGTAAGGCCGATCCGCGAGTAGGCTGTTTTGTGACATGATTCGCCGCGCTTATAATATACAAATATATTACTATATGCACCTCCTTCTGTCCTATATCAATAGGAGATCTTGACTGCGAACGTCTCTTTCATAGCCATAACCCCTTATCCACCGCAACTCGCCATGCCGGACGACACCACCGGCTTTCGTGTGCTGTTCCAGGACGATAGCAACTGACTTAAACCGTAAGGTAGGAAATAATTTGACTAGCGTTTGAATTTATCTTACAAATTCCTGATGTCGGCTTAACTAACTGCACATCTATTATCTGATTTCTCGAGAAACTTCAGATGTGGGAGCCGCGCAGCAAGGAGTACTCAGATCACCAGCCGTTGAATCTAGATATCCTCACGTGCAACATCCTGGCGACGTACGGGATCGTGTGCTCCCACCATGGATGATCTCGCGGTTACCCCTACTACGTGCTCCTAGGCCACGAGATCCCGGATGCAACTACACCGGCCCGCCGACATAGCTCGTGGTCCACCTTGCAACGGATCTCCCGATCGAAGTGATTAGGCTCTCCTATGGCTACTCCATTATTCTCCAAGAGTAGGTGTCATTCCCTGAGTCGGCACTCCGCTGGCTCATTTTGCAGGGGGACGCGACGAGGTTTGATTTCGTTAATGCCCATTATTATGGACTTGGGTTTTAGAGAGTATGGGGATGCTGGAAATCACGGAACGGTTAATAGACAAGCAACATAGGGACACGAGATTTACCCAGGTTTAGGCCCCTAGAGGGAAAACCCTACTCCTGCTTGTCTTCTCTTGATTATGGCGGAACCGAAGGTTACAGGGGTGCGCAGATGCAATCTGTCATGAGGTGTGTATGAGGTGAGTTGAGAGATCCTTCTCTCTGTACCCTCCTAGCCTTTATATAGATAGGAAGGTCCCGGGTTAGGTCGAGTCGGTTACAAATTAGGGTTAATACCCTTTGAAATTCTATCTAATCTAGACTTGTCCTCCAAGGAGTTGAAACCGACATGGGCTTGGGCCATCCGAAATCTTCATGGGCTACGTGTCCTTGCGTGGGCCTTCCTTGGGCTAGAATAGATATACTAATTTTGTGCACATGTAGGGTATATACATGTCAGTAGCCCCCAAGTGTTTAGTCGAATCACATATTCGGCTGTAGACTCTTCAATCTTTCGGGTGCAGTTGAGCCTTCTTGACAAGGAGAAATGTTTAGTTCATAGGGATTATTGATGCGTGTGCCTGGCTCATCCGACGGATCAGGGCCAGTTAACTGTCATAGGAAAAGACAACACGATCTTCATCAAACTCGAGTCCCCAGACTCGAATTCGGAACGATTGCTGGTGTGATTCGACTCAGGTTGTTGTTGTCTTACAGGAGTCAAAGCCCAATGATTTTAAAGTGTTGTACCGAACGCGTCCGTCAGGATTTTCATCATGCCTATTGACACGGGAGTTTACTGGTAGAGCGCAGTCAAGTGCGTTACTAGGCCATCAGATGATATATGTAGGGCATATCTTTGCGTCGTAGACATAGCATTCCAAGTTTTATCACCGCGGAGGTGTTTCAGGTGGCCAAGGAGACTGCTTCTCACTTAGCGTTGGTTTGGGCAAAGTTGCCAAAAAGATTTTGTCATATTTGGAGTAGCCCCCGAGTGTCTGTTCGAGTCGTAGACTCGAGCAGAGACTTTTGTTCAATCGTTCTCAGTGTAAGTCCGAAGTACACAATTTTTTCGGATTCTCAACCAATGTTCCCTATGGGAGTAGCCCCCGAGTCCGTAGTGGAGTCACGGACTCGATGTAGGACTCGAACATAATGTTAAGGTGATGTTTCCCTAGTAATTTCTGAGGTGCGCGGCCAGCACTCCTGATAGGAGTAGCCCCCAAGTAGTTTCTCAAATCGTAGATTCGAGTAAGTACTTAAATGATTAGTCGAAATCTTCAAGACGTTGCTGGCTTTGCTTTGATGACTTCAATGCTGACGATTGGCGATTGTGGGTCCCACCACCTGACTTGATGTTGACTAGTCACACATATACCTGGCGAAAATTATGGCGTCTCCTCGGTTTCCGTGTGTAGTGGACGACGTGCTGGCGACGGTTCGGTGTAGTGCTGACACGTGTATGGTGAGATTTGAGTGGCACGCTAGGGCTTCTCAATCGACGGCTCGTGTGCATCGTCTTTGTCCTTTTATACCACAGGGAAATAGTGATTGATTTTTACCCTTCGCCATTTTCTCATCTCATTTGCCTCCATTTCCGTGAGCTTTTCTACCCTCCGTTGCGCACTGGACATTCTCCATGCTTTTCATTCCTCGTTCTTGCGCTCTCATCGCCACAGTTGCCGCTGCAAGATGGGCAAGTCGAAGAAGACAACTGCTGGAGCTGGGTCGAGCGCTGCTGGCAGCGTCAAGAAGGTCGCCGCCATGGCCCGCACCACGGACGGCGGGTGGAAGCGCACGGACATGCGTGAGGCGGATATGCACAAGTTGCACGATGCGAGATTGATCTCCAAGGACAAGGATGATGCCATCCTCCCGATCCAAGAGGTAATTCCTCGCCCACCCGAAGGATTTTGGGTGATGTTTTATGCCTTCGTTGTCCGATGCCTTTCTTTACCCGTCCATGAATTTCTCCATGGACTCCTATTTTTCTATGGGATTCAGTTGCATCATCTGTCTCCCAATTCTATTCTTCATATCGCTTGTTTCATCACTCTCTACGAGTGCTGGCTCGGTATCGAGCCACACTTTGGCCTCTTCCAGAAACTATATTACGTGAAGAGGCAGTCTGGCACCGGAGGTGTTTATCCGCTTGGCGGCTGCATCATTTCCATTCGTTCTTCTATCCAATTCTTCTCCTTCTCTATGTGCGAGTCCGTCCAATACTGGCAGAAGAAGTGGTTCTATATCCGCGACGCCAAGTTGGACGGGCAGGAATTTTGTCTCACCCCTTTTGACTCAACCCAAAAGATCACCCCGAAGAGGTCGTGGAAGAACCACGTCTTGGAGGGTGAAACGGCGGAGGTGGAGAAGCTCTACCAGTGCATGGAGGAACTCCAGCTGGTGTCCATCAAGGAGGTCAATGGTGTCGACATCATCCGCACCTTCCTCAAGCGTCAGGTGCAGCCGCTCCAAGAGAGGGCATACCCAATTTTCCTATATGCTGGCCGCAGCGATCCGACAAGGGTTTCACCCGAGGAGTTGTATCCGGGTGACCTTAACAGAGTGCTTCGTCCCCTGCTGAAGTACAAGGCCGACGAGGACCTCCCAAGGAAATCCTTGACCTCCCCGTTCAGCACCAAAAATGCGGTTCCGCAGGTGGAGAACTTGTAGCTTGCGCGTTGCGCTTTTTCGAGTACTTTGCTTCTTGTTAGTGTCATTTATCCTGTTTTCTTTTGTCTTTTGCTTGCAGGACCTCAAGGTAGCTGGGATGATGCCCCTTCTACATGAGAAATTTCTGGTTGCGCCGGATAATGAAGTTGTGGAATCCGAATCCGAGCTTCCCCCGACGCAATCTCCTACCACGGAAGCCCCCGAGCAGAGTGAAGGGCGGACCCAAAAGCGTTCCCAGAGTGAATCTTCGAATGGGTCTACACCACCCACTCCAAGGGGTCCGTCGTTCCTCAAGCAACACGGCGACAAAGAAGGTGTGTCGTCTTCACCTTTCCCTACCATGCCCATTCGGGCGGTGGCTCCGCATCCGCCGGCCAAGAAGAAGAAGATGGAGAAGGGGGCTCCTGTCTTCAATTTGTCGGACATCGAGTCGTAAGTCATTTTGTTTGAGTCTTGCTTCCATGTTCATCTTTGCAGTTGTAGCTTGTTGGTGATTTGATAAGTGCTAGCAGCAACCCTTCGGAGGAGTCCCTTGATGGGGACACCCAAGAAGTTATGGCGGAATCGAAGCTGATAGCTTATATTCCCTAGGTGGTGGCCAACTTCGAGGACGATGACCCGAGATCCACTAGGCGAGAAGATCGGGCAGTCATAACTCGGAAGGAAGCATGCAAACCTTCGAAGTCTACACCTGAGCACGTAAGTGTTGTCTTTTTGCTCTGTGGGGGGAGCCCCCGAGTCCTTTATTGATCTGACCTGTTAGTCTTTTGCTTTGCGTGGGGAGCCTCCGAGACCTTTATTCACCGAGTTTGTTTTCTTATGTTTGTAGCCTTTTGTCTGCAGCACCAATCTTCTGATCCAGCAGCACCTAGCGTTGGAGGATGAGCTGAAGCAGCTCCGAGGTGCGTAGCTTTTCGACCTATTTATTGTTTGAGTTCTCCAAGTCTGTTTCTTGTGTTAATCCGGTGTTTCTTCTGGCTGTAGATGATAACAATGCTACGCTCCGAAGGCTGAACACTCTGAAAAAGAGCCTCGGCCAAGAGGAGAAGAAGGAAGCTGATGCTTCGGAAGCCAAAGAGCGCCTGCAGAAGGATGCTGAAGATCGCGAGTAGCAGATCGTGGCCATTGCATCCACCCGGGAGAAGGCAATGGCCAACAAGCTAAGGATGCTGCCAAGGCTATATCTGGTAAATTACTCTTGAATCCCTTGGGTTCTCTAATCTTTCAGTGTGTTTTATCCTTTCTTATTCGAGTGTTCTTTTTCTTCTTCTTGTCAGATGCCTCTGGCATCATGTTTGATCGTGGTGTGCTGCAGCACGGAGATGTCTTGGCTGATGCTACTGCTGCGATCGAGGATCGCTGCTCTACTGCCATTGGCTCCCTGGAGAAGGCCAAGAAGGTGCTCACGCTCTTCTACAAAGAGGTCGTCCCCAAGGGAGTTTCCCTCGAGGACGTCGACTCCATTGCGGATGCTCTGTCGGAGGAAGGTCCGGCTGAGTACAAACACAATCAGAAGGGCATCAATGCCTCCATGGGGCTGGCCATGGGGATGGCATCTGGGGCAGAGCTGGACCTGACCCAAGTCATGTCCAGGATTTCGATGGCGGCGGATGGCTCTAAGGTAGCTTTCGCCCTCTTTGCTTCTTGCTGTAAGCATTATGGGCCTAAGCTCATCGTCCTCCTGGCCAATTATGCGGCGAAGCAGTAGCAGGAGGTCAAGAGCACACAGTCTGGCTCCAGGCAGCTCCGGATGCTGATGCTTAAGCCCTTGTACTGTAGTTAGTGTAGCTTTTCTTCTTTTGCTGTTTTTTGTAACATCTTGCGGATGAACGAGTCCCACTTTGCCACGAGGTGCCTTTATTGATGTATATAAGTCTACCTTTGTCGTGGTGGTGGCACGGCAGATGTTATTGTTAGGCTAAAGTTAGGGGCCAATTGATGCTAGTGGGATCTGGGGAGGTAAGATGTAGTGATTTCTACACACAATGAGGTAGAACACAGATCTTTATTCCACCTCTATCGAGTTATAAGTGCTCCTTGAGCTGTATAAGGGAGAGGGAGAAGAAGGTCACAACATGAGTCCTCCAGAATAGAATGAATCGATCCCCTCTCCAGGAAGCTTTGCCTCTCCTTATAAAGGAATCCTTTGGTTCACTTTAGGGCTGACGTGGACAAGCATATTCTTGGAATAGGCTTGTCCCAAAGCGGTAACTCAGCGGACCTCTTTTTGTGTCCCCCTTCTATCGACGGCAAAGACTCAGAACTCCCACATTTGAGCCTCAGGCTTACCCACTGTCACCTCCGTGACACTTGTCTGCCCCTCTGCGGCTCTCCTCTTTGTCTCTAGCGCTTGGCTCTGTGCATATTCCACCTAGCAGTAGCTAGGGTTTGACTTTGGGAACCATCTCCTTCTTATGTAAGCTTCCAATAACTCGGCTCGACGCTCACCTGCATTTAAGCTAATCAACCTGATTCGACCGACCTACCCCATATGTCGGCCGAGTAAGGTATCAACTGCTCGATTCATGGTAAGACATGCCTGATTCAGCCGTTCCTTATATAACCCGTCCGAATCAACTCAAGATCCGGCCTTGGGTAAGAAAGTCTCCTCCCCTCTCTCTGCTATCTCGAGCCTACCTGGGGTCATCCCCCCAACATTAGTCCCAGAAGCTAGTGCGGTACTGCCGGATACTTCGGCCGGACCACATCAGTTTCCAGACATTCTTTCTTCCCAATTTCCTATCCGACGTATTTCTTAGTCGGCGCTCCTCTTGAGCTATGTCGCGCTTGTTCGCCCTCTCACACCAAGGTGCGATTTGTTCTCCGAGTTGTTCTTTTTCTTCCGGAGTATCCCATTATATTCTTGAGTAAGCCTCATCCTACGTGTACCAATCATTACCTCTGTCTCGTTTTTTGTACTGCTACAATGTATGCTGACATGCTACAGTAATTACTACGCCCGTCGCGTCGATGTAGTGACGCTTGGATAGATGCAACAGTCACACGGCCTGATCTCCTCTTGCTCTGTGTGACCCTTGCTGTGGCTCCACTCATCATTTGTGGATGCGCGATACACGCATCTGCGCGGTTACCACGACGCATCCACGATCCCACTAACGCTCACCCTATGCGGTTATAAGTAGGGGAGTGGGGGTGGGTCAATTCACTTTCCCCTTCCCCACTCCCTTTGTCTTCCTCCCAGCGCCGCCGCAGTTGTTGCGCTCCAGTGCATGCGCCGCCGCACCTTCTCCTCGACGACCACGCCCCTGCTCTTCTCCTCTTGCAAGCTCACTGCTGTGTTCCCGTCCTTGGGACTTTGCTACTGTGCTTCTCCACTGCGTACCACGCCGCCGCTTCTAGGTCCTTGCCCTAGGCGCTCTTCTTGTTTTTCTTAATCTCCTGTGGCGGTTTTCTTTCCGCTCCGCCATTGCGACAGGGCCTTGGGTTTCAAGGCCTCTCCCCGCCACGAGTTCTTCCTCCGTCGGCTCCTCCGACGAGCCTATGTCTAGCTCCCTCAGCGGCGCCGTTGTGGGGGAAGAAGAACTTATGGCGGGCCCAGAACACGGTTCATGGCAAGGATCTACGGTCACCCGCCGAGAAATTGAGTGGTTGCGCAAGACCCGCAGAATTCCCTCCGAGGTAAACTGTCGCTTACCCGGCAAAGAATCTTCCCCCGTGCTTGACGATGGCAAGTACGTAGTTTTCATGTCGCACTTTGCCAGAGGATTTGGCCTCCCTCTTAGCGACTTTGCTACGAACATTCTCGATTACTTCGGCCTTCAGCCGCATCATCTGCCGGCTAATGTCGTAGCCTCTCTCTCGGCCTTTATCTCAGCTTCTGAAGGATATTTCGGCCTTTGGCCTTTAGTAGATGTCTGGTCGAAGTTCTTTCAAATCCGAGCCAATGTGGTTCCGAATAAGTCTCTTCAGCCTTCCGAGAAATCTTTAACCCAGTGTGGGGCGGCCTCTATTACACCTCGAAAGAATTCTGTGTTCCCCCGAGTTGCGGGTCTAGAGTCTTGTAAGAAATGGCACAGGTCATTTTTCTACGTTAAGAATACCAGAGCAGAGGATAAGATTCGGCTTCCTGCTTTCTCCATCGGTCCTCCTTTAAAGAAGAACTGGCTCTATAATCCGAAGAAGACCCATTCTCTTGCCGAAGCATTCAAGCTTAGTCTTAAGGAGTTGACTCGTGATGGGCTTCGGGGTGAAGATCTGATGACCGCGTTTATCAGCAGCCAAATCTGCCCCTTCCAACTCTGCTCCCACAAGCTTTGCTATATGAGTGGTCCTTTGGATCCCAACCTAGTTTCGACAGTTGAGCTTGACGATGTCCAAATCCAGAAGCGTGTCCGGGCTATCTTTAAAACTAATATGCTCGAGGAATGGGTTTGGGGAATGAGACCCTTTTCTCGTGTTAACCCTCCTCCTCAGGTAATTCCGATGCAAATTGTTTTGTACGGGTTATTTCCCATTGTGTATCCTGCTAACATTTTGTTTGCCCTTACTGCAGAGGTTTGCCGAGCAAACCACGGAAGATGCCGAGGTGCTGGCTCTCCCTTGGGTTGCTGATCGCATTAACCCGAAAAATGGGGAACCTGACACAGAGGAATTCATTCCTAAGCCGGAGGCTACTCCTGCTCGCACCCGGAGTAAGACCTCGGCCCGTGCTGATGAAGGTGATTTGGAGGACGTCCAAATTCTCGAGGTAGTTGCCGCGGTGCCTATCTATTACGCATTTCCGGCTCCTTCTTTCCCATCTAATCCGGCTGGCCAAGTGCACGAGGTCGAACCTCTCGCTTCGGAAGCCCCTGCTGCTTCTAAGAAGTGCGCTGCTTCCAAGGATCCTTCGGATGCCGCTCCCAAGAAACGAACCAAGAAATCCTCCCAACATATTCCGAAGCGCAAAGTGATGCCTGTAGTTGCTAGGTAAGTTTCCTTTTACATTTTCACTTGTATTTCTTGTTTCTATTTTTCTATTTCTGAATCAATTTTCATTTCTTTGTAGTGCTCCTCTTTCCGCTAAACCTAGCAGCCCAAGTATGACATCTCATGTTACTCTCCCGCTTTCACCATCGCCTACGGAAGATGCCCGGGTTCCTAGTTCACCTCACGATGACTCTTGTCCTAGGCCGACTAACGGCTCTCCTTGACGAGATGAGCCCATAGCTCCCCTGTTGTTTTTGATGACTTCCCGATGCCGGATCGCCCGACTGATTTGGCTGCTTCTCCCAAGATTACCGAAGTCACTCCCACCGAGGTTGCCGCTACCTCGGCTCCTTTGGAGACTGTCACCCCTTCTGCTGCAAAGGATGTTGCTCCCAGTCCCGAGGTTGTTGCTCCTACCGAAGTTCACGCCAAAAGCAAGAAAGGTGTCGCTGCTAAACCATTGCCATCCCAAAAAGGGCAAGAAGGTTCCTCTCAGCCCAGCATTGCCAATATGCTCCGCAAGGGTGCCTCTACATCTAAGCCTGGGGTTGCCGTTGCCGCCGACACGTGAGTCGTGCTTCGCAAGAGTCTGGCGGCCGAGGCAGTTACGCAATAGGCGCGAGAAGCCAGAGGCAAGGTGTTGACACACATGGAGAGTGGGAAAAGCCTCAGATCATTGGTAGAGTATGCCAATAATTGGAACGCTTCAGATCAACTTGAAGGCAATCCGAGTAACCAATCGTTCCAGCTATCCGACATCAGCAGCCGTTTGCACATGGCTGCCAAGATTGTCCTTGAAAGAGACAAGATGAACGAGGTATGTGCTTCAATTTACACTTCGTCTTTTACATAAAATATATTATATGCCCACTAGTCCCCGAGCTTGCAACCGAATGACTTATTATTCGTTTGGAAGCTTTTCTTATTCAAATACATCTACTTTCTTGTGTAATAGATAGTTTTTGTTGTGCCTATTTTAAATTAAAGTGCATCTAGCCACCTAGATCCGAGTCTAGTTTCTTCTTGATTCGGATCTTCTTTGGTTTTGAATATCCAGCCACCTAGAGCCGAGTCAAGCTTTTTCTTGATTCAGATCTTCTTTAGTTTTAAATATCCAGCCATCTAGATCTGAGTCAAGTTTCTTCTTGATTCCGATATTTTTGTGGTATTCTTTGTATAACTTGTTATTTCAGGTTGCTCACGATCGGGGAACGGCCGAATTCCAAAGGTTACTCTTCTCGCATAAAAAGCTTCAAGATAAATTTGACAAAATGGTTCCTATTGTGAAGAAGACTGGTAAATTACTTGGCTTTTAGTGCCCTCTATCTTTGTACAAGACCCAGTTTCTCGGCTAATTTCTGGTGTATTGTCGTGTAGATAACATCAATAATTTAAATACTCGTCTTATGAAGAAGGTTGCCACCCTTGAAGGTTAGTTGCCCCACCACCCTTTATTCATCCATTTTCGTTCGAAGTAAATCTTGTGTATCTTACGGTATTCCATCTTCGGCTTAGCCGAGTTACAAAGATTTGCAGCGTCGCATCAAGAGTGCATACCTATGCCTGATATGATGCTGCATTTTTTAGAGAAAGCGGGCACTCACTCGACACAACTTAAGGAAAAGGATGACGAGATAGCCCGGCTCCGTGCCGAGATTGAATCCCTCAAACTTTCTCAGAAACCCGAGTTAGAAAAAGTTGATCAAGAGTTTCCGAGGAGAAGAACCGACTAAGCCTGCACCTTTAGAAGGACAAGGAACTTCTTGACACCGCCGAGCTAAAGAACCAGGCGATGACCGAAGAAATGACCAGTTTTGAGAAGAATAGGGCTAACTGGGCCATGGATCTCCAGAAGATGCTGCGACAGATCCACCATAAGTTTTCTGTTTCTAGCAGAGTCATTCTTTGCTTGTAGCTTCTCTTGACCTAAGTGATGTTTTTGCTTACAGATCATTTTACAGAAGCCGAATATGTGAGTTCTAAGGCTGTGATCGCTGCTCGCGGCCACCGAGGTGTTCCCGTTACTTTGAATCAAGAATATTCCATTGAAGACTTATTGGTTGCCGCTGCTGCTGCTGCTATTGAGCCAATAAAGGTTATGGGAAAAGATCTGGTGCAAGCGGCTATTCGGGCCTGCCATGTACTTTGGCCAAATGAGACAAAGATTAAAAAAGTAGAAGTGCTCGTGGCGAGGCTGATGGAGTCTCAGACTCTATTGAATCTATGGCGAGAGTCTGCCAGACAAGCCGGAGCTGTATGGCGCTTACTGCTGTTTTTTCATGGTACGAGGATATCTCCCTCGATACATTGATGAATTTGCACACTGGCTCTCCTTGGCTCGAAAATCCGGAGTATGTTGCCCGCCACCAAGCCCATGCGTATCAGCTCATTAAGTATGCCAACGTTCATCAATGGAACGAAGGGCAGAGATTTCTCCCTGATGATGTTGAAGATGATGTTGAGGTTGTGGATGAAGATGAATCCGATGGAGATTCCGGCGATGAAGGTGGTTCGGATGACAATTCTGGTGACTCGGACGAGTCTAGTGGTAGTTTAGACGGGAACACCGAGGCTCGATCCTTCTCCAAGGGACCGAAGCCTCCCAAGCCCAAGGTGGAGTCTCATAGCGAACAATCCCTGCCAAGATAATTTGGTTGCCTCGATCGACGCCGAGGTAACTTCTGCAGAGGCCCAGGAAACTCCTGAAGTTGTACCTCCTACCAAAGTCGAGGCTCCTTCTGCTGCTATCACTGTTCCTCCTGTGGGTGATTCGGCAACTGCCGATGCTTGAGCTTAAAAACTCTTATTTGTTCAAGTTCCCGGTATGCCGGGTGTATGCTGCCCTAAAACAATCATCCTCTTTTGGTACTATATGATACGTTTAACTTTGGCATCAGATGTTGTAGTAATATTGTTATTTCTTCCATTTGAATTTGTGTGGTCCGTATCCTTGTTGCAAAATTTTAATTTCATAAGTTCGAATCATATTTCCACGTGTCTGATTTTCGTTCGGCATCCATTTTGTGTCTTTCATCTATTCTTAGTTGCAACACTTTGGTTTTTCAATTTTGTCTGAAGGACTATGTGTAACACTACGGTTCTGAAAAGACCGTAGCTTCTATGTGACATGCCAATCCTTGGATCGGTTCATTGGCCCACAATAGAATAAAGATGAATAACATAGCAAAATATTCGTGTATCATAAATAACGATGATCCATAGTAACATTATTACAATAAAGGCTTAGCTCAAGGATAGCTTTGCTTATTCAAGTATTAACATAAATAAGATAACTCCTCCATTCTTCAAATTGCCCACAAGTGAACAAGTGCCAAGTGGAGTACCATGGCCTAAATCGTTCACTAAGAATCTGAATATCCTGCAACATGAAACGTAGCAGCCCCAAAGGGTCAATACATGGAATGTATGGCAAGTAGAGATATTAAAGGAGACAATAGAGCTAACATCTACATGCATATTTGGCAAGTGGAGCTGTGGCTAGCTTGCATTTGCGAATACCTTTGTCCTACTTTCATAAACAATTTTTGATTTTCTTTGAAAAGATCCCAATTATGTTAACCCATCAACATTAAAGCAATTAGCAAATTAGAATGGGCGAGAAACATGTCATGAACTCAATATCAAGCAACTCAGATGTCCATAACTGGGGACACGGCTAATCGATTAGTTTATGCACCCTGCATGGGCTAGTACACTTTACCCATGTAACTTGGCCAGCCCAGCTCGTACCACCACTCTCATATTGGGTGTTGATAGGGAGAAGTCCAAGAAGGGACCGTTTGGGAAGTAGCTCCCCAAACCCGACACGCACCGGTCCAACCTAACAAAATTCTACATCTCTGGATATGTGGGTTCGAGTTACACAACCTACTAAGTCCAACCAACCGCCCATTCCATTATTGGCACATGGTTGTACACGTAAGCTACAAAATAAAGAAGCCAATCATTTTTTCTTGATACCTGGGTGCCTTTCCGCAATGATACCACCAAAATTTTCAATCCCATCACACCCAGGAGATTCATTGATTAAGTTGTTTTTAGTTTTCGCAAACCAACACATTTAGAAACAACCCTCAGTAATGTACCCTAGCCCTCGTTCATCATAGAATGGCTAAGCATATCTACCAACGGTGGCTCATCTACAGGTAAGCCCTACCACATAATAGTACATAGCATAGCGATAGTAATTTCCTACACATGCATCTACAAAATACACGACAATGCATTGAAAATAGTAGGACAATATCATGAATAAAGTAGCATCTACTTTCCTTGGCTGTAGCGGTCGAACGAACAATCCTCACACGAGCAAGCATTGCCCTCATCACAATCTACACGATACAATTGCAATCACATAAACAAACCAAACACAACCATATACAAACATGACGATGCAAGATGCATGCATGACAAGTTGAACAATGCTACATTAGCTTTCTATAACCTTATTCAGTATACCTACTGTATGCATGCATGGAAAACATTATAAATGCATTGGAAACAAATCATACAATTTTAAATGACCAAACAATTGAGATATAACCCAATTATTAATCCACTTCTATTGAACATTTTGTAAAATCTTGGAAAAATAGCTACTCTGTAAGCAACCTAAAATAGAACCAGTACCAACTGGAATCACTCAAAACGGTTTTATAGAATATCCTGAGCAATTAAAATACTCCAGTAAGCCTTTATATAGATTCTGCAATTTACAGTACTGTAAGTCTACCTTTTTAATTCACTATTAGATTCCCCTTGTTCTACTGATTCCAGGGACATCTCATTTGCAATTTTTGGAGTTGTAGAAATTTTACTATGAATTTATTACTCTAAAAAGGACATTAAACTATTTAATTAATCATGGCGAAACCTTGCTGCAAAAGTATGAAACAATTGTAAAGCAATGTTCTACGTGAAAAACTGAATCCTTCCATATCATATTTGTAATTTTTGGCCCAGTATATTAATTTATACGAATTTTACACGTTATTTCTAATTTTTGCCAAATTAAATCGAATTAAATAAAAATCAGTCATCCGGCTGACTTTGACCATGCTGACGTGGCAGGCTGACCAGTCAGCGGTCAAAGCCGCTGGTCCACGGTCCATCTGGACCGTCCACTCCAGATCGAAGGGCAGGGAGGGGCGGCGCTCACCTGGCGGCGGCTGACGGGCGGAAGGGTGGCTGGCGGCATCGGGTCGGCGTTGGGGAGGGAGGGGGGCGGCATCTCCGGCGATCTGTGGCGCGGGTGGCGGCGTCTGGCGTCGAGGTGGCGGCTTCGTGGGGTGACATGCGCCCTCTCGTCCATGGCAGCGATAGCGGATGGAGCGGCGTTGGTCGGCGGGCTGCTCCGGCGAGCTCGCGTGGAGCTTCGGGGCGCTATCTACACGGGGAAAAGTGCGGCGGCGGGTCAGTATGTCGTGGGGAAGACTTCCAGGGGGAGAGAGGGGCGAGGGAACATCTTGCCACGGCTGTGGAGCTCCCTACGGAGTCAATGGCGGCGGCGGTGGCGTCGTACTCCGGCGAGAAATCCTCGTGGATTGGCGGCGTCTTAGGAGGCGGTTTTGGGGGGTTTCGTAGAGGGAAATATAGGGATTAATATGGGGCAAATCTCAGGTGAAGATTAGTTTGGATTCGACCCGAATCTGGCAAAATCGGAGCAGGCAGCGAGTTTGAGAGGGGCACGTTCTAGGAAGAAAGCGGCGTGTGGGGCCTGTGGCGGTGGCGTCAGAAGGCTGGCGCGGGCCGCTTCGTCGGCGCTGGGCAGGGCGGTGGCGCTTAGTATCCGCTGCACCCACTGCTGCTGCCACGGGCCGTGGCCTCGCAGCCCTGGCAGGCCCCGGCTGGGCCGGCTGCGCCACGGGCTGGCTGGCTGCGCCGGTGCTGCTCCTCTTTTTTTTATTTTTTTTATTTTTCCTGATGGTTTTCTTAACTGAAACTTTTGTCTGAACTGTCTGAAACTAAGTAGAAAATTCAGTTACCTGTAGAATTTGCTGTGAAGCTCCGATTTAGGCGATTCAAAGTGCTACGGGTTCGTGTCGGAACCCTCTACGCACCTGTGCCTTACAAACAATTAAAATATACCATTCTAGAAGATGCAAGGTAGAAACCGAGCACTCAAGTGTAGGTGACAAAATGCAAATGCAAGTGAGGGGTTTTGCCAAAACCTTTTCAAACTGAATTTTTGCAATGATGTTCATGGTACAATGACATGTATGCTATGCAGTACCAAATCTAAAATTTGGGATGTGACAAGACTAACCCCCTTAAGATGAATCTCGTCCTCGAGATTCGGCATGGCTAGCAAATAGGTGTGGATGGTCCTCTCGGATGTCATCCTCACGCTCCCAAGTGGCTTCCTCTTCGGTGTGGTGACTCCATTGCACCTTGCAAAACCTGATCGTCTTGGTACGGGTAATCCTCTCCGCTGTCTCAAGTATCTTGACCGACTTCTCCTCATAGGTCAAGTCACTCTCAAGCTGAACCTCCTCTAGTGGCACCGTGTCTCTCAATGGTGTATCCACCGTCTCCGGATGGCACTTCTTCAGATGGGACACATGGAACACATTGTGGACGGCGGACAGAGCCTCTGGCAACTCCAACTAATATGCAACCTCTCCTTTACGTGCTAAGACCCGGTATGGTCCTATGAACCGAGGTGCCAGCTTACCCTTGATTCCAAATCTCTTAATTCCACACATTGGCGACACTCTGAGGTATGCTCTATCACCTATCTCATACACCACTTCATTGCGCTTGGCGTCAGCGTAGCTCTTCTGTCTCGATTGTGCTACCTTTAGCTTGTCCCTAACCAAAGCGACCTTCTCCTCGGCATCCTTGATCAAATCAGGTCCAAATAGCTGACGCTCTCCTACTCCATCCCATAGCAATGGTGTCCGACATCTTTTCCCATATAACACATCAAACGGCGACATCTTGATGCTGGTTTGGTAGCTGTTGTTGTAGGAAAACTCGGCATACGGCAAATTCTCATCCCAACTAGAGACATGAGCCAAAGCGCAATCTCTCAACATATCCTCCAAAATCTGATTCACCCTCTCTGTCTGTCCATCTGTCTGTGGGTGGAATGCTATGCTAAACTCCAACCTAGTTCCCAATGACTCGTGCAGCTGGCGCCAAAAGTGCGATGTAAATTGGGTGCCTCTATATTAAACAATGCTCTTGGGAACTCCATATAGGCACACAATCCTATCCATATAAATCTTGGCCAACCTTGCGCTCGTGTAGGTTGTCTTCACCGGTATAAAGTGGGATACCTTGGTCAAATGGTCGACCACTACCCAAATAGAGTCGTATCCCGACCTGGTCCTGGGAAATCCTGTGATAAAATCCATTCCCACGCTATCCCACTTCCAATCCGGCACGGGCAATGGCTGTAGCAACCTTGCTGGCTTTTGGTGTTCCGCCTTCACTCGGCTGCATACATCACATAAGGCAATATGCTTGGCTATGTCTCCCTTCATGTTGTTCCACCAAAATTTGTCCTTTAGATTGATATACATCTTTGTATTGCCCGGATGTATGGAGTATGGCGAGTCATGAGCTTCCTGCAGAATTAGCTTCCTTATTTCCGGGTCGTTGGGCACACACAAACGATCTCCATACCACAAGGTTCCTTGCTCATCCTCGCGGATTTCTTTCTCTCGATTATCCTTCATCTTTTCCTTTATCTCCTCTATCTCCTTGTCTCCTACTTGAGCCTTCCTGATCATGTCCTATAGCATTGGTTGAACTTCCATTGCTGCCAAATATCCTTCTGACACTACCTCCAGTCTAAGATCCTTGAATTGCTTGCACAAATCCTCGGGCAATTCCCCAACAGTCAATCCAGTGGCATAGACCTTCCGGCTTAGAGCATCCGCTACCACATTGGCTTTTCCTGGGTGGTAATTCAAATTCATATCATAATCCTTGATAAGCTCCAACCATCTCCTTTGCCTCATGTTGAGTTCCTTCTATGTAAATATGTACTTCAGGCTCTTGTGGTCGGTGTACACATCGTAGTGTTTTCCCATTAGGTAGTGACTCCATACCTTGAGCGCATGCACAACCGATGCTAATTCCAAGTCATGTGTGGGGTAATTCCTCTCATGGTGTTTGAGTTGCCGCGAGACGCATGACACCACTCTCCCATCTTGCATCAGCACACTTCCAAGTCCCTGTCGAGAAGCATCACAATACACTTGAAAATCCTTCTGAAGATCAGGTAAACACAGAATAGGTGCGGTCACTAGACGATGCTTCAGTTCCTGAAAGCTAGCTTCACACACATCTGTCCACTCAAACTTCTTCTCCTTCTTCAGAAGTTCCATCATCGGTTTAGCAATCTTGGAGAAATTCTCTAGGAACCTCCTGTAATATCCAGCAAGTCCCAAAAAGCTCCGAATATCACCGACATTCTTGGGCGCTTCCCACTCAGTCACTGCCGTCACTTTGCTTGGATCAACAACGACTCCTTCTCCTGACACCACGTGTCCAAGAAATCCAACAGTGTTAAGCCAGAATTCACACATGCTGAATTTGGCATATAGCTTATGTTCCGTCAGCTTCTCCATAATCAATCGCAGATGTCTCTCATGTTCGGGATCATCCTTGGAATATATCAGTATGTCATCGATGAATACAACCACGAACTTATCCAAGTACTCCATAAACACCTTGTTCATCATGGTCATGAAATATGCCGGAGCATTCGTTAGTCCAAAAGACATAACCGTATAATCATATAAACCATACCTATTGGTGAAATAAGTTCTTGGTATGTCCTCCTCCCTAATCTTCAATTGGAAATAACCCAATCGAAGATCAATTTTTCTAAACACCTTTGCTCCTTCCAGTTGATCAAACAAATCATTTATGTTCAGCAGGGGGTATTTGTTCTTGATGGTCACTTCATTCAGCGAGCGATAGTACACCACTAACCTCTTGCTACTGTCCTTCTTTTCCACAAACAAAACAGGTGCACCCCATGATGACTAACTGGGCTGAATAAATCCCTTGTCCAACTACTCCTTTAGTTGTTTCTTTAACTCTTTCAGCTCATCCACATTCATCTTGTATGGCATTCCTGTTCCCGGCATTAGATCAATGAGAAACTCCACGTCCCTGTCAGGTGGCATCCCTGGCAGCTCCTCCAGAAACACGTCGGGGTACTCCTTTATTACAGGCACTGTATCCATGCTAACCCCAGAGAATTCAGCTTACATCTTCCCAGTCGCACCGACGACTTGAACCTAATTCTCTTACCATCCGGGGTTTGAGCGAAACCGCTCGTTGTGCACAATCTATGTGTCCCTCATGCATGGACATCCAATCCATTCCTAGTATTACATCTAAACCTTGTGACTCCAATATTACCAGATGTGCAATAAAATTGTGTGCTCCAATTCTCACAGTTAGGTCGCGACATCCCGCGCTAGCAATCATTTCCCCTCCAGGTGAGCTTACTCTAATAGACCCTTTTAGAGACTCCATAGGTAGCTTATTCTTATCCACAAATGCCCTTGATATGAATGAATGCGATGCACTAGTATCGAAAAGTATAAGTGCAGGGTGAGTGTTGATTGGAAACTTACCAACCACAAGCTCAGGCTCATCTGGTATCTCCTCCACATTCATGTGGTTCACTGTGGCCTTCTGGTTGTTGCCTGGCTTTAGTCCCTTCTTCTCCGGACAATTATCTGCATAATGTCCTTTCTGGCCGCACTTGAAACATGTCACCTCACTCAGGTCCTTCTTCACAAAGTTGCGATCACGGTTGCGGTCATGCCCATTGTGTCCTCTAGAATGGTGAGTGTGTCCTCCCTTGTGGCAGTGGCGGTTGCTCTTGTGGCTCTCATGGTGATGTCCATCACTTCCATGGCTGTGGCGGTCATGGCTTCCATGGCGCCCATGGTCACTTCACCCATGCTTGGAGTATCTATCATAAAAAGTGCGAGACTTGTGGTGAGAGCCAGAGTGGTGATTGTTGCTCTTTCTCTTGCGGCTTTCCACCTGCTTGTGCTTCCCCTCCAAGATTCTGGCCTTGTCCATAAGCTCCTGGAATGTGGTACAATAAACCACTAGCAGTTGTACTGAAATCTCATCACTGAGGCCATCCAGGAACCTCTCTCTACTTTTGGCATCAGTGTCAACATCCTCAGGGGCATAACGCGACAGGTTGTTGAACTCCTCTATATATTCAGCCACAGTGCGGTTGGTTTGGCGCAAGTTGCGAAACTCCTTCCTCTTTAGGCTCAGAACTCCTGAAAAAACATGATTGGTCCTGAAACCTTCCTCAAACATGGCCCAAGTTAAGCGGGTGGGTGATCTGAAAAGTGTCCCACCACGAAGCGGCTGGTCCCTCCAGTAGGTGAGCGGCAAATCTCACCTTCTCAGCATCTGTGCACCCAACAGTTACCAGATCCTTATTCACTGAACGCAACCAGTCGAGAGAAACCATCGGCTCAGTTGCAGTAAAGAACTTTGCTGGCCTTAGCCTCAGGAACCTTGTAAGTGCATCTCCCTGGGGATGGTTATTCCCATTGTTGTTGTTATTGTTGTTATGAGCTTCCATGAACTGTGTCATCACTTGGGTTATCTGTGCCTGATCTGCCGTAAGCTGCTCCATATCAGTAGGTTGACGGCGGGGAGGCATCTACGGGTCAGCACAGGTAAGCTTAGAAATAATCGATTATGAAAATTAGGATTCTACCCATGCATTATGCTCAAACAACAACAAAACAATCAGACAATCTTAAGCAAGCAACACATCAGCAAGCAAGCGATCAAGCAATGTTCCAGGGGTTATCCTAGCAGTATATATCTACTGAAATAGTTTTAGAAGCGTTGGCAACAGTTATCAACATAAGTTGGCCAACAAAGCATTAAAACAGGAATCTGCCAGAACAGTCCAGCAGTGTTCACGGATTTTTCTACCTGACTTAAACTGGTCAGCATTTTTTGCTGATTTTTGTGTATATAGTACGGAGAGTTTCTTACCAAACCCTATTGTTTCAGATTTTTCTCTATTACCAATAAAATATTAAAAATCATACAGTACAGCAGGGTCAGCACAAAAATGCATCAGGAAAAACTCGAATATCAAGCAAAACTTGTCATAACTCATTTATAAAATTCGCACAAATAATCCTGGAACTTTCGAGTACACATAGGAGCAAATAAACACTTTAAACTAACAGTAAATAAGTTTTACATTGATCGAGACCTTAAGCTAACGATGTATCCTAACGAATACTAATTGGCGGACATCTAACTACTTCATGAAGAGGTTGCAGTAGGTCCTCGCGTTTATGCGTGCTTCTGTCCATGGACCATCCATGGCGGTGGAGTATACACCTCTCCTGAATCATCACTTGAAACCTCAAATTCCACCTCTTCTGGATCCTCCTCTTCTTCTTCATCCTCTACTTCTGCAGCAACAGCTTGATCTCCTCCACCATCGTTGTTTCCATCATCATCATCTTCTTCGTCCTCATCATCATCATCATCGTTCCCACCATCATCATCATCATCATTGTTGCCATCATCTCCATTGTTGTCATCAGGGGTGGATTCAACTGTGCTTGGAGAGCGGCAATCTGGGCTTCCATATCAACAATAGTCTAGTCCCTTTCCTGGACGGTCCCTTGCAGCTGCTGTATGGCTTGATTGTTTTCCTGCACGGTCCCATTAAGCTGTGCTATGGCTTGATTATTCTCATGGACAGTCCCATTCAGCTGTGCTATGGTTGCGTCCCTGCCAATCAGTGCATGGTTCAGAACATCCACAACTTCATGCAAGGTCTCAATCTCCTATCCCTGGACCACCATACCGTTGCTGGCAAAATCTGCTATCTCCTTTACCATCATCACTTTCTCAGCTAGAGCTCCATTCTCCCTCTCCATATCTTCTATGTGCCTCCGACGGGGCGGCATGTTGTTCCTGTCGCCCGGGGTAACCACAACGTTCCCATTCTCATCACGCCTTCTGTAATCACGGTAAGCTGAGTCTTCTGGCAGCAGGTGTCGAACAAGATGGCACTGGCGTGACAGGGCTTCATGTAGAGCCAAGTTTATTCCAAGCCCCCAGTTGCAATATGTCTTGGTGTAGACCAGATGCACAGGGTTTGGCAAGGCGATATCCCTAAAGATGAAAGTGGTGATCTCCCAGGCGTCCTCGCCATATCCCTACTTGTATAGCCTTCTTCCCTTGAACATGGGCAGTGGCAATCCCAATGACTGTGAGAGCTGTGCCAACTGTCCTGCAAAGAGCCTTGGTGACTCCATCGTAGCATACCCAGTCCTGACTTCTCCCATCTACCAATTAAAAGAGGAAAGTGTGAGAATAGTACATGGTAAAGATTTACGAGAGTGAAAGTCATAAGATGAAAGACAAAGTTAATATAAGCTTTAATAATTCTATGGTTTCCTAATCCAAACCTAGGTCATGATCCTACAGTCGACACATGGGCTCTGATACCATATTGTAACACTACGGTTCTGAAAAGACCATAGATTCTATGTGACATGCCAATCCCTGGATCGGTTCATTGGCCCATAATAGAATAAAGATGAATAACATAGCAAAATATCTGTGTATCATAAATAACGATGATCCAGAGTAACATTATTACAATAAAGGCTTAGATCAAGGCTAGCTTTGCTTATTCAAGTAGGAACATAAATAATATAACTCCTCCATTCTTCAAATTGCCCACAAGTGAACAAGTGCCGAGTGGAGTACCGTGGCCTAAATCGATCACTCAGAATCTGAATATCCTGCAATATGAAACGTAGGAGCCCCAAATGGGTCAATACATGGAATGTATGGCAAGTAGAGCTATTAAAGGAGACAATAGATCTAACATATACATGCAAATTTGGCAAGTGGAGCTATGGCTAGCTTGCATTTGCGAATACCTTTGTCCTACTTTCATAAACAGTTTTTGATTTTATTTGAAAAGATCCCAATTATGTTAACCCATAAACATTAAAGCAATTAGGAAATTAGAATGGGCGAGAAACATGTCATGAACTCAATATCAAGCAACTCAGATGTCCATAACCGGGGACACGGCTAATCGATTAGTTTATACACCCTACAGGGGTTAGTACACTTTACCCATGTGACTTGGCCAGCCCAGCTCGTACCACCACTCTCATATTGGGTGTTGATAGGGAGAAGTCTAAGAAGGGACCGTTCGGGAAGTAGCTCCCCAAATCCGACACGCACCGGTCCAACCTACCAAAATTCTACATCTCTGGATACGTGGGTTCAAGTTACCAAAACCTACTGAGTCCAACCAACCGCTCATTCCATTATTGGCGCATGGTTGTACACGTAAGCTACAAAATAAAGAAGTCAATCATTTTCTCTTGATACCTGGGTGCCTTTCCGCATTGATACCACCAAAATTTTCAATCCCATCACACCCAGGAGATTCATTGATTAAGTTGTTTTTAGTTTTCGCAAACCAACACATTTAGAAACAACCCTCAGTGATGTACCCCAGCCCTCGCTCATCATAGCATGGCTAAACACATCTACCAACGGTGGCTCATCTACGGGTAAGCCCTACCACATAATAGGAAATATCATAGCGATAGTAATTTCCTACACATGCATCTACAAAATACACGACAATGCATTGAAAATAGTAGGACAATATCATGAACAAAGTAGCATCTACTTGCCTTGGTTGCAGCGGTCGAACGAACAATCCTCACACGAGCAATCGTTGCACTCGTCACAATCTACACGATGGAATTGCAATCACATAAACAAACCAAACACAACCATATACAAACATGATGATGCAAGATGCATGCATGACAAGTTAAACAATGCTACAGTAGCTTTCTATAACCTTATTCAGAATGCCTACTGTATGCATGCATAGAAAACATTTTAAATGCATTGGAAACAAATCATGCAATTTTAAATGACCAAACAATTGAGATATAAACCAATTATTAAGACACTGCTATTGAACAGTTTGTAATATCTTGGAAAAATAGCTACTGTGTAGGCAACCTAAAATAGAACCAGTACCAACTGGAATCACTCAAAAAGGTTTTATAGACTTCCTGAGCAATTAAAATACTCTAGTAAGCCATTATATAGATTCTGCAATTTCAAGTACTGTAAGTCTACCTTTTTAATTCACTATTATATTCCCCTTGTTCTACTGATTCCAGGGACATCTCATTTGCTATTTTTGGAGTTGTAGAACTTTTACTATGAATTTATTACTCATGGCGGAAACTTGCTGCAAAAGTATGAAACAATTCTACAGCAATGTTCTACGTGAAAAACTGAATCCATCCATATCTTATTTGTAATTTTTGGCCCAGTAGATTAATTTATACGAATTTTACAAGTTATATCTAATTTCTGCCGAATTAAATCGAATTAAATAAAAACCAGTCAACCTACTGACTTTGACCATGCTGATGTGGCACGCTCACCAGTCAACGGTCAAAGCCGCTGGTCCACGGTCCATCTGGACCGTCGCTCAGTCGAAGAAGGGCGGGAGGCGCTCACTGGCGGCGGCCGAAGCGGAAGGGTGGCTGGCGGCGTCGGTTTGGCGGGGGGAGGGCGTCTCCGGCGCGGTACGGCGGTGGGTTAGCAGCGTACGGCGTGCGGGGCGAATCGGCGGAGCTCGAGAGGGTGACGGCGTGCGTCCTCTCGTCCGTGGGCAACGGCAGTAGGCGGATGGAGCGGCGTCGGTCGGCGGGATGCTCCGGCGAGCTCGCGTGGAGCTTCGGGGCATGTTTTGCACGGGGAAAAGTGCGGCGGTGGTTCAGTACGTCGTGGGGAAGACTTCCAGGGGGAGAGCGGGGCGAGGGGACAGCTTGCCGCGGCTGTGGAGCTCCCTACGGCGTCAATGGCGGCGGCGGTGACGTCGTACTCCGACGAGAAATTCTCGCGGATTTGCGGTGTCTTAGGAGGCAGTTTTTGGGGGGTTTCGTAGAGGGAAAGATAGGGATTAATATGGGGAAAATCTTAGGTGAAGATTAGTTTGGATTCGACCCGAATCCGGCATAATCAGAGCAGGCAGCGAGTTTGAGAGGGGCACGTTCCTAGGGAAGAAACTGGCACGTGGGGCCCACGAGGCAGTGACGCGCGGGGGGCCTGACGGGCGGGGCCCGCTTGTCAGTGGCGCTGGGCAGGGCGGCGGCGCTTAGTATCCTTCTTGTGCCGCTGCTGCTTCTTTGCTGGCAGAACGGAGCCCTTTGGCCATGCTGGTAGGCTGGCTCTTGCTCCTCTTTTTTTTATTTTTTTTATTTTTCCTGATGGTTTTCTTAACTGAAACATTTGTCTGAATTGTTTGAAACTAAGTAGAAAATTCAGTTAGTTGTAGAATTTGCTGTGAAGCTCCGATTTAGGCGATTCAAAGTGCTACGGGTTCGTGTCGGAACCCTCTACGCACCCGTGACTTCCAAACAACTAAAATATACCATTCTAGCAGATGCAAGGTAGAAACCGAGCACTCAGGTGTAGGTGACAAAATGCAAATGCAAGTGAGGGGTTTTGCCAAAACCTTTTCTAAAATTTTTGCAATGATGTTCATGGTGCAATGACATGTATGCTATGCAGTACCAAATCTAAAATTTGGGATGTGACACTATGAGTACTATGTCCATATATCATTTAGTCTGATAGACTTACTACCTCTCCGAGTTATCTCTTGGTAAGACAATATAAATAGGGTACATTCCACATTATATTTCGAGCTGCCGAGGTTATTACTCATATGATTATAATAGTACAGTTTCATGGGGCAGTCCCTGAGTTATTGCTTGGGTTGCCAAAGTGATCATTCATATTACACATGTGATTGATGATAGATAATACGGGGTAGTCCCCGAGTCACTGCTTGGGCCACCGAGGTTTCATACATAACCAAAATGAAAAACAGTACGGGGTAGTCCCCGAGTTACTGCTCGAGCTACCGAAGTTTCATACATAATTAAAAACGACAAACAACATGGGGTAGTCCCCTATTTACTGCTCGACCTACCAAAGTTTCATTAATTCATGTCGGATACATCAATTTGATACATAATATTGCTGGATACAATACACTTCCTCTAAGTGTAAAACGGATGAAGTAAAGCCACATTCCACAGTATTTTTGACTCGTCTCCGGACATATCCGCCTTGTTCTTTTCTGGCGCCTGAGCATCGATTAGGTAGTATGCATCGTTGTGTAATGCTTTTCTTACGATGAATGGGCCTTCCCATGGAGGTGAGAGTTTATGCATGCTGGCCATGCGTTGCACCAGCCGAAGAACTAGATCTCCTTCCTTGAAAACTCTTGGACTCACTTTCTTGCTATGATATCGCCTGAGGTCCTGTTGATAAATAGCTGATCTTGATAGTGCCAATTCTCTTGCTTCTTCTAGTAGGTCCACAACATCTTGTCGAGATATTTCATTTACTTCAGCGCTCGTGTATTGGGAAACTCTTGGCGAGTCATGCATTATGTTGGCCGGAAGTACAGCTTCTGCCCCATATACGAGAAAGAACAGGGTATATGCCGTCGATCTATTTAGGGTAGTCCTCAGGCTCCACAACACCGCTGGGAGTTCCTCGATCCAGTATCCTGCCGACCTCTGCAGTGCTTCTATCAGCCGAGGTTTTATTCCGGACAGTACTAGTCCATTTGATATTTCTACTTGCTCATTTGATGCCGGGTGAGACACCAAGGCAACATCGAGTCTTATGCACTTCTTTTGGCAGAATCGAGCAAAAGCTCCTTCAGCGAAGTTTGTACCATTATCTGTGACGATACTGTGTGGGTAACCATATCTTAGAATGATATCTTTGAGGAATTTCACCACTATGGGCCCTTCACACTTTCTTGTTGGTTTTACTTCAATCCACTTTGTGAATTTGTCTACACGGACCAAAATGTGAGTCATGCCGCCACGAGCCGGCTTAAATGGACCTACCATATCTAAACACCATATAGAGAATGGCCAAGTGATTGGTATTGTTTTTTACTCGGATAAAGCATATGTATTTTGCTGGCATATCTCTGACAACCATTACACACCGTTAACAATTCTTTTGCTTCCTTCAGCGCACTTGGCCAGTAAAACCCATGCCTGAATGCTTTGTCCACGAGGGCTCTGGACGAGGCATGGTGCCCACACTCTCCTTAATGTATATCCAAGAGGATCTCTTGCCCCTCTGCTGAGTCAACGCATTGTTGCAACACATTTGTCATGCTTCCCTTATAAAGCTCATTATTTATGATCGTGTAAGCTTTTGCTCTTCTCACTATCTGCCTAGCCATAACCTCATTATCCGGCAAGGCCTTTTCTTTGAGGAATGAGAATATGGGTTGTGCCCATTTCGGCATGACTTTTTCCAGGAAAATTGTGTTTCAATTTCCATTATCTCTGCCAACATAACATCTGCCGACTTTTCCCAATCCATTTTTGGGTTAAGCAAATCAATTTCTGAGTAGTTCGGCTCATGTAATTTGTCAGTTTCTATTGGGACGCACCCGGCTATCTGATCTGACGAGATGCGAATTGACTCGGATTCTGGTGAAGGTATAATTGACGACTTTCTTAGGTGTTGCAGGGCGATACCAGGCGGAATTGACTGTCTGGTTGATCCAAGATTCGATAGCGTATCTTTGCATAATTTTCTGCCCGAGGTATATGATGGAATTCACATCCATCAAAATAACCACTAATTTTCTGTACATGAAACCGATATAGAGCCATGTTTGCATCCAATGCGTCCTAATTTCCTGATACTTGCTGGACTACGAGGTCCGAATCTCCGTAACAGAGAATCCGACGTATGCCGATCTCTTTTGCCATTTTTAGGCCATGGACAAGTGCCTCATATTCGGCTACATTGTTTGATGCAGCGAAATGTATCTGCAACACATATTTCAGCTGATCCTTTTTTGGAGAGGTTAACACTATCCCTGCACCTAACCCATTTCTTAACTTGGACCCAACAAAGTGCATCGTCCAATAATTCAGATCTGGCAATGGGGGTTCATACTGCACCTCGGCCCAGTCTACAAAAAAGTCGGCCACCGCCTGAGATTTAATTGCATATCGCCTATCAAATTGTGGGTCATAAGGTGATAACTCAATTGCCCATTTTGCTATTCGGACACTTGCATATTTGTTGCTCAGTATCTCAGCTATTGGTGCCTCACAAATCACCTTTATGGGGTGCTCTTCAAAATAATTGTTGAGCTTCTTTGCCGACATGTACACTCCGTAAGCCATTTTCTGGTAATGTGGGTAGTTCTGCTTGGAAGCCGATAATACCTCACTCAGGTAATATACCGGTCTTTGCATCGACTTACCTTCTTTGTTTCGTTCCACGACAACTACTGCACTAACTACCCTGTTTGTTGCTGCCACATAGAGTAGCATAGGCTCTTTTGATAATGGGGAAGCCAAGATAGGCGCCATAGCCAGCATCTTTTTTAACTCATGAAAAACACTATCGTCCTGAGGTGTCCAGGTGAACTTGTCGGATTTTTTCATTAATTGATACAAAGGCAATGCTTCTTCACCTAGTCAACTCACGAACCGACTTAGGGATGCAAGACACCTTGTAAATTTTTGAACATAATTTAGGCATCTTGGTAGTTCCATTCTTTCAACCGCACGGATCTTAGTCAGATTTGCATCTATACCTCGGCTAGACACCAAAGGTACATTTTTCCGGGTTAAGCTTCATTCGGAACCTTCTTAAGTTCGCGAATGTATGTCGGATATCTTCTAGGAGCGTGTTGCTCTCTTTGGTTTTTATAACCACATCATCAACATATACATGCACATTTTTTCCGATCTAGTCGTGTAGACATTTTTGCATGCATCTTTGGTATGTGGCTCCTGCATTACGCAGGCCGAATGGCATGGCCGATAGCAATAAGCCCCATACGGGGTGATAAACATAGTCTTTATTTGATCAGCCGGGTTTGACGGTATCTGGTGGAGACTAGAGTACGCATCTACAAATGATAACAGCTCACAACCTGCGGTTGAATTAATGACTTGGTCTATCCTAGGTAAAGGAAAAGGTTCTTTGGGACACGCCTTGTTAAGGTTTGTGTAATCTATGCACATTCGCCAAACGACAACTACATTTGGGTCATCCTTTTTCTTTTCTACCAACACCGGGTTTGATAACCAATCCGGATGAAGTACTTCCATGATAAACCCGGCCGCAAGGAGCCGAGCTATCTCATCCCCTATTATCTATCTCCTCTCTTCGGCGAAGCAGCGGAGAGGTTGCTTCACCGGCCTTGCTCCTAGCCTTACGTGCAAAGAGTTCTCAGCCAACTCCCTCGGTACTCCTTGCAGATCCTGTGTGGACCATGCAAAGATATCCCGATTCTCATGGAGGAAGTTGGTGAGCTCGCTTTCCTATTTGTCATTCAGGCCGACACCAATAGTGATGGTGCGCTCTAGGAATTGATCATCAATCTGGATCTTTTCTGTTTCCTTAATCGGCTGGAATGACACACTTCCATGCGGGTTGGCAAGTGCCGGCATGTTAAGTTGTGCCGACTGAGCTAAAGCTACCACTTCCTGAATTCTCCTTTTCTCTCTTGCGATTACCAAAGACTCGGCCAGGTTTGATCCGGCTGAAGCACATTCCATTCATTTCCTATAGTATCCTGCTATCCTTATCACCCCGGAGGTCCTGGCATCTTCATTTTCAAGTAACTGATGTGACAACTGCTCATAAATTTGGCCAATGCCGGCTGTCCGAGTAAAGCATGATAGAAACTTTCCAGATCCACCACCTCAAACTCTAGATGTTCATCTATACAACTATCTATTGTGCCGAATAATACATCTACTCGGACCTTTCCAATGGGTTCGCATGATAGTCCTGGCACTATCCCATGGAATGTTGTCCTTGTTGACTGCATCATATTCAGAGTTATTCCGAGTTTGTGCATTGTGTCTTTGTACATAATATTGATGTTGCTCCCTTTATCTATCAGTACTTTTGAGAACTTCACATTAATACTAGGCCCAACAAATGTCGGATCCAGCACTAAAGCATACGACCTTGGGTTTGTCATGATTTTCAGGTGATCTCTTATGCTCCAGGTAATCTCCTGCTCTAACCATGGCACATATTTTGGAACTGCTGGCATAACTGCGTTCACTTCCATATGTCGGCGATGTACGCTCTATCTATCTTGTTGTTCTATTTTGAACACATAGTATGATTGGTGATGTTCCCTGTAATCATTGTGTCCATTATTCCCATGGTTTCCCCTACCATCTTGGTTCTGATTTATTACTTGTGAACTGTATCCCTCCGATCCTGGTTCTCATACCTTGGAGGTGGTGGTGGTAACATCAGCTGCTGTGCATTTCCCCCTGTCAGCTATGGTTGCTGTTGGTGATGCGCTTGGTGCTGCGGTGCTTGCAAGGTTGTCGAGTTTCCCAATCGCGCTTTTCATCCAGGCACATTGGCGAGTGGTGTGGTTGGCTGGCTTGGCCGGGTTAGGCGTGTGAAATTTAAACGGTTGATCCAGCATGGACTCAAACGTGGACTTCGGCCTTTCTTTCCATTGTTTTTTCTGCTCAGGTGTCCATTGTTTCTTCCCATCATTCCTTGGTGTCCACTGCTGAGGACCATTCTTCTAATGCTGATTGCTCCCAAGACTCGACCGATCATGCACAACTGCTGCCACTTGATTTGAACTATATCTGTAATCTGGCCTCTCAGCCCTTCTTCTACCTCGGTATTCATTGCGCCGGGATGATCCGGCACCATCTCGAGCGTAATGATCCTGCTGCTCACGATGTTCAGCTAACATAAGCTATGGTTGAGTCGGATCACCTAAGGTATATGAATCTGCTACTCTGATAGTCTCCGCCAATGTGGTGGGCATATCTCTCTGTAGCCTCTGCCACAACACACTTCCATATCTACACCCCTAAGTGAACCAGACAATTGCTTGAGATTCTATAACTCCTACACATGAATTTCTGAGGTTGCACCATCGAGTTAAGGATTCTCTATCAATCTCATTCGGTTTCTGCTTGCATATTTCGAGCTGTTGTGGCTTGTTTGGCCCCTTATATGTACTGGTGAAGTTACTGACAAACATTTCTTCAAAATCCAACCAACAATTGATACTGCCTGTTGTCAAATTATTCAGCCAAACTCTGGCCGGCCCTTCCAACATCTGGGCACGTATCTCACAGCCCATCTCAAATTTCCTCCCGCTATTTTTACTGCCGTGGCATAATAAATTAGCCAATCTTGTGGTTTCGTACTTCCATTGTATGTTTTCGTGCCTCTTGCTAACCCGAGGTCCAAAACATGCCGGGCCAGGCGGACCCTTCTCTTCCAACAACTCGGACCGATATAGTCTGTCCAGCTTCAATCTTGCGTCTGTTGACGGCAAGTTTCTATAGATAATCCTTTCCTGCATTCCATAACGATTTTACCCACCATGCTCTGCATTTTCCATTTCGGAATAACCATCATTATACCTGTCATTTGCTTGTTTATGCGGAGCTTGTCTTGTTTCTCGGTCTTGCCGAGGTTCATGTCTCGGCTGATGATCCTGTGGAAGGTACCTCCTTCCTTCTGCCGGGTTATTGTTCTCTAGATTTCCCATGCTCTCTTTTGCCGCGGACAAGGTTTCTGTCACCGCTATTACCTTGGCTTCCATTGCCCCTAGTTTCATTGACCTTCCTAGCCACTGCTGGGTCATATGGGACAATCTGCTTGTTTCTCTTTCCTGAAGTTACTACTTTATCTTTCCGTGCATTGTTTCCGGGTGAGGATGCTGCCGCCGTAGTTAGCGCGGGTGTAGCCCCTGCCGAATGGACCATGCGCGAAGCTCTCGGCTTTGCCAGGTTATCCTTAAGTATCTCCTCATTTTGCTGGTTCGCGATGCATACTAGCTCATTTACTCTTTCTTGCTGTCTCTGCCGGGCTTCCCCGGCCAGTCCTTCCAATTCCAGGGCTGCCGCATTTGCTGCCCTGAGGTTCTTTGCCGAGGTGCTATACCTCGGCAAGCCTGGGTCAACCAAATCACCTGGCTGAGCTTCATGCTCTTTGTTGATATCATCCATGAGGTTCTTTCCTCTCAATCTCAGATCATCTACTCATCCAGGGGCCGTATCTAGATTGTTTGCATTGGCATACTCTCACAAAGTCCTATTAAAGGACTTCTGCAAGGCCAACACTTTCTTTGCCTCCTCTAACATATTCAGTCTAGTATCTTCTAACTCTGCCTGTGCGTTCGCTGGGTTAACTATCTGTGCTACAGGTGTGGTTAAATTATCTATGGCTGCTTGCAGGATAATCTCTGGCCTCTCCAAAGGTGGACACCTTACCCTTGTTGCTTTTGGAGTTACCTCGTGCACATCGGATGCTCCGGCTGCTGGCGGATCTGCTACTGTTGGCTTCGTGGCTGCTTGCTTAGCTGCCTCCTGACCTGTTGCCGCCGGGTCCTTGCTTGGCCCGGCTCCTGCTGCTGGCGCCGGAGTTGTCATCATCACCTCAACACTTCCCGCGGGGCGAGCGACACACTGACCGCTGGCAGCACTGAGGGGAGGATCTCCTGCAATGACGACTCGACGCGGATAGACGCAGGAGGTGTCGATGCCGACGTAGATCTTGTGAGCGCCCAAGTTGATGAAGACGCCGTTGTGCGGGGGTGCCTTCCTTCTGAATCTTCCCACGTTGTCGCTGACATAGTCCCAGATGTCAAATCTCTGGACTAACCCAGAAACCACCTGCTCGTCGGTGTCGATGAAGTTTCCCGTCCGGATCTTGACTCCATCTAGCACCGCTGCTGGCCCCATGGTGGGCACCAAATGTCGTGGTGGTGGCATGGCAGATGCCATGGGTAGGCTAAAGTTAGGGGCCAATGAATGCTAGTGGGATCTGGGGAGGGAAGATGCAGTAATTTCTACACACAATGCTAGTGGGATCTTTATTCTACACACAATGTCGGCAAAGACTCAGAACTCCCCACATGTGACCCTCGGGCTTGCCCACTATCACCTCCGTGACGCTTGTCTGCCCCCCTGCGGCTCTCCTCTTTGTCTCTAGCGCTTGGCTCTGTGCAGATTCCACCTAGACAGTAGCTAGGGTTTGACTTTGGGAAACATCTCCTTCTTCTGCAAGCTTCCCGTAACTCGGCATTGCCTCTTGTAACTCGGCTCGACGCTCACCTGCATTTAAGCTAATCAACCTGATTCGGCCGACCTACGCCATAAGTCGGCCCAGTAAGGTATCAACTGCTCGATTCATGGTAAGCCATGCCTGATTCGGCCATTCCTTATATAACCCGGCCGAATCAACTCAAGACCCAGACTTGGGTAAGAAAGGCTCCTCCCCTCTCTCTGCAATCTTGAGCCTACATGGGGTCATCCCCCCAACAACCTTTTGACTGCTATCAAAAGTATTTGTGATGGTCATACTTGCTTGTTTGCCCCTAGGGTCCTTCGGGTGAGTCTCCATTGGTTACTCTAAATGCGCCTGAGGCGACCATCTTTGGATGAAGCGTCACAATTAACCTTTCTGCGTGATCATGTCCGCAGTCTAGAAAAGTATATCCTCAGCAGCTGAGGCCATGCGGATGTGTGGAAGTCAAAGTCTGAGCGAGCCACTGCCAGGGAGGAGTTCTTGCTTGGGGAATTGCGGTAGATGGGTGAGAAACTTCAATGTGAGTCTTCGTGAACTGATGTTATTTTGAATGTACCTTTTTGTATGTTGGCTCATCCCGTGCTTTGTGTAGATGTGAATCTCATTCCGAGGGAAGAGAAAGAGCAGGTCGCAATTCGGATGAACTGCTTGACGCAACAAGAGCTGGAGGCTGGTGGCTTCTTTTGGATAGACTATGATCAAGCCATCGACCTTGCGACGGTGCAATATCGCATACACCAGGTTCTTCTGGTGCTGAGGCATGCGAGGTCATCACTTGCGGCCATTTGGTCCGTCATGTTCCCTTTGGACACTGCGCCTTCTACTATTTGGGTCTTCTTGGTAATTTTCGGAATGTAGGCCACGTCAAGGAGTTGGTGCATCATCAGCTAATTGCAGGGCTCAAGGCAGCCTTGTCTCTCGTTCGATTGCATCGTCGTGACGTCAATCTTGCAGAGGTAGTAACTAGACCGCCTTTTCGGCCAGATGGCAGTTTATGGGACATGCGCCCTCATTATGCAGCTGTGGCGCAGCACGCCGAAGAAATTGTAGATTTGTTCGAGCAGCGGGCGAATGTTATGCTCCAGAATAATTAGGTCCCGTAAAAGAAAATGAGATAATGTAAAATTTGTATTTATTCGAGTGGGCTTGTAATGCCCTTTGTAAAGTTTATATGTATTGGCATGTGGTGCGCTTGTAATGTGCATGCCCTTATAGTTAGTACCTGACGTGGTCAGCTACTCAGGTTATATACATTGTTTTCAGTCGACGAAGTCGTGAGGTGAGGCGTAGCCCCCGAGCGTGCTTAGCGAGAAGTAATGTAGGGATAAAAAGATATTTGGGACAAGGAACTTAGATTTTATTCATAGCAAACGAGGAGGTACATTGTTCGGCTGAGTAGCCTTGGCTGAATAGCCTTACTAAAAGTAAAAGGTAACTAGCGGTAGAAGCGTCACAGTCATGCAACGTTCCAGGGGTTGGATTATTCGACTCCTGATGCGACGTCAATGAGGCGGTAGGCGCCACCTGGGATGACTTCGGTGATGATGTAGGGTCCTTCCCAGGGTGACACGAGCTTCTTGTTCCCTTCTTGCTTGAGTCGCAGGACGAGATCTCCTTCGACTAAGGACCTTCGGCACAGCCGACGGCTATGGTAGTTGAGGAGGCTTTGCTGATAGACCACTAAGCGAGCCATGGTGATGTCGCGTGCCTCGTCGAGTGAGTCGACGGAATCTTCGAGTGCTGCCGATGATTCGGCTTCGCTGTAAGCGATGACCCGTGGGGCCTTCTATCGTATCTCTGCGGGTAGCACGGCTTCGGCTCCATGCACCATGAAGAAGGGCGTGTAGCCGGTTGAGCTATTTGGCATTGTATGCAGGCTCCAGAGGACGGAGGGTAGCTCATCTCCCCAGTCTCCCACAAGCCTTTTGAGTGGGAAAAGTAGGCGCTTCTTGATGCTGTTGCCTATGAGGCCATTAGCCTTTTCGACCTGTCCGTTGTTCTGCGGGTGCGCCACAGAGGCGTATGATATGTTGATGCCGAGGTTCCGCAGAAGTCTCGAAATTCCTTCGAGATGAAGTTATGATGCTATGAGGCCGTTGTCCGTTATCCGTTATGATGCTATGAGGCACGCAAAACCTGTAGACAATGGACTCGAAAAATTTGACGGCAGTTTTGCCGCTTTGGTTGGTGATGGGCATGGACTCGATCCACTTGGTGAATTTTTTCGATTGCGAACAGGAGGAAGATGTGACCTCCTCGCGAGGACATTGGCAGTTTGTCGATCATGTCGAGGCCCCACTAGGCGAAGGGCCAGGCTAGCGATATAGGCGTTAGCTCAGATCCTGGCGCGTGTGGCATTTTCGCGTACCTTTGATAGGCATTGCACCTCTGGACGATGTCCTTGGCATCGTTCATTGCCGTAGGCCAATAGAACCCAGATCGTAGAGGTTTGGCGGCTAGGGCATGGCTACCTGCATGATGGCCGTAGATACCCTCATGGATGTCTTGGAGGATGCTTTTGCCTTCATCGATGGTGACGCATCGTTGGAGCACACCCGAAATGCTGCGCTTATACAGCTCACCATTGATGATGGTGAAGGCTTTTGACCGGCGAGATATGCTCTGGGCATCTGTCGTGTCATCGGGCAGTTGATTGTTTATCAGGTACCGAAGGTACGGCTGCGTCCACGTCTCTTCAACCGCCATGACCTGCATCAGGCTGACCAACTCGGCCTCTGTGTCCAGCTTTTTGGGTCCTTCCTGGCCTTCGGGTAGCATAGCTCCCAAGTGCTCTGCTTCTTTGGTTCAGCCTTTTGGGAATTTCCTCTTGATAGAGGGTACGCAGATTTGTTTGAGGAACACACCTGGTGGCAACCGTGCGCAGGTGGAGACAATGTTGGCGAGCCTGCCAGCCAATTCGTTGCTTTCCCTACCGACATGCCGAAGATCGCAGCCGTCAAAGTCCCCTTCGAGTGAGTTGTAGAGTGTGCGGTACACGATCATGTTGGTGATATGGGCGTCGCACTCGTTCATCATCTACTGCACGGAGATGCTCGAGTCACCACAGATGACAAGGAGTGTTGCGCCGCATACCTTGGCCATCCTCATGCCGTGGATGAGGGCCTCGTATTCGGCCTCGTTGTTAGAGGCGCGAAATTTCATCCGAAGGATGTATTTCATCTTGTCTCCTTGAGGGGACGTCGCTATGATGCTGGCCCCTGCTCTAGCCTCGTTCTTGGATCCGTTGAAGTGCATCATCCAGGACTACGACATGTCCGGAGTATCCGACAGCTGGAGTTCGATCCAGTGGACGAGGAAGCAAGGTAGGACCTGAGACTTGATGGCGGTTCGCCGCTCATAGATTATGTCTAGCGGGGACAATTTGATGCCCGATAAGGCTACACGTCCCGTGGCTTCGGGGTTGTTCAGGATGTTCGATCGCGGGGCGTTGTTGAAGACCATGATCCGATGCTCCTGGAAGTTGTGGCTCAGCCGACGAGCCGTCATGAATACGCCGTAGGCGAGCTTCTAGTAGTGAGGGTACCTCTGGTTTGTCGGGGTCAGTACCTTGCTGAGGTAGTAGATTGGGCGTTGGACCCTGTGGGTCTTGCCATCTTCGAGTCGCTCGACCACGAGTACGGTGCTGAGCACCTAATGTGTTGATGCGATGTATAGCAGCAAAGGCTCCCATTCCTTCGGCGTGACCAGGACAGGTGATGTGGAGAGCATCCACTTGAGGTCTTCGAACGCATCTTCCGCTTCGGGTGTCCACTCGAACTTGTCCGTCTTGCGCAACAACTAATAAAAGGGTAGGGCCTTCTCGCTCATTCGGCTGATGAATCTGCTCAGCGCCACGATCCGCCCAGCTAGCTGCTGGATTCCTTTGAGGTTCTTCGGCTTCTCCATGGCTAGTATGGCCCTGATTTTCTTCGTATTCGCCTCGATCCCCCGTTGGGAGATGAAGTAGCTGAGTAATTGACCAGACGGGACGCCGAAGGCGCACTTGTCTGGGTTTAGCTTGATCTTGTAGCGATCAAGGTTATTAAACGTCTCGCGCAGATCGTCGATCAGCGTCTTGGCCTCCCTGGTCTTGATTACTATTTTGTCGACATAGACTTGGATGTTGCAAACGATCTGGTTTTTCAGGCACGCCTGCATGCACCTCTGGTATATGGCATCTGCGTTCTTCAGCCCGAAGGGCATGGTGTTGTAGCAAAACACTTCGAACGTCTTGATGAACGCTGTTTTCTCCTGATCTTCGACCTTTACTCAAATTTGGTTGTAGCCGGAGTAGGCGTTGAGGAATGAGAGCTTCTCGCAACCTGCAGTGGATTCGATGATTTGATCGATCCTTGGTAGAGGGAAGTGGTCCTTCAGACAATGCTTGTTGAGCAATGTGAAGTCCATGCACATCCGCAGGATGTCCGTGTCCTTCTTAGGGATCGAGCACAATGCTTGCTGAGCAGGTGTTGGCCAGCCACTCGCTCTCCTTGATTTCCCTGATGAAGTTGGCATCGAGCAGTCTGTTGACTTCGATTCCAACGGCTTTGGCTCTTGGTTCGGACAGTCGACGGATCGACTGCTTGACTGGCTTCACATCCGGAAACACATTGAGTGCATGTTCAGCGAATTCCCTGGGACCTCTTGGCATGTCCACAGGACACCAGGCGAAAATTTGCCAACGCTCACTTAGGAATTCAACGAGCGTGCTTTCCTATGCAGGACTGAGGTTGTTGGCGATGAACGCCATCTTGGAGGCATCTGTCGGGTGGACCTGCACCTTCTTTGTGTTGATCATGGACTCGAACAACATATCAGGTGCGTTTTTTCTGGCGACTAGGGGTGCCCTGTTGTCTATCACCTCTCTGAGTCTCATGAGTTCCTCCTGCATGCTGAGCAACTGGGAGATTCTGTTGAAGTCTCTGTCGCAGTGGTCGGACCTGGTGAAGCTTCCTTGGACCATGATGACGCCCTTAGGTCCTGGCATCTTCAGTAGCAGGTATGCGTAGTGCGGTACTACCAAGAATCTTGCGAATGCCACGTGCCCGAGGATCGCGTGGTACTGCGATGGCCAGTCCACCACTTCGAACTCTAGACGCTCGCGCCAAAAGTTTTCAGGCTGGTCGAATATGACGTAGAGCCATATCTTGCCCGGGTGTATATGCCCTTCCCTAGGACTATGCCGTGGAACGTCGTGTGTGACTACTCCAGGCTGCACAACGGGATTCGCATCGCTGCGAGTGTGCTGGCGAACATCAGGTTGGTTCCGCTGCCGCCGCCCATGATGACATGGCTCATCTCTAATCCGCTGATCTGCGCCTCGAGCACTAGGGCAGCATGACCTGGGCAAGGTACCTGGCGTGGGTGATCCGAACGGTCGAACGTGATGTAGGATTCCGAGCCGCTGAGGTACTCAGGTATGGCTGATGGGGAGGTCACTACCAGGCTGACTTGGCGAGTGATCTTCTTCTGCACCCTGTTGGTTGGGTGTCCCTTCTGGATCATCAGGGACCCTTTTGGTGGTGGGTACCCACCTGCACCATTATTTGGCACTGGTGCGACCAACGGCTGTGATGGTCCGACGGGTGGTGGTGGAGGAGCTCTGTGGGCAATGGCACCTGGTGCGAGTGCGGGTCCGAATCCAGGGTTCATGATCTGGCGCCGCATCTGGGTGAGGCCCTCGCTGAGCTTCTGGAACTCTCGGCAGTCCTTGAGCATGTGGCTGACCTTCTTCTTACCATCTTGCTCGTCGATGTAGAAGTGGATGTTGCAGGGGCCAGATAGCTTGCCGTATGCTGAAGGCTCGTCGTCGCAGTTGCAACGTTGCCATGCTTGCGTGGGTCATCCAACATCATAGTCGCTGCTGTCGCGGTATCCGCTATTGCAGTTGATGTCATCGCGTTGATCGGCATATCTAGCCCCAACCATTTCGACTCTATCGCGATCATCATAGACGCGCGATCTTCTCTTGCTGCGGTGTTTGTGCCTGCGTCCATAGTCATCTTCGTCATCTGAATGCGCTCGGTTGACGGAATCCTCGCCAAATTCCCATCGGTTGGCGATGTCGATGAGGTGGTCGAGCGTCTTGGGCTTGACACGCCCGAGATCCTCCTTGAAATCTGGGCGCCTGGCACCATCCTTGAAGGTGTCGATTCCTCTTTCTTCAGAGATGTGCGCGGCAGAGTTCTTGACGTGGCACCAGCGGAGTATGTACGAGCGGATGGACTCATTGGCCTGTTGGGTGCAGGCCCACAGCTCTTCGATTGAAGCTGGTCTCTTGCTGCTGCCTTTGAAGTTGTGGATGAAGTTGGATGCCAGCTCTTCCCAGCTTTGGATGGAGCCGGAGGATAGGCTGCTGAGCCAGACCCTATCCGTGCCTGTCAGCTGCAGCTGAAGGCATTGTAAGGTAGTGTTCTTGTTTCCGCCATGGAGCTTGACCGATGACAGGTGATCATCGAGCCAAGCCTTTGGCTCCTGCATGCCGTCGAACTTCGGATTGTCCAAAGGGAGCTTGAAATTTTTTGGCCTCCGCGTTCGCCGAATGGATCTGCTGAAGCATCTGGATCCGCATAGCTCTCCGTCGTCTTCCTGTTCAGACTCAGTTGAGCACGCGTGTTTAGCGCGTCATTTGTCGATCTTGCTTTGAGTGAGCTCGTTGCGAGTGTCGTAGTTGTTGCTGCGGTGCCGTGGGATTTTGCGGCACCGGGGCAGGTCGTGTTCGTCCTCCTCGGATGAGGGTGTAGGTCTTCGAGTGAACTAGACCGCAGCTTTTTTCTTCGCCTCTGCAGGAGTTTCGTCGTGGAGCACAGCTCTGACGAGTTCGAGGCCTGCTAGCGCGGACTTGTGCATGGCGCTCTTCGGGTCGCCCGCTGGAGGCGGATGTGATGCAAGATAGGTGGTGGCCGCCATGATCGCAGCCTATGGCATTTTTGGAATGACATTGCCGTGCGAGTCCGTCGTCATGAAGGACGTGTTGAGGGCCCTGGTGACCTTGCGTCGCGCGGCAGAGTCCATGTGCTCCATGCGGGAGCAGTACTTGTTGGCGTTGTTGCCATGCGAAGTGGAGCCATCAACTGCAGTGAGCGTAGCTCGCCGCGCGCAGGATTCTGTAGCTGCCTTCTTACTTGTCGAGCTCCTCCATCAGCTTCACCTATCGGTTGTGGTCATCGATCAGGAGGAGGTGGTAGGCCATCAGTAGATCTCGGGAGGCATTCACTAGTAGGATTATATTTCCTGCCACGGCCTCGCGTGCTTGACGCCAGCCTTCCTCGTTGAGGTTGATCTGGTTGTAGGCGTGACCGTCGCCTTCGTTGGCTCTATTAGGCGGATCCTCCCCGTTTCCTTCGTTCCTAGTTTGCGGGTTGGGAGGGGGATTGGGTGTTTCCTATGCACTCGAACACAGCGGTGCGTCTGCTCCATTGTTGATGACCATGACGCATAGGTAGCTTTTGCGGAGTGGGTTGCTGTTGCCGCAACTTTCGGATCCGGAATAGTAGGTTCCTTCATCCGAAGGGAGGGCGCATAGATCGGAGTTGCAGCTGCTGTTGTAACCTGAGCCATCTTTCAATGTCGACACGTGCAACACACTGATGGGAGGGACCCACAAAGCGGGCCTGATGGATGGTGGTGGAACCCGCTCTGGGAGTTGGAGGGTGCCGGTCTGCCCCACCTGGAAGTAGAAGCTCCCAAACAGCATCTCGAGCCCTTCGCCGACGGACTCAAAATCCTTCAGGGTGGCCGGTGAGTGGGTGGTGAAGTCGAATGCGCCGAAGAGGAGGTGACTCTCTGTTGCCGATGAATCGTAGATCGCTCTGGATGTAACCATCACGGCCGCACGATCAGCGTCCCCGCTTCACATAGACGGCGCCAATTGACGAGGTTCGATTTCTTCAATGCCCATTGTTATGGACTTGGGTTTTGGAGAAGATGGGGATTCTAGAAGTCGCGGAATGGTTAACAGACAAGCAACAAAGGGACACGAGATTTAACTAGGTTCAGTCCCCCAGAGAGAGAAAACCCTACTCCTGCTTGTCTGCTCTTGATTATGGCGGAACCAAAGGTTACAGGGGTGCGCAGATGCAATCTGGCATGATGTTTGTATGAGGTGAGTTGAGAGATCCTTCTCGCCGTACCATCCTAGCCTTTATATAGATAGTAAGGTCCCGGGTTAGGTCAAGTCGGTTACAAATTAGGGTTGATACCCTTTGAAATTCTATCTAATCTAGACTTGTCCTCCAAGGAGTCAAAACCGCCATGGGCTTGGGCCACCCGATATCTTCATGGGCTTCATGTCCTTGCGTGGGCCTTCCTTGGGTTGGACCAGGTATACTAATGTTGTGAACCATTAGGGTATATCCATGTTAGGACGATTCTGTTTTTGACCTGACCATCACCGCTGGCATTCCGGGAACCGTCGTTGGGCCCACTATCATCGCTAGCGTTCCAAGAACCATCACTAGACCCACCTTCATGTCTGCAGTATGCGTCATGTCAGTCTCGTGCGCATGGATGATGTACACTGTGAGTATGTGGTTGCACGCCCAGCCGCCGCCGTCCGATGCAGTGCATGTGAGAGCCGTGTCGCCGATCTGCCCAGCGCCAGGTGAGGTGGAGTTTACGGACCTGAGGTCAGTCCTTTGTGTGCCATCCAAGTACCTTGTCAATGCTGGACCGGTCAAGCAGATCAATTTCTGCATTCGCATCGAGAAGACCAACAGGGAGTTGTAGAACTTATGTTGTGCTTAAATGTAAGCCGTAATCAATACTAGTCCTGTGTGGAGAGCATACTTGTTGGACGAATGTATGTCATTCGCAGTTCTGTAATAATTCTTGGTGTAATACATGTTGTTATATTTATCTATAAATTTGGTCAAATTTGATAAAGTTTGACTTAAGAAAAATCTAGAAGTACACTTATTTGCGGATGGAGGGAGTATTCCTTAAATAATCGTGCATGATCCACTTGTCAGTGTCACGCTTTTTGTGTGCTGCGTACATCATACCTTAGATGTGTTCATGTTATAACAGCCGTTGGATTTTGTTGGTAGGATTGGCGTTCTTTAATTCTCTTCCTTCCCCTCGAAGCCACTGTCCTCACTCCACTCCACTATACTCCCTTAGCCGCTAGCAGGCTGTGCGCCTCCCCACGAGCGACCTCTCCTGCCGCTACCCTGCTCCTCCACCTCCTTCTCGTCATGGCTTTGCGGGAAGACGGCCAGGAAATGCGTGAAGATCACAGAGATGGTGAAGTGACGTGAGTTGTCTCATACCTTACACTTTATGGGGATTTCTTTATTTTGAGCTAGATCTACTCTAACTACTCATGTACATGTAGTGTGCTAGGCGGTCGCGACTTTGTACGACTACGATTATCACGGTTTAGCGGAGGGAGAGAGTCCTCCCCATTGTAAAAAACATGAGCTTGTGGCCGCTAAATTTGTAGCATTCGAGGCACGCAAAAGAGGCACGAGGTTTTTAGGTTGTGGGCAGAGTGAAGAGTGGACAACCAAAAGTTGCGGCATTGTTAAATGGGTAGATCCGAAGTGGCCACTGTCTATGTAGAAATCAATAGAAAAACTATGGGAGAAGAATGCTGACATGAAAGAAGCCTTAGTCATCTCACTTCTTGAGAGTGTTGAGATGAAGTTAATGGCCTTTGATGGTGCACCAATCCTTTCCCGTGAAATCCATAGGTTGGAAGCCAAGGTTAGCAAAGTCGGGAAGGAGAGGGACGTGGCAATGGCCCTAAAGGCTAAAGCACAGAAAGACCTAACTGCATCAAGGATTGAATTGCACGAGAAGAAAGTCCACGATGTCACAAATACCAATATGCACAGGTTCTTGAGGATCAAGGCAGAGAAACAACTGACCAAGTGCAAGGAGGATGCCACAAAGATGGCGCAGATGATTCAAACCCTGGAGTGGTAGAATGAAGGGCACCGTAAGGTTAGGAAGATAATGGATGTGTGCGAAAACTAGGTTTGTACAGATTGAGCTCCCTACTATTAATTGTAATATTATTTTTCAACCAAGTGGTCTGAAGTCTGAACTAGTAGGATCCCAAGATGAAGCATTTCAGTGGATTTTCAGTTGTGTGTGGGAATGCTCGGAACAAAATTCAATAGTGTTTGTCGACCAAGTAGTCTAGAGTTTGAACTAGTAGGGTCTGCTCGAAACAAATTGGTCGTCTAGTCATCTATCTTGTGCCTTTATTTCTTGTGTATGTGCCCTTTGCATGCGGCAGAATCCACGTAGATTCATCTTAAACAAACTAGTAGGGTCTGCGGGTTTGTTTAAGCGAAATCTACGTGGATTCTGCCGCATGCAAAGGGCACATACACAATTTCTATTGTGGAAGCACGAGCACCTGTTATTCCGCTGAACACAGTTATCCATAATTCCCATTACAGCCCGCCAAACCCATTACATTAATTGTACTTGTATTAAATAGAACCGAAATTGCAACAAACCTAAACAACATCTAGACCCAGATCACGCCACTATCGCCGGAGTCCACCTTGATTGGTGACCCCTCCACTCCTTTCCCAGCGACATCCACTCCTGCCCGTGGCTTGCCCTTCGCCGAGGAGGCTTCAATGACGTTCTGCATTGCTTCATCGCTGTCCTCTTCCTTTTTGGAATCAACAATGATGAAGGGGATGGGGGTGGCAACGATCGAGCCACTTTGCGCCTGGTGGCTCCTACTCGAGCTCGACGCCGCAATAGTGCGTCTTCGGATAGGAGGGGCTGAGCTCAGGGACGCGGCGCTGCCGTTCGGCTCAAGAAACCATGGCCATTTTATACTGCGACTATAGGCTCTAGGGGTGGATCCGCCGCGGTGAGCACGACCACGAGCGCTGGAGTGGATGGATCTGCCACCGCGAGCCATGAAGGAAGATTTTTCCTGATACAGGGTGTACGGTGAGGGTGGAAAACTATGGGACCAGGCGTGTGACGGCTACTCGGCAAGGCCTCCCAGCGATATGTAGGCGGGCATGAGGCCAAATATTTTTGGTCAATGAGCGCAAAAGGGCCTTTGAACAACAAGGAGCCCAACCTGTCAGCCAAAAGTGGACAATAGGATTCTCCTCGAGTTACTAGGTGGGATAAATCATGCTTCACCATTCCCCTGCTCTAACATCCAAGGCTCCTCCGCCGTCCCCTCTTTCCTTTTCCCTCGCTCCCCTAGCCCATGGCTCGCACCTCATGTATTTTGTCTCGGGCGGAATCAAGGTCGGCTCAACGCCACCAGGCGGGTGCCCCCATCAAGTACCGGAAGACTCCCTATGATTACTACCCCAAGATGTTGTGTTCATGCGGTGAGAAGATGCTGAGATGGATTTCTTGGACCGACGAGAATACTGCAGGAAAATTCAGCAACTACGGCATGAGAGCGGTAACCTCGTATGCTATGCGTAGTTGGTAACCCCGATCCGGGAAGCATTATGTAATTTTGTGTTTGTTTGCTTCGATTGTTCGTAGGAAAGGAGGGGACCGGGATGTGACAAGTTTGTGTGGATCGACAAGCCCCTTACAGGTTTTCACAAGGAGCTTGTTCAGGATCTTCATGATACTGTGTGGGACAAGAAAGAGGAGATTCGTGCGCTGGAGCGAGAGATCCGGGAGCTTCGCCAGATGAAGGGGAGGTAGGAGCAGGGAGGAGGTGTGCATGCTAAGTTGCAGAAGCAAGCTGGTGAGATAGACGAGCTAAATAGTAGGCTGAAAAGTGGAAACAATTTCCTCATTATCCGGGCATTATCTGTTTCCTTTGTTGTTTATGTTTCCATGGTGTTTTCCAGCAGCTGAAATAAATTTCTGCTTCGTGGGATTGTAGCAGCTTAGAACTTGTTTTTTAGCTCAAAACCTTTTAATAAGTTTAATGCTCCAAACAGGGATTTAATCCGACTGGCGCAACCAGTAAGAGCTTACGTAAATTATGTCTATGCCACTACCATCCATAAAAATGGAGAAGCAATCCCCCTCGGATCTGGTGCTGCTATTGTATATATAGTAGTGGCACATTCACAAATTTCGGATTCAACAAGTGTCCTCAGGCATAACAAAATCTCAAGTCTCTACGAGAGCGTGATGACATAATCAATGGACAGAGAAGTACGAGAACGTGAAATAACTCATATTGTCTTCTACACGCTTGTTTCGCCCAATAATTCCCACGAACATAGCTCTAGAATTTTACGGAATACATAGACAGGTTCGAGATCAACACATTATTGTGCTTCTTCTTAGCCAACCTTCTTACCCTTCCTGGGTGCCACTTCTTTGCCTCGGTGACCTCTGTCTTCTTCATTGCCCGCCTTCCTCCTCTTCCTGGGTGCCAACTTTCTTACCTTCACATACTCTGCATCTCCGGGTCGAGGTAAGTCAGGCCAATCAGCATCAGAATTGTGTTCAACATCATCACTCCACTTGTTTTGATTTTCTTCCAGCAGCAAAATCAGTGAGTCCGCATTCATGTTTCTTACCGTGCGCTTCCTGTCAAAAAACAGGTCACGGTTAAGCACCTAATATCTACAGAGTACGACCAATTTTTTTGTATAGGTACCATCTCATACCTAGGTTTGGGTGCATTAAGAGGACACCCCGCTGCTCTATGGCCTATAAGATGGCAGGTCTTGCATCAGTTTTTGCCCTTCTTGCTACCACTAAAAGCTGAACCCGCCCTATCCAGAAAATTCTTAGACCTCTTCACCTGTGGTCTACCTCTGCCCTGTTTTGTTGCTAGCTGGAACAACTCAAAACTCAGTTGGACTTGAGGCCACTGTGATGGGTCTGTACAGGGCTCGACGGAACCAGCGTACATAGCTCTGAACTTTTCCAGAGTGAAGTAGTCCGACAAATATTGATCGAAATGTGGTAGAATTCTTTTCTTCACCAAGAAGACCAATGCGTGGTCGCATGGTTTCCCGGTATACTGCCAAAGAAGGTGCATTCCCTCCCCTCGATTTTCACCACATCCCTGTGGCTGTTTTTGGACATATCAACCACCTCACAACTGCTGCAGTTTGACGGGAGAACCCTAAGATGACCAAGCCCTCGGCTTCTCTTATGAACTTGTTGTACAACAGGAGGTAGCATATGTCCTCTAATTCTCCTACCAATCTCTCTCCTTATATTTAATAGCTTCATGATCATACCCCGATGCTGTCCATCAACATATGAACAGGACGGACTTTTATGTCCTTCACCTAGTTATTGAGGCATTCAACTAGGTTGTTATTTATGTAATCAACTTTGATGTCAGTGTTGAACTGACTCCTCTTCAAAAGCTATGGATGATGTGCGGCCAAGTACTAGGGAAGATCTAGGGCTTCTGCAAAAATATTGCTCATGAAATATTCGTAGCGCCCAGCTTGTAAGATCTAGGAGCAGCAAACATGTAACCAAATACGATGCCTGCGTAGTGCCTATATAGGTTGAGCATTAGGTGGGCATGGAATTCTCTACCCTCAGCTCGAGGGAACACCTCCTTCACTGCATTCGTCAGCCCTTTGCATGCACCTGTGGATATAGCCAATGGATCCATTTGTCCTATTGATCTTCTAAGTTGCCTCATAAACCAGACCTAGTTTTCCTCTGTCTCTGTATCGAACAGGCCAAATGCCACTAGGAACATCCTATTGTGACCATCCAATGTTGTTGCAAATGCCAGGTAGCCTTTCCATTTGCCAGTTAAGAAAGTACTGTCTATGCTCACATATGGCCTACATCCGTCATTGAATCCCTGGATGCAAGGTTTAAGCGCCATGAAAAATCTATTGAAATAAATTTTCCCACCTTCCAATTTAGTGTCGATCTCCACAACACTCCCTAGACACCTAGCCTGTACCTCAGGCTTGAAGTTGTATAGCATCCTGAAGCTATTAGTCCAATCCCCATGCAAGATTCTCATAGCTTTCTCTTTACCTTTCCAAGTTGTGTAATATGGTAGGACAATGTTGTACTGAGCAACGAGTTTATTCTGAATATTCTTAACGTTCACCCTAGGGTTATGCTTTAGTATGGACATAGCTTGTAAAGCCACTCACTCTGTATCAGCCATCGAGTATTTCAGCATACTCCCTATCGCACACATGTGGGGGGGATTTGTTCACCTGCAACACAAATTAATTTACAACATAAGCTGAGTTGCCAGATAGATCTTGCACATCAACTTTACTTATATTATAGAGTGAAAAATTATAAAGTTGAAATGGTTTGCTCCATTCATTTACAGGATACCCTAATTGCCTTTGACACGGGTAGGGCTCTAGATATGATCCTCCACGGACAAGGTATCACCACCTGTCCATTCTTCCACTTTAACATCCAAACGGCCTCATACCTCTAGGCAGTGTTCTTTAGTCTATGAACATCAAAATTCCCCTTGATACAAAAATTCTGGAACAACATCCTGAACTCATGCATGCTGCTGAACTTGGTGCCAACCGAAATTATAGGATCCTTGTGGTCATGTATCACCTCCTCTCTGTTGGGACCCAAGTCATCAACTCTAATTTTAGCCCCATCCATAAGTGTCTCGTCGATCTCATCATCACCGGATTCTTGATGCTCCATAGTGCCATCTTCTATATCTGATTCGAAATCTTCACCATCCTCACTAATTCCTAGTACTGAACACATCGTATTGACTTCCAGGGGTGGGGATGCACCATCATTTCGACCCACATGGACTGGAACATTGGCCCAATCTACCTCCCCAGCAACTCTGTTTTCTCCCAGATGATTGGTTGGTGCTGCTGCAACCATAGGGGTGGTCTTACACTGTTATGCATCACATGTTCATCAATAGACAAACAATAATCAGATTCTATTTCATCTCGAGTGTACATAACCCTCTTGCTATTCTTGTGTACATCCTCCTTCCTGATGGAATCCTTCGTGATGGTATCATTCATGATGGTAGCCCCATTAGGGCTTGACTTATTCGTTGTGTTCCTCAAAGAACTAACATTTTTGCTACTACTCCTCGATGTGATATCCTTCCTATTTCCACTAATGGGTGTTAGCTCCTGCGTGCCGGCATCATTGCATCATCTCTGCGGCGTGTTCCGCTTGGAATTAGCCCTTTTGCTGCCACTATTGGGTGTGTTCTCCTTCCCGCCGACATTATTGCCGGACCTCTGCGGCGTGTTCCTCTTCAAGCTAACATTTTTTCCGCGACTATTGGGTGTGTTCTCCTTTGCACTGGCATTATTAACAGACCTTTGCGGAATGTTCCTCTTCAAGCTAGCATTTTTGCCTCCACTATTGGGTGTGGTATCCTCCGTGCGAGCCACCTTAGCCTTTTTGCTGCTACTCCTGGGTGTGTTCACCTCCTCTTTCACCAACGGTCTGGCCCTCTTATCTTTTTTGCTGCTACAGTTCGGTGTTCCATTATGACCAAATCTCAGGGGTGTACCTTGCGGCATGGTGCCTTTTTTCAGGCAACACTTGGGTGTCCTATTCTCTGGCGTGGTATGGTTGGTGATGCCCTTCTTCGGGGTGTTCTTTCTGGGGATGCTCTTCCTGCTCCTCTTTATGTTGCTCCCCTGTAAGCCTCTCCTCTGTTCGAAGCTACTACCACTCGAACAACAACGAGCGAGGCCATCCATCAGGTTAATCATGTTTTCTACAATTCGTCTTTATCATTGGCGACCTCAAATTCCTGTCCAACCGTTAGTAGGCACGTGAACAGGTACACTTCTCGTCTAGTTTGACTCATCGTACTTATCGGTACGGCTAACTCGCTGGCAACTTTCACTTCTATAGACTTTTTGCTATTGTAAGGAAAAAATGCCAAATGTGCTTTCTGGGAGGACCCCCACTCCACCTTCTCATGTAACGCTGCTATCAGTTCAGATCAATTCCACTTCATGATCGTATGTGTCAATGACTACATCAATGTCGTCGATGATTTTTCTATGCCATTATCTAATTTTGCAGTGAAATTCTCGACACCAATATGAATGTGTACCTTGCCATCACCAGTTTCCTCGGGACCAAAACCACCGAGTGGTTCAATGACAGTATCATAGTCTAAACCATGGGCTTGCTCCTCAACATCTGGTCTTGGAGTAGCCACAGTAGCAGCATGTTGAACTTCACCACAGGTTCGAGGAGGACCAACACCCAAGACAGCAGTTCTAGCAACAACAATAGCGCGGGGGCCTCGTAAAGCCTTAGTTAGCACAACAGCAGCAGGTATTGGGTCAATAGCAGGCTGATCAACAACACCAGCAGTTCTGGCAATAGCGGGGTAGCCTCTCTATAACATCCCATATTTTATATTAGGATGTTATTAGTGCCATGCATCATCCTTGCATCATTGCATCCTACAATAAAAAATTTCAACAAAATCCTAACACCTAAACCTATCAAAACCCTAATAAAGATTTCTTTATGTAGGCATTATTGTTGTAGTCAAGCTTGGTCCTTCTAAAAACTTTGTAAAACATTAAACTATGGCCCTATGATGACCACCTTCTTTTTACAAAAATTTAGAAGTTGGTTTCATCACTTTTTGACTTTATATGCAAAAGTTATTTAAGTTTTACTAAAACAGAACTAGAAAAATGTTTAAGGAAAAAAAAGAGAGGCGACAGCTAACCTAGATGGGCCGGCTCGTGACCCACCCCCAGCGCCAGCAGACAAGCAAGCTCACCAGCCCAGCCGCCCACACCGCCTCCTCTGCGACACCGGGACCTGAGGTCGTCCCCTACCTCGGCAGAGTCCCCACCTGCAGCCGCAGCGTCTGAGCCGAATACGGTAAGATTCGCGGCCGTTATCAACCCCACGCCCAAGAATCCGCCCATATAACCCCCGCCACCCTCGGCCTCACCTCGCCCAACTTCTTTTCCTTGCGGAACCCTAGCCAATCGACGACTCGCACCGCCGCCGTCGGGTTGGACCTCGCCGAGATGCTAGGGACTCCCCCTTGCTCCTTCCTCCCTCTAGAGATTTTCCTCGTTCACCACTGATTCGCCCCGTGCACTTTTTCCTCTCTCCACTGCAGCAGATCATCGGCAATTTCTCGCCGACGCGTCGCCGGAGACGGGGAGGATCGACGGGGCCTTGCCAACGGGAGAGGACGCGAGGAGCACAGACGAAGCCACGCGTGACCAGGACCGAGCGCCCGTCGACCACACGCCACCTCGGGAGCCGCCAGCGCGCCATGACCGTCACCGACACCACCGCCGCCCAACGCCGCCGTTGCCACCGCAGTAAGACGCCGCGCCCCTCCTATCCGTTCGATCTACGATCTGCAGCTCGGATTAGATGCCATCTCGAAGGGGTACCAGCGAATCCCACGATGCCGCGTGGCAAAGCGCGTCGCACCGCGCCCGCGCCGCGTCACCCCCCACCTTGCTAGTTGGCCCAATCAGAAGCTGCCACTTGGCAATATTTTAAGTTAGGGTTAGATCTGTTTGCAGATTTAATTTAAAACTTGCAAAATTCATATAAAATTAAATATTTGGCCAAATTTAGCTTATAATATACCGTTGGATTCAAAATTTTATGTAGAACACAGATCTACAATAAAATTCCAAGTTTACAGTAGGGTTTTTGGTGTAGATTTTAATTATTAGATTGGAGTATTTAATTCATAGAAAAATAATTAGAACTCCGTTTTAGTTGATTTTTGTTGCGTTGGTTTTGTTTCCGCAATACCTATTGAACAAAATTATAAAAATTTGCTTAAGATCATTAGATATAATTTGGGGCTAATTAGATGGTTGGATCTCCTATTTATCCTATGAATAATATTAGTGACCCAAATTGTTTTAAACCTATGGGAAATCAATCCTAGTAACACCCTTAACACTATTGCAACCCAATTATGCTACTTTGGTCAATTTAGAAAACCAATCTTGCATAAAATACCATGTTGCATGCATACATGTTATCTCTGTGGCATATTTGGTGCAAGTTGTGATCAGATCTATGTTTGTGATTCGTTAGATTGTTCGGAGTGCGCCCAGGAGTGCTATTGTGTAGAGTGCTTCTCGGATCAAGGAAAGTTACACCACTTGTTCATAACTTTTGTCCCAGTTTTAGATTCTATGCATATGGTCTTCAAAATTCTGTAGTATGCATGTGTAGGATGTTCTAGTAGAATTTTTCCTTAGTATTATTTTGCAAGTGCGAAGATTTTGTAGTATGCCATGAGTAGCTCTATACTTAGGATTTCCCCTCCTAATAGGTTACCCCTGTTTTTGCTAAGTATTGATTGCTATGCTATATATACAAAGTATCGTTGTCGGGACAAACTTTTCTTCTCAAACTTTTTCTTCTCAATTTTTCTAAGAATAAAGGCTCTCTAGAGTAAACTTTTCTTCTCAAATCCACTTCAAAATAAAACTAAGTTTTCTTCTGGGCGGAATGGTTGTCGGGACAACGAATGAGATTTTGGTGGAGGACGGCCGCCCAGGAATCAAAGAAGTCTGCCATGTTTCAGAATTCAGAAGCTTCCAGTGCAACCACAATACATATGGGCTCTGTCTTGGCCTAGTACTTAGTGGGAAACCTCACCTGGGTACCAACATTTGGAGGTTTTTTGGCACGGTTGGATCCAGAAGGTAGAGGGGCTACTAAGGGAAAGCCTCGCCATGGTCTTGTCTATAAAAGGACTTGATCGTGGATTGTGGGTAAAGTGCACAAACTCTCGAGAGTATTGCAATCTGATCGATCAGCCGTGTTCACGGAAACAGAACAACATTGAGCATCTGAAGGATGGAGCCTCTGAAGGATCTTCCTCTCTCTTTTCTAAACAAAAGTTTTTAAAACCCCATGGCGTGAATAATATCGCCAATGGGTGGGAATTTGGGAACTTGGTGTGTAATATCCAAGTGTCGCTTGGTGCGTAATATCCAAGTGTTTGGTTGTTTGGACACTTGGTGCGTAATATCCTCGTGTGCCACTCGACCCTATTTTATCTAAGCGAATGTTTACAAAGTAGGGAAAAATCTTCTCTTCTTCTCTCTACTTAAGAAAACTAGCTTTGAGAAAATGAACTCTACAGCCTAAACTAGCCTTGCATGTAGAGATAGTCTTTTCTCTCCTTGGTGTAATTTGCCAATACATTAAAAGTATTGACCCAACTTGTTGGCTGCACGTTTTATGTGAAGAATCCGAAGATTGAAAAGTGCGTAGGGATTGCGAGTCTACACTTGACAAGCCTGGGGCGTTGATGGACTCAAGCTGCTTTTATGTTTTCGCTGTTATTTGAGCTAGCCTTATGCTAAGCAAATTTGTAATAAATTTATACTCTGGATTCTCCGTGTAATAAAGACTTTGTGTTTTACATGATATTTCATCGACTGTGAGTGCTAGCTATTGATCCAGGGACTAGCATGTTAATCACAGGGACTTAGGATCCTCACCGATCCGAGGTCACTACAGATGGTACCAGAGCATATCGTTGCCTGTAGGACGTGACCCTAGGATTGGAACCACCTCTAACTCATGTGCCTTACTTTCTTTTCTATTAAGTTATTTTCCGCACTTCTAGTATCTGTTCTCCTCTACTTGATTAAGTATCTAACTTTCATGCTTCTAACTTAAAGATGACAAGATTCCTCTACGACACTGTCACAGAGATCGAGCCCCTTCGCTTTGGTGGATGCCTCATGGACCTACTCACAAGTTTGGACCTTCCCCTCCCAACAATCCAGGGGAGCACAATGAAGAAACTCCACAAAGACGGCTGTTGGGGAGTCAAAGTCATCCAGCCAGGAAAAGAGCGAGGCAAGAACCCGGAGGAAGACATAGCAATCCACATTGTTAGCGATTCCAAGGAGAAGGCCCTTAGCATCAGCTTGCAGCAGCTCATTGGTCGCCTATGTGGACGTCATCATGAAGCTCTCCAAGGACACTACGGCGGCCTCTTTGGGAGACGAGATGAGGAAGGAATTCCCATGGAGTTAACCTTTGAGGAAAGGACTTCTACCAAGCGCCGAAGGACCCAATATCAAGATTTGGAGTGCCACATCCATGACCTTGAAAAGGGTACCTTCCTCGATATGTTGAAGAACGACGAGCTATGCGCCCTCATCAAGAAGGAAGAAATGATCAAGCAGCAGGAGGAGGCAATGAAGCTCCAAGAGATAAAGTTCCAGGACCAAGAGAAGAAGTTCGCTAACCAAGAAAAAAGGGTGATAAATAAAAACAAGAGGATTAGGGAACTCAAGCAGGAGATCGATGGAACGGAAGTGCAAACCGAAGGCCTTTGCAAGATAATCAATGATGTGCGAGCTTCCAAGAGGGACTTGGCAAAGCAACTTGAAGCCGCAAAGAAGTCAAGTTTAGTGGAGGAGCTACAAAGCGAGAAGGAGGGACTTCAGGAGCAGCTGGAAGCCACTACCAAGAAGCTGCAGGATGAGATAAAGAACCTCCAAGAGAAGCTTGAAGCCACCACGAAGGAGATGGAGTTGTACAAGACAACTCTAGAGCAGGAAGGCTACTCGTTCGAGGACGAGGAAGAGGAAGGCGTGGAAGATGTGTAATAGTTGGACCACCTTTAATTCTATAGTAGAACGTTATTCGCGATTGTAATAAATACCAAGACAAATATGGTTTAGTTAAACTTGGTTGTTTTCTGTGTTAAGTTGTGTTAATATGTCTTGTATTGTGTGCTTGGTGTGTTTTCATAAGGGTAGGTGTTTACTACTTAGTCTTTCTGTCTATTTCTTAATTATTCTCTTAAACCCCACAGATGCTGCCCAGACGCGCGAACACCGAAATTCCTCCGGAAATAGCACAACTCTTGGCCACTCAGAATCAGCTGATCCAACTACTCACTCAGAACATGCAAAACAACAACAACAACCCGCCGCCACCACCACCACCTCCGCCACCACCTCAACAGGATCGCTTGACTCGATTTTTGAGGCTGAATCCACCTACCTTCACTAGCAGCACTGAACCAATCATCGCAGATGACTGGCTACGTACAATCAACAAGAAGCTAGACACCGTGCAAGCTGTCGGAGCCGACAGGGTATGTTATGCCGCACACCAGCTTGAAGGACCTGCTGCAGAATGGTGGGATAACTACCAAGTCACCCACCTGGATATTGATGCTATCACTTGGGATCAGTTTGAGTTAGCTTTTCACACTCATCATGTGGTTGCCGGTGTCATGACTCTGAAAAGGCGCGAATTTCGCGACCTACACCAGCTCCACCGTTCTGTCACCGAGTATGGTGATCTTTTCAACAAACTAGCCCGTTATGCACCCGATGATGTTTCCACTGACGCCAAGAGACAGGAGGAGTTCTTAAGAAGACTCAATGATGAGATATCCATTCAGCTTGTCGCTCAGAAATTTGACAACTTTCAGGAACTCCTGGACAGAGCCATTGTGGTTGAATCAAAGAGGAAGAGCATAGAAAACCGCAAGAGGAAGTCTAACCCTCACAAGCACTCTGTTCCGTACCAGAAGCAGCGCAATTCCTCACCACCACCTTATAACAATAATGGCCACAACCATAACGGTCATCACCATGGCGGCCACAAACACAATGGGCATAAAAACCGCAATGGGAATGGTAGCAATGGAAAGGATCTCAGTGAGGTGACATGCTTTAAGTGCAATAGGACAGGGCACTATGCAACCTCTTGCCCCGAGAAGAAGAATGGAAATGGCAATGGGAATGGAAATGGACACAACCATGGCAATGGAAACGGGAAGAAGCCAAATTCGTTTGTCAAAGCCACGGTGAATCATGTTTCTATGGAGGATGCTTGTGATGCACCAGACTCCGTGATTGGTAAGTTCAAGCTCAATTCTATTCCCGCAATTGTTCTTTTTGATACTGGTGCATTGCATTCATTCATATCAAGGGTATTTGTGGATAGAGGCAAGATACCTACGGAGACTATAAAATTTCCTCTAAGGGTAAGTTCTCCTGGGGGAGAAATAGTGGCAAACTCCGGCTGCCGGGGATTAGAACTAAGGATTGGGACACACATCTTTCCCACAAGTCTAGTAGTTCTAGAATCACAAGGATTAAAAATAATCTTGGGCATGAATTGGATGACCGAATATGAAGGAGTCATAGATTGTGCAAAGAGGACTGTCACGCTCACAACACTGGAAGGGAAAAGGATTCGCATCAAGTCGAATTTCGCACTTAAGGAAGTCATGGTGAACTCTCTTAAGGGGTTAGCTTGGAGGAGGTACCTATTGTAAAGGAATACCCAGATGTTTTCCCAGAGGAGCTACCCGGAATGCCACCTGACCGTGATATCGAGTTCCTCATTGACTTGATGCCAGGCACGGGGCCGATAGCTAAGAGACCATACAATATGGATGTGGACGAGCTAAAGGAACTCAAGTAACAGCTTACGGAACAATTGGACAAGGGATTCATCCAACCCAACGCGTCATCTTGGGGAGCGCATGTCCTATTTGTGGAAAAGAAGGATAAAACCAAGAGGCTAGTTATGGACTACCGCTCGTTGAACGAAGTGACGATTAAGAATAAGTATCCTCTTCCCAACATTAATGACTTGTTTGACCAGTTAAAGGGAGCAAGTGTGTTCTCAAAGATCGATTTGCGATCAGGATATTTTCAGCTAAAGATTCGAGAACAGGATGTGCCCAAAACAGCATTCACCACAAGATACGGATTGTATGAGTACACCGTGATGTCGTTTGGTCTAACCAATGCCCCAGCATACTTCATGACCATGATGAACAAGGTGTTCATGGAATATTTGGACAAGTTTATCGTGGTATTCATAGATGATATACTCATATACTCTAAGGATGAGAAGGAACATGAGAAACATCTGCGCCTTATTATGGAGAAACTAAGAGAACACAAGTTGTATGCCAAATTCAGCAAGTGCGAGTTCTGATTAAAGGAAGTGGGATTCCTTGGTCATGTTGTGTCAGCAAAAGGAGTTGCCGTAGATCCTAGTAAGGTAGCTTCCGTGACAGAATGGGAGTCACCCAAGAATGTGGGGGATATTAGGAGTTTCTTGGGCCTCGCAGGATATTACCGGAGGTTCATTGAAAACTTTTCCAAAATAGCAAAACCCATGACGGAACTATTGAAGAAGGAAAAGAAATTCCTATGGACCGAGGCATGTGAAGCAAGTTTTCAAGAGTTGAAGAAACGCCTTGTAACGGCGCCAGTCCTGTGTCTGCCTGATATCTAGAAGGATTTTCAAGTCTATTGTGACGCTTCTCGACAAGGACTTGGAAGTGTATTGATGCAGGATGGGAAATTGGTATCCTATGCCTCCCGTCAACTTAAGAACCACGAACACAACTACCCCACACATGATCTGGAATTTGCGTCTGTGGTTCATGCACTCAAGGTATGGAGACAGTACCTCATGGGCAAACATTGTGATGTGTTCACACATCACAAGAGTTTGAAGTACATCTTCACCCAAAAGGAGTTGAATATGAGACAAAGAAGATGGCTTGAGATAATTAAGGATTATGACTTGGATTTACAGTACCATCCCGGAAAGGCAAACATGGTGGCTGATGCCTTAAGTCGTAAGGTGTATGTGAATGGACTTACCACAGGGGAACTTCTAGAGGATCTATGCAAGAAATTCAAGGATCTCAGGCTAGAAATAGTTCCAAAAGGACACGTAGCAACTATGGAAATAGTGTCCACCTTCCAAGAAAGAATCTAGGAAGCACAAAAGGGAGATAAAGAGTTGGAAGAAATAAGAGTCAGGATAAGCGAAGGAAAACCAAAAGAATTTAAATGCAGACGAACAAGGAACCCTCTGGTATGGGAAGCGTTTGTGCGTTCCCAATGACCCCGATATCAGGAAGATGATTTTACAAGAAGCTCATGATTCGCCATACTCAATTCATCCAGGTAACACGAAGATGTACATGGATGTGAAGGATAGATTTTGGTGGAATAACCTAAAGAGAGAAATTGCAGAATATATTTCTCTGTGTGATGTATGCAATAGAGTTAAAGCCGAGCATCAGAAACCGGCAGGACTACTTCAACCACTACCTATACCCGACTGGAAGTGGGACAAGGTGGGCATGGATTTCATCACGGGGTTGCCCCGGACTCGTTCTGGATTTGATTCTATCTGGGTAGTGGTGGACCACTTCACCAAGGTGGCTCACTTTATCCCCGTAAAGACCACGTATACAAGACCTAAGCTTACTAAGATATACATGTCAAGAATTGTAAGTCTGCATGGTGTTCCCAAGGGAATTGTGTTAGATAGAGGCACACAGTTCACTTCAAAGTTTTGGCGACAGCTACATGAGTCTCTTGGAACCCGACTAGAATTCAGTACTGCCTTCCACCCGCAAACGGATGGCCAAACAGAAAGAGTGAACCAGATTCTAGAAGATATATTGAGAGCTTGCGCACTAGACTATGGGTCTAGCTGGGATGACAATCTGCCGTATGCTGAGTTCTCGTACAACAACAGCTACCAGACAAGTATCAAGATGGCTCCATTTGAAGTTTTATATGGCAGGAAATGTAGGACTCCGCTGCTATGGAATGGAGTTGGTGAACACAGTCTTTTTGGACCTGAATTGATAAAGGATGCCGAAGAAAAGGTACGACAGATTCAGGATAGGCTCAAGGTAGCCCAATCCCGAAAGAAGAGTTACGCTGATTCCAAGCGCATAGATGTGGCTTATAAAATTGGGGACCGTGCGTATCTCCGAGTTTCACCCCTACTAGGAGTTAAGAGGTTCGGAATCAAGGGAAAGTTAGCCCCACGATTCATAGGACCATATAAGGTTCTGTCCCATAGAGGAGAAGTTTCTTATCAGTTGGAGTTACCGGAAGGACTGACTATTCATGATGTGTTTCATGTGTCGCAACTAAAGAAGTGTCACCCGGAGATGGCCGAAACACCGTTAAGAGACACCGTTCCCCTAGATGAGGTTCAATTGGAAAATGACCTTACCTATGAGGAAAAACCCATCAAAATACTGGAAACAGCCGAAAGGATTACCCGCACCAAGATTATAAGATTCTGCAAAGTACAATGGAACCACCACTCCGAGGAAGAAGCTACGTGGGAGCGTGAAGAAGACATGAAGGCAGAACACCCACACCTATTTGCTAGCCAACCCGAATCTTGAGGACGAGATTCTTCTTAAGGGGGGTAGGTTTGTAAAATCCCAGATTTTATATTAGGATGTTATTAGTGCCATGCATCATCCTTGCATCATTGCATCCTACAATAAAAATTTAGAACAAAATCCTAACACCTAAACCTATCAAAACCCTAATAAAGATTTCTTTATGTAGGCATTATTGTTGTAGTCAAGCTTGGTCCTTCTAAAAACTTTGTAAAACATTAAACTATGGCCCTATGATGACCACCTTATTTTTACAAAAATTTAGAAGTTGGTTTCATCACTTTTTGACTTTATATGCAAAAGTTATTTAAGTTTTACTAAAACAGAACTAGAAAAATGTTTAAGGAAAAAAAAAGAGAGGCGACAGCTAACCTAGCTGGGCCGGCTCGCTTTCCCCACCCCCCCATACCACACAAGCTCAGAAGCCACCAGTACGCCACGCCACCACCACCGCCTCCTCCGACGGCCGAGAGACCACGGTCGTCCCTACCTCGAGCAGAGTCCCCCGCAGCTGAGCCGAATCCGGTAAGATTCGTGGCCGTTATCAACCCCTCGCCCAAGAATCCGCCCATATAACCCCCTCCACCCTCGGCCTCACCTCGCCCAACTTCTTTTCCTTGCGGAACCCTAGCCAATCGACGACTCGCGCCGCCGCCGTCGGGTTGGACCTCGCCGAGACGCTCGGGGCTCCCCCTTGCTCCTTCCTCCCTCTAGAGCTTTTCCTCGTTCACCACTGATTCGCCCCGTGCACTTTTTCCTCTCTCCACTGCAGCAGATCATCGGCAATTTCTCGCCGACGCGTTGCCGGAGATGGGGAGGATCGGCGGGGCCTTGCCAACGGGAGAGGAAGCGAGGAGCACAGATAAAGCCACGAGCGTGACCGCGAGGACCAGACGCGCCCTGTCGACCACACCGCCACCTCGGGGAGCCGCCAGAGCGCCGCCGACCGTCGTCACCGACGCCACCGCCGCCCAACCCCCCCCCCCCCATCGGCACCGCAGTAAGTTGCCGCGCCCCTCCTATCCGTTCGATCTACGATCTGCGGCTCGGATTAGATGCCATCTCGAAGGGGTACCAGCGGATCCCACGCTGCAGCGCCAGCGTCGCCGCACGCGCCGCGTCACCCCCCACCTTGCCAGCTGGCCCAATCAGAAGCTGCCACTTGGCAATATTTTAAGTTAGGGTTAGATCTGTTTGCAGATTTAATTTAAAACTTGCGAAATTCGTATAAAATTAAATATTTGGCCAAATTTAGCTTATAATATACCGTTGGATTCATAATTTTATGTAGAACACAGATCTGAAATAAAATTCCAAGTTTACAGTATGGTTTTTGGTGTAGATTTTAATTATTAGATTGGAGTATTTAATTCATAGAAAAATAATTAGAACTCCGTTTTAGTTGATTTTTGTTGCTTTTGTTTTGTTTCCACAATACCTACTGAACAAAACTATAAAACTTTGCTTAAGATCATTAGATCTAATTTGGGGCTAATTAGATGGTTGGATCTCCTATTTATCCTATGAATAATATTAGTGACCCAAATTGTTTTAAACCTATGGGAAATCAATCCTAGTAACACCCTTAACACTATTGCAACCCAATTATGCTACTTTGGTCAATTTAGAATACAAATCTTGCATAAAATACCATGTTGCATGCATACATGTTATCTCTGTGGCATATTTGGTGCAAGTTGTGATCAGATCTATGTTTGTGATTCGTTAGATTGTTCGGAGTGCGCCCAGGAGTGCTATTGTGTAGAGTGCTGCTCGGATCAAGGCAAGTTACACCACTTGTTCATAACTTTTGTCCCAGTTTTGGATTCTATGCATATGGTCTTCAAAATTCTGTAGTATGCATGTGTAGGATGTTCTAGTAGAATTTTTCCTTAGTATTATTTTGCAAGTGCGATGATTTTGTAGTATGCCATGATTATCTCTATACTTAGGATTTCCCCTCCTAATAGGTTACCCCTGTTTTTGCTAAGTATTGCTTGCTATGCTATATATACAAAGTACCGTTGGGGGGTTCGAAAGACAAAGAATTTTTCTAAGTATAAAGGCTCAAATCCACTTCAAAATAAAAATAAGTTTTCTTCTGGGCGGAATGGTTGTCGGGACAACGAGTGAGATTTTGGTGGAGGACGGCCGCCCAGGAATCAAAGAAGTCTGCCATGTTTCAGAATTCAGAAGTTTCCAGTGCAACCACAATACATATGGGCTCTGTCTTGGCCTAGTACTTAGTGGGAAACCTCACCTGGGTACCAACATTTGGAGGTTTTTTGGCACGGTTGGATCCAGAAGGTAGAGGGGCTACTAAGGGAAAGCCTCACCATGGTCTTGTCTATAAAAGGACTTGATCGTGGATTGTGGGTAAAGTGCACAAACTCTCGAGAGTATTGCAATCTGATCGATCAGCCGTGTTCACGGAAATAGAACAACATTGAGCATCTGAAGGATGGAGCCTCTGAAGGATCTTCCTCTCTCTTTTCTAAACAAAAGTTTTTAAAACCCCATGGCGTGAGTAATATCGCCAATGGGTGGGAATTTGGGAACTTGGTGTGTAATATCCAAGTGTCGCTTGGTGCGTAATATCCAAGTGTTTGGTTGTTTGGACACTTGGTGCGTAATATCCTCGTGTGCCACTCGACCCTATTTTATCTAGGCGAATGTTTACAAAGTAGGGAAAAATCTTCTCTTCTTCTCTCTACTTAAGAAAACTAGCTTTGAGCAAATGAACTCTACAGCCTAAACTAGCCTTGCATGTAGAGATAGTCTTTTCTCTCCTTGGTGTAATTTGCCAATACATTCAAAGTATTGACCCAACTTGTTGGCTGCATGTTTTATGTGCAGAATCCGAAGATTGAAAGGTGCGTAGGTATCACGAGTCTACACTCGACAAGCCTGGGGCATTGATGGACTCAAGCTGCTTTTATGTTTCCGCTGTTATTTGAGCTAGCCTTATGCTAAGCAAATTTGTAATAAATTTATACTCTGGATTCTCCGTGTAATAAAGACTTTGTGTTTTACATGATATTTCATCGACTGTGAGTGCTAGCTATTGATCCAGGGACTAGCATGTTAATCACAGGGACTTAGGATCCTCACCGATCCGAGGTAACTACACTCTCGAAGCTTTAGTTTGCACAACAGCAGTAGGTATTGGTTCAGTAGCAGGCTGAGCAATAACACTAGAAGATTCCACAACAGCGGGGCGGCCTCCCGAAGCTTTAGTTTGCACAACAACAGCAGGGATTGGGTCCATAGCAGGCTGAGCAACAACACTAGCATATTCAACAAGAGTGGGGTGGCCTCCCGAAGCTTTAGTTTGCGCAATAGCACCAGGGATTGTTTCAGTAGCAGGATGAGCAACAACACTAGCAGATTCTACAACAGAGGGGCGGCCTCCCAAAGCTTTACTTTGCGCAACCGCACGATGGATTGGGTCAGTAGCAGGCTGAGCAACAACACTAGCAGATTCCACAACAGCGGGGCGGCCTCCCGAAGCCTTAGTTTCCACAACTTCAGCAGGGATTGGGTCAGTAGCAGGCTAAGCAACAACACCAGCAGATTCCAAAACAACAGGGCGTCCTCTCGAACCCTTAGTTTGTGCAACATCAGCAGGGATTGGGTCAGTAGAAGGCTGAGAAAAAACACTAGCAAATTCCACAACGGAAGCACGACCTGCATCCACAACAGGGTCTTGCACCACGGCAAAATGGGCGCTCCTACCAGGAGGTTGCGCTGCAAAAGCATGGCGCATATGAGGAACCACATTTTTCTTAACATCAGCGGGGATTCGACTCAGACCACCCTAAGCTTGAATAGAAGGGCCACTAGGAGTGGAAGCAGCTTCCACATCCACTATTCTACATTCCAGGAGAAACATTCGATCCATCGAACACCGTTTCAGCAACTTGGACATCTGACGGTCACGCTTTATAGTAACCTTTCTGCGTTGCTCATAAATGAAGCTGAACCGTGCAGTCTGCATCGGCCCCATTTCAATATGTTTACGTAGAGCAGCAACCATACCAGGTATAGTAAAAATTTGTGCCAGTTGTTCTTTAATAGCGACACAAGTACCATAATTCCACTTGGCCTTCACATTTGCTAATTGTGTTTGCTACCCGCCGACGCGTACCGAAACCACGTAAGGGGTCTCTGGGGGACCCTAGTTGAGAGAAATTTGGGGACAAAGAATAATAGCTTTTCTGTCAGCGTTCGACCAGCAAACAATTCTAGGTTTGGTCTATCTCTTTCAGGTCAATAGACAACTTCCAGTTATAGTTAGTGCGAAAAGCAAAGAGAAGAGTATCTCACCCGCATGTATCCAACACTTCTATCAGGGTATGATGATCTTCCATCCTCCGTGCTGCTCAGCTCGTTCAGCCGTGGAGGCGGGATAGAACCTCGGAATGGTGGGCACAACATGCGGCATTAACTTAGGGATTAGCGAGAGGGCACAACAACTTGGCGCCGTAAGGCAAATGTCCCAAGTGATCTTTTTGGGTGGAGGGTGGATTTCGCCGGCGACGACGCTAGGGTTCATGTGAAGGAGAGAGTGAATTTGTGAATTTCTTCAACGCTCTAAGGCCTAGGGTCTAGTTCCTCATTTTGCCTACATGGTTGCCGACTTGGAGCTCGCGTCACGGACAAAGTAGTGACATGGAGGTCCCAAACGTCTCCTTCACGGGGCAGTTGACGGAAAGATTGTATTTGGCAGGGGTGGGACGAATTCAGCTCGAAATGGTCCTTCTTAGTGATTGGCAGCCCAAGTTTGTGAAACCCAACTATTACACGGAACTTGGACCCCGCGTTGCACTCACACGAGAAGTTGGACCCCACAAGTTGAAATCCCCGATGGTGGCATATCGAGATGAAGTACACGAGATAGCCAAGTGCTTCGAAGGCTACGAAGTCAACTACGTCAAGAGGGTGGAAAATGAGGCGGCTGATCTGCTGTCAAATCTTGGATCAGGGCATAAACCAATTCCTCCAGGCGTTTTTCTGGAGCATCTATGGACCCCATTCATGAAGGGAGCGCACCCCAAGAACCCGGATAGAGTGGAATCATTTGTTAACGTAGTAACAATAGTCCCTCCGGCTTGGAAAAACGTTCATGGAGTATCTCGTACACCGAACTTTGCCCATCAACGAGGTCGAAAGCCAGCAAATAGTGTCTGGGGGATAACCCCCGGGTGGGGAAAGCCAGGAAAAGGTTGGCCGGCTCTAGAGGAACAGGCCTCCTGGCCCTCAAGAAGGACAACTCCAACTAGTTGGCTAATACTACCCGGCTGGGCTTAAAACTTTCCTGGCTTGCCCGTCTAGCCGGCAGCCAGAAGAACAGGCCGGGTGTCCGCTTCCACCCGGCTTACCTCAGATTCGATGAAGAGCACGGAAGGGCTGACGCTCCTTGCGGGGTATGCCTCTAGCCCTCCCTCGTCATCGGGCAGGCTGGCGTGCCGTCACGGCAAGCGCTACCCGACGAAGATAAAGCAAAGTGGTCGGCTGACTGGCAAAATCAGTCCGGGTGACTGTTAAAGCAAGGGTGACTCCCCAAAGAAAGCCCGGGTGACCGCTAAAGAAGAGGGTGACACTAAAAGAAGGGCGGACTAGGTATTGTCCCACCGGGTGAGCCTTAGAGCTGGCCCTGCCTAGCAAACCCGTATCCAAACAGTAAACCCTAGAGCCCAAATTGTAATCTGCCCCCCAGACCAGTATATAAGGGAGGGCAGAGCAAGGGCTCTAGGTAAGCAGCAATAGAAGGAGAGAAGTGTTAACCTCTAGTTTTCATCTTCCTCTAGCTCTTGATAATATCTAAGGACCACAGCTCTAGGAGCATCTGTACTGGGCATTCGCCCCTTCGATATAGTTCATCTTGCAGGAGTAGGGGTGTTACCTCACCGAGAGGGCCCCGAACATGGGTACGTCACTGTGTTTGCAGTTCACCGTGCCCCACCCGTTGCGTGAGCCACCAATTGCATCCGAGTGTCCCTCTTTAGCCATCCCCGATGGCACTGCCGTGTTCCACACCATGACAGTTGGTGCCCACCGTGGGGCACAGCGCTTCGGTTGGGATCATCTTCCGCACGGGACTTCCGCTTGTCGTTGGTGAACACGTGGCCTCCGGCCTTGTTCTCATGTTCGGCGCTTTTGACTGCATCATCGACAACGCCGCGTTCTTCACCGGGATCACCTTCCCCGCAACGGCTCCATCATGCATTATGGGGACATCCGCGTCTATGTCGCCACCATTGCCGAGCTCTTCCCCAGCGTGGTCACCTCCATCCTTGACATTCCTCTCAGCCGCCTCACCAACAACCCGACTGCGGAGAGTGGTTGCGTCCAAGTCATGGTGGTAAACGCCCGCAAAAACCACCGCCTGCCTCAGGAGAGCCAAGCGGGAGGAGAGAGCTCGCGCCCGAACAAGAGCAAGATCCGCTCACTTCCTCCATCCAGCACTTACGCGCTCCGGTCATCATCGAGGCAGACCCAGCAGCTGCCGCGGCCGTGCTCGAAGCTACGCGCCAGGAGCTCCTGAAGGAATCCACCAAGGTCGCTGCTAACCAGCGCCGACTAAACCCCACCGTGCATGAATACAACGTTGCTCACGACTTCGTCAGGAAGATCCAGCACCGGGGGCGTGACCTAGCGTCAGAAGTGGACCACGCCGCCGATTCACATGCAGGCATAGGGCAGCCCGTCTATAGCACCCCCGCCAAGAACATGAGAGCGATCGAGGCGGTGGCCGTGGAACTGAAACACCTCGAGGGCGAAGAGCTTCATCGCCAGCAGGAGCGCGTCCAACTCCTCGTCGCCACTGCTAACAAGCAGCAGGCCGAAGGTACCCCCAGCCAGATGGGTAACTCCTGAGACATCGTAGTTCACAAAGGTGCGGACCAGACGGCGCACGGGAGAAGCAAGCATCAGCAGGCGTCCTCCCTAGGAGGAGTTGGGTAAAACAGTCGTCCGCGTGGCGAGTCTGGCAATCCTGGCCACCACAACCGAGACGCCGCTGCTTCTAGCATGAGTCGTGCCCCGGCAGCAGGAGCTTCCCAAGGGAAGAAGACGCGCGCCCTGGATGAAGGAGCAAATGCAAACAAGGACCCGCCTGCGTTGCTTCTGAAGGTCCAACTCGGCCCCCGAGAGCCGGCTGACGCGCGTGAGCGTATCGACCTCTTGGTGCAGTCGCGCATGTTGGAGGAGGAAAGTCCGGTTGGCCCAAAGTGTTTTGGTCCGCGCATCCGGAACGAGCCATTTCCAAAGGGTTTTTCGCTTCCAAGGAACACACCAAAACATAATGGCACGGTCAAGCCTGAGGATTGGTTGGTGGATTACACTATCGTAGTGGGGAATCGCCAACGGAAACCTCCGCCTGGCCGTCCGCTATGTCCCTCTCATGCTCGTCGATTCGGCAAGAGCATGGCTCAATAGCCTCCCCGACAATAGCATCAACGCCTAGCTGGACTTCAAAAAAGCGTCCATTCGCAACTTCACCGGAACATACAAGCAACCGGGTCGACTTCGTGAGCTTGCCCTCTGCGTGTAAGGGAAGGATGAGTCCGACCGCTCCTACCTCATGCGGTGGATCAGCATACACAACTCATGTGAAGGGGTGTCCAAGCACCATGCAATATATTTTTTCACCAACGGTTGCCGAGACGGCACCATGTTGAAGCATAACCTCAGTCAGGCAGACCCACAAACCATGGCCCAGGTCATGGCTATCACGGACAAGTACGCCACCGCCGACGCGGCTATGAAGAAGCCCATCATGGTGGACGACCAAGGCCAAATCGTCACGGACGAGCAAGCGGAGTGCTGCCAGCCAGGCGACCATCACCCTAGGTGGCACAGCCACGACAACCGCCATGGCAAGAGGAAAGACGACCAACCGGACAACCGGTACGATACCAAGCAAGTAGTTGTTGTGCATGAGGACCCGGCTGCAGGCGGCAGCTGAAGGCAGAGACCGGATGACAGGGCGCCTCGGCCCAAGTACACCATGGAGTCCATGCTCGATGGGCCGTGCAAGTTCCATAGTGGCGGCAGCAAGCATGCGATCCACACAATGCGCCAGTGTAGTTGGACAAAAAAGATGGCCGAATTCGGTGGGCTCCCACCACCACCCCCACCGCCAGCCGGAGGCCCGCCGGACAACAGGGAGCGGTGCAACCACCGCGAGGACGATGAGGATGGTTACCCATGACAAGTGGGAAATTACCACATCTTCCTTGCGGAGACAGATACAAAGCACGCCAAGAGGAGGCACGAGGTGGAGGTGAACGCAATCGTCCCCCCCCCCCGTCACCCAATACCTACATTGGTTGGACCAAGCAATTACCTAGAGCAAGGAAGACCAGCCGGCCGTGCTACCAAGCCCTGGAAGTTACGCGTTGGTCCTTGACCCCATCATCGTCTCCAAGAGACACTCGTGTCGTTTCTTCCGCGTACTCATCAACGGAGGCAGCAACATCAACCTCCTATACCGCAGCAGCCTTGAGCGGCTCGGCATCAGCGAGTCCTAGTTGCATCCCTCAAGCACTTCATTCCACGGAGCAGTACCAGGCCCTTCGCACTCGCCAATTGGCAAGATCTGGTTGGACATCATCTTCGGCAACGAGAACAACTTTCATCGCGAGCCGATCTGGTTCGAGGTTGTGAATATCTCCAGCGCCTACCACGCCATACTAGGGAACTCAACCCTCACCAAGTTCATGGAAGTGCCGCACTACGCGTACCTCAAAATGAAGATGCCAGGCCCAAAGGGAGTGATCACTGTTGAAGGCTGCTACAAGCGTTCGATTGAGTGCACCACAGACGGCTACAAGCTAGCCGAAGCGATGATCATCGCTGAGGAGAAGCGCGTCATAATGCAGAACGTGGCGGCTCTGTAGAAGGATATGCCGGCTGGAGAGCCTAAGCCGGCTGGAGAATCACAGTTCAAGCCCTCGCAGGGCACAAGGAAGATCCTGCTAAACAAGGAGGACCCAAGCAAGTTTTTCCTGGTCGAAGACAGCCTGGACAACAAATAGGAAAGCGCGCTCGTTGACTTCCTCCGTGAGAATCGGGACATTTTCGCATGGTGCCCCAAAGACATTCCAGGTGTCCCGAGGGAACTCGCCGAGCACTCTCTTCATGTTCGACCGGACGCGAAGCCGGTCAAACAATCTTTATGCCGCTTCGCAGAAGAAAAAATAAGAACCATCGGTGAGGAGATCACACGGCTGCTCGCAGCCGGCTTCATCATGGAAGTTTCCACCCGGAATGGCTGGCTAACCCGGTGCTGGTACTGAAGCAGAACAAGACATGGCGCATGTGTGTCGACTACACCAACCTCAACAAGGCATGCCCCAAGGACCCTTTGTAGCACCCCTCAGGGTTAGGGTCAAACTAACCTCAGATCACCATCTAAGATAAGTTCAACTCCCAAGCACGGAAGATCATAGTAAGATTCGGTAACATTACAGAACACAGGGATTCAACAGCATAAGTTTAAACTCTTATCAAAGTAATATATTACAGTTATTACAAACCAGAGGTCGTAGATCCAACATTACATCACACAGCGAAAGCAAATTATGTTGTTCTACACAACAACTTAGCAAAAGTCCTAAGAGGCCATAAACAAAAGCGACGTCCATCCCATAGTCCTCAGGCTTCTACCTGGGACCCCCAACTACTCGTCGATGTCAATGTAGAAGCCACCTTCAGTTGCAACCAGATCCTCTATAGAAAAACAACAATGGTGCAAGGCTGAGTACGAGAATGTACTCTGCAAGACTTAGATAACCTAGTATCTACATGCTCTGTCTATAAAGGCTTTCTCTGGATTTACTTTTGCAAAAAGCAATCTTTATTTGTAAACAAGAGAGAGAAGAGGCTCGTCTACTCAGAATCTTTTAAAAAGGGATGAGATAGCGACTTCTTCATCTTGTTCATCACATCTTGGTAACCACCAGCTTCATCAGAACCTCTTATCTAGGATCACCCCCTCGACCCAAAGGAAGCATCCTTAAGCACACGTGGATCAACAAGTTTTATAATATTAAAGTTATCTATGATCTTAGAATCTGGTCACCAAGCGTTCATAACCATGAACACGGCTTTTCGAAAATATTAATACCCTACAGGGGTGTACAACTTTACCCAGACGTACCAACCGACTCTTAATGCCAAATATTATTAGCCCTCTTCCTTGGAAGGCCGGCAGAGGGTGGTTGACCACGACGTTTACCTTGCTTTCGCCAAGACCATGAGTCACGCAATAAGTATGATTCCGCCGTAACGGGTCAAATCCCGAAGCCAGTACTTAAAGATGTGAGGCGAAGTTGGTTCACCAGGGGCTCCATCGACCCCAAGCAACCGCGGACACGCTTCCCTACTTGTTATGATGCACCTCCATCACCTCCTCTTTCGAAAACATTTTCAATGCGTATGCCAAATGGAAAGCCGAGGGGTTGTCCAGGCCCCGTGTGGCTGTACGCTCGTCTTGGTTCCAAAGGCAAGAACTCAGTTCCTAGTGGTGGCGAGCATGGGACTACAAAAACCACACCCAACGTGGCCTCCCATACAAGCCTTAGCATGATTAGTTAACTCCTTCGATGATGTCACCATCCCCTACCTCACTACCTTCCTTGGAACCTCTGATTCATCATTGAATAAAGAAAACTTTGTTTCTATCCTTGGATAAGCTGTCGATAGCAGAAGCTCTACAACGCTCACAAGCCAAACCTCGTTATGCTAGGAGAAGTGGATCAGGAGTATAAGGCTACAAAAAGGGAAACAGTGCAGAAGATAGGTAACACTAGCTACTGACAAAAGACCACACTAGAATCGTGTGCTTTATAGCGAGAAAGTAATATACTTTATAAAACATAGGTTCAGAATGAGAGGCTACGCTTGCCTTTTCCGTCGGTAGACAGGTACAGATCTTCGGCGTTGTTGACTTCAGCTTCGGGTTCGGATCCTATCGCGAAGAACCAAATACCGGAAAGGGAGAAGCAACATTCAATGCATGGAATGTGCAATGCTCAATCAATATGGATGATATGAAAAGTTAACTTGCGTTGAAATGAAACCCTAAAACATGTTCGGCAATTTGAACGGGGTTCCGAGGGTTGAAAACCCTAACTCGAAGAACTCCGGAAACACATGAGAAGGGTTACTATGGTGTTCTAATTAAACCTGCCATTTAAGATGTTGAACAATGCATGATGATAGCTTAATTAGATAGTTCTCATTTTTTTGAACATTTTGATATATTATTTGTATTTTTCTGAATTATAGATTAAAAGTTATTGAATTTACAATATTCAAAACAATTTCTGAAATTATTAAACCTTTTATTAATTTAAATACAACTGGGAATACTTTTTACACAGGGGGCTAGGCTAGCCACAGACATAGACAGGTGGGCCCGTGGCCACCTCAGCAGCCACACACGCGAAAAGGCTCAGGGGCAATTTTCACCGGGGCAGAGGCTAGCCACACCGACTGACGGGTGGGGACAAGGCCACGCAAGCCTCGCCGGAGAACGGCCAGGCGGCAGCGACTGACGGTGCTAGGGGGCGATCTGGGAGGCGCGGTTGGGCGGGTTCGAAGCGGAACGACACGGGGAGTGAAGCTACGGTGGCACCACCAATTTTTGGTCGCCAGAGCTAGGTCCCCGACACTAACTGGCGGCGGCAATGGAGGTTACATGGCGGCGGAGAGATACGGAGCACTAGGGAGGAGAGGGAGGGTGCCTTGAGCACCGTATGCTCACCCTAAGCGCGTAGATGGCGACGGTGAGGCCGGAGGAGCTTTGGAACGACGGCGATTTGTCAACGATGGCGGCGGCAGAACCTCGGGGAAAGAGCTCGTCCGTGCTAGATGGGGATGCGCGGCTCGATTCCTCTGGCTAGAAGACGGAGGGCTTCACGGCGGAGCTCCTAAGCTACTCAGCCGGGCTCGGTGTGCACGGGAACGAGCTCTATCTCGTCGCCATGGCAGCTAGGGTTCGGTGGGGAGGAGCTCTGCCGAGAGAGAGCGAGAGGGAAAGGGATAAGGGGACGAGGAGAGAGAGCCGAGCAGCGGCGTTCTTATCCTGGGCTCCGAGGGCGGCGTTGCGGTGGCGAGCATCGCAGGGCGCTGCTGGAATCGACGACGGCGGTGCTGCCACCCAGCTGCTTAGTGTCGTTGTCGAAGACGACGAGGAACAGAGAGTGAAAGGGTACGTGCCTTCTCCTGGGCCCCGGGTGGGCTGACCTGGGCCGCTGCTGGGCTGCAGGAAAGGTTGCAGGGGAAGAGGAAGAAGAGCTGGGCCGGCCTTGTTCGGCTGCTGCTCATTTTTTTACCAAAACTTTTTCCTTTTTCTGTTTTCAAAACATGTTTTGTATTTTCAATTTCAAACATGTTTTTGGGTATTTCAGAAATACCAATGGCTTTTGTGGGATATGTAAAACATTGTGGGCCCTTTTATTCCTTTTGGGCTCCAATTGTTTTGTACTTTTCAAAATTCAAACACCACTTGAAGGTAGTTTCAAAGAGAAAGGGGAAAGGACTAGGGTTTAGTGTTTTGCACTTGCACTTTGGTTCACACACTTGTCACATGGAAATATTGTATTGATTTAAACAGACACATGCAATGCTTTAACATTATATACATATATCACAGACTTGGGCTGTTACAGCTCTACCCCCCTTACAAGAATCTCGACCCGAGATTCCTAAGTTTTAGAAAAGAAGGCAGGGTACTCAGATCTAAGACGATTTTCTCGTTCCCAGGTTGCTTCATCCTCAGAGTGATGAGAGCATAGAATTTTCAGGAACTTGATGTTTTGACGATGAGTTTTTCGCTGAATTTCATCAAGGATACGAACAGGATACTCACGATAAGTCAGATCCTTCTGGAGATCAACAGTTTTATGATCAACACCACGGATAGGGTCTTTGAAGCAGCGCTTGAGTTGAGACACATGAAAGACGTCATGCACCTCAGGGAAGTTTGCAGGCAACTCCAACTTGTATGCGAGGTCACCTTGCCTGGATAAGACACGGAAAGGACCAACATAGCAAGGATCCAGTTTGCCTTTGATACCGAAATGATGGAACCCTTCAAAGGAGTGACCCAGAGATAAGCTTGATCACCGACTTCATATTCAATATGTTGTTGGTGACGATCATGATGGCTTTTCTGGCGAGACTGAGTAGTTTTCAAATGATCCCGAATGATACGAACTTGATCTTCTGCTTCCTGGATCATATCCGGACCAAAGAACTTTCTTTCGCCGGTTTCTGACTAGTTCAAAGGAGTACGGGAGGTTCTTCCATATAGAAACTGGAATGGTGCCATACCAATACTGGACTGAAAACTGTTGTTGTAGGAGAATTCAGCAAAAGGAAGGCATTTCTGCCAGTTCTTGCCAAAAGATATGACACACGCTCTCAGCATGTCTTCAAGTTTTTGATTCACTCTTTCGGTTTGACCACCGGTACTAGGATGATAGGCTGTGCTGAAGGAAAGGCGAGTTCCCATAGCTTGTTGGAAACTTGCCCAGAATCTTGAGGTGAACAAACTTCCACGGTCAGAGACGATTTTATTTGGTACCCCATGAAGAACAACTATTCGGGAGATATACAGATCAGCCAACTGATTAGCAGTAATGCTCTCGCGAACAGGTAGGAAGTGAGCAACCTTGGACAGATAGGCAACGATTACCCAGATGGCATCATTTCCTTTCTGAGTCTTAGGAAGACCAGTAATGAAATCCATACCAACTTCATCCCATTTCCACTCAGGTATTTTATGTGGTTGCAGGAGACCAGCGGGTCTTTGGTGCTCAGCCTTGACGTGACGGCAAACGTCACATTCAGCAACAAAACGAGCGATATCCTTCTTCATACCAGACCACCAGAATCTTTGACGAAGATCCCGATACATCTTGGTACCTCTAGGGTGGATAGAAAGAGGTGATTCATGAGCCTCTTGGAGAATTAGATCCCTCAATTTTGTTCTCTTCGGTACTACCAGACGGTCTCCAAAGTAAACAGTACCTTGCTTATTGATAGAGAAACATTTAGCAACTCCGCTAGCAATGTTGCCTTTGATCTCAGCAATTTCGGAATCATATTTTTGAGCACGCTTGATTTCATCCTCTATAGAAGACTTCACTTCAAGGGTAGAAAGGAATCCACGAGGAACTACTTCAAGATTTAATCGAGCGAATTCCTCATGAAGAGAAGGTTGTGCTTGTTTGATCAGCAGGGTGTTGCAATAAGATTTACGGCTCAGTGCATCAGCAACGACATTGGCTTTGCCAGGTTGATAGTTGAGACCCAAATCATAGTCCTTGATGAGTTCCAACCATCTTCTTTGCCTGAGATTCAGATCAGGTTGTGTGAAAAGATACTTCAGACTCTGATGATCCGAGTATAACTCGGATCGACTACCGAGGAGGTAATGTCTCCATTGCTTAAGAGCATGAACAACAGCTGCAAGCTCAAGATCATGAGTTGGGTAGTTGTTCTCATGTGGTTTTAGCTGACGGGAGGCATAAGCCACCACATGCCCATCTTGCATCAACACACATCCAAGACCCTGGTGAGAAGCATCACAGAAGACGACAAAGTCTTTGCTAGTGTCGGGGAGAACCAACACGGGTGCAGTGGTTAACTTGGTTTTCAACAACTAGAAGCTTTCCTCAGCTTTATCAAACCATTCAAACTTCTTATCCTTCTTAAGAAGATCAGTCATCGGCTTTGCAATCCTAGAGAAGTTCTCAATGAATCGACGGTAATAACTAGCCATCCCGAGAAAACTTTGAACATCCTTGACGGATTTAGGAGACTCCTAGTCTAGGATAGTTTGAACCTTATCGGGGATAACAGCAACCCCTTTGGCGGAAACAACATGTACAAGGAATACGAGCTCTTGTAACCAGAACTCACATTTAGAAAACTTGGCATAGAGACAATGTTCTCGGAGTTTTGTTAACACCAAACGAAGATGTTCAGCGTGCTCTTCTTCAGTCTTGGAATAAACCAGAATATCATCGATGTAGACCACGACGAACTTGTCAAGATACTCCATGAAGACAGAGTTCATAAGCCGCATAAAAGTGGCTGGAGCATTGGTAAGACCAAAGGACATGACCGTATACTCGTAAAGACCATAACGAGTGGTGAAAGCAGTCTTTGGAATATCTTTCTTACGGATCTTTATCTGGTGATACCCTGACCTTAAATCCATTTTGGAAAAGACAGTGGCACCACTTAACTGATCAAACAGATCACTGATCCTAGGGAGAGGATACTTGTTCTTGATAGTCACAGCATTGAGTGGGCGATAATCCACAACCAGACGCGGTATATTGGTATCCCGCTTCTTGACAGAGATGGTAGGACATCCCCAAGAAGATGTGCTGGGATGAATATATTATTTTCCTTCTAACTCCTCTAATTGCTTCTTCAACTCCACAAGCTCATGAGGAGGCATACGATAGGGTCTTTTAGAAACAGGAGCAGTTCCAGGAACTAACTCTATGACAAACTCCACACTTCGATCAGGTGGCATGCCAGGAAACTCCTCGGGAAAGACATCCGGGAACTCAAAGACCACGAAAACATCTTGAAGTTAGAGCTTCAAGAGCATACAACTCCGCTTCAGGAATAGAAACAGCTGAAGGAGATAGTGACCCTATGGTCTAGTACTTGACTGTTATGCCAGCAGGACTAGTCAGAGTCTCAGACTTGGTTGTACAATCGGGAATAGCTTGATAACGGGTCAACCAGTCCATGCTAAAAATGATGTCAATATTAGTTGACTTGAGGGCGATCAAAGAAGTGGGGAAAAGTTGAAATGCAACTTCAATTAGATTCCCATGACTAACCATGGTGGAACGCCAACTAGAACCAGGAGACTGAACTAGCAGAGGAACAGATAACCCCTCAAAACTTATCCCATGCATTTGAACAAAAGCTTGTGATAGGAATGAATGCAATGCTCCAGAATCAAACAAAACTTTAGCTAGAATTTGATTGATATGAAGCGTACCCATGATGACGCTTGAATCTTCCTGAGCCTCCTCATCAGAGATATGGTTCAGGCGACCTTTTCCAGCACCTGGATACTTATCATTCTTCTTTGGTGGTGTTTCCTTCTCAACGGCATTCTTTTGAGGACACTCCTTTGCATAGTGACCAGGCTAGCAACAATTGAAGCATATAAAACCTGATGCGTTGCCAGCAGAAGAGTAGTTTGATCCACCAGCATTTCTTGAATTAGCATTCGAACGAGGAGCATATCCAGAAGATCTTGGAGTATAAGGAGCACGTGGCACAACACTGTAAGGCACAAAGACACGACACTTCTTATTACCAGATCCAGCCTTGTTATACCCATCCTGAGGATGCTTACGAGTTTCTTCATACTCCACTTTTCCACTCTCGGCCTTCATAGCCTTGTTGACAAGACCTTGGAAGTTAACAAAGTCCATGAGATGGATATCACGGCGAACCTCAGGATCCAGTCCCTTATGGAACAGAGCTTGCTTCTTAACATCAGTAGAGACCTCTTCAGTAGCATAGCAGGCGAGAGGATTGAAGTTGCGCTGGGAATCACACACGGAACCAGTGCCCTGCTTAAGCTTGAGGAACTCCTCTCTCTTCTGATCCATCAGACCCTCGGAATATGATAAGCTCGGAAGGCTTCAGTGAACTCTTTTCATGTAACAACATGTTGAGCTTCTTGCATAGCCAAGAAATTTTCCCACCAGGAATTGGTTGCTCCCTCCAGATGATAAGAAGCAAAAGTTACCCAATCAGCTTGAGCAACATGACCAACCTGAAGTTTGCGCTCCATAGTGCGAAGCCGGTAATCTGCATCAAGTGGCTCAGTGGAATAGCTGAAAACTGGCGGAGTGAGACGTGTGAAGTCCTTAATTCCAACTTGATTGTTCTGGCGTTGAGCAGTCTTGCGCTCAATCCTTTCAAGGATCCTCATATTGTCAGCACGGTTGGTTTCGTACATGGCCATGAGTTGAACCATGTATGTTGGTGGAGGAAGGTTGGAAGATTCACCCTCATTGCGGCACCCCGAGCATGAGCATGGGTATGGGCACGAGAAGTATCACCCATCCTGAAAGAACAAAAAGAGATCAGACAAAGGATTCAAAGGAGCAATATGGAAGGATGAACAAAGGGTACTTGATTTAAAAGTATCATCTTATCAAGCATGGTAGTATCAAAGCATACTAATGTATACACTAACCAGCTGACTTACAAACCATGACAACGCAATGCTAAGATGTTACACACCAAGCAAAACTGAGATATCTTGGAACTCTGAGAATAGCAACCAAGTATGGAGTACTTCAGAAAAACAACCCCAAAACCACGATCCTAAAAGTTTTGAGATATAAGGTAACGAATGAAAACCTTTTCAAACCAAATAAGGTAACATAAACTCTAGCAACAGAAACACAGAAGGAGTAAAAAGAATCCTAGTCAGAGTTTCTGCAAATAGTTTTAACTTTCAAATAGTTTTGTCAACTTCTAGACTCAACATCGACCAATAAAAGGGTTTCCTACAGGCAGTCCTGCTCTGATACCAAAACCTGTAGCACCCCCCGGTGTTAGGGTTAAACTAACCTCAGATCACCATCTAAGATAAGTTCAACTCCCAAGCACGGAAGATCACAGTAAGATTCGGTAACATTACAGAACACATGGATTCAATAGCATAAGTTTAAACTCTTATCAGAGTAAGATATTAGAGTTATTACAAACTAGAGGTCGTAGACCCAACATTACATCACACAGCGAAATCAAATTATGTTATTCTACACAACAACTTAGCAAAAGGCCTAAGAGGCCATAAACAAAAGCGACGTCCATCCCATAGTCCTCAGGCTGCTACCTGGGACCCCCAACTACTCGTCGATGTCAACATAGAAGCCACCTTCAGTTGCAACCAGATCCTCTGTAGAAAAACAACAATGGCACAAGGCTGAGTACGAGAATGTACTCTGCAAGACTTAGATAACCTAGTATCTACATGCTCTGTCTATAAAGGCTTTCTCTGGATTTACTTTTGCAAAAAGCAATCTTTATTTGTAAACAAGAGAGAGAAGAGGCTCGTCTACTCAGAATCTTTTAAAAAGGGATGAGATAGCGACTTCTTCATCTTGTTCATCACATCTTGGTAACCACCAGCTTCATCAGAACCTCGTATCTAGGATCACCCCCTCGACCCAGAGGAAGCATCCTTAAGCACACGTGGATCAACAAGTTTTATAATGATTAAAGTTATCTATGATCTTAGAATATGGTCACCAAGCGTTCATAACTATGAACACGGCTTTTCGAAAAGATTAATACCCTGCAGGGGTGTACAACTTTACCCACACGTACCAACCGACTCTTAATGCCAAATATTATTAGCCCTCTTCCTTGGAAGGCCGGCAGAGGGTGGTTGACCACGACGTTTACCTTGCTTTTGCCGAGACCATGAGTCACGCAATAAGTATGATTCTGCCGTAACGGTTCAAATCCCGAAGCCGATACTTAAAGATGTGAGGCGAGGTTGGTTCACCAGGGGCTCCATCGACCCCAAGCAACCGCGGCCACGCTTCCCTACTTGTTATTATGCACCTCCATCACATCCTCTTTCGAAAACATTTTCAATGCGTATGCCAAACGGAAAGCCCGAACTATGTGACTCATGGAATGTAGTAGGCAAGTTAGTCAGTCGAGGGGTTGTCCAGGCCCCGTGTGGCTGTATGCTCGTCTCGGTTCCAAAGGCAAGAACTCAGTTCCTAGTGGTGGCGAGCATGGGACTACAAAAACCACACCCAACGTGGCATCCCATACAAGCCTTAGCATGATTAGTTAACTCCTTCGATGATGTCACCATCCCCTACCTCACTACCTTCCTTGGCACCTCTGATTCATCATTGAATAAAGAAGACGTTGTTTCTATGCTTGGCTAAGCTGTCGATAGCAGAAGCTCTACAACGCTCACATGCCAAACCTCGGTATGCTAGGAGTAGTGGATCAGGAGTATAAGGCTACAAAAAGGGAAACAGTGTAGCAGATAGGTAACACTAGCTACTGACAAAAGACCACATTGGAATCGTGTGCTTTATAGCGAGAAAGTAATATACTTTATAAAACATAGGTTCGGAATGAGAGGCTACACTTGCCTTGTCCGTCGGTAGACAGGTACGGATCTTTGGTGTTGTTGACGTCAGCTTCGGGTTCGGATCCTATCGCGAAGAACCAAATATAGGAAAGGGAGAAGCAACATTCAATGCATGGCATGTGCAATGCTCAATCAATATGGATGATATGACAAGTTAACTTGCGTTAATGAAACCCTAAAACATTTTTGGCAATTTGAATGGGGTTCCGAGGGTTGAAAACCCTAACTCGAAGAACTCCGGAAACACATGAGAAGGGTTACTACGATGTTCTAATTAAAATTTCCATTTAAGATGTTGAACAATGCATGATGATAGCTTAATTAGATAGTTCTCTTTTTTGAACATTTTGATATATTATTTTATTTTTCTGAATTATAGATTAAAAGTTATTGAATTTACAATATTCAAAACAATTTCTGAAATTATTAAACCTTTTATTAATTTAAATATAAATGGGAATACTTTTTACACAGGGGGCTAGGCTAGCCACAAACACAGACATGTGGGCCCGTGGCCACCTCAGCAGCCACACACACGAAAAGGCTCAGGGGCAATTTTCACCGGGGCAGAGGCTACCCACACCAACTGACGGGTGGGGCCAAGGCCACGTAGGCAAGCCACACGAGCCTCGCCGGAGAACGGCCAGGCGGCAGCGACTGACGACGCTAGGGGGCGATCTAGGAGGCGCGATTGGGCGGTTCGAAGCGGAACGACGCGGGGAGTGAAGCTACGGTGGCGCCACCAATTTTTGGTCACCGGAGCAAGGTCCCCGACGCTAACTGGCGGCGCCAACGGAGGTTACAAGGCGGCGGAGCGATACAGAGCACTAGGGAGGAGAGGGAGGGTGCCTTGAGCACCGTATGCTCACCCTGAGCGCGTAGATGGCGACGGTGATGCCGGAGGAGCTTCGGAACAACGGCGATTTGACAACGATGGCGGTGGCAGAACCTCGGGGAACGAGCTCGTCCATGCCAGATGGGGATGCGCGGCTCGATTCCTCTGGCTAGAAGACGGAGGGCTTCACAGTGGAGCTCCTAAGCTACTCGGCCGGGCTCGGGGTGCACGGGAACGAGCTCTAGCTCGTCACCATGGCAGCTAGGGTTCGGTGGGGAGGAGCTCTGCCGAGAGAGTGCGAGAGGGAAAGGGATAAGGGGAGGAGGAGAGAGAGCCGAGCAGCGGCGTTCTTATCTTGGGCTCCAGGGGCGGCGGCGCGGTGGTGAGCATCGCAAGGTGTTGCTGGAATCGACGACGGCGGCGCTACCACCCAGCTTCTTAGCGTCGTCATCGAAGACGACGAGGAACAGAGAGTGAAGGGGTACGGGCCTTCTCCTGGGCCCCGGGTGGGCTAACCTGGGCCGCTGCTGGGCTGCAGGAAAGGTTGCAGGGGAAGAGGAAGAAGAGCTGGGCCAGCCTGGTTCGGCTGCTGCTCATTTTTTTTAACCAAAACTTTTTCCTTTTCCTATTTTCAAAACCTGTTTTGTATTTTCAATTTCAAACATGTTTTTGGGTATTTCAGAAATACCAATGGCTTTTGTGGGATATGTAATTGTGGGCCCTTTTATTCCTTTTGGGCTCCAATTGTTTTGTACTTTTCAAAATTCAAACACCACTTGAAGGTAGTTTCAAAGAGAAAGGGGAAAGGACTAGGGTTTAGTGTTTTGCACTTGCACTTTGGTTCACACATTTGATCACATGCAAATATTATATTGATTTAAACAGATGCATGCAATGCTTTAACATTACATACATATATCACAGACTTGGGCTGTTACACCCTTTCACCCTGTCGCGGATAGATCAAGTCATTGACTCCACCGCTGGATGTGATTTGTTGTTTATTCTGGACGCCTACTCGGGTTATCACCAGATTAAGCTCAATGTAACCGATCAAATAAAGACATCATTCATAACCCCGTATGGGGCTTACTGCTACACCACCACGCCCTTCGGTCTGAAGAACATAGGATCAACTTACCAATGTTGCATGCAGAAGTTCCTGCAGACTCAGATTAGCAAAAAATGTGCATGCCTACATCGACGAAGTCGTCATCAAGACCAAAGAGCAGCACACACTGCTCAAGGACCTGAAGGAAACATTCGGCAACCTCCGCCGTTTCCAGATCAAACTGAACCCGGAGAAGTGCTTCTTCGTCGTCCCAGCCAGCAAGCTCCTCAGTTTTCTCGTTTCCGAGCAAGGAATCGAGGCGAACCCGGAGAAGATTGGTGCCATCGAGCGCATGGAGCTACCACAAAGCCTGTGCGACATGCAGAAGTTCACCGGGTGCCTAGATTCCCTCAACCGGTTTGTCAGCCAGCTGGGTGAGAAGGCCCTCCCCTTGTACCAACTCAAGAAGAATACGGACAAGTTCGTCTGGACAGCTCAAGCGGACGAAGCTTTCCGGGTCCTCAAGCGCATGCTCACCTGACCGCCTATTCTGGCGGCGCCAGCCGCAAAGGAGCCAATGCTGATGTACATCGCTGCCACAAACAGGGTGGTCAGCGTGGTGCTGGTAGTGGAAAGGCCAGAAGAGGGGAAGGTCCATCCGGTCCAGCTTCCCGTATATTACCTAAGCAAAGTAGTGTCGCTCTCCAAACAGAACTACCCCCACTACCAAAAGCTGGTGCATGGCGTGTACATGGCAGCCAAGAAGCTCAAGAACTACTTCCAAGAGCACTCCATCCGGGTGGTGGCGTTGGCCCCACTCGCGGAGATGATCGGCAACAAGGATGCCACGAGACGCGTGGAAAAATGGGCCATAGAGCTCGCTGCACACAACATTCAGTACGAGCCAAGGACGGCAACCAAATCCCAGGCACTGGCCGACTTCATCATCGACTAGGCAGAGACGCAGTACATTCCACCGGTCCCTGATTCAACATACTGGAAGCTACACTTCTATGGCTCCAAGATGCGAGGAGGACTCGAAGCCAGAATCGTGATAATTTCACCCAAAGGCGATCGGCTGGAACACGTCCTCCAGATCTACTTCAAGGCATCCAACAACGTCGCCGAATATGAAGCACTCATCCACGGGGTCAAGATGGACAAGCAGATAGGCATCCAGAGGATACTATGCTTCGGAGATTCGGACCTGGTGGTGCAGCAGGTATCCAGCGAGTGGAAAGCAAGGGACGCGAACATGGCCCTCTACCGTTTCTTCATTCAGCAGTTGTGTGCTTGCTTCAAAGGATGCGAGTTCCATCACGTACCTAGGGCCAACAAAGAAGCTGCTGACGCTTTGGCCAGGGTCGGCTCGACAAGACAGGCCATACCGCCTGGAGTCTCCCTCGAGCACCTGCGTAAGCCCTCCATCACCCCGTCACCAGAATCTGACTCCATCGTACTCAATGCAAATCCAGGAACAGCCGATGCCGCGCCGCACCCGGGGACTGCCTCGCCGCACCCGGGGATTGCCGCGTCGCACCCAGGGACTGCCGCGTCGCACCCGGGTACTGCCTCGCCACACCCGAGGACTGCTCCGAGGTAGCCTGCGGTCTACACCAGCAAGCTCCCGCCCGACAAACCTCCCGACGCTCCAAAGACAGCCATCCGCGAGGAGATCAAGCTCACCATGCAGACGGTGTATGCCATTCGGGAAATACCCTACTAGGCGAAGCCATTCATGAACTTCTTGGCCAAAGACGAGCTCCCAACGGAGGAAGTGGCAGCACGACAAGTGCGATGAAGAGAAAGCGCATACACCATTATGAACAACGAGTTGTACAAGCGCAGCGTCAGGGGAATCTATCAGCAATGCGTGAGCCAAGAGGAAGGAACCAATCTCCTAGCATACATACACTAGGGAGAATGTGGCCACCACGCTTCATCAAGGGCAATAGTAGCCAAAGCTCTTCGCCATGGTTTCTATTGGCCAACAACGTTGAAGGACGCTCAGGAGTTGGTCAAAGCGTGCAACGGTTGTCAGTGATTCATCCAGCTGAAGCACATGCCGTCTGCGGTACTCAAGACGATACCAATCACCTGGCCATTTGCAGTCTGGGGGCTAGACATGGTTGGGCCATTCAAAATAGCTCGATCCGGTATGACGCACCTGCTCGTATCCATAGACAGGTTCACCAAGTGGATCGAGGAACAACCCATCAAGAAGCTGGATGGAGCAACGGTGATCAAGTTCTTCACAGACATCATCATCTGATTCAGCTACCCACATAGCATCATCACGGACAACAACACCAATTTCACGAAGGGTTTTTTCCCCGTTTCTGCAGAGAGAAGGGTATCCTCCTGGACCTGGCATCGGTCGCGCACCCACAGTCGAACGGGCAGTGCGAGCGCGCTAACAGCCTAGTTCTAGCTGGAATCAAGCCAAGCCTAATTGAACCACTCATCAGGTCACCCGGATGCTCGATCGAGGAGTTGCCAGCTGTGCTATGGAGCCTGCGCACTACCCCAAACCATTCAACCGGCTTCACACCGTTCTTCCTTGTCTATGGGGAAGAGGCAGTTCTTGCCATGGACATCCAGTTCGACGCACCCTACAAACAGCTCTACACTGAGCAGGAAGCCAAGGAAGCACGGGAGGTCAGCGTGGACCTGCTCGAGGAAGCACGAGAGCTGGCTCTGTCCAGGTCAGCAATCTATCAGCAGGACCTGCCTCTACCACGCCAGCCGGATCCGGCCTACTTCCTTTCACGAAGAAGATCTGGTGCTGCGCCTGGTCCAGAGCACAAAAGGAATGCACAGGTTGTCCCCATCATGGGAAGGCTCATTCATCATCAGCCGGGCGCTGCACAACAATTCATACTATTTGATCGACGCCTAGCAGCCGGCAAAGAACAAGGAAGATCGCTCGGACGAGGAGACGGAACGCCCATGGAATGTGAGCCTACCCCGGCCATTTTACACTTGAACCAGAAGTGTATGTATCTCCTCTTTCATGTAATAAATGAACAAGCTTGGAAGCCTCGGCACAGTACCGAGGACTTTGCCCCAATTTTGCGCGCCACATTCGTATCCATACCGGCTGGCCCGGACACCCGTAATTTCTACAGGCGGCATAGTATTGCATGAGGTGCCTAGAGCAAACTCTTCGCTTCCGGCTTAAGACCGCAAGCCGGCTGTCGACCCGGCAAGAGCGAAAACTCGAAGTACTTACTACAAGAAAATGCCAACGCAGGAAACAAGGGCGCCTGGGCGAACCGGTCGCGCCTGCACGAGCTAAGCTAACAACAACAAACCAAAGTATCGCGAGGTACGCCAGCTCAGCCGTTCCTTCGGTTCCGGCTACAGACCGCAACCTGGCCGGCATCTGGCAAGGACAATGCTCTAAAGGCCAATGCTCGCTGAGAAAAGGGGAGCTGCTAACGGCCTAGCTTGGAAGGGAACCTTTCGTTGTTTTCGTTCAATCATAACTATGAGTGGGCGTGCGTATAACGAAACTAACCCAAAGCAATGCTATGTCTCACACGACACGAGCCACAACTTGACAGGAAATACGGTGGAAAAGAGCTTCGACCCGGCTGGCTACCCCAGCTGTCCCGAACCTCGGGGACTACACCCAGTGGGTGCGCTCCCGCGCACCCATCAACCTAAGTCAAGACGACAAAGAGTTTCGACCCGGCTGGCTACCCCAGCCGGCCCGAACCTCAGGGACTATACCCAGTGGGCGCGCTCCCGCGCACCCATCAACCTAAGTCAAGACGGCAAAGAGCTTTGACCCGGCTGGCTACCCAGCCGGCCCGAACCTCGGGGACTACACCCAGTGGGAGCGCTCCCGCGCACCTATCAACCTAAGTCAAGATGGCAAAGAGCTTCGACACGGCTGGCTACCCTAGCCGGCCCGAACCTCGGGGACTACACCCAGTGGGCGCGCTCCCTTGCACCCATCAACCCAAGTTAAGGCGGCCAAGAGCCCTGACCCGGTTGGCTACCCCATCCGGAAAAAATTCCAAAGACCACAACTGATGAAGGCATAAAGACAAAAACGCCAATGACAAACAAAAAGATAGAATGAGCTCAAGAACAAAAGAGGTGTCAAGCCTTTAAGCGGAACACAAAGTTTGCGGTCATAGATTCATCAGAACGCAACGCCAACAAGGGGAAAGTTTGACAAATACACCCGGCATACCAGGGATCAAGGTTCTAGAGTCGGGGCGGCAGAGGGAGCATTAGCAGCAGGAGAAGGAGGCGGACCGGCACGAGGGGCGCCAACGTCAGCTGCAGGAGCTTGGCTGGTGGAGGCAACATCGGCCGAATTCCAAGGAGCTTGGACCCAGTGGAACGGCAATTGCTCGGAGGGGTCACGAAAGTCACGCTCCAGATCCACGTAGGTGCCAATATTCACCCCACATGACCGGATCGCTGGAATGTTGTCACAGAATGCGCACGCCAAGATCATCCCCTGGATACCAGGACTTCACCAGGGCCAGAGCCATCTCCACGCCACCGCGAGCCTCCCATTCCTTGTGGATCTCCAGCATGTCGATGCCGCGTGACAAGGCAATAGCTAAGCTGGCGATGTCATGCAGATCACCCGCCTCCGGCCAGATGTAATGGAAGAGGTCATTAGCAATGGCACGAAGACCATTTCTCTCCGCTAGCACCTTAACCAGATCCAGGGCGGTCAGGTCGCGGCCAGCCTCCTCCACCGGTAGCTTCTCTAGAGCCATCTTGGTCGACTCAGGGTAATGAGATGCAACCAAAGGCAGGAGTGAGTGGCAAAACTCGATTCAGCTAGCCTCGGTACAAAGGAGGCAAGGAGCAGAAAAGCTTACTAACAACCATCTCCGAGATGCTCTGGAGGTGCTGGGTCAGCTCCTCCTCCCGAGAGTGGAGATTCTTGATCGTCTCCTCCCTTTGGGCGAAGATCGTTTCAAAATTCTTCAGCGCCTCCGCCCAGATGTCAGCTGCCTTCTTGCCCCTCTCCATGCTAACCTCAAGCTGATGCTTGGCCGCGGCCAGTTGGTCGAACTGCGATTGTCGCGTCCTGTTCGACTCCACCAGCCGGGCAACCTTAGCCTTGAGGCGATCCACCTCCTTTTCCTTGTCCAGGATCATGGCTATAGCAGCATACCCGATGGTCAAAAAAAGCGGGAAAAGGGAGACAATCGCCAAGACAGGTCGGAATAAGCAATCTTACAGCCTAGATCCTGGGTGTTCTTCACCGACTCCGAAAATTCTCTTTGCAAAGAGAAACGAGTAAGAGACGAAACGGCAAACCAGCTGGCAAAACAAAGCACGAAGAAAGATAACGGGGAGAGACACCTACATCCATCAAAACAGACAAAAAAATTCCTCGCTAGGGCCCTTCTCCATTCCATCAACCAGGTGGCAAACCTGACTGAGTGCGATGGGCGTCGCGCCCGAGAGCTGGGCAAGGATCGCACCCGGCGTTAGCACAGCCGAAGCTTGCCTCGAGCCGGTAATGACGACCTCATCATCATCATCAGCCACACCCGAAGATGCAGCCACCACCAACTCCCTCCCAACCATCTCCGGTTACCGCCCGCCGCGCATCGCTGTACCGCAGCCTCCTCCGTCACCTCCGTAATGACGGTCCTGGTGGACCTGGCTGGAGCATCACTCCAGGCCGGATTCACACCAGCCCCACGACGAAGGAGGGGGTCTCGGGGTCCTGTGCAGCCACGAATAGCTGCCCCAACCGCGAAGACGCGGGCGCCTGGTGCAGCAACCCCGTGGTTGGGGAACCCTGAGGATCCCTAGGCGGAGACGACGCGGCAGGCGCAGCCGACGCGGGTGCAGCCGGCGACCTTGCCACCTCCTCAACCACCGGATGCGGGGGGAGCAACGGCGGCAGCACCAACATCGCCAAGCGACATCTCCTCGCTGCATGCAATGAAAGTGAGAAAAAGCCACGGCAGAAACACAAGACAAACGAAGAAGATAGGACAAGGAAAGATCCTGACCCAACGATGGATGGCGCGATGACGACCTGGCGCCCCCGCCGCCTCCTTTTTTTCTCAACGGGCACCGGCGCGGCAACGGGCGCCGCCCTCTTCCCCCGGGCATTCACCGCGGCCTTCTCTCGGTCGGCCTCATCATCGGTGGCATCGACTGGAGCAAAAACAAAATTTTAGTCACACAACCCATGGGCAAGGACGAAGGAAAGAGCGACAACCGGCAGCTTACCATGAGGATCCGAGGGGCCGTCATCGACCCGTACGGGAAACCTTCAGGCTCTGTCTGGGGGTACTTCTTTGGCTTCTTGTCTGCCAGGAAGGAGGGAAGCGGGAAGTCGCCCATGCCATCTTCGGCTAGCTGTGCCGTGAACAACTAATCAAAAAGGAGAGCATAAGGCACCTAAGGAAAGCTAACAACAACGAAGATAAAGGCATGAGAACCAAAGAATAACTCACCCGAGGCGGTAGGCGGCCGTGGTGGTACGGCGGGCAGGAGTACGCCCAGGTTGCCTCCATGCAGAACTTGGAGATCATGGAAATCCAGTTCCGCATGTCTTGGTAGGGCACATCCTTCCGCGACGTCCTCGTCGGATCATCGGCGGTCGGCAGATGGCACATCTTGTGCGACCGCTTCTGCAGCGGAAGCACGCGCCATCTAGGATAGTGTGTTGTCCCAGGCGGTGAGCCACTCTGTCTCCACCATCGCCTCCACCCGGGCGGCCATCCGATCGAGGTCCGCTACGGCGCCCATCCCCTTCGTCGCCCAGCCCTTCTGCATCGAGGGAACATTGACGAAGGGCGGCAGGCAGATCCAATCCACCTCTGTGGCATTGCTCACATAAAAATATGAGCGCTGCCACATCTTGACGGTGTCGGGAAGCTCGAACCGCGGCATCTGCGAAGAGGGTCGTGGGTAGATGTCGCAGCAGCCCGTCTCTGTCAGCGAACCGTCCTTGGGGGTGTTCTGGGCTTTGAAGTGGAAGAACTTGAGGAATTTCGCCACTTCGGGCCACACCCCAAGGTATGATTCGCAGCAGGCCGCGTGATGCGACAACTGCGCGACGGCGTTCGTTCCAAGGTGGTGGAGTTGGAGGTCGAAGAAGACGAAGAGCTTGAGGAGAAAGGGGCTGACGGGAAGGCCGAAGCCGCGGGCGAAATGCGCGAGGAAGACGACGCGCTCCCCCGACCAAGGATCCGAGACCTGCTCCCACTCCGGCGCAAGCCAATGCTTTACCAGCATCGACAAGGGAAGAAATATACCTAGCCGATACTTGTAAACAAGATCATCGGTCACGAAGGACCTGCACAACCCACCTTGCTGCTCCGGTAGCATATCGGCAGAAGAAGAGGCCGTGATGGACGACGTGCGGTGGCTCCGGCGGCAACAGAGGGGAGGCGCAAGGAGCGAGGCACACTAGGAGGCAGGGGAAGGAGAGCCGGAGGAAGAGGAAATGTAAACCTCGCTCCCCGCCAGAGCCCTATTTATCCCCGCGAAGGGTACCGTCGCCCCCTCACCTTCTACGTGACGCATGGCAACAAGGCCCCTTGGCCACACGATGCTATGGCTCCGGATCCTCTGCGCTGTCAAAACCAGCCACAGAAGATCCATCCGTTACTAGGAGACGAGGCATGCGCGGTCGCCCCGAGAAACCGTTGCGGCAAGTGGCGTGCGCAGTTGTCAAAAACTGACGCAGCGACGTGGAAGTCCAACTGACGCGACGTGTGACAGAGCAGCAATCATGGCTGACGTCATAGTCAAGCTCATCAAAACGACGCTTCATCTCTAGCTTTGCCAGTCGGTCCCTGCTTTCGCTGTTTACACCCAGTGGGCGGCCATCGATTCCATAGCCGGTGAAATCCAGCCGAAAAGCGAAAGCAAAAGCTGCAGCCGGACGCAAACAACCAACTGCGTCAAGATGCAAAAAGAGCACACAAGACCTTACCCACTGGCCAAGTCCATACGCGCTCGGGGACTAGTGTCGGGGGGATAACCCCCGGGTGGGGAAAGCCAGGCACAAGTAGGATGGCTCCAGAAGGAACAGGCCGCCTGGCCCTCAAGAAGGACAACTCCAACTGGTTGGCTAATACCGCCCGACTGGGCTTAAAACTTTCCCGGCTGGCCCATCTAGCCAGCAGCCAGAAGAACCGGCCGGGTGGCTGCTTCCACCCGGCTTACCTCGGATTCGATGGAGAGCACGGAAGGGCTGACACTCCTTACGGGGTACGCCTCTGGCCCTCCCTCGTCATCGGGCAGGCTGGCGTGCCGTCACGGCCAGCGCTACCCGACGAAGATAAAGCAAAGTGGTCGGATGACTGGCAAAATCATTCTGGGTGACCGTTAAAGCAAGGGTGACGCCCCAAAGGAAACCTGGGTGACCGCTAAAGAAGAGGGGGACGCTAAAAGAAAGGGCGGACTAGGTCCTGGCCCACCGGCTGAGCCCTGCAGCCGGCCCTGCCCAGCAAACCCGTATCCAAACAGTAAACCATAGATCCCAAATTGTAATCTCGGAGATTGCGGGCGTCACGCCACTCCTCGATCTTTGGTCTCCAAAGCCTTCCGACAAGGGTTCTACTAGCTGATCGGGAAGGCGGACGCCGACAAGGTGGTTGAGGCATGCGTTGGGTGTCAATTTTATGCTCGGCAGCCACATGTGCCTGCTCAAGAATTGCAAACCATACCAATAACTTGGCCGTTTGCAGTGTGGGGGCTTGACATGGTTGGACCATTGCAAACAACACCTTGTGGGTTTACGCATCTGCTAGTAGTAGTTGACAAATTCAAAAAATGGATAGAAGCTAAACCCATTAGAAAGCTCGATGGGGAAACTGCCCTTAGATTTGTCCGGGATCTGGTGGTGAGTTTTGGTCTCTCACATAGCATCATTACCAACAACAGTAGCAACTTATCACCCGGAGAAGTGGAGGCTTATTTTTGGGAGAAAGGCATCCACCTTGATCTAGAATCTGAGGCTCATCCACAGTCTAATGGTCAAGTTGAACGGGCCAATGGACTAATTCTGCAAGGAATAAAGCACACTTAGAAGCACCGCTGCATAGAGCAGCTGGAGCCTAGGCAGAGGAATTGCCATCTGTTTTGTGGAGTTTACGAACAACTCCCAATAGATCCACCGGCTACATCCCCTTCTTCATGGTATATGGAGAAGAAGCAATCCTACCATCCGACATCCTCCACGATTCACCAAGAGTTGCTGCCTACGATGAAGATGACGCTGAAGAATCCAGATGCTTAGATGTGGACCTTCTCAAAGAAGAGCGCGCGCTGGTATGCCAGAGATCCGCCATCTACCAGCAGAATCTATGCAGCTACCATAGTTGTCGTGTTCGGAATCGCTCATTTAAAGAAGGGGACCTGGTGCTCCGACTTAAGCAGAAGATGTCACACAAATTATCCACTCCATGGGAAGGACCGTTCATCATAAGCAAGGCACTACTTAATGGTTCCTATTACCTCATCGATAATTGTGAGTTGGAAGATATGCCAAACGAGGATCATACGCATAAGCGACTGATAGCTATGAGATTCGACACATTTTTTATGGTTTCTATTGATGGTTTTCGTTTGGATTTGATGGTTTTCTAGCTTTACCTAACGCTAATACTTCGGTAGCGAAGAAAACTTGGGTTTTAATGTGTGTTTCAGGTTCTGAACATCAACATATAGTTTTAACAGCAAAAACACAATATTCAGACGAAAAAAGCAAGTCTCTTTTTGGAAGCAATCAAGGGAGGCATACAGTAGATTTAACAAGCAACTATATGGCGGGAATACTTTTCGGGCCGTATAGTTCCCTCTATATAGTTGCCATCGCCTTCGTCTTGTTAAAAGGGACAAATTTCATGAAGAGGCCGAGGTCGAAAGCAAAACACAGCAGCCGCCATCCCATTTAGAAGGGAGAAAGAAGAGATCCGGAGAAGAAGGAGAAGATATTCTTCATATCGCTCCACGATCTTCGACCTCCTAGCCATCACACCTCCATAGCCATTACATGTACTTGAGAGAGATATCCACCTTGCAAGACTAGGGTTTGAGATTGTTCTTCCCATCTTGAATTGTGTTGGATTTATTTCTATTCTTATTGTGGATCTCCACGGTAATATCAAGAAGAACTGCCTTTATTTAATTATATTGATGATGCTTTCTTCTCTCATGTGTGAGTAAGTTCCCTTGGGCATGGGAGATGTAAGGGATTGGTGATATGTGATGTGTATATAAAATTTCCATTAAGTTTGTGGTTGATTTAAATTACTATATTATGTGTGCTTGACTATCCGTGGGATGATTAATGCTTGTTGTCCAATTAAGGGCCCGGACAATATGATGCTTTGTTCTACATAGATAGAATTTTGTTCGCTAGCAGACCGGCAACCCTCGAGTGACATGGGGATATCAATGGGAAACTAGTTTGACTCGAGGATCATGAGGAACCACTTTGCTTATTGTATTAGTCCAATCCAAGGAGCTTAATTTCTAAGCAAACTGAAGGATCTTAATCGTCTAGTGATTGACCATGGTTTTGGTAACAGACTAGTAGGATTATTGAAGTTGGGATGAAATCTACCAAGTAGAGTTCCGGATAATTATGGGTTGCTCGCCTACACACATACTTATAAGATTATAATTGTTACACTTATCACGCATCCACCTGGCACATTCACTATCACCATGAACTAAATCTCCCCGCGCCTACCTTGCCATCTACAGAAACAACAAACAAATTGTTCTTTAGTTTTATGCTTTTTATTTCTAAAGTTTACATTTTAGTCTTATTTAAATACATTCCTTTAATCCAAATTATATTCTTATTTCCACACTTGCAGTCAATTCACTAGAAGACATGTGACAACTTTGAGTGTGATAGATACTTCAGCCATAAACACCTACCTTTGGGCTCCTTGTGCGATCGACATCTTAACTTTGAAACTAGCTATAAACGATCTGTGCACTTACAGTCATCAAGCTATTTTCTGGCACTGTTGCCGGGGAGCTAAGCGCTAAGTGTTTTGTAGGACATTTTAGGTGTTAACGCTACAAAATGGTCTCCCTAGGAGACAAAGGGTCTACACGCTCTAGTAGGACTTATCTACCAGATTACCTTGATCGCGTACCTTTTCAAAGGCACGAGGAAATTATTGAAAAACTTTTTAGATCAAATAAGTTTGAAGTTGAAAACCTAAGTTACTTCATGGAAATCATGTCCATTCATAGGACAACTCCCAAGAAACCTAAAAAAACTCTCAGAGAATATAGTGCTCCAAATTCTGCTTTTCATAAACAACCAATAGAGTTTCCTAATCATGGAGTTAGAGAATATTGATTTGATGGTGATATTATTAAAATTTTATAGGAAAAAGCTTTCAACGGAAGGGAAGATGAAGACCCATGAAGACATCTTAGAGAGTTCATCGATGTGATAACATCACTTGGACCAAAAGGTTTGCCAAGATATTTCTCTTGTCTAAAATTATTTCGTTGGTCTCTTAAAGGTAAGGCTCTAGACAGGTTATATTCTATCCCTCGTCATTACATTAAATGTTGGGAAAATTGTATTGTTAAATTCATAAACATGTTTAATCCTTTTAAAAAGTTAACTGAAATTAGAAAGAATATAGGCAACTTCAGTCAGAACGTGGGAGAAAACTACCCACAAGCCTGGGATAGATTTTTTGGAATGATCAACAGTATTTCCAATCATGGCTATTATAAATCAACTATTTGCTATTAATTTTACCATGGTCTTAATACTCAATGTAGAGACTTGCTTGATTTATCAGCAGGAGGATCGATAAATACTTTAACCGTTAAAGCATGTTTGGAATTGATGTCTACTAGGGTAAGAATGATTCTTTATATAATCCTGATTTTGGCACTAAGATGGAAAAAGGGATACTACGTATAACACTGTATCTTATGCCTCGAGTATGAAAAACAATGAAAGAAAAAGGTATACCTTCTAAACTTGGTAAATAAAATAAAGTAGATTTGCTACAAGTTTTTACTGAAGAAGATGAAACTAGAAAAGTTTTTCAAGAATTGAAACATCGACAAGCGAAATCTCATAATAACCTGCATAAGCAATTTCAAAGACACGAGAAGATTTTGGCTGAATTAACAGAAAATTATGATGATATTGGCCAAGAAATAAAATTATTTCATAAGTACCTTAGTATGATTGAAACCCAATGTGAACAAATAGCATCGGGTTATCAAATTTTTCTTCAAGATGATATAAGCATTCCTGTCTCTACTAATCTTGTTACAAGGAGAGGTGAAGTTGTTATAGGACCATTAGGACCATCAAAATATGAAGCTGAAAAAGAGCGAAGGTAAAAAGCCTTGATCAAAGCAAGCCAATAAGATGATACACTTGTGGATCCTCAAGATGAAACTACTCAAGAAACACAACACCAAACCTTGGAGGAGCAAAATGCTGCAGAGGATGATCATTATGACTTTGATGCAGAGACTGTTTATCAAAGAGAAGAAAAACAAACAAGCAAAGAAGATGAAGTCATTGCAGTAGAAAAGAAGAAAAGTGATAAGTAGCAACAAAAGAAATTAACTAAAGATCCTGATCCCCACAAAAGGTAAAAGACAAAAATAAGAAAGGTGAGCAAAAACTTCCATAACCAGATCAAAAAAAGAAAGCACTAGATCAGATAATCTATGATTCTATAAAAAAGGCGCTTGGTGACCTTCGCTTAGAAATTCCATTTGCAGATGCAATAAAAGTTCCTACCTATTCTAAATTTCTCCATGATATTCTTAATAGAAAGAAAGAAATAACTGAAACCGTTGCCATGGTGACTAGTTATCCTGCTAATGGGAAATTATTGTCTAAGTCAGGAGATCTCGGAATACCAACTATTTCATGTTCAATAGGCAAAAATAATATTCATAATTCCTTGTGTGATTTAGGTGCAAGAGTTAGTGTAATGCCATATTCCCTCTATAAAAGGTTAGGATTAGGGGAGTATTCCCCGACTTCTATCATTTTACAGATGGCTAACAAATCCACTAAACAACCTATTGGTATGATTGATGATGTTCTACTTAGAATAGATGAGCATGCCATTCCCGCTAATTTTATTATTCTTGAAATGCTAGAAGATGAAAAATTATCTATAATACTTGGAAGACCTTTTCTTAGCACTACAGGAGCGTCAGTTGATTGTGCTAAATGAAAAATAATATTTAATGTTTATGATGCTGAAATTATCTGGTATTTTCCAAAGAAACAGAAGAAGGAGAAAGGTGTGTTCCACCGGCAAAAAGAGTCCATGTGGTAAGTGCCTTTGATAAAGGGCAACCCAAGGTAAGAATTTGAGAACAGAGAAAGGGTTCAGATATCCAACCATTCTTAATAAATGCTTAATGGGAGTGAAAAAATCACAATGATAAAATAAAGTTAAATAATTAAATATTCATCGCATTCCTACAACTTTTTCACAGACATACTTGCGGAAGCACGCCCATGAAGATGCAGCTGTCAAAAAGTAGTAGAAATATCGACTGAATAAGCATAGATTTAGTATAGAAAATAAAGTTTGATTTTTATATGCAAAAACTAGCTTAATCATATTTTCTAGATTAAAAAGTGAATCTCTGAAAATTTGGGCGAAAAAGCATGTTTCAGGAGTTGTAACGACCAACTATACATCGCGAATATATATTCTAGCCGTATAGTTGTGGTCGTATAGTTATCGAAAAAAACTCTCAAAAAAGGGGTCTCGGATATAGAAGGTTTAGTGGCCAACTATACAGGGGGACCATTTTGGTTCGGCCGTATAGTTGCGTTTGTATAGTTGTAATCTGGCTTGGGGAAACCCTAACCCTCGGCGCCACTGCAACTATACGGCGAGAGATACCTAACTCGCCCGTATAGTGTTGGGAATATGCCCTAGAGGCAATCATGTATGATGATATTTCCTATTGTATTCATAAAGATATTAAGTTTTCCTTGTATAAACATCTGATGTGTATAATTGAATATGTGATTCGGTTGTGGAACTATACATTCATGTTGTTTGTACTAAATGTCCTTGGTCATTGAGGTTATGCTGGACACACAACTTAGACCAATGTGAAAGTCGGCTTGATGGCTCGGTTCCACTTGTCATGGGCATGGAGATGCTATTCCGACTTACACAGATTCGTCTAAAGAGTTTAGCGACTCGGATTGACCCATATTGAGGTACAACGAACAAGTTGTCATTTGTATATCTCAATCAATGTAATCCTTAGACTTGAGGTTATTGCACAATCCGAGTTGAGGATCACCGACTTAGGTTTTGTCAAACGCTGATCCGTAACTAGGCAGTTATAAAGGCAGAGTTCGGGCCGACTGAGAATCAAGTTGTGTGATATGAATAACTAAGATGGGAGTTTGCCCCTCGACTTGGAGAGATATTCTATAGGCCCTCTCGGATGATATGATTTGGAAAGCATGGCCATGCACAATTTAGTTAAGTGTTAACCGAGGCGATCGACTAAGAGTTAGTCGGGTGAATCACTTATCTTGGATCGAGAAGAGAGTCGGACTATTTAAGGGATGACAATTATTCGTCTATGGTCCGACAAGGCATATCGCGAGGCAAAAGGGACTCAGACGCAAGTCGCATTGGAAAGGCAAGTCGTCATGACTCTTTGGTACTTGGGAGTCGACATGTTCTGCTAGGAGCCGCTATCGACTGATCGATTGAGAGTCGGACTCTAATCGTGTCCAAGTAGCCATGAGCCTGGGGGGTCACACACTTAAGAGAGGGAGCATGTTCGGATCTGAACCGGAAATCTAGTTGGGTTGGACCCGAGCCAGATTTGGACTGAGTCAGTGAGTCGGACTCACAGTGACAGGTATTATATGGGCTTTAGTGAATGGGCCACGTGAGTGGAGCCCATATTCACTCCCTATATATAATGGAGCACAATAACCCAGAAGGGTTAATTGTTGATCGGTTAGGTCATTCCATGTGTTGGAAACCCTAGCTCCACAGCAGTCTTGACATCGTAACGAACCTAGCAGTTCTCAGCCAGTGCTCCTCCTTGTACGTGTGGATACCAGTAGAGGTGTTGTACAATCAGCACCAAGGCGATCGGATCATAAGGACTGCACTGCATTCAACAGACGTGATACATCAGTAATCCGCAACTGTGCATCTAGTGGTAAACCTCGTGGCCTTCTACCTCAGCTAGATCTTGGGATCACCATGTTAGAGGAAAAAGTTTTGTTTTATCTATATGTGGCCCAACAGTGGTACCAGAGCAATAGCTTCTGGTTTTAGGCTCGAGATCTCGCATATGTGATATGCGGTTGGCTGTAGATGAGATCTATGTGATGTTTTGGTGGTCGATCTATGAGATAGATCGGTTTTGTGCGAGGTTGATTGGATCAACTATACTCGGGGAATGGTAGATCTGATTTCCGTGATCATACTACTGAGGTCGTGGAACGACATACCCCTACCGGTCGGTCTCCGCCATCGGGGTAGACTATGACACGTAAATCCAAAAGCGGTGATCGAAGATGAAAGAGTTTGATCGAATCGGAACAATGGTCGGAATCCATGTCCGGATCGTAGATGCGATCTACGCTGAAAAATCATCGGCTCTACCGACTCATGAGGGCGCGCCTTCGATCCCCGCCCGCTATCCGACTAGCGGGGCCGCCGGCTTCGCCCTGTCATAGCGCGTTAGACGTCGTTGCGAGTTTCACAACACCAGTAGATAGCATATCTATGCATAACTTGTTTTTGCAGGAAGTTGTGAATGGTATGGTTCATATGCATGTGATGTATGTGTGTAATCCATACGTGATCTACGAATCACAGTTTTTGTCAGCCGGCTGGAGCCTAGGTGCTGTCATTTTATTATATAACGACATGCGTGTCGGATTCTCTATGTAATTAACTTTACTAAGCTAGTGTAGCTGTCTGGAGAATCCGGATGTCATGCAAGACGATGTACATGTCATCGACATGGAGTAAGACGGCAAGTGACAAGAGTTGGCACGAGTCGGATTACAGGCTTTATGGAGATGGAGGTCGCCATGAAGAGAGTCATGCCATTTCACATTATAATTGCTTTATTTTTTGTTATTGATATGTCTCTGTTTTACCTCTGTTAGATAGTCGATAAAAATCTAATCCCTCAAAGAAGGTCTAGTTGTTTTTCCTGCCAGTGTTTGCACCATCACAAGTCAGACATTTTTGGTAGTGGGCTCATAAAATTGAGGTGCTGCCAATTCTTTCAACTAAGTGGGTTCGAGTCGGACTCTTACAGCGGAAACACTCGGTAAGCTAGACGGGTCTATCACAACGGTTGTTGGACTTGGGGAAAAGTCGGACTGGAGCCGGGGCGTGTGATGCCACACACCCAACATGAGTCATATGATATGCAATTGACAAGGAGTTGTCTACCTAGATCACTTGGTGGGTAGTGGTGATGCTAAAGCTCACTAGCCGCTTGCTTATTTAGGATCCTGAATCACTAAGTAACCATAGGAGGGGTGTTGGTTCTAGTGGGAGCATAAACTATTAAAGTGTTTAATATGCCTGCTCTTTTATGAATACATGTCTTAAGTGTTTTGGATATTTCTGTTGTAGATCATGGCACCAAGTATCAGTCACTCTCATATATCCGGTTTTTCTTTGAGAACCATTCTTGAGAAAGATAAACCGAACGACACTAATTTTACCAACTGGTATCGAAATCTAAGAATTGTTCTCAAACAAGAAAAGAAGGACCATGTCGTGGGAATGACCACGGCAGACGCTGCAATCGGCAGCGAGTAGTAGAACGAAGGGCAAGGGCGGCCAGCCATCTGCGGTGCGAGATGAGGGTGGAGACACAGGGTTTTACCCAGGTTCGGACCCCCGGAGGGTAAAGACCTACTCCTGCTAGATTGTATTATGATGAAGGTACAATGGGGCGAGCTCGACGGCTAGGCGGCGAGTCGCTTGGGTGGATGGTGGAACGTATCCTCTACACGCCCTGTAGGGAGGTTTATATAGACTCACCCCCCTAGGGTTTGCATATCTCAACCGAATCAGTTAAGGTTTCGTTACTCGTTTAACCTAATCCGACAGGGCCTATCTCCCCGGGCCTTCAGCTTCAAATGCTTGGATCCACGCCAGGTCTTGATCCAGCCGCCGTCCTGCAGCCCACTCGCCAGTTCTCGGGGCCGGAAACATCCTGCTGGGTATACCGGTAGGCATATCCCCATCAAGAGTCCCCAGGCCGTGCCGATTGGGCGCAGGTGGTTGCCGCGATGGAGCATACAGGTCCAATGCGGACACCCAGTTGAATCGGTGGCGGGCTCCTGAATAAAGGAAAAAAACTAGTCATTCTGGTCGCAGCTCGGCGAACGGGCCGGCGAAATATTTAGTCACTATTGTAGTGATAAGGTCGCGAGTCGAATGGATGAAGTTGGACCGTCAGACGCAGTCAAAACTAGCCGTTGGAGTAATCCAACGGTAACTTTTGGCGTAATCACCGCGTAGTAACGGCTCCCTGATTTGGCGGGTAACAACTGCTATATAAAGGAAATGGTAGGCGATCGGAAAACCACCCTCTCGTCATTTCCTCCGATTTCGCGCATCTCCGTTTTCCTCCGCATCGCGATCCAACCGATCCAAAATCCTCCGACCTCCACGAACCTTTCCGCCAATGGCCCCCTCTGCCGAACCATGGGGCAGGTCCAAATGCACGAGAGCGCTACTGGCATCTTTCGAGGAAGCCGGGATCTCGCTGGTGGCGCAGGTGCGCATTCTCGAGAGGTGACTCCGGACCCGCGCGAGGGAGAATTCGTCTGCTTCACCAGCCACCTGGAGCGGGGGCTGGGATTTCCCACATCTCTCTTCTTCCGGCGCTTCTGCGCCTTCTACGGGATTCAGCCATCGGACCTGGGCCCGCACAGCATCGAGCAGCTCGCCATCTTTGTGGCGTTCTGCGAGTGCTACCTGGGCTGCAGGCCCTACTTCCCCCTGTGGCAAGATCTGTTCCACGGGAGGATTACTCGTGAAGAATCAGGAGGCCCAATGCTGGCGGCGGGTGGCCTGACGTTCCAGCTCAAGTCGAAAGCCTCCTTCTTCGACCTGATGCTACCTACCAAGGCGGCAAGCGAGTGGAAGAAGTCCTGGTTTTACGTCACCGAGGCGACTCCAGACGGCGAGGTTGCGATCCCAAGGTACTTCGCCGACCGGCCCGAACCACGCCGACTCCAAGTCGGCAAGCTCCCAACAGACCAGCGGATGGTCGTGGATGAGATGCTTCAAACCATCCGCGGCCTGAAGAAGAAGGGTCTTCAGACCATCAATTTGTACAACTGTTGGCTTGGGCGGCGACTCGTTCCCCTGGCCCGCCGTGACCATTACATGTACGAGTACACGGGCCGGGAAGACTCGACGAAATCCTGCCTCGCCGAGTGGATACTCGAGGACTACGTCCCAGCGTTGAAGAAGATCACCCAGGCGGTATACCTGGACGCGAAGGCTGGGGTCGCCCCCTACACCGCGAAGCATCCAGCCCCGACGGTAAGTCACTTTCTACCATTCGCAGTCGCAGTTGATGCTGTCGCGGTTATATTGATATTACTTCATGCTTGCTGCAGTTATTTCAAGTGGTGGAAGGGTGGCTTCCGCCCACGGATGACGAGAACTCGAGCTCGTCCATCCAATACGGGGGCGAGTCGCCTCCCACCAAGGGCGGAACCGAGAGCGACAGGAGCGACGATGACGACGAGTCCGAGGAAGAGGCCGCCCCACTGGTTCGCAAAACTCGCGGGCAGCGTCAGCGCGAACTCGAGGCGAGTAGAAGTCTTGAACGTCATGACGATGATGACGACGAGCTTCCCGAGCACACCTCGCATCGCGAGGCCACTCCGTCGAAAAATAAGAAGAAGAAGGAAGTGAAGGCCCCTCCGAAGAGGAAGACGAAGCCAGCGAGACAGGCATCTCCGCCTCGTTCGGCGAGTAGTTCCGACGCCACCAGCCTGGCCAGGGATGAAGCGCCACAGACGACGGCAGCACCGGATGCCACCGCCATTCTGAGTGAGGTACCTCTGGCCTTGATTCCTCCCCCATTCGCCCCAGTCTCTGGGTCGGGGGCTGTTCCAGCTGCAATCGCCTCCCCAGAGAGCTCTGCCGAAATCGCTTTGAGGCTCCTATCATGCTTCACAATGAAGAGGCCGTCCGTGTCTTGGGCGCATGACGTTCTGGAGATGGGCCTCAGTCAGAAACTGGGCCCCGAACTAGAGAAGCCGGCTAGCATCCGCACGGGGCTGCGGTTCATACCAGTCGCCAAGTGAGTTTTATTCTCCTGCCTTACTTTTCATTGTATTCGGACCACTTTGCTCATGTAACCAATTTGCAGGACTGGAGTTAAAAAGATAGGCCACCCGCCCGTGGCCAAAGTGCCGCCAGTCGTCGCCGAGGAGGACCCCTCTCGGAAGAGGAAGGCTGATGAGGTCGCTGCCCCTACGCATGCTGCCAAGAAGGCCAAGGGCGACGATGTCGTCACGGTGTCTGACGACACAACGATTGCTCCAAGTGATCCTGCGGCGCAGGCGGCCTTGACGATCAAGGAGGGTGCTTCCTCGCCTGGGATGGCCGAGCCGGCCTCTTTTGATGCTGGCGCATCCATCGCGACCTTTCCCCGCTTCATGGCCAGAGCGGCTACGGCGAGTGGTACCACGCCATCGAGCCGCGTACCTGGGGTCACCGAAACGGAGGTCGAGCAGCGTCGCGGGAACACTCCGGCTCTTCTCGCATCCGTGGACGCGCTACAGCTTCATGGCATGCTTGGCGCAGCCCTTCAGGTATGTCCAGTCCCCGAGGATCGGGCCACTGAATTCAAGTGGTCAGATTCTTTTGATGTTTTTTTTTTATTTCTCGCGCCACTGTCGTGGGAATAACCACGGCAGACGCTGCAATCGGCAGCGAGTAGTAGAACGAAGGGCAAGGGCGGCCAGCCATCTGTGGTGCGAGATGAGGGCGGAGACACAGGGTTTTACCCAGGTTCGGCCCCCCGGAGGGTAAAGACCTACTCCTGCTAGATTGTATTATGATGAAGGTACAATGGGGAGAGCTCGACGGCTAGGCGGCGAGTCGCTTGGGTGGATGGTGGAACGTATCCTCTACCTCGCTGGTATTGCGGCCAATTTGGCTCGCAAGGCATTCCTGCATGCACCGCTGGTAGGTCGCCCCGGCGTTCTTGAGGCCGAAGGTCATGGCGGTGTAGCAGAAGGCTCCGAATGGTGTGATGAACGCCGTCTTTTCCTCGTCCTCGACAGCCATTTTGATCTGGTTGTACCCAGAGTAGGCGTCGAGGAAACACAACTCGACCCAGCGGTGGAGTCGATTATTTGGTCGATCCACGGAGGAAATTGCTCCTTCGGCAAAGCTGTTTAAGTTTGTGTAGTCGATACACATCCTCCAGGTCCCATTTTTCTTCTCGACCAGGACTGGGTTTGGAGCCACTTGGAGTATTTGATTGGCCGGATGAAGCCTGCAGCGAGTAGACGCTACACCTCCTCGGCGATGGCTTGGCGGCGCTCTTCATTGAAGGGCTGCAGCGACTGCTTGACGGGTCGCACTTTGGGGTCGGCGTTGAGTTTGTGCTCAGCGAGTTCCCTAGGGAAACCAGGCATGTCAGAGGGCTTCCATGCGAAGATGTCCCTGTTCTCACGGAGGAACTCGATGAGCGCGCCTTCCTATGCTGGGCTCATGCCCATCCCGATCGTCACCGTCTGGCTAGAGTCACCCGGGACCAGCTCGATGGTGTGGGTGTGCGTCGTTTCCTCGAAGGCTGAGGTGTTGGCGCCCTCCGAAATGGGCTTCTTGAGTATGGTGGGGTCGTCGTTGTTGACCCGCCGCGTGCTGGCGAGCTTCGTCGCTGGTTGGCCTCTGCCGCGATGACGGCGTCGGAGAGTTCGGCTCCTTTGGCCTCGCACTCAGTGGCCATGTCAGGGTCGCCGTTGATGGTGATGACGCCGCACGGCCCAGGGAGCTTCATCATGTTGTATGCGTAGTGGGGCGCTGCCATGAACTTGGCGAACGCCTGGCGCCCCAGGACGCAGTGGTAGGGGCTGTCGAAGGGTACCAGCTCGAAGACGATCCGCTCCGTGCGGAAGTTTGCTGGTGTGCCGAAGGTGACTGGCAGCGTGACCTTGCCGATTGGGTACGCCTTCCGACCGGGGACGATGCCGTGGAACGTGGTGTAGGTCGTCTTGACCATCGACTGCGGGAGCCGCAGTCGCCTGAAGGTGTCCAGGTACAGGATGTTGATGGAGCTGCCGCCGTCCATCAAAGTCGTGGGGAGCCAGTAATATCCCACCTTGGGCTTGACCACCAGGGCGACTCGGCCTGGGTACTCGATGCGTGGCGAGTGGTTCTGGTGGCTCCAGGTGATGGGCTGCTCCGACCAGTTGAGGAACTGGGGAACGTCCACCTGGGCCACCGCATTGACGGTGACGGCGCAGGCGATGACCTTCTTCTCGCGCTTCATGTTCAAGCCTATGAAGGTGTGGAGCAAGCCGGCCACACTGCCGAATTTTCCGCCGTTTGGCGGGTTGTTGTCAGGGTCCTCCCGTGCTCGCCGTGCCTTCTCGATCTCCTTGAGAGAGTGGCAGTCGGTGGTCATGTGCGTGGCGGGCTTCCCTTCCCTGTTGTGAAACGCACAAGGCTAGTTAAGGAGGGCCGCGGGGTCGAACCTTGGTTTCGCCTTGTAGTTGCCGCCGTCGCGGCGTTGTCCTCCGTCACGGCGGAAGCTCTTGGGCTCGCGCTGCGCGTGCCCAGCATTGGCGACGAAGTCGACTCACCCGTCACTGCGGCGCTTGCCGGTGAGGCGAGTGTTGTTGTAGCGTAGGTCGGACCGTCGTCCGTTGTTGTTGCCGTTCGTGCGGCGTTGACCTCCCGACTCGTCGTCGGTTTCCTGGTTGGGGTCTTCCTCCGCGTATCTTTTGGCAATCTCGAGGAGGTCCGGTATGTTGTCGAGTGTGCGATATGCTCGTTTGAGCTTGGCGACCAAGGGCTCGTAGCGGCACGAGGTCTTGAAGCAGTGGATCGCGGTGTCCGGGTGGATGCCGGCCGCGTTGTACCATAGCTCTTGCCACTGTTGGACCCAGCTTCAGGTCGACTCGCGGGGTCCCTGGATGCATCGCTCCAGGTCCTCGATGGTGGTGGCGCGGATGTAGGAACCCTCGAAGTGCCTCACAAAGGCATCGCGCATCTCTTCCCAGGAGTCGATGCTATCCGGGGGGAGAGTGTTGATCCATCGCCGACGCTCCTCCATCATCGGGGAAGGTAGCGGCGGCTAGCAGGTCGGTGTGGCTGCGATCCCCATCTCCATGAGGTAGGTGTCCAGCCACGGAGGGTTGTGCGAAGGCGGGTCGATTTTCTATTTCCTTCGGTGCTTTGAAGTTCGCCGGGTATTTTTCGCCTCGGATCATCGGTCCGAAGCACCGGGGCCCGAGTGGCGTTAGCGACCCCATCGGCTCGCCATCGCGGAGATTGGTTAGGGTGTGTCGCAGGTCGTCGGGCTGGCGTGCGTGCCAGTTTTGGTTGTTGATGATGTGGGTGCGGGCGTTGATGGGCTGACCGTTGGCGGCGACGAAGCTGGTCGCTGGCCTAGGGTCATTGGTGGAGAGTACCGCGTTCGCGGGTCGGTGTTGGAGCTGCAGTGGTTCGGGTGGCGGGCAGTTGATGGTGTTTGCCGCCAATGGACGGCTGCTTGAGGCCGCCCTGCTGCCCGACGAACGCGAGTACATCCGGCCCTGTGAGTCGATGCCTGCGTTTTGTTGCTCGACCGCCTTTGCGAGAAGGGCCTTGACGTACTGGATCTGTAGGGCGCCTTCACCGGTGGCCGTGATGTTGTCGGCCGCTGCTCAGCCCGCCACGAGGTTGTCCATCGGGGTGGAGAATAGTGGTAGGCCGTTCGCGTCTCGCTCCCGTGAGGAGACCACAATCCGCGGCTGGTCCCTAGGGGGTGAGCGGTTGGGTGGAGGTGGGGAGCCGTTCTCCGTCGACCCTGGCAGGGGCCGGGCGCTTCCTCCGGGTGGCGCGTTCTCGCAGATCGTGCGCTCGGCCATGCGGGCCGGGTCGTTCTCGTCGTCGAAGTTCAGGGCGTGCCCCTGGACGGTGGGGTTCAAGCGCGACCTGATTCGCTGCTGGTGGTAACGTGATAGCTCCTGCGCCGTCACCTGCTCGAGGCGAAATTTTTTGCGCTCGGCTTGCTCCTTGCGGACTGCCTCCGCCAGCTTTAGGCGGAGTTCCTCGACCTCCGTTGCCGTGGCGTTGGGAGGGATCGGGGTGGAGAAAGGATCCTCCGGCGGATCGGTGCCAGTCGCCATGTAGGTCGCGGCGTGGCGACCGGTCCCGTCGCGGATATCAGCAGAGTTTTCCGACCCGGAGTCGAAGTCGAAGATCCCAAGAATGGAGGGATCCTCGAAGTCTCCCACGTTGGAGACCTGGGTGATGGAGCCCGCGGGCGAAGCCGCGGTGATGAACCCGGCGAGTGACGCCGGAGTCGCCGAGTCGGCGTCGTCGTTGAGGGCCGCGTCTTCCGCGGACGCGGTGTTTTCGGCCACGCCGCTATGGGCTGAGTTGTACTCGGAGGCGAGGCAATGGATCGTGCGGACCTGGCTCTCGGAGAGCCGGTCGCGTGGCGGCGACTCACGGATGCGAGCCGAGTCCTCCGAGACGATGACATCTGTGAGGCCGACGAAGAGGCTGATCGTGCCGACTGGCAAGATCATGTTGTGTGTGACGGGTCGCGCCGCCGGGACGTAGCTGCTCGGCAAGATCTGGAGCATCTCGCCGATCGCTGTCATGCGGCCGGTGGCGACCGACTCGTTGATGGGAAGATTGGATCTCGCCGCAGAACACCGGCCAGACCGGCCAGGCCCCACGGTGGGCGCCACTGTCGTGGGAATGACCACGGCAGACGCTACAATCGGCAGCGAGTAGTAGAACGAAGGGCAAGGGCGGCCAGCCATCTGCGGTGCGAGATGAGGGCGGAGACACAGGGTTTTACCCAGGTTCGGCCCCCGGAGGGTAAAGACCTACTCCTGCTAGATTGTATTATGATGAAGGTACAATGGGGCGAACTCGACGGCTAGGCGGCGAGTCGCTTGCGTGGATGGTGGAACATATCCTCTACACGCCCTATAGGGAGGTTTATATAGACTCTGATGGAGGGTTTGACCTCTTGGGTGCCCGACCTTCACGGATCTCGTGGTCAAATCGATGGGAAAGCGAGGGGAAAGGGAGAAGGTAGCGGAAGCGAACACACACCTCGCGAAGAACACGATGAACACACGCAAAATTCACACGATACAAGGCCGATTTCTCCCGAACGGCGGCCACCGGTCCGATAGAATCCTCGCAAGGAAATATCGGTCAACGTGCTCCCTCAAATCCACATCGGAGAGGGAAGAACACCTTGGGGAGGGTCTTGACAACTTGGAGACGAGACATGAACTCCAAGGCCTTATTCAACGATGGATGCGTGATGCAAAGTCCAATCGAGGTTGGTGACGATAGTCAGTCCCCTTGGTAAAGGGGATGAGGCAAAACTAGAGATTCCACAATGGGGGTTTTCTTTAGTCTATCATCTATGCCTAAGGGATACATGAGGGGTGGGGGCTCTATTTATAGGCCAGCCACTAAACAAGGGTAGTTTGGGGATAAACTAGGCGAATAGGTAAGTAAAGGGGAATACATGGGCTGTGGCCCAACTGAAAGTGTATGACAGACATGACCGGTAGTACCGGACTTAGGACCGGTAGTACCGCTATAGCACCGGTAGTACCGCTTGCGGTCTTGGAGCATCCGTTGGAGCCATCAGTAGCGAGCGGTAGAAGGGGGCGGTAGTACCGCTGACCGGTAGTACCGGTTCCGACAACCGGTAGTACCGCCTAGACCTGGCAGCTATCGACCTGTCTTCTTCCGTCTCCTCTTCCAAGCCTCCGTCTTGTCGGGCTTGATGTTCCGGGCTTCCTCCCTTGCCTCCGTACTGGTCGGTGTGAACCTATCATGCATATGTGACGGAGTATGAAGTAGCATGCCATTCACTAGGGTAGGAAGTGGGCCCGCATAGAGGAACAGATTCACCTTTGGAGTCCATGACGACTTGGCATAAGTTGGAGACCTTGATGTAGTAACGACCGTAGGTCGGGCTGCATCATCTCCCCTCCCTTCAAAAAGAGTCGTCCTCGACTCTCCATGTTCATCACGAAGTAGAAGAGGTCGAAGGACATCCTTGATCCTGGGGTTCACCATATAGTCGTCCTCGGGGATATTGACTTGACAACACTTCAATGTTCCTTCACCTTCCATGAAGCCTACAAAGCTCACGACAAAAGCGAAGCAACACTCAAAGCATAGCCAATTCATGAAGATTATAGCATGAGTCCTCAAGTAGAAGGAAGTCACCTTAGCTTGTAGATATAGCTCAAAGAAGTGTAGCCATAGGTAACTCTTTTCGGTTCTTCTTGTCAACATATAGTCCATAGAGGTTGACGTGTATGCATTTGTACCTTCATACAACAAAGACCAAGCAACATATGTTTGTGTGTGATAGAGGAGCATGTCATTTGTGGCATGTCCATTCTTGTTCACAACACGATTAGCACAACTCGAGTATAGCAAACGGGATGCATATGCAAGGTCAATGTGCATGGAAATCGTTTGAACATCATCCAAAGGTGGAAACTCAAAAACTCCATATAACATAGAAGTGGGGCATTCAAAGCATTGGATCCAAATTTCAAACAACATCTTTGATGCCATACTAGGAGAATTTGGCAAAAACACACAAGGAAGAATGCCCAAAGCAACAACAATATGTGTGCAAACCAACCATTGGAAAGAGAAATTGTTTGACACGTTGGATGTCACACACAAATCATCGAAAGCAAATATCATGGGAATATGAGTATCCCAAGCGGAAGCAAAAGCAATATATTTGCAAACAAACCAAATGAAAGAGCAAGTGGTCCTTATGTTTGTTGCAACAACAAGACGAGATTCTTGGAAGCTCTCGTGACAATACATGCTCTTAATGGAATTGTGGTTGCACCCAAAACATCGGAAAGAGAAAATGTTCAAAATTTTTGTTGCAACACACAAAGCATCATTATCTAAAAGCGAAGAAACATGAATGTCACAAGGGAAGATAATACCATTAACATGCTTGCAATCAAACCATAGGAAAGAGCAATTTGTCAACATGAAAGATGCAAAGCATGCAAAAGGTATCAGAGCTGGGTTCGATCTTGAACTCACTTGTGGGATGCTCTCAAGAGCTCTTTTGGTCAACTCGTGCTCAACCGAGGTTGACATGATAGTGCGGGTACCTACACACATCATATGTAAAAGGAAGAACGTGTGTGCATGGTAGAGATACGCATCATCCATCATGACGTATCTCTTCTTGTGCACATCACCATTAATGTCAATCAAGTATGAAATAGATGCATGGTGAGTATGCAAGTGGGGAACATGCTTATCATGGCAATCATCAAAATCTCCAAAAATTGAGAAAGCTATGGGGGCCATCTCATTAGAACACATATGATCAATATTGTTGCAAGCAAAACAAGTGAAATAGCAAGCATTCATCTTATCGCAAGCAACGGGAGAAATTGAATGACTAGCATGACAAGGAAAGTCCAAAGCAATTGGAGGATACACACAAGATGCATAGCATGGCATGTTTATGGCAATGATATCGCAATCAAACAATTCCACATGATCAATATTATGCAAAGGCAAAGCATCACATGGGAATGTGGATGAAGCATATGTAATGTCACAAGTATCATCCATAGCATGCATATCCTCACAATTCATCATGTCCCCTGGTGGGATCATGGCATCATCAACACCCTTATTGGTACCTTGGTCATACCTCTCATATGAAGTGGGTGTTGTGGAAGTAGTGGCCTCCTTGTGGACGACTTCATCTTCTTGATGTATCCATGGCATAGCATCTACCATGTACATCTTCTCCATTCGAGGCATCATTGCTTCATAGCATCTGGCATCTTCATCCATGGAACCTAGCACAACACAAGAGAACACACTAGAGGTAGAGGGTAAGTTGTTAGAATTCGAAATGGTCTCACTTGACCTATCAACTACCACTCTCAACTCACTAGGAGTATGACTCATGCCCTCCAAGTGGAAGCACTCAATCTCACATAAGGTGGAGTCACTCATCTCACTCTTGTTCTCACTCAAGTGGGCTAAGTGGCTCTCATACTCACATGGGATTGGTACCACATCATCACTCAAGCATATGGGGGTAGGCTCGGTTTCCTCAACTCCATGCGCCTCCTTTGGTGAAGGGAAAATCCCATGCTCACCATTCTTGACCTTGTCGCCTTCAAGGTTGGATGGCATAAGGTGGGCATCATCGCTCTCCTCCATGGTCGAAGGGAAAATCCCATGCTCGACCGTCTCGTGGCCATCGCGTAGTAGTGGTGGAGGTAGGCTCTTGCTATCCAACTTGGCGAAGTAGAGGTCTTCATTTTCCTTGTTCATGAGGTCTTCAAATGCAAGCGTAGTCGTTGAAGCTTGATGGCGTGGACGAAGGCTTGCTCTTGGTGCCATTTTGGTGGTGGCACAAGAAGTTGAAGGTGCCTTGTGATGGTGTCGACGGAGGTCATTGGCGTGCCTTGCCGATGGTTGATGTAGGTGGCGCACTTGGTCATCCATATGACGCTCACGACGATGGCCCTTGACCTTGGCACTCTTCCTTGTAAGTTTTTCTAATGAGCGCAAAGCATCATTAGTCTTGGCGACCATCCTCATGTTTTTGTCGAAGTCGTTGTCCATGTCCTTCTTGAAGTTGTGGAGGTCGCTTTGGAACTTGTCCATTTGATGATGGACCTTGGCGCACTCAAGTTGGAGGCTCCGTCTTGGTCGGTGCGACTTGAGGAGCTTGTCATTGTCGTTCTTGAAGTCGTCCATGCTTGGGGAGTCATTGTTGTTGTAGTACTCCATATCACCCAAGCATGTGGAGCCATTGTTGGTGTAGTGCTCCATCATGTTATCCATGCTTGTGGAGACATATGCATGGTGGCTCATCATGGATTCTTCATGGAAATCATCCTCGGTCCCGGAGTCCCTAGAAATGCTTCACAAGACCAAGCGGTGTATATGGAAGTGGTAGAGGGTGTTAGGGATACAACGTCGAACCTTACTTTACCTTGGAAGATCGTATCGTGCAAGTGGCCGCACTTGAGAGCAATAAACCAAGCAAAGTGAAGTTCACGTGGAACACCAAAACCAACTACCAACAAAAAAACAAACACACACAAGGCCTATGGTGGATAGGTATGGAAAGTGGCATGTCAACAACCAATCCGAAATCAAGATGTTGTATTGGCAAGTAAAGAACCACAATGATCACCAAGCAAACAAGTCAATCCACAAGATAGGAAATATGTACAAGGAAACACACACGGTGGGATAAATGGGACTTGTGCGACGGAGAAAGTGAGCTAAGAACCAAATGATTACCTAGCGAAGACTATAAGCTTGTGTCACACAAGTACAAGGAGAGACGCTAGTTCGATTGCACAAAATTGGTGGGCTACAAGATATGCACAATAAGTACCACCTATATGATGTTCATCGAGCTTGCGCTTCCTATTCTATGAGGCACATGTATATTTCTTTTTTTTCTTTTTCTTTTTCTATTTTTTTTCTTTTTCTTTTTCACTCTTTTATTTTCTTTTTCTTTTCACTTGCCTCTTCCTTGTGCCAACAACTATACAAGATAACTATATGAGATAGCGCTCACAATGTTTGCTCGGAATCTACAAGGTATCAAATGTGCATAGCCCAAGCAATCATAAGAGGAACTAGTCTCAATAGGTGTTTGTTGCTCGCAAAGATAGTGGGGTTCACAAAGGAATGCAAGTGGGGAGAAGTCGCGGAATGTTTATACCTTTCGTCGACGATCTTCACCCTTTATTGTTGGATTCTGCCTTTCTCACGGAATTTGGATGGAGTAGATAGCATGAACAACATGGATGGTGATGTAGAGATCCTTATCCTCTTCGAAACGAGCTAAAGAACACCAAAATCCAAGTTCGAATGCAAAAGTTATGCTCAAAACGGTGAGGGGCTGAAATCTGGGAATCTGTTTTTCTGTCAAGATCTTTGGGGTAGTACCGCTTGGATGAGAGGTAGTACCGGTTGTGAGCGGTAGTACCGGTTTTTGGGACCGGTAGTACCGCTTGGACCTGGGACGCCCAGATTTGACGCGTTTTCGCGATTTTGGGGCGATTTGGGCGGAAAATCTTCAAGAAAAACACCAAATCGAAGGGGGAAATCAAGGAATTAGGCTATGGGAACGCAAAGGAAGGTAGATCAACAAGTTTAGCAAGTAATCCACGGATCAAAACCTACCAAAACGCACTCAAATGACAGATCGATCCAAAACACGAATTGGGGCTATTTTGGTGGAATTTTCGAATTTATGGGGAAAAGACCAAATCGATGAGAAATCCGTGGCAACCAAAAGCTGCTGATACCAGATGATGGAAGGTTTGACCTCTTGGGTGCCCGATCTTCACGGATCTCGTGGTCAAATCGATGGGAAAGCGAGGGGAAAGGGAGAAGGTAGCGGAAGCGAACACACACCTCGCGAAGAACACGATGAACACACGCAAAACTCACACGATACAAGGCCGATTGCTCCCGAACGGCGGCCACCGGTCCGATAGAATCCTCGCAAGGAAAGATCGGTCAACGTGCTCCCTCAAATCCACATCGGAGAGGGAAGAACACCTTGGGGAGGGTCTTGACAACTTGGAGACGAGACATGAACTCCAAGGCCTTGTTCAATGATGGATGCGTGATGCAAAGTCCAATCGAGGTTGGTGACGATAGTCGGTCCCCTTGGTAAAGGGGATGAGGCAAAACTAGAGATTCCACAATGGGGGTTTTCTTTAGTCTATCATCTATGCCTAAGGGATACATGAGGGGTGGGGCTCTATTTATAGGCCAGCCACTAAACAAGGGTAGTTTGGGGATAAACTAGGCGAATAGGTAAGTAAAGGGTAATACATGGGCTGTGGCCCAACTGGTGCGCGCAGGCAGACATGACCGGTAGTACCGGACTTAGGACCGGTAGTACCGGTCATCACCGGTAGTACCGCTATAGCACCGGTAGTACCGCTTGCGGTCTTGGAGCATCCGTTGGAGCCGTCAGTAGCGAGCGGTAGAAGGGGGCGGTAGTACCGCTGACCGGTAGTACCGGTTCCGACAACCGGTAGTACCGCCTGGACCTGGCAGCTATCGACATGTCTTCTTCCGTCTCCTCTTCCAAGCCTCCGTCTTGTCGGGCTTGATGTTCCGGGCTTCCTCCCTTGCCTCCGTACTGGTCGGTGTGAACCTATCATGCATATGTGACGGAGTATGAAGTAGCATGCCATTCACTAGGGTAGGAAGTGGGCTCGCATAGAGGAACAGATTCACCTTTGGAGTCCATGACGACTTGGCATAAGTTGGAGACCTTGATGTAGTAACGACCGTAGGTCGGGCTGCATCAGACTCACCCCCCTAGGGTTTACATATCTCAACCGAATCAGTTAAGGTTTTGGTACTCGTTTAACCTAATCCGACTGGGCCTTCAGCTTCCAGTCGCTTGGATCCACGCCAGGTCTTGATCCAGTCGCCGTCCTGCAAGCCCACTCGCCAGTTCCTGGGCCAGTCGGAAACGTCCTGCTTGGTATACCCCGGTAGGCATATCCCCATCAGACCATGTCCTAGACAACCCATTTCCAGATGAGCCAAATGAGAATGCAACTGTCGCTGCCACCAATGCCTACCGTCGGGCTAAGGATGAGTTCACAGATATTAGCTATCTTATGCTTGCTCACATGGAACCAGACTTGCAAAAGAAGTTCAAGAATGTTGAGGCCTACAATATGATCGATTTTGAGTATGTTCCAGTCTCAGGCGAAGACTGAGAGGTATCAAGTCTCTCAGGCTTTGTTGAGTTGCAAGCTTAAGGATGGTGATCCACTGAGTCTGCATGTGATCAAAATGGTTGGTTATGTGCAGTCTCTCGAGAGGCTTGGCCACCCCATTAGCGAAGAGTTTGCTACGGATATAATTCTGAACTCTCTTCCTAGTGCATATGGGCATTTCATTTCGAACTACCACATGCATGGTATGGATAAGAAGCTCACTGAATTACATGGGATGCTCAAGCAGGCAGAGGCGGATGTCAAGAAGGGCGCCAGTCAAGTGTTGATGGTGCAGAATAAGGATAAGTTTAAGAAGATTTCTTGGACGAAGATAAAGGCTAAGTCGGGAAGAAAGCAAGCTCAGGACCCGGTCCCAAGTGCTTCCTCAGGGACTAAGACATCTCCTTCATCCGGATCCACTTGCTTCTACTGCAAGGCGGATGACCACTGGAAGAGGAACTGCAGCAAGTATTTGGCTGATAAAGCCAAGAGTGGAGGTATGACTTCCGACTCAGGTACACTTGTTTGCAATGTTATAGACAGCTATCTTGCAGATGCACCTAATAGTTCTTGGGTATATGATACCGGATCAGTTATTCACATCTGCAACTCGTTGCAGGGACTGGTAAGAACTAGGAGAGTAGCAAGAGGCAAGGTTTATATTCGAGTCGGCAACAAAGCAAGAGTTGCTGCGTTGGAAGTCGGCACGATGCAACTTCATTTACCTTCCAGATTCATTATGGAACTGAATAATTGTTATTATGTTCTAGTGCTCAGTCGAAACATTATTTCTGCTTCATGTTTAATGAGTCAAGGCTATGAGTCGAATATCAAGAATAATGGTTGTTCTTTGTATTAGAATGATATGTTTCACGACTTTGCATCCATCCAGGACGGGTTATTCATTTTTAATCTTGATGGTGAGTCGGTTTATAACATAAATGTTAAAAGGTTAAAACCAAATGATCTGAATATGACTTACTTTTAGCACTGTCAGCTTAGTCATATAAGTTGGAAACGCACGAAGAAGCTTCATGTTGATGGACTCCTAACTTCATTCGACTTGGAGTCGTTCGAGACATGCGAATCTTGCCTACTTGGCAAAATGACAAAGACAGCTTTTGCAAAGAGTTGTGAAAGGGCGTCCGACTTGTTGGGACTAGTACATAGTGATATATGTGGACCAATGAGCATGACAGCCATAGGTGGTTATGAGTACTTCATTACCTTCACTGATGATTTGAGTAGGTATGGATATATCTACTTGATGAAACATAAGTCGGAAGCCTTTGAAAAGTTCAAAGAATTCTAGAATGAAGCACAGAATCAACTCGGCAAGAAAATAAAGTTTCTTTGGTCGGACCGAGGAGGCGAGTACATGAGCCATGAGTTTAATGACCATCTGAAAAGTTGTGGAATAGTTCCTCAACTTACTCCGCCAGGAAAGCCACAAAGGAACGGTGTTTCGGAAAGATAGAATTGGACCTTGTTGGACGTGGTACGATCAATGATGAGTCGAACAGATCTGCCTTTATCATTTTGGGGTTATTGTCTAGAAACATCGACGTTCACACTAAATAGAGTACCATCAAAGTCCGAGTTTGTCTTTTCTTAAGATTTGTGGTTGTGAAGCATTTGTCAAGCGACTTCAGTCGGACAAGCTTACAGCCAAGTAGGATAAGTGTATTTGAAGGGAATATGCCCGAGAGGCAATAATAAAGTGGTTATTATCGTATTCCTTGTTTATGATAAATATTTATTTTACATGCTATAATTGTATTAATACGGAAACATTAATACATGTGTGTTTAATAAAACAAAATGAAGTTCCTAGTTATGCCTCTCTCATAAACTAGCTCCTTGATTAACAAGATGATCAAAGGTTTCCTGATCATGGACATTGGATGTTGTTAATAACAAGGTCACAACATTAATGTACTGGTGTGATGAACATTCATCCGAGAACATTAATGTACTTCGGATGAATGTTCGTAATGTTCTCGGACTAGCGAGATATATGTTCTCGGTGGCTATTCGGCAAGAAAGAGTTGTGCTTCCGCTGCACCGTTGGAGCGAAGAGGCGGAGGTTGCTCGGTGTCTTGTACGTGTGTGCGAGCACGGATGCGCTGCTGTTTTGTTGCGCTATGAGTTCCTCTCGATATTGAGATCGGCAAGAGATCGTCTACATCAACAACGAGTTTGGACTCGTTAAGCTTTGTCGGTCTTCAAGGGTATGTTCTCTACGGATGTATATACGCCCGTTGCTTGTATCTAGTAGATAGGTCTTGGTACATAGTTGTTCCCATCGTAGGAAATTTTTTGTTTTCTATGCTACGAATCCTACAGTGGTATTAGAGCTGGATCTATGCGTAGATGATTTGCACGGTTAGTACACATATGAGTATGTGGGCGATGATGATCATTTTATTGCTTCTTAGTTATAATTTGGATATTGGTGGCATAGTGGGATGAAGCGCCCTGGACAAACTTTACATGACCTCGCACATGAGACATGTTCCACACTTGACATGCAACTAGTTTTGCATAAGTGGCTAGCGGGTGTCTGTCTCTCCTACTATAGTCAATATCTAATTTGCAATGAGTTGTCAACAATTTGGTTATCCTCGTTGTGGTTCATGTTAGTAGGTACGAACGGTTCTATCTTCGAAAGCCCGAAGCCACGTAAAACTTGCAATGGATAAATTAGAGGCGTCTAGTTTAGATTGTTGTTGGGCTAGTGTTATGATATGGTGATGTTGTAAGTAGAAGTATAAGATTATACTCTTACAACACACATAACGTGTAAGTTCCATAGACCTTGGCCTTACACATAGAGGTATGATAGAGATCATACCACGGTGAACATGATGGAGATCATATGCGGGAACCATATCATTTCACTTACAAACATGTGATGTTTGATTGCATCTTATATTGCTTGTTTGGCGTTTTATTAGCATAATAATTTGATCCCTCATTTAGATATCAAGATAAAAATGTGTTCTTCCTTAGGTATGCACCCACAATGTTTCGTCGCTTCAAGACATCACGTGATGATCGGGTGTACTTGAATCCACAAGCATATCTCGTGTGTAAGACAGTTACACATGCGAATACTAAGGTTCTTACATGGCGAGCCTAGCATGTATAGACATGGCCTCGGAACACGGACCGAAAGGTTAAGCATGAGTCATATGTTTTTATATGATGACCATATGGATGCTCGCCTTTGAAGCTACACCAACTCACATGATGATCGGACTTGGTGTAGTGGATTTGGTTCATGTAATCACCAAAAAGACACGAGGGATGTCGTTTTTGAGTGGGAGTTCATTTCTATTTTGGATTAGTAAAACTCAATTTATCATAAATTAAATCAAAGTGAATTTTCATAATTTGTTGTAGTCATTGGCATTCGTTCACCACCTAATGCATAGTTGTAATTGAGATAATAGAACTATAGAATTCTGGATATATACTTTACGAACTGGTATCGTATTGTGTTGAGTGTCAATCTAAAGTTTAAAGTCCTGTTGCAAACTTTCAGTAAACTCTATTTACTCCATGAAATTTGATAATTAGTATTAAATCGAGAGTAACAATTCCAGTGTTAGTATCTTAAGTATCATGTTTGCCTCCATGATTCTTGATTGTTTTAATATCAAGTTTATCTAGGAGCTGAAAGAATTGTTTTAGAAACCATCATGTGTGACAGATATAACGATATCTGAAATGATGTTTTGGTTGCAATATGATAGAGTATAACATATGTTCTCATATTGGATGAGAATTTGCAAAGGTTGGAGATGCTAGACATCCTAATCATCTAAAAGTGTTTTGGAAAGTAATGTTATACTCATGATTCGCCTTTATAAGCTACAGTAGCTTGATCATGAAATTCGTCATGATAAGGATGAATATAAGATGTATGAAAAGTGTTTACTACACTAAAAGATTACTAAAGAATGGATTTTGAAAGAACGCCGATCATTTGATGATGGTGATCTACTTCAACGTGTGAGTCCAAAGGTATTATTATTTGAATATACATGCTTTGGACTATGTGTCATGTATATGGAACCACTATTGATGTTGATAGATTCTTTTAAAAGGAAAAGGAAATGCTGAAAGAGAATCTATAAAATATATTTGGCAGAAAAGAAAAGATTTGAAATATCCAATTTAGGTATATGGACGATATACATGTTATGGTTGTATTCTTTGCTTGTTAAACAATGTGGTTCTTGGGTATTGGATACCGAATTGGTTGGTATGAAATTTTCATACAGAACGATGCAATTCATGAACCACAATGTCCTAAGTAACTAGAAAGAGAATATGTGATGATGTTCATCGAAAATAAACAAACCGTTGTTTGTATTTCTCGTTGACATCAAAGCTTGCCTTCAAGATTTGTTTTAATTATTTATTTAAATCAGGTATTATGAGAACAAAGATTGTTGAAATAATTACCGTATTCCATATAAGATGGATGATTTACAAATCTAGTTGGAGAAATCACATCCATAAAAACTAATGCTAAAATGTCGCAAGACAAATGATTGAAAGATCACTTACGAAGTGACATCGCTGTTTAAATTATATTGGAAAGAAAACATGAAGAATCTCCATATTCATGTATTTTTGGAGTATTTGATTTGATCAAATGACGCTTGTAAGACTTTCCTCGGGATAATTAAAACTTCGCTCAAAGGCCAAAGAAGAACAATCGACTAAATTATTGGAATTTATACATATCAATGTATGTAGTCCATTATGTGTAGTCGTAAGTGATGGACTTCAACTTCATATGCTTTCTCTGGAAATTTGAGTGAATATTCACTTAATGAGAAAGAAGTATGAAATATTTGAAAAACGTTTCAAAGACTTTCAAGATGAAGTGGAAAATCATTGTAACAAGAAAATAAATGATTTATGATTTTATCATAAAGGGATTTATTTGAGTTACAAGTGTAACAAGAAAAATAAATGAATTATGATTTATCATAAAGGGATTTATTTGAGTTACAAGTTTAGCAAAACACCTAGATTTACATCTCCTGAAACACCATAGGATTATGGAGTGTTTGAGATTTGTAATGAAACCTTGTGTGACATGGTTGGATCAAAGGTGTTATTTATAAAACTGCCATTATGTTTTAAAAAGATTAATGCTTTAGAGACTACCGCTTTTACACTGAAAAGAGCTCCATCTTGATCCGTTGAAATGACACCATATGAGTTATGGTTTGGGGTAAAACCCAAGTTGTCATTTCTTAAATTTTGATATGCTAAACATAAGTAAGATGTTTACAACCGAAGTCGGATGAGCATGTCTTTGTAGGTTATTTCGAATAACATTGGGTATTCCTCCATAACACCAAGGACAAAAGGGTTTGTCGCTTGAAACATGAAGTTTCTTGAAAAAGAAGTTTTTTCATAAAAAGTTAAGTGGGAGGACAAGAACTTTGATAAGGTTAATGAACCTTAGCTATACGTGCTGAGTTGCGCAGCACCGGAAAATGTTCCGGAGGCAGGCAGGCAGAATGCTCATGGCTCATGTGCATCAAAGGTTGCGGTCACGGAGGTCTAAGTTCCTATTGAACCAAGTAGGTCGGATAAACAATCAAATGTTGAGATTTGAGAGTAAATCATTATTTGATAATGATTAACTGACTACATGCAAATAAGCGATGATGGGCCCTGACTCTGTCAAATGGCTTGAAGCCATAAAATCTGTGATAGTTCCATACACGAGAAATCAAGTTTTGAACTTGGAAGACCCTCCGGAAAGGTGTAAAAACCTATCGGTCGTATTTGGATCTACAAAGAAACAGACATGGATGTTTCACATCCATGAAATATTCGACATGTCGTAAAGTATTTTATGACAATGTTCAAGGAGTTGACTATGACAAGTTTGATCTTTCATAGCGATATTTAGTCTGGACGGATTAAAGTAGCAACCACTACATATAATTTGGTATATGGTAGATGAATAAACAAAACAAAATTCTTCTAATAGAATGGTTACCTAGGACGTGTACAAGACACGGTCCAAAGGGTTTTGTTAAATTCAAAGGATGTTAAAAGGGCATGCAAACTTCAATGGTTGAAGTAAGCATCGCGGAGTTGGAATCTTCACCGTGATGGAAAAGGATTTTTTCATTTGCAGATGATGAAGATGCTTGCATTTGCAAGAAATTAAGTGGGAGCGCTGAGACATATTTCGAATACATTATGTGGATGACATCTTGTTGATTAGAAATGATGTATCTTTTATTGACAAAGGTTAAGAATTTATTTTTATGAAAGATTTAGGCAAAACACGAATATTTAGCATGAATGTCTATAGTGGATAGACTGTGATGCTAATATGGTTGTGCAAAATGTACATATATGAGATATTGAAGGAGTTCAATATAGAAAATACAAGAAACAGTTCTTGTCGCATGGAAAGGAATTGAATCAAGATTCAAGTGTATCGACAGTTGATAAGTGAAACAAGATTCAAGTGCTTTGACATTTGATGAGTGAAATCACGAGAATGTTTTGATCAATCATACCATGATATGTACACATCCAGATATGTCCTATGCTCTAAGTGTTATGAGCATATACCAGAATGAATCATAAAATGATCATTGAACAATAGTAAGGAAATTCTTATGATCTTTTGGAAGAACTAAGAATATATTTGTGTAGAGGTGACAAACATTTACAAATAGTTCATTGTAAAGCGTTACATTTATACTTGTTTTGTCACAAGATACAAATTAAGTTTATCTCAATTTAAACTATGGGTGGCACAATGTTATGGAAAGGAGATTCCATGATGGATTTGGATGAATTCCAAAGTTAAGACATTGTGACGAATACTACAACAAAAGGCTAAGTATATGACTGCTATAGTAGCAGCAAAGAGGGAATTTGTGTCAAGTAGTTTGTTATCAAATTAAGGTGTGGTTCGCAACAGGCTAACACTAAAGGTATATTGTACGACAATAGTATCGACATGATTTAACCCCAAGGAACTAAAGGTCTCACCAAAAGACCAAATTTATACAATGCCATCTCATTGGAGAATGAGTGATGCGTGAAGATGTAAAGACATGCAAATACACATGGACCTGAAAGCGTTAGATCCGTAGATTATGTTAACCACTTGCAATCGCGTATATGCAACACCAGAAAGCCATAGGTGTTCAATACGCAAAGTTTTCAAACTAGATTATTGTCTCTAGTGCAAGTGGGAGACTGAAGGGAATATGCCCGAGAGGCAATAATAAAGTGGTCATAATCGTATCCCTTGTTTATGATAAATGTTTATTTTACATGCTATAATTGTATTAATACAGAAATGTTAATACATGTGTGTTTAATAAACAAAAGGAATTTCCTAGTTATCCCTCTCTCATAAACTAGCTCGTTAATTAACAAGATGATCAACGGTTTCCTGATCATGGACATTGGATGTTGTTAACAACGAGGTCACAACATTAATGTAATGGTGTGATGAACATTCATCCGATGTATAGCATTATGATCAAAGTCATTGAGTTTATATTGCTATAACAACTTACGAAGTGATCCTAATCCTTAGACCATCAGATCATGTCAATCACTAACACCGGAAGAGTTTCTTGATAACATCAAATCTCACACCATAACTTGGTGATTATAAAGATGGGTTCAGAACTACAAAAGTGTTATGTTGAGGCCCATGGATAGAGAATGGAATTTGTTCATCCCGATGACGGATAGATATGCTCTGGGCCCTCTCGCTGATATCACATTGATTAGCTTGCAAGCAAGTGATTTGATCACTAGAATGTTATATCACGAGAACAAGAAAAGAGTGCATGTCGGTAACGAGATCAAACTATGTATGGAGATACCGATGATCGAATCTCGGACATGTAATATATCGTGAAACAAAGGGATTAAGATACTAGCGTAAAAGGTTCCGACGATCACAGGAAAGTCATCATTGAATGTGTGGGAGTCAGTATGGGTCTCCAGATCCCGCTTCTGATTATTGATCTGAGAGGGGTCTCGATCATGTCCGCATTATTCGTGAACCGTCGGGTGGCACACTTAAGATACACCGACATCCATTTGGAGCAATAGTTTCATGCCAGAAAGAATAACAAGTGCAGGAATTTATTTCACTAGATACCGAAACAGGTTTTCGGATGAAATTGCAGAAAGTGTTTTTCATGTGAAATGAAATACTAGCAAGGGGTTATATGTGAATGTTTGTAATTAAAGTAACTGACAAAATTCTGAATAAATAAAAGGAGTTTTATTGAATGAGAGTTTGCATTAAATTTGGTGGAAATTTAATGGGAATTTGAGTGGGATTTTGAGTGGAGGGAATTGAAAGGATTTTTGTGATTGGAGTGTCCACCCACATGAATGAAGGAGGTGAAGGGGCAGCCTCATTGCCAGCGCCACCCCCTTGGGTGCCCCCCTCCTCCTATAAAAGGCACCCCCTCTCCTCTCTCTCACTCACACCTCCTCGTGATGGATATCTCTCCCCCTCTAGAATTTATTCCCACATGGTCTCGGACTAGCGAGATACATGTTCCTGGTGGCTATTCAGCAAGAAAGGTTGTGCTTCCGCTGCATCGCTGGAGCGAGGAGGCGGAGGTTGCTCGGTGTCTTGTACGTGTGTGTGAGAACGAATGCGCTGCTGTTTTGTGGCGCTAGGACTTCCTCTCGATATTGAGATCGGCAATAGATCGTCTACATCAACCACGAGTTTGGACTCGTTAAGCTTTGTCGGTCTTCACGGGTATGTTCTCTACGGATGTATATCCGCCCGTTGCTTGTATCTAGTAGATAGATCTTGGTACATAGTTGTTCCCATCGTAGGAAATTTTTGTTTTCTATGCTGCGAACCCTACAGTATTTTCATAGGGTGTCCGAGGGAAACTTTGGGTTACTACTTCTACAACCGAGAAGAGGGCAAAGTGTTTGTCGCTTGAAATGGTGTATTCCTTGAGAAAGAGTTTCTCACTCGGGGAGTCAGTGGGAGCACGTTGCAGCTCGAAGAAATTAGAGAGGAACCGGCTAGTAGCGAGTCAGCAAAAACCTTGGAGGTTGAGCCGGTCGTGGTAGATGAGTCGGTAGAAGCACCTATACTACGAAGAACGACGAGATTATGAAGTGTTCGTGATGTATTATTGTTAGACAGTGCTGAGCCGGCAAATTATTTGGAAGCGATTGTGGGATCTGATTCCGAGTCATGGCTTGGAGCCATGAGATCCGAGTTAAAGTCCATGGATGAAAATCAAGTTTGGAACTTGGTTGATCTGCCAGACGGTGCAAGACCCGTCGAGTGCAAATGGGTCTTTAAGGAGAAAACTGATATGGATGGAAATGTTTCCGTCTATAAAGCACGTCTTGTCACGAAGGGGTTCCAACAAGTTTAAGGAGTTTATTATGACGAGACTTTCTCACCTATAGCGATGCTTAAATCAGTTCGGATCATGTTAGCTATAGGATCCCATTTTGACTATGATATATGGCAGATGGATGTAAAAACGGCTTTCCTTAATGGAAATTTAACCGAGGACATGTATATGATACATCCCGAGGGTTTTGTCGATACGGCTAATGCTGACAAAGTGTGCAAACTTCAGAAATCCATTTATGGGTTGAAGCAAGCATCTTGGAGTTCGAATATTATCTTTGATGAGGTAGTCAAATTGTTTGGCTTCATCAAGAGTGATCATGATTCTTGTTTATACAAGAAGTTTAGTGGGAGCAAAGTAAACTTTCTAATCTTATACGTGTATGATATATTATTGATTGGAAATGATGTCCAGATGTTGCAAGAAACCAAGGAATCATTAGAAAGGAGTTTCTCAATGAAACACTAAGGTGAGGCAACATATATTCTCGGAATCCGGATCTATAGAGATAGATCAAGACGGCTCATTGTATTGAGTCAGAGTACTTATTTGGACAAAGTGCTGAAGAAGTTCAACATGGAATCGTCTAAGAAGGGGTTCTTACCGATGTCCCATGGTGTAAAACTTAACAAGACTCAGTTTCCTTTGACGACTGATGAGCAACGTCAGATGAGTGCTATTCCGTATGCTTCTACAATTGGATCCATCATGTATGCCATGATTTGTACTAGGCCAGATGTTTCATATGCTCTAAGTGTTGTGAGCAGATACCAGGCTGATCCTGGAGAAATCCACTAGACAACGGCTAAAAATATCCTAAAGTACTTGAGAAGGACTAAGGATATGCTTTTGGTTTATGTTGGTGAAGATGAACTCAGTGTAAAGGGTTACATGGATGCGAGTTATCTTACCAACTCTAATGATTCTCGTTTGCAATCCGGATACGTGTTTATTATAAACGGAGGTGCGGTGAGCTGGAAGAGTTCCAAGAAAGAGACTATGTCTGCATCTACAACAGAGGCTAAGTATATTGTCGCCTCAGAGGCAGCAAAGTAAGATGTTTGGAAGTGGAATTTCCTCATGGATCTTGGTGTGGTTCACAGCTGATCCAATCTGTTAGACGTGTATTGTGACAAAAATGGTGCTATTGCACAAGCCAAAGGAACATAGACAACACCAGAAGAACAAGCACATACTCATGCGGTACCACATGATTTGCCAGTTCGTGGATCAGGGTGATATCAAGTTATGCAAGGTAGACATGGATGCAAATGTTGCGGATCCGTTGACAAAGCCGATACCACAGACGAAGCATGAGGCGCACATAAGAGCTATGGGCATTATATGCCTAGACATGTGATGTCAGAAGATTGACTCTAGTGCAAGTGGGATACTGTTGGGAATATGCCCTAGAGGCAATCATGTATGATGATATTTCCCATTGTATTCATAAAGATAGTAAGTTTTCCTTGTATAAACATCTGATGTGTATCATTGAATATGTGATTCGGTTGTGGAACTATACATTCATGTCATTTGTACTAAATGTCCTTGGTCATTGAGGTTGTGCTAGATACACAACTTAGACCAATGTGAAAGTCGGCTTGATGACTCGGTTCCACTTGTCATGGGCATGGAGATGCTATTTTGACTTACACAGATTTGTATAAAGAGTTTAGCGAGTCGGATTGACCCATATTGAGGTACAACGAACAACTTGTCATTTGTATATCTCAATCAATGTAATACTTAGACCTGAGGTTATTGCACAATCCGAGTTGAGGATCACCAACTTAGGTTCTGTCAAACGTTGACCCGTAACTAGGCAGTTATAAAGGCAGATTTTGGGTCGACTAAAAATCAAGCTGCGTGATGTGAATAACCAAGATGGGATTTTTCCCCTCCACTTGGAGAGATATTCTATGGGCCCTCTCGGATGATATGATTTGGAAAGCATGGCCATGCACAACTCGGTTAAGTGTTAACCGAGGCGATCGACTAAGAGTTAGTCGGGTGAATCACTTATCTCAGATCGAGAAGAGATTCGGACTATTTAAGGGATGAAAATTATTCGCGTATGGTCCGACAAGGAATATCGTGAGGCAAAAGTGACTCAGACGCAAGTCGCATTGGAAAGGCAAGTCATCATGACTCTTTGGTACTTGGGAGTCGGCATGTTCTGCTAGGAGCCGCTACCGACTGATCGATTCAGAGTCGGAATCTAATCGTGTCCAAGTAGCCATGAGCCTACGGGGTCACACACTTAAGAGTGGGAGCAAGTTCGGATTTGATCTGAACCAGAAATCTAGTTGGGTTGGACCCGAGCCGGATTTGGACTGAGTCAGTGAGTCAGACTCATGGTGACTGGTATTATATGGGCTTTAGTGAGTGGGCCACGTGAGTGGAGACCACGTTCACTCCCTATATATAGTGGAGCACAGTAACCCAGAAGGGTTAATTGTTGATCGGTTAGGTCATTCCATGTGTTGGAAACCCTAGCTCCACAGCAGTCCTGCCATCATAACGAACCTAGCAGTTCGCCTCCGGTGCTCCTCCTTGTATATGTGGATACCAGCAGAGGTGTTGTATGATCAGCACCAAGGCGATCGGATCGTAAGGACTACACTGCATTCAATAGACGTGATACATCAGTAATCTGCAACTGCGTGTCTAATGGTAAACCTCGTGGCCTTGTACCTCAGCTAGATCTTGGGATCACCACGTTATAGGAAAAGGTTTTGTTTTATCTCTATGTTGCGCAACATATAGCTCCCACCGTATAGTTCAGCGCAACCACTTAAACTCCCCGGGGCAGCTAGGGCTTATCCTGTGTCCCATTATTTCTATCATATTCTCTCTCCAAACCTCTCAAAATCCACCTAGAACTCTTAACTCTTCACGGATTTCGTTCGTTTGAGTGGGGGAATCAGCATATCGGCATGTTTCTCTCCCTAGCATGCTTTATTTTCAGAATTCCATGGTTTAAATCCTCTCATTGAATTAGTGGATGAACTCAAGCTTGTTTGATTTTCTCTTTTGATTTCTGAATCATTCATATATCATGTAGAAACTATATGCCTAAGGTTTTATGTTGAAATTTCTCAGTGCATCAAGATGAACAAGCTCGGTAGTATTTTTTGCAACAGCAAGCGCCAACGTGGTGAAGGCTCGGGGCTCCGGCCTGATCTCGAAAACATGTACGCCATGGTTTTAGCAAGGAAGGTGCTGCCCACACGATAGGACGATGATGGATTTCTCAGCTCAACAGGGATGAGGGAGGACTTCGACCACATGTGTGCAAATGCAGGGCTATCCAACCTCACCTATGCAAGCCACTACACCTACACTTTGCTCACCCATGGGTTCCTCGCCTCCTTCTACGACGACTACAAGGAGAAAGGTAATGCATGCACAATGAGTTTCACCATTAACCAGCGGCCATATCAAATCACTTTTCAACAATTTTGTGAAGCTTTTTGATTCCCTCAAGAGGGGGAATCAACTGTTACAAACTTGTATAGCGTCTCAAGTGCAGAAACTTGGGAGGTTATTTCTGTTAACGGTGGCAGGGACTTCTACCAGAAGAAGATGTCCACCATTCAGAACCTGACCATCCGCTACTTTGCTTTGTTTCTTGCGAACACTTTATTGGGAAGAGGAGATACAGGCTCTATGGCCAATGCAGACATGGCCATGATCACCAAGGCACTATCCCCTGATGCACCGCAGAGTCCCACTCCTACAGCTCTATTCCTCCAGCACCTTCGCCACCAGAGCAACAAAAATAAAGGTGATATTCACATTGGTGGATTGATAACCCACCTACTCCAAGACCGTGGAATTCCAATACCTATTGTGTATACCGAGCTAATAGGAGGCCCAGAGCCTATCAATTTGGTTATCTTGATGTTGCACAGGATGAGTAGGTTCCATTGCCTTGTCCACAAGCCTTCTCGATTCAGGAGAGGAACAACTGGATTCTTACCAAGGATCAAGTGACGGAGATCATGGCAGCACTCTATCCTGACCCCAAGGAAGATGAAGAAGGAGAGCAGCAGCAGGAGCAAGAGTACAACCCTTCTTGGGAAGGGCATCAGCAGTAGCAGGAGGGACCTTGGGACCCATGGCCCAATCAGCAGCAATAGCAGCAGGGGTTCAACAATGTCTCCTATGAAGATTTTCTGCAGCTCAACCAGCGTGTTGGGGAGATCGACCAAACTTTTCATGGAGTGAATGAGGATGTGAGTGCCTTAACACAGAACTTTAGTCACTTCATGAACCACTTCCCCGACTACTACCAGCAGCATCCATACTCGCCGCTGAACGACGACAGCAACTAATCATGGCAATAACCTAAGCTTGGGGAGGCGTGGAAGATGTTCTTGGCGGGGTACACTCTCTTGAAGGGTACCACCTCAAAGGTCATGCATTCTTGGCGATAATTATTAACATCGCCAAAAGCAACCTAAAGTGTCATGCACCCAAGGGACCAAGCCTCCCGACCAGGAACTACGCCGTGGAAGATGGTGCTGGTGCATCTTAGGTTAGCCTCCGTCAAGTTCATCTTGTGTAGTGTATCCAGGTACATGATGTTGATGCTGCTTCCACTATCCACCATACATTTGGTGAACTCATTGCCGTCAATCAGGGGTTTAATGACCATGGCGTACTAGTTCTCCGTAGGTATGAGGTCTGGGTGATCCTTCCTGTCCCAAGTAATTGGAATCTCCAACCAGCGCAGGTACTGGGGAACTGGGGGTAGAGTGGCCATCAGTATCCTCATGGAGGTCTTCTGTTGTCGGACACTGGGGGCCCCAAGGAAAGTATGGAAAACTGCCACCTTCTTCTCGAAGGGGTTTTTGCCCTTGCCATCGCTCTTGGCGGCGTGCTAGGGGTCAAAATCCTCATCCATGTCACTTTAATCCTTGGACTCCTCTTCCTTCTTCTTCCCCTTGCCCTTGCCTCGCAGTATGTTCTTCCGACTTCACTTGTAGCCGGACTCCGGGTCCTCCTTGAGATCGTTGAAAAACTTGCAATGGCGATTGGTGTGAGTGGCCTTGTCGTTGGCATCAAGGTGTACAAGGCACAACATATCACGGCACTCCTCATAAGTTTGGGGAACACGGAGCGCTGCCGAGGTAGTTTCACTACCTCGCTGCTGCCCACGACCAGCCCCCCGTCCTCGGCCACGCTGTCTGCCGTCATGCGTCCTGCAAATGTCATGGCGACCATGTCGGAGGTTTGCTTTTCTTCTGGTGTGCTCCTCTTGCTACTGTTGTTCCTCCTAGATTGAGTTGGAACGGCCGTTGCCGGCAAGGAGCCACGAGCATTATCGTCGGCAGCCGCGAACTCACTAGCCAGCTGGATCATCTGGTTGAGATCTAGCCGGTGATTGTCCTGCAAGCGCTTCAACTTATGTTGGAGCAACGTACCTTTCTCCAACCCATCGATGAAGGCGGCCATGGCAGTCTGGGCGTGCACTCATGCGTAGGAATTCTTCATGTCCAGCCAGCGAGAGAGGTAGGCACGAGATGACCCGTCTTTCTCCTGCACGCACCGCTATAGATCGCCAACAGTACAGATACGCTTATACGTACCCTCGAAGTTCTTGGTGAATGCTTCTTGCATGTCCAACCAGTTGCAGATGGATTTCTCCAGCAAGTCATCAATCCATTGTTGGGTTGTGCCCGTCAACATCAATGGGAGATACTTGATGGCGACATTGGGGTTACCCCCGGCGATCTCCACCGCGTTGCCATAATCCTGCAACCAGTAGCTGGCTTGGCGGTGCCGTCATAGGGCTTGATGGTCTTGTTAATCCGGAAACCTTTGGGGTAAGTTGCGATCCGTATTAGAGTTCCAAAGCATCGTGGTCCCAAGTATTGTCCTTCTCGGTCCTCGTGAATCTTGTCCAAGCATGAACGTGGGTCGTATGGCTCCGGGCTTGCTCTTTTATTATTGCCGCCAGGGGAAGGGCTGCGTGAATGACGCGGGCCTCCTCCGCCATGGTGGCTGATAGGGGGTGAAGGAGGCGAGGTGGCGGTGGGTTAGCCTTCTTGCTGTTACCCTCCTATGATGCCTCACGCTTGTCACCATTGCTTGTCAGATGCGGAGGGTCATGACGCGACCTGCTCTTGTGTCCTTGGTTGCGCTCTCCATCATGATGAGTCTGCTCCACGTTGTCGCGGATGACGATGCCGCTCTGTCTTGGCGGAGGCATATCCGTGCGACAGTGAGCCTTGGGGTGTTCGCGATGTCGGGGGGACCGGGGCGGTGTAGATGGGAGACAAGGTTGACCCTTGCCTCCATGGTCGAAGGATATGGGGATAGCGTCCTTCCTGTTGCGCGCATCCCTCTGTCTTTGTTCTGACGAGCCCGTCTGGGACCCAACGTCATGAGGAGATCGATCCCTTGGTGGCTTAGGCTGGCTAGACTGGCAAAATGCTGGGTCAGACTCGAGCCTCTAAGAGGTGGCATTTTCCTGCTGTTTCACCGCCTTGGCCACAAGGTCATAGACCTGATCCACAGCTGCGGGTGATCTATCCTGCTCCAGATGGGTCTTGGCAATGGCGAGGTTGATAAGAGGGGTGGGCATCACCTGCCTGCCTTCGCTGTCAATGTATGGCTTTGCTTGTGGCGGCTTCGAGGGATCCCATCCTAGGTTTTGCCGTACACCAGGATCGTTGATGATGCGATCCGGAGCTTTCTTAGCCTTCTGCTGCTGGAGCAGATTCTTGTACTCGGCCTCCATGGCTCTAGCTTTCTCTATTGACTTCTGCGCATTGGCCAGATCTCGATCTAGCTTAGCTCCTTGCTCCGTGAAGGCCTGCGCTTCCTCCAGCAGCTGCTGGTGCTTCTCATCAAGATGGACTACATTCCGTATATGGGCCATGGTCATGGGCTCAAAGAGTAGATTGTCGTACATAACTCTATCAGCTGGATTGACATGGGCAGGATCAGACGTAGATGCCGGAGGCGGCGGGTTTGTGGTGTTGTTGTTACTCGGACCGGTGCCGAGTTCTGGCGGCTGTTCCACTGGGTTAGGCGGAGGGGGCATGACATTTACACGATCATTGTCGGTAGCAACATGTGGTCCCTTCCCTTTATCCAGCGCTGTAGGCGGAGCTCATCCGGGTTGATCTTCATCCATCGTCGTCCCAATGGCGACGAACACCTCTCGGGACATGACATCGTTGTTGGCCTGCTCGTCGCATTTGTAGTCCTCCTCCATCTCCTGCATAGCAGAGTCTAGATCCTCTAGGCTGACATCTATCTCCTCGGAGTCGGTGCTGATGTCTGCATAGAGAGCATCAAGCACAAAGTCGGAGGGTGTCGGGGCTTCCTCGACGATGGGTAGTGGTGGTGCGACAGCAGCGACGATGACTTGGGGTGGTGGTGTAGCTACTGTGATGACAATCGTAGGCAGTGTTGCAGCTGCGGCGATAATGACCAGAGGCGGTGGTGGCGGTGGCTGAGGCGGAGGGGCTCCGTCAAGGAGCGCAAGGGCTGTCTGAGCTTCCTCCTCAGCCTCCGCGTAGTTGTTGACGGTATTCACCATGCCTTTGAAGGTGAGGCACCCTGAAGCCTGCTGAAGTCTTAGCGTATGTTAGAGAAGTGTACTTGGTCCAGCCCTTCCACAAAGTGATACACGGCATCATCATTGGGGTAATGTGCCAGATCGGCCTGTATACGGAGCCATCTGGCAAGGTAATCATGGGGGTTTTCACCCTTTCTCTAGATGCAATGCGCCAGATCGAAGATGGTCACCACTCCGACAAACTTGGATCTCTGTTGTCTAGACGCTCGGACGAAGCCGACGGACTTGCAGCGATCTTCCACCGTTATATCCTGCACAGGGGCAGTTTGGGTGGGCCTTGAATTTTTCCGATCTTTGTCAGCAAACTTTGAAGCGAGATCCGACATATATCCTTCCGTGAACGTATCCTACCCGTAGGCAGTCTGTGCGGGTCTTGACGTTCCTCCGAGACCCAGGGAACTAGTGCCCGAGTCGGTTTCGCCGATAAAGAGGTGGATGTCTCCAATGGGGACGATCGAGCAGCAGGTAGGGTTTGTCCTCCCCGGGATCCAGAAATCGTCGGGAGGGATGATTGGAACATTGCCGGAGAAGAGAACACGACTGATGGCTACGGTTTCGCCGATTCCTGCGAAGATCCTGGACCTCGCTCGCTATAGATCCTAAAGCGCCTCTTGCCCCACGGTGGGCGCCAACTGTCGTGGTATTGCCGACGAGTACGCCATGGAGGGTTCCTCACAGTGCATGTTTAGAGATGTGGGGTAAGGCGGATGGTTAACGGGTACGAGGTAACAAAGCTTACCCAGGTTCAGATCCCACGATGGTGGCGGAATCCTACTCCTGCTATAAATCACTATAATGGTAGTACACCGAGTTACAGGGATCGGTTCGATGTGCGAGGCATGAGTTGATTGTTGCCCTAAAAGCTCCCATAGGCCCGACTTATATAGTCGCCAGGTCCTAGGGTTACTGGGAAAGTCCTAGCCGGACAGGTTACAGAGTCTTACACTGCATACAACTAGTCTAGCATGTCTTGCACTCCAAGGCTCCGGGTACGTCGGTGAATCCTCTGTAGCCTTCCTTTATCCAGCATGGGCCGCCCTTCTGGATCCATCTAATTAGGCCGCCCAGCAGGCCATGGGCCATGCTACCAACTGTGGGCCACCCGGGTTATCCGGATAGGAGACATGCTATGAGGATACCCATATATCATATCCCCAACAGAGTGATCAGAGAGGAACTTAGGAATTGTGGGACCATTAGCTTCAAGATTCGGCCTGGACGGCGGTTCCCTGACATTGTAGGACACAAGTCCTGCAAGAACTAGAAATGCACATACTTCTATGGCCCCAACATTCCTTGGGCAGGCCGAGAAGCATCATACCCAAACTTCATTGACGTGGCCGCTGCTGAAACCCTAGCATGGAGATCACAAGACCTCCTCCCCTTTGACGATGAAGCCTCCCATGCTGTAAGGCGGATCGACTGGTTCATAGAGTAGGGTTTGAACGGCTTGGACCTGGCCATGTGCTGGTTCGTCAGGCGGATCTAGTCTCTGTAGCACCATGAGAAGCTGATGTGTCAGTACACGATGGATAGAAAATATAGCCTCCGGATCTCTAAGGATAACTTTTCAAGTGACTCCATAAAGCTCCGCCTCAAGGCCACATCAACAAGGTGAAGGATCACAAGCATGGCTTCGCCATCACCAATGACATGTTGGAGGACGACACATGACCAAAGGTAACTTTTATTTACTATCTTTGACATATGCTCTAGTTCTTCTGACTTGAATATTTACTACCATCTAACACACTGAATTCTCTTAACAGCTGGGGGACTTGGAGGAAACCTGCATGGCTCCCCAAGTCTACGACCCCAAAATGAAGGAAGTCATTGTCGTGTATGACGATGAAGTCCCGCTGGTGCGAAAGCGGAAGGGCTCCACCTCTGACACTACCGGTGAAGGAAATAAGAAGAAGGCGGAGGGTGGACCCTCTAAGAAGTCCACTGCCTCCCTAGAGGCAGAGAAAAGAAGATTAACCAGCATCACCTTGACCAAATTGCCAAGTGTTGTGTAAGCTTCTCTCCCTTCGAAATTGTCGTTGTACTCCACTTATTCCTATACTTATACATTGTACATCTTAGGTAAAAGTCTAGCCTGAGTTTGAAGAAGACCTCCAAGTCATTGGGGGCTTCTAAAAACATCACAGATATGTTTGTCCAAGCCTCTGCCGCCATCGCTCTTCCTACCCCTACCGTCCAGCCATCTACCGCACCGGTCGGATCTCCGACTAAGGTAACATCTAATCCTTCCGTCATGGAAGTGGACAACACTCCTTCGCAGGAGGTCCCAGATGCTGCTGCGGTGATCCTAGTTACCGGCGAACATGCAATGCAGGAAAGCACATCTTCGAAAGTGGATGAAGCTCCGTCTAAGGATGCCACCAAAAGTGATAAGGATTTGACGGTGGGAGGCGGACCTACAGCGACCACGAGCCAGGCGGAGGCTCCTAATATTATATTTCCAGCACTCACTCCGATCACCTCTATCGTGGCTCCTGGCACAGCGCCGACTTCTCCTACATGCGGTCTTGAGGAGCTACTCAAACAGGCGGAGATCCTTCGAGTTAACACAGTTGCCTTTGGCAAACTATTCGATGAGAGCGTCATCAACCTCAAGATCATTGCATATGTAAGTTTTCTATGCCTTTGTATTTCATATATAATATCCCACTGTAGCCCCCGAGAATTTAGATGAAAATACATAGCTCATTTGGTCTGAATGCTCTAAGAGTGACTAAGTAATAAACATTGTGTTGTAGGCCCCAAGTATGTAGTTTGATGAATTGTTCCGACTAGATACTTTTAGAGTAGCATACGCAATACTTCTAAATTTTTAAGTACTATAGCCCCAAGCCTCTAGTTGAAACAGAAATAGTTCCGACTAGATGATCAAAGAAAGACTAAGCATAACTATGAGTTAAAAACTCGTAATGTAGACCCCGAGCTTCTAGGTGGAACCAAATAATTACGTCTAGATGCTCTAAGTAGACTAAGTAATCTTATTTTCTTTTGCAGAATGAAAATGCTCGGAGGGTCACCGCCAACGATAAGTTCCACAAGATGCGCAAGGATCTTGAAGATGAAAAGGGTAAAACCGCCTTCTTGAAGGAACATATCGCCAATGGCAAGAGTCTATTATATTTCTAGTTTCATTCTCAACTTAATCTTATGTTGTTATATACCGACTACTCATTGTGCTATGTCAATTCTCCGACTTGCAGAAGTTGTTGCCAAGGCCAAGCACATCCAAGAGCTGGAGAGCGGAAAAAAAATATTGAAACAGGATAGGGATGATTCGCTGAAGATGCATGAAGAAGTGCTTGCTACCATGCAAGAATCTGCAAACATGGAGATCAACCTCCTTAAGTAGGAGATTGTGATCCTCAAGGAGCAAAAGAAAGCTGCCGACGAGCAGAATACTCGGAACCTTGAGGTGTACAACAGTCTTCGAAAGGAACGGGACTCCATGGAGGACGTTCTCCAGCAGGATGAGAGCAGCATCTTTGGTAATCTTTCTCAATCTTGTGCTTATGTAAGTTAGGTACTTTAGTTATGATATGGTGAACTCATGCCTTCTAGTCGGAAATGCAGCACCCATTGGCCTAGCCAACAATGCTCCTCTGCAAAAAGAATGCATAGTTCTTGCCGGCAAGTTCATCGACACTGCGATCACCTAGGCCAAGGAAATTGCCAAGCCCATGGAAATCAATATCAAGGTGGTGGATTCGGTCATGAAGTTCTCAGAGATCCTTCGCCGAGCCCTCGAGCGTATCATAAGCCAGAAAGCTTCATGTACCTAGGATGGCGCTAGGATGGCCCTAGCCATGGCCAAGGCCCACTACAACGAGCCCACATTGAAATGGTGGCATATGGCCTCCCGGACGTGAACAAAGATGAAGAAAATATCGATAATAATGCAATCTGGTCTTCTCTCGCCGGATACGATCCTAGAGTCGCCCAATTGGTCAAGACGAGCGTCTACGTGCCCCTCGAGGCCATTGGCACTGACCAGGCTGGCTCCGAATCCTTGAATACCACCAACTTTGCCGATGACCAAGATGCTCTCCTACTACGGACGATGTAGCTTCAAAATCCTCTGCGCCAGAAGAATGAAAACATTTTCTAATACTTGTTTCTTCTGGCAGTTTATTTATGCGGAAAAACAATGTGGTTCGCTTAAGGAGGAAAACTTGACTATAAGTTTCCAGCTACCTAGGAACAAGTTCAGCATGTATGTTGTATATATTTTTAAGCAAGTGCTGGCTTATCCACTACTTTGGTTCGTATGCTTGAGCTTTCATGAGTTGGAAATCCCTCAGTCAGAACCATGTGCTTACGTGATGATTCCTAGGGGCACCGTCAAAAACCTAAGCACAAAATCACTGACTTTGAGTGCTGAAAGTCACAACTCCAGAATCCACATAAAAACAGCGAAGAACGTGTAGACCAGAAAACTTAAGATAATGCCCGTAGGCAGAATTTTCACAAGTGCAAATGCAAAACTTGTCCATAAAGGTTTTATATGATCAAAAAATGAACACTAAAGGAGGTAAAAGACTCAGGCATATGAGTGAACCAAATGCTTTATTTCATCGATTATATAAGAGGTACACAGTAGATAATAAAATATGCTAGTGTAGAAAGGACGTAGCTGTGCTAAGTTCCATGGCCGATCAAGCTCCGGGTAGTCATTATCCGAGTCACGTCGTTCATGCCTACAAGTGCATAGATCGTTTGTAGCTAGTTTCTAAGTTAAGATGTCGATCCCACAGGGATCCCAAAGGTAAGTGTTTATGGGTGAAGTCTCTTTCAGACTCAAAGTTGTCACAGGTCTTCGAATGAATTTACTGCAAGTGTCTAAATAAGAATAGAATTTGGATTAAAGGAATGTATTTAAATAATACTAAAATGTAAACTTTAGAAATAAAAAGCATAAAAGTAAAGAACAATTTGTTTGTTGTTTCCTACTGATGGCTAGGTAGGCACGGGGAGATTTAGTTCATGGTGATAGTGAATGTGCCAGATGGAGGAGTCATAAGTGTAACAATTATAATCTTATAATTATGTGTGTAGGCGAGAAACCAATAATTAGCCGGAACTCCTCTTGCTACATTTCATCCCAACTTCAATAATCCTACTAGTCTGTTACCAAAACCATGGTCAATCACTAGACGATTAAGATCCTTCGGGTTGCTTAGCAATTAAGCTCCTTGGATCAGACTAATGCAATAAGCACAGTGGTTCCTTGTGATCCTCGAGTCAAACTAGTTTCCCATTAATATCCTCGTGTCACTCGGGGGGTTGCCGGTCTGCTAGCAAACAAAATTCTATATATGTAGAACAAAGCATCATGTTGTCTGGGCCCTTAATTGGACAACAAGCATTAAGCATCCCACGGATAGTCAAACACACATAATATAGTAATTAAAATCAACCACAAACTTAATGGAAATTGTATAGACACATCACATCTCACCAATCCCTTACATCTCCCACACCCAAGGGAAATTATTCACACATGAGAGAAGAAAGAATCATTAATATAATTAAATAAAGGGAGTTCTTCTTGATATGACCATGGAGATCCACAATAATAATGGAAATAAATCCAACACAATTCAATATGGGAAGAACAATCTCAAACCCTAGTCTTGCAAGGTGAATATCTCTCTCTCTCAAGTACACGTAATGGATATGGAGGTGTGGTGGCTAGGAGGTTGAAGATCGTGGAGTGATATGAAGAACGTCTTCTCCTTCTTCTCCGGATCTCTTCTTTCTCCCTTCTACATGGGATGGCGGCTACTGTGTTCTATTTTCGACCTCGGCCTATTCATGAAAGTTGTCACTTTTAACAAGATGAAGGCGATGGCAACTATATGGCGGGAACTATATGGCTAGAAAATATTCCCGCCGTTAGTTGCTCGTTAAAGCTACTGTATGCCTCCCTTGATTTCTTAAAAAAGAGACTTGCTTGTTGTCGTCTGAATATTGTGTTTTTGCTATTAAAACCCTCTATTGATGTTCAGAACCTGAAACACACATTAAAACCCAAGTTTTCTTCACTACCGAAGTATTAGAGTTAGGTAAAGCTATAAAACCGTCAAATCCAAATGAAAACCATCAATAGAAACCATAAAAAATCTGTCGAATCTCACAGCTATCAACTCCCCCAAGATTAGATGTTGCTCGGCCTCGAGTGACAAGAAAATAAGAAAGGATAGCGGAGATTTGAGACTGAAATAAAAGAACTTACAAGCTTGAACTGGTGTCAAATTCTTTTCTTCGCAATTCCTGCAATCTTAAACATGATCATACAAGTATTCACAAGATTGCACTGAGTTCACTTCCTAACCACGTATATCTTGCTAGCAAATAAATCATATGCCTAAGCAAGTGTCAAAAGTTTAGCTAGGAAAGTGAAACAAATACTTTTAGTTTCTCTTTTATTGAGTGATGAAAACTTTTTGTTGTTTTTCCTTTTGTCGTGGGAATAACCCCCGGTAGGCTAATAAGGGTAAAACATTGCCCAGCTTGGCATATGCCGAGTAAAGAATAAATCTGGTCGGGTAACAACGGCTAGGTAGGATGGTCATGTACGGCCGACATGAGAATTATGCCGGCCCGTATAAGACAAGTTTGTTAACCTTGCAGGAGGCAACGAGCCGAGTCTCACGAGGGAAGGCCGAGTCAGATAGGACGCGTGGCAGCTTTCCGAGTGAGGTTCAGCAGGGACCATGGTAAAGAACGATAAAAAGAGAAGGGCAACGCCGGGTGACATGAAAGGAGCCGGGTGATGCCTAAAGCAAGGGCTGACGTACAAAGTCACTGCGTGACGCAAAAAGAACTGGAGGCTACATACGAGAAGACTGCTAGTTATCTAGCTTTGTGGACTGGGTCAAGGGGCTTAGGGCTGGCGCATGATCTGGCCCGTATAGTGAGGACCGAGATCCAAACAGTAACCCTAGGACCCAAAGGGGTGTAACCTAGCTGGCCCTCGCCTATATAAGGAGGGGGATAGCTAGGGTTTGAGGAGGTTGGACCAAGTAGGAAACAAGTGCCCTGAGGCTTTGCACAAACAGCTCAAGGAGCACTTGTAAACTTCTACTATCAATAAAATTCTCAAGTGTGGAGAGTTCATCTTGTTCTATGTGCGCGGCTAGACTGTGCACTCCCTCCCTGGTTACCTCAAGCGTCCATTCGGCCGCCAATTTAAGCCTACCCATGGCATCTGCGTGACACCACCACGACAGTTGGCGCCCACCATGGGGCAGAAGCAGGCGCTTGCTGGAGTTTTCATCTGGACATGCAACATCATCACCAAGACCGTCGATCGCGTCTATTCCGGCCTCATCCAGAGGTTTGGAGCACTCAACTTCATCAGCGACAACGCAGGCTTCTTTGGGACCAAGCGGTTCCCTAGGGGCGGTCACTTCATCAAGTTCGGCGAGCACCAGGTCTACGTCGCAGTGTGCATGGAGTGCACGTACCCGGAGTGCGTCATCCTGGTGCCGGATCCACCTGCGGTTCCAGCCGCAGGAAAACTTCACCAACTCGTCTACGTCGAGGTAATCATGACAGCTCCTAACCCACCAACACCTCCAGTGGTTCCCGTCGTGACTGAGGATGCTGAGGGAGGAAATCAAGAGGAAATACCAAGGGCGGCAAGAACTGCAAAGGCACCGCTAGAAAAGCCGGAGAACAAAGCTAGGAGTAAGAGAGACAAAGAACTACAAGAATCAATAGAGAAATTAGCAGAGCCAGTAGCGCAAGCAGCTGATCCGGCACGCGTGCAGGCCGAGTTAGAGGAGGCTAGGATAAAAGTCTTGGAAAAGGCAAAGGAGCTAGCGCAGTTACAGCAAGATGTGGATATCACGATTCGAGAGCTCAACTCGGCAAATCGAGTCAAGGGCGCTAAGACCCGGCTTGATGCAACAAGGTTGAGTGGGAGAAACCTCAATGAAGAATTAGCGGACGCAACATCAAAGATAACACCAGAAAACAGCAACGAAACAGCCATGCGGCCAATATATAATACCGCGGCAGCAAATCTGAGAGCTGCAGAGGCAGCAATGGCTGAGCTACCCTATTTGACGTGTGAAGCAAAGAGGAAACAACAAGAACAAGTCAATGAATTAGTAAGAGCAGCAGGGATGTTGAATGAGGCATAGTACAGGGCCAATCTAGGTATAGGTGGGAGGTCGCAACTGGTTCACTCGGCAACTCTAATCCCTGCAAGATCGGCAGGTCATACAGCCTCCTCGCCAGGTGTGGCGCCGAGACAGAGAAAAGAAAAGAGTGTGTACTCAGGAAGGAACAAGCAAATGGTTACCTATTGAAGGAAATATGCCCTAGAGGCAATCATAGAGATGATTATATTTCATATGTATCCATGAGTTATTATAATGTTCCTTGAATATCCATATCAGGCAACTTGTATTGATTGGAAATTATGTGAATTGTTTGTGAAACTCTTTACTTGTATGGTTATTTAATAGTTGTCCCTAGTAGAAGTTCATGTGAGGACACACGTGAATATTAGACTAGCACATCGATTCGTTGATGACTATGTTTCGCAAGTCATAGACATGGAGATGTCAAGCCAATGATGTGGACACATGTTATGAACATGGGGTTGGACTGACCCAACATTAGACTGGCCATTAGACTTGCATCTCTCTCTACACATCATGTATGTTCTGTCCTTAGACCTGAGATTGTCGCATGTACTTGAGATGTGGATCGACCTACTTTGGGGCTATCAGACGCTACTCCGTAATTGGGTAGTTATAAAGGTAGCTTTCGGGTTTGTCCTGAAACATGCTGCAAGGCATGGTCAATCAAGATGGGATTTGCCCCTCTCTACTTGAGAGAGATATCTCTGGGCCCCTTGAGTGATCAGATCCAGAAATGCATGGCCGTGCTACATAAGGTTAAGAGTTAACCTAGTAAAGGGATTCCGAGTTACGGTATCGAGAAAGAGAGGTCAGCTTGGAGCTAGACCAAATATCGTGAGGCAAAGGGAAATACATGTACTAAACCTTGTGATGGTTCGTCTGATATGATCTTTGTATGCGTTTAGGAGTTGGCACGTCTTGCTAGAGGCCACTACCAACTATTGGCAGAATAAGTGTATTCGTGTCATGTCTATACGTATATGAACCTATAGGGTCACACACTTAAGGGGCTGGAAGCCTAATGAGGATTGGATCCGAATTAGACCAGGCTTAGGCTACTAATGGGCTGCTAATGTAGAAGCCCACTAGGGATGCCTATATAAGAGAGGGTGGGGAGATCTGACCAGGGTTAGACCATTCCACCCAGCCTCCACACCTCACGCTTGTATTGCACGCGCGGACCTAGTAGTCCGGATTCTGACGCTTCCACCCCGCACGTGTGGATACCTCGGAGGTGCTGCATCTGTGGCACTTGGACGAGCCGCGCAAGGGGAGCTTCTCATGGGATGAGGACAAGGAGGAGACGTGGAACGTCTGCACTGCCTCGACGCGCTTCATCAATTCCACAACTGCGCGTCTAGTGGTAATCCCGTGATCTATGACAACAGTATTCCTGGTTTACGTGGTAGAAAATTTTGATTTGCGCTAGTGTAGCCTACCCGTACCCCTTTAGTGGTATCAGAGCGGATGCTGTTCAGTTATAGGTTCGGGATGTTTGCATATCGTGATATGCAGATTGATATGATTGATATGGTTCAGGATTGATCTATGATCTTGCTTTCTGTGATCGTGATTCTAAGGCTGGCAAACGACTTACCCCTACCGGTCGGTTTCCGCCATCGGGGTAGAAAGTGACACATAAATCATGTTGAATCACGCGAAGATCAATATGATTGATCGAATCGGAACCTAGATCTAAAATCAATGTACCGTGATCAAAGGAGTTTGATTGAATCGGGACAGGAGTCGGTTTATGGAAAATTTGATTTATCGCGAGGGGCGCTGCCCCTTCGAACCCCGTAGGGGGAGACCCCCTAGACCCCCCTTAATCATAGCCCCTTTTGTATCTCGTTAAGGTAACTAGGTGCTGCGATGTCACATGATCCGGTAGAATGCGATTCTATGCATAACTTGTTTTTGCAGGATGTATTTGATCAGTATGGCCCATATATGTATGTGATGCATGTATGAAATTTTGGATGACCTGCGTGTCGTGAGTAGGGCAACACGGCTGGAGCCATATGTGTTGTCATTTATTGTAATGGCCTACGTGCCAACTTGTGATGATCCCAATACTATGTAATTTTGATTACTAGTTGTTAGGAGTAATAGCTTGTATTAGTTCTTGGAGGACTCATCACTTGGAAGATGGCTCACATGGAACATGAAGATGGAGATCATCATGGTGGACAGTTTCTATGGCGATGGATATCACCATGAGAAAATGGGCCATACTGTGTCACATCATATGTGAATGCTATTGTTATGCGTTTTACTACTGTGCATGCTTAGATGATAGAAGTAGAACGATCCCTCACAAATTTTAAGTTAAACCATGCCCTCCCAACCAAACCTTGCACCATCCTATGTCCTGTACAATCGTTGGTAGGCCTATGAAATTAGGGTGCCGCGGTTTTCCTTGGCTGGATGGGTTTGTATCGGATACCTACACGCATAAGGGTTGGTGAGCTTGACAAGGTCATCTTAACAGTTAAGGACCTTGGGGCATAAAATGTTGGGCGCCTAGTTTTGACATAGAGATGTCACCCAACAACAAGAGTCATATGTGATATGATTAGCAAGTGTTGCTTACCGATTTACCTTGTCTTCTAGCAGTGATGCTAAAGCTCACTAGTTGACTTGTTAATTGTGGATCTTGAATCACTTAGTATCAATAGAGGGATATTGATTTAAGTGGGAGTATATGCTATTAAATTGTTTAATATGTTTTACTCTTTCATGGTTACATGAATTATTATTGTGCATGTTTCTGTTGTAGATCAATGGCACTGAACACTACATCACCTTTCTCTTTTCGTTCAATTCTTGACAAAGATAAACTAAATGGAACAAACTATTCGGACTGGGTCCATAACCTGAGAATTGTTCTCAAGTATGATAAAAAGCAAACGGTTCTGGATACCCCAATCCCCGATGAACCTGCTGATAATGCATTTGCTGCCCTCAAGAATGCCTACAAGAGAGCATGTGATGATTCTCTTGAGGTTAGCTGTCTTATGTTTGCATGCATGGAACCTGAACTCCAAAATAAGTTTGAGGACCAGGAAGCATACGATATGATCGTCGCGCTTAAGTACATGTTCCAAGATCAGGCAAGGACTGTGAGGTACAATGTTGCCAAGTCCTTTGTCGAATGCAAGCTGGCAGAGGGAGCAGCTGTAGGCCCCCATGTGATCAAAATGGTTGGTTATAGTCACACTTTGGAAAAGCTTGGTTTTCCACTAGGCCAAGAGTTGGCCACTAACTTCATTTTGGCGTCTCTTCCATCCAGCTATGGGCAGTTCATTTCGAACTACCATATGCATGGGGTGGAGAAGGGCCTTAATGAATTATGTGGGATGCTTAAAACAGTAGAAAGTGATATGAAGAAGTGTAGGGAATAGCCATGTGATGGTTGTGCAGAACAAGCCTAGCTTCAAGAAAAAGGGTACTTCTTCTAAGAAGAAGGGCAAGGCTAAGGATACGATCCCTAAGTCTGCACCCAAGCAAAAGGCTGGACCTGCAGATGACACTGAGTGCTTTTTTTGTCATGAACATGGCCACTGGAAGAGAAACTGCAGCAAGTACCAGGCTTCTTTGAAGAAGAGTGGAAGTAAGAGTACTTCCCACTCAGGTACGCTTGTTGTAAATGTTGTGGACATTCTTCTCGCTGATTCCTATGTTAACTCTTGGGTATTTGATACTGGATCGGTTGCTCATATTTGCAATTCGATGCAGGGGATAATAAGGACTAGAGAAGTGCAGAAAGGCGAAGTGGATTTTTGCGTCGGAAATAAAGCAAGGGTTGCTGCATTGTTCGTCGGCGTCATGCAACTTCACCTTCCGTCAGGATTTATTATGGAGTTGAATAATTGTTATTACATTCCTAGTATGGGTCGAAACATTTTATCACCTTCATGTTTGATAAGGGATGGTTATTCATTCGCGAGTGCAAACAATGGTTGTGTAATCTCTAAGAATGATATGTTTATGGCTAATGATCCCATTGTGAATGGGTTATTTATTTTAAATCTTGATAATGCATCTGTTTACAATGTTAGTGCTAAAAGGCTTCGGCCTAATGATTTGAGTCCTACCTATTTATGGCATTGTCGTCTGGGGCATATAAGTGAAAAGCGCATGAAGAAGCTCCATGGTGATTGTCACATCCCAAATTTTAGATTTGGTTCTGCATATCATTCATACCATTGCATCATACTCTTTCATGCAAAACCAACGTTTGAAAAGACTCGGCAAAACGCTATTTTCTAAACCCTACTCTATTTTACTACGATGCTCCTGCTGGGGGTTTACTAGGACTTGTGTCTTCTACCCTTGTAGACAAGTGGTTTCACTCACCCCTTGACCCTAGGTTGATCCCCTCGATTTTACAAAAATTTAGGAACAAGAATCGTCCAATTCGGAGTTCGTTTGAAGGAGTTACGGGGGTTTTACTATTTTTGAAAAAGGGGAAAAGAAAAAAATAAAGGATCAAAAAAAAATCGGCGCCAGCCCAGACTGCCGCCAGCCGCTGGCCATGTGATAGAATCCGCCGCCGCCCCAGCGCCAGGCCACCGACGGGTGGGGCCGTGTCCACCTAGGACTCCGCGAGCGGGGGGGCCCACTTAAAGCCGCCGACCCCACCCCCGCCTCTCTCCCCTGCCCCGCCGCCCTCTCCCCTCGGAAACCGCACCGCCGCCGCCTTGAACCGCGTGCCACCACCGCCGCACCTCGCCACCTTGTCCAGATTAATTAAAAGAGTTAATGGCCTTTTTAGAGTAATTAATTCGTAGAAAAAGATCTGTAACTCCAAAAATTGCGTATAATATGTCCCTGGATTCAGTAGAACGAGGGGAATCTCAAAGTGAATTAAAAAGATAGGCATACAGTAAAAACTTCTGCAGAAACTGTCTAGTGGATTTCTGCAGTGTTTTAATTATTCAGGGAGTTTTATAATTCCTTTTTTAGTAATTCCAATTGGTACTGTTCCTAAATAGCAATGCCTATACAGTAGAATTTTCCCGAGATTTTACAAACAGCATAATACCGGTAGTGAATTAATTGGGTTCTAGCTCTAGTTTTGAGTATTTTACTTTGCATAATAGTTTTCCTTGCGCTAAAACTATTTTCCATGCATGCAGTCAGTACCTCTACTGATTACTATTATGTGGTGTTGCTGTAGCGTCACCCCACTTGTCATGCATGCATTCATGCATCATCTTTGTTGCATATACTTGTGGATTGTTTGTTTATGATTGCAATTGTATCGTGTAGATTGTGACGAGTGCAACGCTTGCTCGTGTGTGGATTGTTCTTCCGACTGCTACAACCAAGGCAAGTAGATTCTACTTTGTTCATGATATTGTCCTACTATTTTCAATGCATTGTCGTGTATTTTGTAGATGCATGTGTAGGACGATACTATCGCTACACTATGTCCCATTATGTGGTAGGGCTTTCCTTGTAGATAAACCACCGTTGGTAGATGTGCTTAGCCATGCTATGATGAACGAGGGCTGGGTTACATCACTGAAAGTTGTTTCTAAGTGTGTTGGTTTACGAAAACTATAACAACTTAATCAATGAATCTCCTGTTGTTTCTAGGTTGGACCGGTGCGCGTCGGGATTGGGGAGCTACTTCCCGAACAGTCTCTTCTTGGACTTCTCCCTAACATCACCCAAAATGAGAGTGATGGTACGAGCTGGGCTGGCCAAGTCACATGGGTAAAGTGTACTAACCCCTGCAGGGTGTATAATCTAATCGATTAGCCGTGTCCCCGGTTATGGACAACTGAGTTGCTTGATATTGATTCCATGACATGTTTCTCGCTCATTCTAATTTCATAATTGCTTTAATATTGTTGGGTTAACTTAATTGGGATCTTTTCAAAGGAAAATCAAAAAACTGTTTATGAAAGTAGGACAAAGGTATTTGCAAATGCAAGCTAGACACAGCTCCACTTGCCAAATATGCATGTAGATGATAGCACTATTGTCTCCTTTATTAGCTCTACTTGCCATACATTCCATGTATTGACCCTTCGGGGCTGCTATGTTTCATGTTGCAGGATATTCCGATTCTGAGTAATCGATATAGGCCACGGTACTCCACTCGGCACTTATTCACTTGTGGGCAATTTGAAGAATGGAGGATTTACTTTATTTATGTTGCTACCTGAATAATTTGAGCTAGCCTTGAGCTAAGCTTTTATTGTAATAATGGTACTCTGGATCTTCGTTATTTATGATACACGGATATTTTGTTATGTTATTCATCTTATTCTATTGTGGGCCAATGAACCGATCCAGGGATTGGCATGTCGCATAGAAGCCACGGTCTTTTCAGAACCGCGGTGTTACAAGATGGTACCAGAGCCCGTGTGTTGACTGTAGGATCGTGACCTAGGATTGGATTAGGAAACCATAGAATTATTAAATCTTATATTAACTCTATCTTTCATCTTATGCCTTTCACTCTCGTAAATTCTTACCATATGCTATTTTCACACTTTCCTCTTTTAATTGATAGATGGGAGAAGTCAGGACTGAGTATGCAACCATGGAGTCACCAAGGCCCTTTGCAAGACAGTTAGCACAACTCTCACAGTCATTGGGATTGCCACTGCCCATGTTTAAGGGAAGAAGGCTGTACACCTATGGATATGGTGAGGATGCGTGGGAGATCACCACCTTCATCTTCAGGGATGCCGCCTTGCCAAACCCTGTGCATCTGATCTACACCAAGACATACCGCAATCGGGACTTGGAATCAACTTGGCCATACATGAAGCCTGTCTCGCCAAAGGCCATCATGTCCGACACTGCCCCAGATTCACCCTACCGTGACTATGGGAGGCGTGATGAAGATGGGCACATTGTGGTTACCCCGGGCGACAGGAACAACATGCCGCCCCGTCGGAGGCACATAGAGGACATGGAAAGGGAGAATGGAGCTCTGGCTGAGAAAGTGATGATGATAAAGGAGATTGCATATTTTGTTAGCAATGGTATGGTGGTCCAAGGACAGGAGATTGACACCTTGCATGAAGCCGTGGAAGTTCTGGAGAATGCCCTGATAGCCAGAGATGCAACCATAGCTCATCTTCATGGTACTGTGCAGGAGAACACCCAGAACATACAACAGTTGGAAGGGACCATCCAGGAAAGGGACCAAACTATTGAAGCTATGACAGCCCAGATTGCCGCCCTCCAAGCACAGCTGAATCCACCCTATGATGATGACAATGGAGAAGATGGCAACGATGGGGATGATGATGACAGTGAAAACAATGATGATGATGATGACGAGGATGATGATGATGGAGACGATGATGGTGGAGGAGATGAAGCTGTTGCAGTTGCAGCTGAAAGTGAAGAAGAGGAGGAGGATCCAGAAGAGGTGGAGTTTGAGATTTCAAGTGATGACTCAGGAGAGGTGTATACTCCACCACCATGGTTGAACCGTGGACCGAAACGCCAACGCATGAGTGCAAGGACCTACCACAATCTCTTCAAGAAGTAGATAGAAGACCACCAATTAGTCCTCGTCAGGTAAAATTGTTAGGATTAGTCTCGATCGATGTGAAACTTAGTTACTGTTAGTTTAAGGGTATTTAGTTGCTTATTTGTGTATTCCAATATCCCAGGATTTATTTGTGCGAATTTTATGAAAGAGTTATGGCAAGTTTGGTTAATATCGGTGTTATTTTCGCTGAAGTTTTCTGCTGATACAGAAGTACTGTACGAATTTTCATATTTTTCTGGTAACTGGGAAAAATCTGAAAAAAATAGAGCTGGTGCGAAACTCTCTGTGCTGTATGTGCAAAAATCAGCATATTTTTCTGACGAGTCTAAGTCAGGTGGAAAAATTTGTGAACGCTGCTGGACTGTTCTGGCAGATTGCTGTTTTTGTTGCTTAGTTGATCAACCGTTTAGTTAACCATTGCCAACTCTTGTAAAACTATTTCAGTAGGTATATACTGCTAGGATAATCCTTGGGATGTTGCTGAATCACTTGTTTGTTGATGTATTGCGTGCTTGTGATTGTCTGCTATTGCTTGTTGTTGATTGATCATAATGCATGGGTAGAATCCTATTACCGTAGATGATTCTTTCTAAACTTACCTGTGCTGAACCGCAGATGCCTCCCCGCCGTCAACCCACTGAGTTGGAGCAGCTCATGGCAGCTCAGGCACAGCTGACCCAAGTTATGACTCAGTTCATGGAAGCTCAGAACAACAACAACAACAACAATGGAAACAACCAGCCCCAGGGAGATGCTCTCACCAGATTTCTGAGGCTAAGGCCAGCTAAGTTCTCTACTGCAACGGAGCCAATGGTTGCTCTCGACTGGTTGCGTTCAGTCAACAAGGATCTGGTAACTGTTGGATGCACGGATGCTGAGAAGGTGAGGTTTGCCGCTCACCTACTGGAGGGACCAGCCGCTTCTTGGTGGGACACTTTTCAGATCACCCACCCGCTGGATACTGTGACTTGGGCAATGTTTGAGGAAGGTTTAAGGACCAACCACGTGTCTTCAGGAGTTCTGAGCCTGAAGAGGAAGGAGTTCCGCAACTTGCGCCAAACCAATCGCACCGTGGCCGAGTACATTGAGGAGTTCAACAACCTGTCCCGTTATGCACCTGAGGATGTTGACACTGATGCAAAAAGGAGGGAGAGATTCCTGGATGGCCTTAGTGATGAGCTTTCAATACAGCTACTGGTGGTTTATTGCCCCACTTTCCAGGAGCTTATGGACAAGGCCAGGATCTTGGAAGGGAAGCAGAAGCAGGTGGAAAACCGCAAGAGGAAGAGCAACAATCACCACTCTGGTTCACATCACAAGTCTCGCACTTCATATGATGGGTACTCCAAACATGGAGGGAGTGACCATGGGAGCCATGACCGCCACCACCATGGGGGCGATGGACATCGCCACGACAACCACAAGAGCACCCACCACAGCCACAAGGGAGGACACTCTCACCACTCTGGAGGACATGGTGGACATGACCGCAACCACGATCGCAGCTTTGTGAAGAAGGATCTGAGTGAGGTGACATGCTTCAAGTGTAAACAGAAGGGACACTATGCTGACAACTGCCCGGAGAGGAAGGGACTGAAGCCAACCAACAATGAGAAGGCCACAGTGAACCACATGAATGTGGAGGAGATTCCAGATGAGCTTGACCTTGTGATTGGTAAGTTCCCAATCAACACTCACCCAGCTTTCATACTTTTCGATACTGGTGCATCGCATTCATTCATATCAAGGGCATTTGTGAATAAGTATAAGTTACCTACTGAGTCTATGAAAGGGTCTATTAGAGTGAGTTCACCTGGAGGAGATATGATAGCTAGCGCGGGATACCGCGGCTTGACTATGAGGATTGGAACACACAACTTCATTGCACCTCTAGTAGTGTTGGAATCACAAGGGTTGGATGTTATTCTGGGTATGGATTGGATGTCTATGCATGGGGGACACATAGATTGTGCACAGCGAGCTGTTTCGCTCAAAACCCCGGGTGGTAAGAGAATTAGATTCAAGTCGGCAGTGCGACCGAGAAGGTATAAGTTGAATTCTCTTAAGGGCGTTAGCATGGACACTGTGCCCGTGATTAGGGATTACCCCGACGTGTTTTCGGAAGAGCTGCCAGGGATGCCACCTGACAGGGAAGTGGAGTTTCTCATCGACCTGATGCCGGGAACAGGACCTATTGCAAAGAGACCATACAAGATGGATGTGGATGAGCTGAAGGAATTGAAGAAGCAGCTGAAAGAGCAGTTGGACAAGGGATTCATTCATCCTAGTTCGTCGTCATGGGGTGCACCTGTTCTGTTTGTGGAGAAGAAAGACAACAGCAAGAGATTAGTGGTGGACTATCGCTCGCTGAATGAAGTGACTATCAAGAACAAATACCCCCTGCCGAACATAAATGATTTGTTTGATCAACTGGAAGGAGCAAAGGTGTTTAGCAAGATTGATCTGCGATCGGGCTACTTCCAATTGAAGATCCGGGAGGAGGACATACCTAAAACCGCTTTCACTACTAGGTATGGTTTATATGAGCATACAGTTATGTCTTTTGGACTAACGAATGCCCTGGTATATTTCATGACCATGATGAACAAGGTATTTATGGAGTACTTGGACAAGTTCGTGGTGGTGTTTATTGATGACATACTGATATATTCCAAGGATGATGCTGAGCATGAGAAGCATCTCGCATCGATTATGGAGAAGCCGAGGAACACAAGCTGTATGCCAAATTCAGCAAGTGTGAATTCTGACTTAACACCGTTGATTTCTTGGACACGTTGTGTCGAGAAGGAGTCGCTGATCCAAGCAAAGTGGTCAAGAATCGAATGGGAAGCACCCAAGAATGCAGGAAAGATACGAAGCTTTTTGGGACTTGCTGGATATTAAAGGAGATTCATTGAAAACTTCTCCAAGATTGCTAAGCCGATGACTGAACTTCTGAAGAAGGAGATGAAGTTCGAATGGATGGATGTGTGAAGCCAGCTTTCAGAACTGAAGGCCGACTAGTGACCGCACCTGCTCAGGTTTACTAGACCTTCGTAAGGATTTCCAAGTGTACCGTGATGCTTCTCGGTGGACTTGGGAGTGTGTGATGCAAGATGGGAGAGTAGTGTCATATGCCTCATGACAACTCAAGCACCATGAGCGGAATTACCCCACGCATCGACTTGGAGTTAGCATCAATGGTTCATGCGCCAAGGTATGGAGGCATTACTTAATGGGAAAACACGTGATGTGTACACCGACCACAAGAGCCTCAAGTACATATTTACACGTATGAACTAACATGAGGCAAAGGAGATGGTTGGAACTTATCAAGGACTATGACATGAATCTACAATACCACCCGTGAAAAGCCAATGTAGTAGCATATGCTCGAGCCTAAGGTTTATGCCAATGGATTGACAATTGGGGAATTGCCCGAGGATTTGTGCAAGCAATTCAAGAACCTTAGATCGAGGTAGTATCCAAGGATACTTGGCAACAATGGAAGTCCAACCAACGCTACAAGACAGAATCAGGAAGGCTCAAGTGGGAGACAAAGAGATAGATGAAGTAAAGGAAAAGATGAAGGAGGATCGAGCAAGGGAATTCTGCGAGGATGAGCAAGGAACCTTGTGGTATGGAGATCGTTTGTGCGTCCCCAACGATCCCGAGATAAGGAAGTTGATTCTGCAGGAAGCACATGACTCACCGTACTCTATACATCTGGGCAATACGAAGATGTATATGGACCTGAAGGACAGATTCTGGTGGAACAACATGAAGGGAGACCATCGCGGAGCATATTGCCCTATGTGATGTATGTAGCCGAGTGAAGGCGGAACACCAGAAGCCAGCAGGATTGCTATAGCCGCTGTTGCCTGCATTGGAAGTGGGATAGAGTGGGAATGGATTTTATCACAGGATTGCCCAGGACCAGGTCAGGATATGACTCCATTTGGGTAGTGGTCGACCATTTGACCAAGGTAACCCACTTTATACCGGTAAAGACGACCTATACGAGTGCAAAGTTGGCCAAGATTTACATGGACATGATTGTGTGCCTACATGGAGTTCCCAAGAGTATTGTATCTGACAGAGGCACCCAATTTACCTCACACTTCTGGCGCCAGCTGCATGAGTCACTTGGTACTAGATTGGAGTTTAGCACAAGCTTCACCCATGCATCGATGGATGCACCGAGAGGGTGAATCAGATTTTGGAGGACATGCTGAGAGCTTGCGCTTTGGCTCATGGTTCTAGTTGGGATGCGAATTTGCCGTATGCTGAGTTTTCCTACAACAACAGCTATCAAACCAGCATCAAGACGTCACCGTTTGACGTATTGTATGGGAAACGGTGCCGGACACCATTGTTATGGGATGGAGTAGGAGAACGTCAGTTGTTTGGACCTGATTTGATCAAGGACGCTAAGGAGAAGGTCGCCTTGATTAGGGACAGGCTGAAGGTAGCACAATCAAGGCAGAAGATCTACGCTGATGCCAAGCGCAAGGAAGTGGTGTATGAGATTGGTGATAGAGCATACCTCAGAGTGTCGCCACTTCGTGGAATCAAGAGATTTGGAATTAAGGGTAAGCTGGCACCTCAGTTTATTGGACCGTATCGGGTCTTAGCATGCAAAGGATAAGTTGCTTATCGCTTGAGTTGCGAGGCTCATCCCATCGCTCACAATGTGTTCCACGTATCCCAGCTGAAGAAGTTACATCCGGAGATGGTGGATACACCATTGAGAGACACTGTACCGCTAGAGGAGGTTCAACTTGAGAATGACTTGACCTATGAGGATAAGCCGGTCAAGATTCTGGAGACAGCGGAGAGGATTACCCGTACCAAGACAATCAGGTTTTGCAAGGTACAGTGGGGCCACCACACCGAAGAGGAAGCCACTTGGGAGCGTGAGGACGACATCCGAGAGGACTACCCACACCTATTTGTTAGTTGCCACCAATCTCGGGGACGAGATTCATCTTAAGGGGGTTAGTCTTGTCACATCCCAAATTTTAGATTTGGTTCTGCATATCATTCATACCATTGCATCATACTCTTCCATGCAAAACCAACGTTTGAAAAGACTCGGCAAAACGCTATTTTCTAAACCCTACTCTATTTTACTACGATGCTCCTGCTGGGGGTTTACTAGGACTTGTGCCTTCCACCCTTGTAGACAAGTGGTTTCACTCACCCCTTGACCCTAGGTTGATCCCCTCGATTTTACAAAAATTTAGGAACAAGAATCGTCCAATTCAGAGTTCGTTTGAAGGAGTTACGGAGGTTTTACTATTTTTGAAAAAGGGGAAAAGAAAAAAAGAAAGGATCAAAAAAAATCGGCGCCAAATTTGGTCATTCAAGGCCCCACCAAGCCAACAGACGTCACGCCGCTGGCCGGATAGAATCCGCCGCCAAGAATAGGTGGGGCCGTGTCCGCTTAGGACTCATGAGCGGCCCCACTTAAAGCCGCCGACCCTACCCCGCCTCTCCCCGCCTCTCCTCGAAATCACGCCGCCGCTTGAACCACGCACACCGCCAGTAAGCTGTCGCCGCTGTTTTTCTCCACACCGCCACAGACCGCCTCCGCGCACCGCCGCCGCTTCCGCGCCGCTGCCATCATGAAAGGCCAAGGCCACTGGCCGACCTCTCTCTCTTCCGCGAGACCACGCCTCACAACCGCCGTCTGCCGACTGCCGCCGCCGAAGCCGCTGAGCGCCGAGCCGGTAAGCCGCCGCCGCCTCTTCTCGGCCGTCGGATCTGAGATCTGCAGCCCAGACGATTGAGATCCATGTTGACTGGTCAACAGCCACCAAACTGCTGCTGAAGTCAGCAGGGAATATTCCCAGAATATTCCCTTTTGATTTAAATCGATTTAGAAATTGCAGATTCTTGTAGAAACTTGTAAATTGCATAGAAATTAATCCACTGGGCCAAAAATTGCAAATAAAATATGTGTAGATTCAGTAGGATGTGTAGAATCTTGCTGTATCATTGCTCCACACTTTTGCAACAAGTTTTTGTCCAGATTAATTAAAAGAGTTAATGGCCTTTTTGGAGTAATTAATTCGTAGAAAAAGATCTGTAACTCCAAAAATTGCGTATAATATGTCCCTGGATTCATTAGAACGAGGGGAATCTCAAAGTGAATTAAAAAGATAGGCGTACAGTAAAAACTTCTGCAAAAACTGTCTACTAACTTTCTGCAGTGTTTTAATTATTCAGGGAGTTTTATAATTCCTTTTTGATTAATTCCAATTGGTACTGTTCCTAAATAGAAATGCCTATACAGTAGAATTTTGCCAAGATTTTACAAACAGTATACTACCGGTAGTGAATTAATTGGATTCTAACTCTAGTTTTGAGTATTATACTTTGCATAATAGTTTTCCTTGCGCTAAAACTATTTTCCATGCATGCAATCAGTACCTCTACTGATTACTATTATGTGGTGTTGCTGTAGCGTCACTCCACTTGTCATGCATGCATTCATGCATCATCTTTGTTGCATATGCTTGTGAATTGTTTGTTTATGATTGCAATTGTATCGTTTAGATTGTGACGAGTGCAACGTTTGCTCGTGTGTGGATTGTTCTTCCGACCGCTACAACCAAGGCAAGTAGATGCTACTTTGTTCATGATATTTTCCTACTATTTTCAATGCATTGTCGTGTATTTTTTAGATGCATGTGTAGGACGATACTATCGCTACGCTATGTCCCATTATGTGGTAGGGCTTTCCTTGTAGATGAACCACCGTTGGTAGATGTGCTTAGGCATGCTATGATGAACGAGGGCTGGGTTACATCACTGAAAGTTGTTTCTAAGTGTGTTGGTTTACGAAAACTAAAACAACTTAATCAATAAATCTCCTGGGTGTGATGGGGTTGATAATTTTTGGTGGTTTCATTGCGGAAAGGCACCCAGGTATCAAGAGAAAATGATTGGCTTCTTTATTTTGTAGCTTACGTGTACAACCATGTGCCAATAATGAAATGGGCGGTTGGTTGGACTTAGTAGGTTGTGGTAACTCGAACCCGCGTATCCAGAGATGTAGAATTTTGGTAGGTTGGACCGGTGCGCGTCGGGATTAGGGAGCTACTTCCCGAACAGTCTCTTCTTGGACTTCTCCCTATCATCACCCAAAATGAGAGTGATGGTACGAGCTGGGCTGGCCAAGTCACATGGGTAAAGTGTACTAACCCCTGCAGGGTGTATAATCTAATCGATTAGCCGTGTCCCCGGTTATGGACAACTGAGTTGCTTGATATTGATTCCATGACATGTTTCTCGCTCATTCTAATTTAATAATTGCTTTAATATTTTTGGGTTAACTTAATTGGGATCTTTTCAAAGGAAAATCAAAAAACTGTTTATGAAAGTAGGACAAAGGTATTTGCAAATGCAAGCTAGCCACAGCTCCTGCCAAATATGCATGTAGATGATAGCACTATTGTCTCCTTTATTATCTCTACTTGCCATACATTCCATGTATTGACCCTTCGGGGCTGCTACGTTTCATGTTGCAGGATATTCCGATTCTGAGTAATCGATATAGGCCACGGTACTCCACTCGGCACTTGTTCACTTGTGGGTAATTTGAAGAATGGAGGATTTACTTTATTTATGTTGCTACCTGAATAATTTGAGCTAGCCTTGAGCTAAGCTTTTATTGTAATAATGGTACTCTGGATCTTCGTTATTTATGATACACGGATATTTTGTTATGTTATTCATCTTATTCTATTGTGGGCCAATGAACCGATCCAGGGATTGGCATGTCACATAGAAGCCACGATCTTTTCAGAACCGCGGTGTTACAACCAACCATTGATAGAAAGCATGACAAAGCAAGGCAATAACAGACCAACAACTATAGTAGGAACTAATTTTTTTATGTTTTTGATAAGAAAAAGCAGACCAAACAAAACAACTTTTTTTGTATTTTTTGATAGAAAGAAACAAGCAATGAAAAGCAAAAGAAACTAAGCAAAACAAAAACAAAGTAAAGAGAATGGTTGTGAGAGACTCCCCTTGCGAGAATCTTCTTTCTCCCTGAAAGGTGACTGACGAGGAGGAAGAGATTGAAGCCGTCCTTAACTACCTAGCAATGGTGCTAGAAAATGTCTTGATGCGGCTCTGATCACTGTAGAGCTTCGTTGGGATACCCCAAGAGGAAGGTGTGATGAGCACAGCAGTAAGTTTTCCCTCAGTTATGAAACCAACGTTATCGAACCAGTTGGAGTAAGGAAACAACTCCAAGGTGTTGCTAACAACTTAGAACCTGCACAACACAAACTCAAAACTTTTCCCGAACATACAGTGAGGTTGTCAATCTCACCGGTTTTCTCAAAACAAAGGATTAAACATATAAAGTGGGAGATAGTAGTTGCTTGTAGAAAGTAAATGGTAACAGTAGATGATGTATCAATGATAAAGTTTGGACCGCAGTCCAAAGTTCACTAGAGGTGTTCTCCTTAAGATAGATAACATGCTGGGTGAACAAATTATTGCGGGGCAATTGATAGATTGAGAAAGCATAGCAATGCATATACTAGACATCATGACTCCTATGATATTTGATTCGGCATTACAACAATATACATATACTGTAATCCAACTGCATCTATGACTAATAATCCACCTTCAGGTTATTATCCAAACCCCTTCCAGTATTAAGTTGCAAGCAACAAATAATTGCATTAAGAAATGTTCTAAAGTAAACAATACAATTGTTCCATGAACAAAAGATTGTTTTTTTCTCCCTAGTAGCAACAACACATATACAACCTTAAAGATTTCTGTCACTTCCCCAGATTACTAGAGGCATGAACCTACTATCGAGCATAAATACCCCCTCTTGGAGTCACAAGCATCTACATGGCCAAGATAGCTACTAGCAACAGAGAGCATGCAAGATCACAAATAACACAGACATGATAGAATCAATAATCAATCTGACATAGTATCTCAATATCCATCGGATACCCGCAAACACAACATGTATGATTACAAATAGATGATCTTGATCATGAACGGAGCTCAAAATATCTAAACATGATAGCATAAAGGAGGAGAAACAACCATCTAGCTACTATATGGACCCATAGTCCAAGGGTGAACTACTCACGCATCACTCTGAAAGCTGGCATGGTGATGAAAAAGGTCTCCGGGATGATCTCTCCCCTCTGGCATGGTGCCGGGGAGAGTTTTAGATCCCCTCCCTGATCTAGGGACGATGGTGGTGGCGGCTACTGACTGTTTCGTGGCGATTTGATCGGGTACCTAGGGTTTCTGCATCGGGGTGACTTTATAGGCGAAGAGGCAAGGTCGATGGGCGCTCGAGGGGCCCACACCTAGTGGCGGAGCCCCCCTGGGCCGCGTGGCCCTAGGGTGTGGCCACCTCGTGGCCCCCCTTCGACTGCCCTTTGGACTCTGTGTTCTCTCCGGTAAAATATTGACTTTGGCTTTTGTCCCGTCCAATTCCGAGAATATTACCTTACTAGCTTTTCTGAAACCAAAAATAGCAGAAAACAGGCAACTGGCACTGCGACATCTTGTTAATATGTTAGTCCTAGAAAATGTACAAGAATACCTCAAAATAAACATAGAAAAGTTGATACTAAACAAGCATGGAGCATTAAAAATTATAGATACGTTTACAACGTATCACCTTCTTTGTTATAGAAGTGTGTGTCTTAGTCTCCTGATAAGTTCCTGCAACAGCTCGGTTAATTTTCTTACACTTGGGTGAAGAGTAGTTGGTGGCGATGAACTTGAGGGACTCCATGCACCCCTTCTCGTGGGGTTTCTTCGCCTCATCTTCATCCTCAGGCTTCACCATAGCGAGATAATACAATTTCTTCCACCCTCTCTTTGTTTTCTCCATGAATGTCTCAAATTCCTCCTCCTCATCATCATCAGAGTCAAAAGCACACCTCTTGTTCTTCGAGCTTAGGCCTTGAGCTTCACGGTCATCAGCTTCAGTGGAGGAAGTATGGAAGCTATCCCACGAAGGAGCCATGAGGCCTAGAGGTTTTCCTTTGCCTAGAACTGGGTAGCGCATCAAGGATATTGGATCTGCTGATATAGGAGGGAGGAAGACCTTTGGGGAGGCTTATCAAGGGTTAGAAACAGGGAAAACTCGTACTGGAAGAGAAAAAAAAAGGTCGGCCAAGAAAAGAATCCTAACAAATAAGGAAAGAAATAGGAGAAAAAGAAGAAAACAAAATCGTAACGACCACTGGTACGGGCGGGTGCCCGTACGGCACGCCTGTACTAGATCTTTTCCCAAATTTCAATACTTTGACGTCGGTCAGAAACCAACCAACCCAGTGGTATGGCCACGACCTTCCCTTATGGGACGACCGTACCGGTGGCTACTGACTTTGTTCGTTTTTTAGATAGATAATAAACCAAATGAACGAGGGAAAACATGGAAAATAACGATGTACGGTCAGGTGCGCCCGTACGGTGCGGTTGTACCCAAACTCAAGAAAACAGGACATGATTTCTGACCGTTTAATAAGCAGTGGTACGGGCGGGTCCGGTCATACCGTCCGCCCGTACCAACCTCGTAAAACTGGCAGTAACTTCAGAAAAATATAAGGAACCCAAAAATACAAATCGAAAAGGTAAAACAACATCCAGAACAAAGATGAATCAAAGTTTCAAATATTTTGTTCATCCAAAGGAAATGAGTTCACTTTAGCACCTTCATCTCCTTCTAATTCTTGAATAAAAAAATTATTTTTCCCTTTGAACAAGGTTGGTCACAAGAAATTGCTAAAATAATTGCAAAGAGAAATTTAAATTTTTATTTTAGGAGTTTTAATCCCCGGGGTATGCAGATGGATGACACTTATTCTGGTGGCTAAATTTCCTCAACATCCATTGGTGCATCCTCTGGTTCTCCCTGTCTTTTGAGAATATATAAATCAAACTCTTGCAAAAGTAAAGTCCAATGGATCATCCTTGGCTTAACATCAGTCCTTTCAAGAATTTCTTTCAAGCCAACACAATCAGTATGCACCCTTAACTTAGAGTCAATAATATAATATCTAAACTTATCACAAGAGAAAAGCATAGCGAAAAATTCTTTTTATGCCATGGGGTAATTCTTTTGGGGTCCATTTAAGGTGTGACTAGCATGATGAATGATATTGAGTTCACCACCATCATACTGGAAAAGAATTGCTCCAACAACTACATGGCTAGCCTCATAGAATAGATCAAAAGGTTTCTTCCAATTAGGTGGCTTTATAACAGGAGCTTCAAGAAGGGCATGCTTTAATATGTTGAAGTAAGACAGTTTTCATCAAAATTAAATGCAACATCTTTTTGTAGAAGGTTGGTTAGAGATCTAGCAGTTTTTTAAACGTTTTTAATAAACCTTCTACAAAATCCAGCATTGTCTAAGAAACTCCAATACATTTTACATCTCGATGAGGGTGAAGCCTTTATATTGCTTCAATCTTCGCTTTATCAACTTCTATACCCTTACCTGAAATTTTGTGACCAAGTACTATACCTTCTTGAACCATAAAGTGTCATTTTTCCCAATTCAACACTAGGTTAGTATCTTCACATCACTGCAAAACTTAATGAAGGTTATTAATACAATGATTAAATGAAGTTCCATAAATAGAAAAATAATACATGAATACTTCCATAATACTTTCAACATAATCAGCAAATATAGCAGTCATACACCTTTGGAAGGTGGCAGGGGCATTGCAAAAATCAAAAGGCATACGACAATAAGCATATAAGCCGAAAGGATAAGTGAAAGTTGTCTTAAGTTGATCATTTGGGTGCACTACAATAAATGTTTCCTTCCATAACGACTTGGCCCATCGGTCTTCATAGAAGGCGCGTCTTTCGCGACGAAATTCTCGGCTCGACCGTGGCCGATGGAAAACTTTTTTTCGATTTCATGCCCCTCTACAATGACGAACCCGCTAAAACATGGACGAAGCTCGACGGGTGCGTGGCAGAAGCAAGATTTCTGGTTCCTCGGGCGATGTTGACACGCCGAAGTATTTTTACTCGTGTGGGTCCCGGACATCGGTGACTCTAGCGTACCAAACTTTTCGGTCATGCCTTCCTGATTTGAACTCGATATCGTTGTTCGATGCCTCTTCAGTTTAGTCAGGCTATTGGGTCCCACATGTCTGCCTCTCATTAGAGGAATCGTGTGTATGATGGAATTTTTTTCTTTCCCTATTCCAAACTTGATAGTTTTTCTCGATGTATTTACCTTTTTATTAGGCTACTAGGTCCCATGTGTCATCCTCACACTATAAGAAACGTGTGCATGATGGATTTTTTTCCTTGGCTAGTGCCTTCCTGATTTGAACTCGACAACGTTGCTCGATCTATCTTTCGTTAATCAAGCTGCTTGGTCCCACATGTCAGCTTCTCATTAGAAGAATCGTGTGTATGATAGAATATTTTCCTTCGCTCGCTACCCTGTTTCGAACTTGATAGCGCTGCTAGATGCATCTATCATTTAATCACGCAGATGGGTCCCACATGTCATCCTCATAATAGAAGAAATGTGTGCATGATGAATTTTTTCCTTGGCTTGTGACTCCCTGATTTGAACTCGGTAACTTTGCTCGATCTATCTGATGGTAATCACGCTGACAAGTCCTATATGTCAGCCTCTTATTAGAAGAATCGTGTGTATGATGGAATATTTTCCTTTGCTCCCGCAACCTTGTTCCGAACTTGATAGTGTTTCTAGATGCATCAACCGTTTAATCACGCAGCTAGGCCCCACATGTCATCCTCATATTAGAATAAATGTGTGCATGATAGATTTTTTTCCTTAGCTTGTGCCTCCGTGTTAACCTGATAGCGTTGCTCGCTGCATCAGCCGTTTATTCAGACTGGTGGGTCCCCTATGTCAGCCTCACATTAGAAGAAACGTGTGCATGATGGATTTTTTCTTGGCTCATGCCTCCCTGATTTGAACTTGATAATATTGCTCGATTTATCTGTCATTAATCACGTTGTTGGGTCCCACATGTCAGCCTTCATTAGAAGAATCATGTGTATGATAGAATTTTTCTTTCGCTCCCGCAACCCTGTTCTGAACTTGATAGCGCTCCTAGATGCATCAACCATTTAATCACGTAGCTGGGCCCCACATGTCATCCTCACATTAGAAGAAATGTCTGCATGATGGATTTTTCCTTGGCTTGTGCCTCCGTGTTAACTTGATAGCGTTCCTCGCTGCATCAGCCGTTTATTCAGGCTGGTGGGCCCCATATGTCAGCCTCACATTAAAAGAATCATGCGTATATAATGGAAATTTTTCTTCTCTAGCGCTACCCTGTTCCGAACTAGATAGCGTTGATCGACGAATCTGCCATTTGCTCACGCTGCTGGGTCCGACATGTTAGCATATTATTAGAAGAAATGTCTGCATATTGGACTTTTTTCTTGCTCGCGCCTCCCTTATTCGAACTGGCAACGTTGCTCAATGCAGCACATGTATAAATGTCAGCTTCTCTGTAAATGAAACGTGCTATGGTGGACTTTTTTTTGCCGCCTCCATTGTTCTGACCTTGCTTCGTTGCAGGGTTCCACATGTCAGCCTCCTCTGTGCTGGACATGTGTCTAGGCTGGGTCCAGATGTCAACCTCCATTTGAAAGAAACGTGTGTATGTTGGACTATTTTTGGGTCAAGTCCGCCATTCTGTCCTTGGCAATATTTGCTAGATGCAGCAACAGTTTATCTGGGTCCTAGGTATCAGCTCTAAAAAAATGTTAATCTATACTCATTGCTAGGTCCCACATGTCAGCGTTAGTATATAATAACAGCAATTTCTACGACCACTATTTTGACCTTGGTACGTTGCTGGGTCCCACATGTCATCCTTCTCTATGCAGGAAACGTGTCTATGCTGGGTCCCACATGTCATCCTTCTCTATGCAGGAAACGTGTCTATGCTGGGTCCCACATGTTAGCCTCTATTTGAAAGAATCGTGTGTATTGTTGGACTGATTTTTCATGTCGAGTCCGTGCTAGATGTATCAGCAGTTTATCTGGGTCCCAGATGTCAGTTTTAGAGTACAAAAAATGTTAATCTATACTCCGTTGCTCGGTCTCACATGTTAGCCTTATATATAATAACAAAAATTTCCACGACCACTATTTTGACCGTGGTACGTTGCTAGGTCCCACATGTCAGCGTCTCCTGTGCAGGAAACATGTCTACGCTGGGTCTCACATGTCAGCCTCTATTTGAAATAAACGTGGTATATATGTTAGACTATTTTTCGGGTCTAGTCTGCCGTTCTGACTTCGTCAACATTACTAGATACAGCAGCAGTTTATCTGGGTCCCAGATGTCAGCCTCTATTAGAAAGAGGTGTGGTATATATGTTGGATTGTTTTTTCGGGTCTAGTCCGCCGATCTGACCTTGGCAACATTGCTAGATAAAACAACAGTTTATCTAGGTCCCAGATGTTAGCCTGAGAGTACCAAAACATTAACCCTATATTAACACAAATTGCCTAGGATTAGAACTCGAGTCCTAACCAGCGGTCCACTGGGTGCTTTATCACTGTGAAAGAAACAGTTAAAACAATAGAATCGTTAAACGGTATTATTATAACTTACGAATTTGTCTCCTTAAACATACATTCTTTGACCATGTTTATCTCCCATCAAATAATAAGGCGACGGTCCTTGCAGCTAAACTAAAAAATGCTACATAATGTAGTAGTTTCTACACAAAAATGCCACATAATGGAGTAGTTTTTTAAAAACATGGGTAGGCAAAGTGTTTTTTAAAAATTTGAGAGGTGGGGGTGGGGGCAATGCCGAAAAGGCTGAATTAAAAGAGTTTGTCTATTCTACATGGGCTTCTCTAAATGAGCTATACTCCATAGCCTATTCTCCATGGGCTCCTTTCACAAATTTCACCGAGTTGTGCTCACTAGTCCCCTTACACCTAAAAGGCCGAATTAAAATGTTCAGGGATATGCTCCATGGGCTCCTTGCTCAAAATTCTCTGTCTTGTGGTCAGCAGTCCCTTGATGTAACACCCCAAAAAATATTAATCAAGGTTATGAAATTCCAATCACTCAAATTTAGGGTAAACAAAACTTGTGTTAATTAAAATCATTATGAATGTATGTGTGTATGCGATGAATGCATGAATGCTTGTATGGACTTGTTTCTTTGTTATGAATGGAAAGAATTGGTTTAAAGATGAAAATAACATCATCTAAATCATTTCCAAGCAGAATAAAATCAATAGAAATTCAAGAACAAACTATATAAGAAAATGGTCACTTTTGCCAATCTTGATCACTAGACCACTTTGAGTGTTTCTACTCCTAGATTTCTAACAGAAACAAATCCAATTCTTTTCATCCCTTGCTAGACCAAGTAAAGGAGAACGCAAGCCCACCTTGAAAACCCACAAAAAAATTTGGCAACCCTATTCAAATGACATTTAAAAATTGAATCTAGTTCATATGGTAAGATCACCATTTCTCAAAACCCAACCAAACCAGTTCACCTTGACAAATCAAAACAACCAGATACTACCCAGTGTGTGACCAATGCACCCACCAAAATTCATCCAAAAATTCAAATATAAATCTCTTGCGGCCATTTCATCAAACACCTGGAGACATAAACCAAACTCTTCCTAACTACACTATTTTGAGCAGTGATCACCCCAAACCTTGTCTCCCCTTGATCATCCTTGTCTCCCCCAGTGACAACCGTGGCATTAAACCAGCTAGAACCCTACCCAATGCTCCATGCCGTGCATGCCCAAGCCACCCCTTGCCAGCCGACCATGGCAAGCTAGCCAGAGCCATCGCCGCGCCTAACAACCATGTCCAGGAGGCACTCCACCATCCACCGCCACCCCCTGTACAGCCCTCGAGCCTTGCCAAGCCATGGACCACAGCAAACACTCCGCGCCCAGTTCATCCCTGCCATGTCCAGAGCACGCCAGCTCGCCGTAGATGACCGCCTCGCACATACTACGCCTCACCTTTGCCGCCCGTCTACATGATCACCACTGTCCCAGGAGACCACCAGACATGCCCGTTCGCCGCCGCGCGACCAGGAGCGCATGTGCGTCGTCAAAAACGTCGTCGGCGCCATGCGGAGCACCACATGTTCTAGACCAAACCACATCGCCCCTTGCCGCTCCATCAAGTCATTGAGCATCGCCAGGAGACTGCGCACCATCCTAGCCCCCGCGCCATGCCAGTAGCTAGTTGTAACGCCAACCCCGACTAGCTCTGCCCACGCCGCTCAGCTTCTCTCTCGACTATAAAAGGAGGCCTCCCCCGCACCATTTCTTCACACCGGTTCACTCCCCACCTCTCACTGATCCTTCCCACTTCTTCCCGGAGAAAGGCGAGCTCTCTCTTGCCGGAATTTGGCCGAATCATGCCACTGCTGGAGGAGAAGGGCGCCCTCGATTGCGGCCACCCCAGGATAAGCCGCTAGTACCAGGAGAACCGCCATCATCGACATCATAGTTCTCCCCCATCTCCGACCCTTGCCTGAGCCCCGGTGAGCCACCCCAGACCCCCACTGGTCGTGCTAGGATTCATGCCCGTCGCGTTTTGTTCACACGAGGGCGATGGTCGTGAGCCGTGATCCTTGATCTAATCCTACGGTCGTAATCACCCAATACCCCTTCGCCACTCCCTATCTCACTAACAAGTGGGGACACCACTTAACCAGCCCGTACGCATGCTGTGCGTAGTGGGACAGCCCAGTTAGATTTCCCGAGCGACCCAGTTAATTCAAATTATAATTTTTCAATTTAGTTCAAACCCTAGTTCTGTCTGTTGATTCAAAAATTGATTCAGAGAGATTCACTGAACCAAATAGCATGAAACCAATTTTTTTGGAAATATATTGAAATTATTAATCCAAGCCTGTTGGATTCAAACCATTTGGAATTATAGATCACCTATAGTAAAAATAACAAGGCAAAGACTTTTCTGCATTCAAACATTTTTCAAAAATAAACCATAAATGCTTTTGAGTTGATTCCAACTCTCAAAAATCACATTTGATAAGACCTTTCTGATTAGAAAAATATCTAGGTTTACTTGCAGTAATAATGGAAAAGTAATAAATGAATGCCCCATAGGCATTTCTAGTCACTTTAATTAATTAAAATAATAAGGTTAAACATTATTAAATGGTGACACCACTTTAAATAACATTCCCAAGTATTAAAATATGTGGTGATGACATGTGTCAACATGATCCACATGTTTTAATTGGAGAATATTAAATCTTAAGTAGTTTTTCAATGAGTAGAAATTACTTTTCTAAAATAAAATAAATAAAACTATTGCCTTAATCCTTGTGATGATTGTGATGATGCTAGATCATCTAGTGTAAACCTTTGTGTGCTAAATAGAAGTAGTTAAGTATTGTTTGGTGATTGTGTACTTCGTATTTATTTATAGACGCTAGTACCGACCAAGGATACGAAGAGGAAGGAGACTACTACGAAGAGGAAGCAGAGGAGAACTTCAACCACTACACTGCACAAGGCAAGCTACTAACTAAGCAAGCCATCTCAGCAAGCTAGAACTTTGCAAGCTAACACTTGCATGATAACTATGCAACTAGATGCCTTAGGCATATGTGATTATACCACCTTATTATACCAAATCCTAGTTTTACTTGCAAGCTTTATCAGTTTATTTCTTTATCAAAATTCTTTGTTTTCTTTTAGGTAGTGTTTGTGATATTCTAGAAAGATATTAGAGGTAGCATAAAGAGCATAAAACTTGGCCTAATATAGATAGAACTAGATGTCATACTGAGGCATGATATTAGACTTAGATAAGTCACACTTGATTATCACCCATCACTAGTGATTACCCCCAACTTTAGTGGCTAGTGCTAAGCATAAAACTTGATCACTTTAGATGGTAATACTTGGTGAAAATGATTATGAAAACCTTAGAATAATGATTCATTCTAATGATTTTTTTGACATGTGTTATTGAACACCAGATGATTTGATGATGAAAATGTTGAGGCATGAGCCTTAGCCTTTTATAAAACTAATGGTTGTGTTCGGATGTGATACATTCCAATTTTACCGTACAACCACAATACCCGAATTTGGGTAGGGCCTGACTGGAAGTTTATATATCTTAGTATGGGTTCCCTTACGGCCGAGGTTTGAGCCGAGGCTACCTCGTGATGATTGTCCACCTGTGCAGTTCCCAAGATGACAAATGGTCATGGTTGGGAGGCCAAACTCATAGGAGAGGTTCCTATACTAGGGTGTGTAACTGAAAGGTTAGGATTGATTATCCACATACTGAGTATGGTGAATCAGGATTGTTCCTGACGGATGTATCAAATATTGTGGTGAAAGTGTACCACCTCTGCAGAGTGTCAAACTATTCAAATAGCCGCATCCATGGTTATGGACAGTTGGAGTGGCCATACTGTTGCGTCGTCAGATGTTTTCAAAATGACTTGTGAAATGAATCATGACTTTGACTTGACCACAATAGGGTTGTGAACATGAAAACTCAATTCCCACTTAGGTGTTATAAAACCTTAAACTAGTTTTCTTTACTTCTGAATTCAGCTAGAGATAAACCTGGATTTTTGCAAAACATCCTAGAGCTTAGGATTCCTACTTGAAACTTCTTTACTTGTTAATATTAGTTTGCGAGTACTTAAAGAGTACTCATGGCTTTGTCCCTGACTATTCCAATGGCCTGACTATGAGGAGGACTACCAGGATGATGGACAACAGGAAGTCTGCTACAACTAGGATCATCTCCCATCGTTAGCATTACCTGTGACCTTGAAGATGGAGCTTCGCCCACGCTACCGTTATTACATTATTTCGTTGTGTTGATTGTACTAAGACTGGATCATGAGATCCTTTTTTTGTAACACCTTTATTATGGTTTGTAATGGATGATGAACTATGGTACCAATCTGTTATGTCTCGCAAAAATGGTAATCTTGGGATTGCGATGTATGGCATAATAGGCATCTGGGATTAAAAATCTGGGTGTTGACGAGCCGGTATCAGAGCTATCCTGACCATAGGAGACCCTAGTTAGAATGGACGCTTGAATCAAAAACTTAGTTTCAAAAAAAAGCAAGTATTTATGAAAACCTATTCTTATTCTTATCACTTAGATTCATTCATAAAAATTCATGTTCCTCAAAAATTCTCGCAAACTTACATAAAATTTGACACACTTAATCACTCTACTAACTTACTCATCCTACATTCTTATAGATGGACGTGAAGTATAGCAAGTTCTATCAGTTGGGAAATGGAGGAGATCTCATCTTTGAGCATGATTTGGACCAACTCTTGGATCTTCTAGAGCGCCCGCACCCCAAGTTCTTTGGATCCCAGCTCAACGATCAGCAAGGAGGAGGAGAATTGCAATGGCTGATTGTTGCAAGTCTCAGAGGGAAGATTGAATCCCCCACCTCAGAGGGAGTCTAGTTCACCTTAAGAGAGAACAACTGGCTAGATGGACTCTCCAGGGCCATGCAAGAAACTCTTGCTCGTCTATGTGGGAAAAACATCAATCAGATCAAGGGCACGCGCTTTGAGTATTACCCAAGGCATGATGCTATGGGATAGCTATTGGAGCTACCACGTCACCCGGAGTTTAAGCATCAAGTGGAACATCTCATCTTCATGATGTATGACAGGCAGAAGGAGTTGGACAATGCCCGCTCCTACGCCAACAACATCTATACGATAGAAGTCAAAAAGGACTAGACCATCGCCATGCTTGTGAAGGATCGCCAGTCACGTCACCGTCAGCTTGACAATAAGGATCACATTATTGCTCACCTTCGTCACAAAGTGACAAACTTGGAGGAGACCATCCATGAGCGGGACATGCTGCTGGAGGAGAGGGAGAATGCAGGGGAATATATCCGTGGATACCCCTACACCTACCTTAGTGACGATGATGACTTCCTAGAGGATCAAGCCATGGACTTCCACACTGATGATGATGACTCCACCTTCATTGATGATGATGATGATGAAGACACCGAGTCTGGTGAGTAGTAGCACTTGAGCACTAGCGTTAGTGAATTTGTATCCGGTCCCATTGTATCGTAGTTTCACAAAATGGTTCTTAAAACCATTTGTTTCCTTGTTTTGTTTGTACTGTGTGCTAGGAATGAATGAATGAAAAGCAAGTTGCGAGTGAGAAAAACCCGAGTCAAGCTTAAAATTTAAAAACTTTTCAAAAACAAACCACTGAACCTTAGAAATTTCCCTCTTTTCTCATGATCTATCTCAATCTTCAGATGCCTCGCGGAGGAAGCAGTTCATCCCTGGACCCAATGTTACAAATCTTGCAAATGTTGGTTTCGGACCGCGAAGCTGAAAGAGCCAAACGTCAAGCCAACTTCGCCACCCTCCAACACATAGCAGAGATGTCCAACAACAATCAAGGCCATGGAAACCAGGACAACCATGGATCCAAGCTCAAGAACTTTCAGAACACTAATCCACCCATATTTAGTAAGTCTGAAGAGCCCTTAGATGCTGATTACTGGCTGCTGACCATGGAGAACAACTTAGAAGTCGCAGGAGTGGAGGCCAACGAGAAAGTACTGTTTGCCACCCATTATCTTACAGGAGATGCAAGGGCTTGGTCGAACAACATTCGTGCCATGAATGGAGGAAAGATGATGACTTGGGATGAATTCAAACTCAAGTTCAGCAGAACTCATGTGCCACCGGGTTTAATCAAGAGGATGAGAGATGAATTCAGAGAATTGAAGCAAGGGAGGATGACAGTAGTTGAGTACCATGACAAATTTCTGTCATTAGCTAGGTATGCACCAGATGAGATTGACACTGAAGCCAAGAAGAAGGAGAGATTCTTGAATGGTCTGCATGATGAGATGCAGACAGTGTTAGTCAATATTCTGTTTGCTGACATTGAAGCCTTAGTGGATTCTGCCATTCGGATGGAAGGAAAGATCAACCAAGCCAATGAAAATCGCAAGCGTCGAATGATGCATCAACCAGGAACCCCCCATACCCCAAAGTATCGTCCCAACCCATCTACAGTATTTTCCCCAAGAAACAATAGACCCCCGATGAACCGTCCAACCTATCAAAACCGTGGAGGAGGAAACCCAAGGCTTGGAGGAAACCACAAAAACAACCCCGGAAACTCCAACAACTTCAATCGTGCACCGCCCAAGTTCAACAACAACAATGTCGCCACCAACACAAATACTGCCCCAAGGACTGGAAGCAATGTTGTACCTATTGCAAGAAAGGAGAAGTCTCAGGTGATTTGTTATGAATGCAGAACCAAGGTTCACTACTCCAATGAGTGCCCCAAGAAGCTTGCAGCAGCCCCCAATGTGAATGCCCTAGCTCAGCAGCAGCGTCGTGTTTAGCCTGGAAGAAGATTTGCCCAGGGAATTCTCTCAACCGCAACGGCCGTCTATTTCACATGAATGCTGAAGAAGCCCAAGAAGCGCCAGATGTCATGCTGGGTATGTTTTCTGTTAACTCGGTACTTGAAGAGTGTTGTTTGATTCTGGAGCATCGCACTTGTTTGTTACAGAAGAATTTGCATGCACTAGTAAGATTCAACCAACAAAATTGAAGCATGTTATGATAGTTCAAATATCTGGTTCAACCACCAAAGCTAGACAAATTTGCAAGGCCGTACCTATCAGAATCCATGGCATAGATTTTTATGCTAATCTAATAGTACTTGGAACTAAAGGTTTGGAAGTAGTACTAGGAATGGATTGGATGTCGAAACATAAAGGATTAATTGACTGTGCCAAGAAAGCCATAACCATGACCAGTACAGCTGGAGTATCAGTAGAGCATGTATTTGAAACCTTGCCCCGTCAATTCAAGTGCCACAAGAGTATATCCCAACCAACCATTGACCAAGTTAGGGTAGTGTGTGAATACCCCGACATATTTCCAGATGTTTTGCCCGGTATGCCCCCAGATCAGGATATCAAGTTTATCATTGAACTAATCCCTGGAACCGGACCCATAGCCCAGAGACCTTATAGTATGAACCCGTCGGAACTAGTGGAGCTAAAGAAGAAACTGGTTGCTATGCTGGAGATAGGATTGATTCAACCAAGTGAATCGCCATGGAGATCACCTGTCTTGTTTGTGGATAAGAAATATGGAGGTAACCATTTGTTTATGGATTATCGGAAGCTGATTGATGTCACCATCAAGAACAAGTACCCACTGCCTAATATAGAAGATCAGTTTGACCAGTTGACCAGTGCTAAAGTGTTTTCTAAGATTGATCTTAGAACTGGTTATCATCAACTCAAGATTCACACAGAGGATATTCCAAAGACTGCCTTTACCACCAGATATGGATTGTATGAGTACATTGTCATGTATTTTGGATTAACCAATGCCCCCGCTTATTTCATGAACCTCATGAATAATATTTTTATGGACTTCCTGGATAAGTTTGTCATTGTTTTCATCGATGACATTATGATCTATTCCAAATCAGAAGAAGAACATGAGCTACACGTAAGGACTATCCTTGGAACCCTTAGGGAGCATCAATTGTATGCCAAGTCTAGCAAATGTGAATTATGGTTACGGGAAGTAGGATTCCTCGGACATATCGTGTCAGCGGGAGGAATTGCTGTCGACCCTGCCAAGGTTAAGGATGTTGAAGAATGCCAAGCCCCAACCACTCAAACCCAAGTTTGTGCATTTCTTGGATTAGCGGGATATTACTACAAGTTCGTAGAAGGATTCTCGAGCATGGAAAGACCCATGACCCAATTGTTGAAGAAAGATAAGAAGTTTGAATGGACGAACAAATGTGAAGCGAGTTTTCAAGAACTTAAGAAGAGATTAATCTCAGCCCCAATCTTGATTATGACGGATATCACGAAGAATTTTGATGTGTATTGTGACGCATCCAAGATCGGTCTTGGATGTGTGTTGATGCAAGAAGGCAAAGTCATATCATATCTATCCCGACAACTGAAGCAGCATGAGAAAAATTATCCTACCCATGACCTTGAACTAGAAACCGTTGTTTTAGCCTTCAAAACATGGCGGCATTACCTAATGGGAAACCGTCGTCAGATTTATTCGGATCACAAGAGCGTGAAGTATATTTTCACTCAGAAGGAGCTGAATATGAGGCAAAGGAGATGGATAGAGCTAATCAAGGACTATGATCTGGACATCCACTATCACCCCGGTAAAGGCCAATGTGGTAGCAGATGCCCTTAGCAGATTGCCGTGTCGCTTGAACTCCATGATTCTGAAGGAGCAACCAAGTTTGCACAAGGAGTTGGAAGATTTCAGAATGGAATTGGTTAGTGAATTTTTTTGGCTAGCATAGAACTTCAACCCACTTTGATCAGTCAGATCAAGGAGGCGCAGAAAGGAAATGCTAGTATCGACGGAATCAAACGTCGTATTGGTACATGGAAGGTACCTGGATTTACCGAAGATGAAGGAGCTTTGTGGTATAAAGGACGTATCTGTGTGCCAGCAGATTCAGAGTTGAAGCAATCTATTTTGAAAGAATCCCATGATACGCTTTATTCTATCCACCCCGGAGGAACAAAGATGTACCGGGGTTTGAAGGAGCAATTTTGGTGGCATAAGATGAAGAGAGAAATCGGAAGCTACATAGCCAAGTGTGATATTTGTCAGAGAGTCAAGGCGGGACATAAGAGACCCGCATGGCTGTTGCAACCATTGCAGATTCCGGAATGGAAATGGGATTCAGTTGGAATGGATTTTATCATCGGTTTGCCTACATCTAGTAGGTGAAATGACTCTATTTGGGTTATCGTAGATAGACTATCCAAAGTTGCACATTTCTTACATGTAAAGACCACCTATCAGAGTTCGAAGCTAGCAAAGTTGTATATTGCTAGAATCGTCAGTTTGCACGGAGTCCCCAAGAACATTTGGTCGGATCGAGGAACCCAGTTTACCTCAAGATTTTGGAAGAAAGTCCAAGAAGGATTAGGAACCCGACTGTATTTCAGCATAGATTATCACCCTCAGACTGATGGACAAACGGAGCGAGTAAACCAAATACTCGAAGATATGTTGAGATCTTGTGTGTTAGAATATGGACCTAAATGGGAAGACTGTCTTCCTTTCGCAGAATTTTCATACAACAACAGTTACCAAGCCAGTTTGCAAATGGCCCCATTTGAATTCATGTATGGAAGGAAGTGTCGTACCCCGTTGAATTGGTCAGAAGTAAGAGAGAGTCATATTTTCGGACCATACATCCTACAAGAAGCCGAAGAGCAAGTTCACAAGATCCGTGAGCACATCAAGACCGCCCAATCCAGACAGAAGAGTTATGCCGACAAGATACGTCGAGACCTAGCCTTCAATATCGGAGATATTGTGTATCTCAAAGTGTCACCTTTGAAAGGAATGCAATGTTTCCAACTCAAAGGAAAGTTAGCCCCCAGATATATCGGAGCCTTCAAGATTTTGAATCATCGAGGAGAGGTATCATATCAAATGGAGCTGCCAGAAGAGATGTCAGTCGTGCATAAAGTGTTTCATATCTTGTTACTTCGAAAATGCCTAGAAGTCCCAGAGAAGACCGAAGTTTTCAAGAATATTGATTACTGAACCATAGAGTTTAATGATGACCAGGACCCGGAGTATCAAGATTCTCATGATCAAGTGGAGTAACCACACTAAATAAGAAGCTACCTGGTAGCGAGAAGATTACATTAGGACTGAGTTTACAGATCTCTTTAAATCCTAGTTTTCTTTTTCTCAAATCTCAGGACGAGATTTTGTTTAAGGAGGGAAGGTTTGTAACACCCCAAAAATATTAATCAAGTTATCAAATTCCAATCACTCAAATTTAGGGTTAACAAAAAACTTTTGTTAATTAAAATCATTATGAATGCATGTGTGTATGTGATGAATGCTTGTATGGACTTGTTTGATTGTTATGAATGGCAAGGATTGCTTTAAAGATGAAACAAAATCATCTAAATCATTTCCAAGAAGAATCAAATCAATAGAAATTCAAAAACAAACTATATAAGCAAATGGTCACTTTTGCCAATCTTGCTCACTAGGCCACTTTGAGTGTTTCTAGTCCAAGATTTCTAACAGAAACAAATCCAATTCTTTTCACCCCTTGCTAGAACAAGTAAAGGAGAACCCTAGACCACCTTGCAAACCCATAGAAACATTTGGCAACCCTATTCAAATGACATTTAAAAATGGAATCTAGTTCATATGGTAAGATCACCATTTCTCAAACCCACCAAACTAGTTCACCTAGACAAATCCAAACAACCAGATACTACCCAGTGTGTGACCAATGCACCCACCAAAATTCATCCAAAAATTCAAATATAAATCTCTTGCGGCCATTTCATTAAACACCTGGAGACATAAACCAAACTCTGCCTAACTACAATGTTTTGAGCAGTAATCACCTGAAACCTTGTCTCCCCTTGATCATCCATGTCTCCCCTAGTGACAACCGTGGCATTAGACCAGCTAGAACCCTACCCAATGCTCCATGTCGTGCATGCCCGAGCCACCCCTTGCCAGCCGACCATGGTAAGCTAGCCAGATCTATCGCCGCACCTAGCCACCATGTCTAGGAGGCACGCCATCGTCCACCGCCACCCCTTGTCAAGCCCTCGTGCCTTGCCAAGCCGTGGACCATAGCGAACACGCTGCGCCTAGTTCGTCCCTGCCATGTCCAGAGCGTGCCAGCGTGCCGTTGTTGACTGCCTCGCACAGACCGCGCCTCGCCTTTGCCGCCCGTCTACATGATAACCACCGTCCCAAGAGACCACCAGACATGCCCGTTCGCCGCCGCGCGACCAGGAGCGCATGTGCGTCGTCAAAAACGTCGCCGGTGCCGTGCAGAGCACTGCACGTTCCAGACCAAACCACACCGCTCCTTGCTGCGCCATCAAGTCATTGAGCATCGCCAGGAGATCGCGCAGTTCTAGCCCCCGCACCATGCCAGTAGCTCGCTGTAACACCGACCCCGATGAGCTCTGCCCACGCCGCTCGGCCACTCTCGCCCGCCTATAAAAGGAGGACTCCCCCGCACCATTTCTTCACACCACTTCACTCCCCACCTCTCACTGATCCTTCCCACTTCTTCCCGGAGCAAGGCGAAGCCTTCTCGCCGAATTTGGGAGCTCCTTCGCCGGAGGAGAAGGGCGCAGTCGATTGCGGCCACCCTAGGAGAAGCCGCCAGTACCAGGAGAACCGTCGTTGCCGAAATCGTCGTTCGCCCCCGTCGCCGACCCTCGCCTAAGCCCCAGTGAGCCACCCCAGACCCCCACTTGCCGTGCTAGGGTTCGTGCCCGTCGCGTTCTATTCAGACGAGGACGATGGGCGTGAGCCGTTGATCCTTGATCTAATCCTACAGTCGTAATCGCCTGTACCCCTTCGCCACTCCATGTCTCACTGACGAGTGCGGACACCACTTAACCAGCCTGCGCGCGTTGTGCGCAGTGGGCCGGCCGAGTTAAATTTCCCGCACGACCCAGTTAGTTCAAATTAGAATTTTTCAATTTAGTTCAAACCCTAGTTCTGTCTGTTGATTCAAAAATCGATTTAGAGAGATTCACTAAACCAAATAGCATGAAACCAATTTTGTTAGAAATATATTGAAATTCTTAATCCAAGCCCGTTGGGTTCAAACCATTTGGTATTACATATCACCTATAGTAAACATAACAAGGCAGAGACTTTTCTGCATTCAAGCATTTTTTTAAAATCAACCATAAATGCTTTTGAGTTGATTCCAACTCTCAAAAATCACATTTGATAAGACCTTTCTAAATATATAAACATATCTAGGTTTACTTGCAGGAATAATGGACAAGTAATAAAATAATGCCCCATAGGCATTTCTAGTCACTTTAATTAATTAAAATAATAAGGTTAAACATTATTAAATTGTGACACCACTTTAAATCACATTCCCAAGTATAAAAATATGTGGTGATGACATGTGTCAACATGATCCCATGTTTTAATTGGAGAATATTAAACCTTAAGTAGTTTTTCAATGAGTAGAAATTACTTTTCTAAAATAAAATAAATAAGACTATTGCCTTAATCCTTGTGATGATTGTGATGATGCTAGATCATCTAGTGTAAACCTTTGTGTGCTAAATAGAAGTAGTTAAGTATTGTTTGGTGATTGTGTACTTCGTATTTATTTATAGATGCTAGTACCGACCAAGGATACGAAGAGGAAGGAGACTACTACGAAGAGGAAGCAGAGGAGAAATTCAACCACTCCACTGCACAAGGCAAGCTACTAACTAAGCAAGCCATCTTAGCAAGCTAGAACTTTGCAAGCTAACACTTCCATGATAACTATGCAACTATATGCCTTAGGCATATGTGATTATACCACCTTATTATACCAAATCCCAGTTTTACTTGAAAGCTTTATTAGTTTATTTCTTTATCAAAATTGTTTGTTTACTTTTAGGTAGTGTTTGTGATATTTTGGAAAGATATTAGAGGTCTCATAAAGAGCATAAAACTTGGCCTAAGATAGATAGAACTAGATGTCATAATGAGGCTTGAGATTAGACTTAGATAAGTCACACTTGATTATCACCCCTCATTAGTGATTACCCCCAACTTTAGTGGCTAGTGCTAACCATAAAACTTGATCACTTTAGATGGGAATACTTGGTGAAAATGATTATGAAAACCTTAGAATGACGAGTCATTCTAATGAAATGTTTTGACATGTGTTATTGGACACCAGATGATCTGATGATGAAAATGTTGAGGCATGAGCCTTAGCCTTTTATAAAACCGATGGTTGTGTTCGGATGTGATACCATTCCAATTTTACCGTATAACCATAATACCCGGATTTTGGTAGGGCTTGAATGGAAGTTTATATAACTTAGTATGGGTTCCCTTGAGGCTGAGGTTTGAGCGGAGGCTACCTCGTGATGATTGTCCACCTATGCAGTTCCCAAGATGACAAATGGTCATGGTTGGGAGGCCAAACTCATAGGAGAGGTACTTATACTAGGGTGTGTAATTGAAAGGTTAGGATTGATTATCCGCATACTGAGTCTGGTGAATCAGGATTGTTCCTGACGGATGTATCGAATATTGCGGTGAAAGTGTACCACCTCTGCAGAGTGTCAAACTATTCGAATAGCCGTGTCAGCGGTTATGGACATTTGGAGTGGACATACTGTTCCGTCGTCAGATGTTTTCAAAATGACTTGTGAAATGAATCATGACTTTGACTTGGCCACAATAGGGTTGTGAACATGAAAACTCAATTCCCACTTAGGTGTTATAAAACCTTAAACTAGTTTTCTTTACTTCTGAACTCAGCTAGAGATAAACCTGGCTTTTTGCAAAACAACCTAGAGCTTAGGATTCCTACTTGAAGCCTCTTTACTTGTTAGTCTTAGTTTGCGAGTACTTAAAGAGTGCTCATGGCTTTGTCCTTGGCTATTCCTATGGCCAGACTATGAGGACTACCAGGATGATGGACAACAGGAAGTCTACGACAACTAGGATCATCTCCCATCGTCAGCATTGCCTGTGACCTTGAATATGGAGCTTCACCCATGCTACCGTTATTATATTATTCCGCTGTGTTGATTGTACTAAGACTGGATCATGCGATCCTTTATTTTTAAGACCTTTATTATGGTTTGTAATGGATGATGAACTATGGTACCAATCTATTATGTCTCGCAAAAATGGTAATCCTGGGATTGCGATGTATGGCATAACAGGCATCTAGGATTAAAAATCCAGGTGTTGACAAGTTGGTATCAGAGCTATCCTGACCATAGGAGACCCTAGTTAGAATGGACTCTTGAATCAAAAACTTAGTTTCAAAACAAAAGAAGCAAGTATTTATGAAAACCTATTCTTATTCTTATCACTTAGATTCTTTCATAAAAATTCATGTTGCTCAAAAATTCTCGCAAACTTACATAAAATTTGACACACTTGATCACTCTACTAACTTACTCATCCTACATTCTTATAGATGGACGTGAAGTATAGCAAGTTCTATCATTTGGGCAATGGAGGAGATCTCATATTTGAGCATGATTTGGACCAACTCTCGGAACTTCTGGAGCGCCTGCACCCTGAGTTCTTCGGAGCCTAGATCAACGACCAGCAAGGAGGAGAATTGCAATGGCAGATTGTTACAAGTTTCGGAGGGAACATTGAAGCCCCCACCTCAGAGGGAGTCTAGTTCACTTTAAGAGAGAACAACTGGCTAGATGGACTCGCCAGTGCCATGCAGGAAGCTCTTGCCCGTTTGTGTGGGCAGAGCATCAATCAGATCAAGGGCACGTGCTTTGAGTATTACCCAAGGCGTGATGCTATGGGATAGCCATTGGAGCTACCACGTCACCTGGAGCTGAAGCATGAAGTGGACCATCTCAGCTTCATGATGTATGACAGGCAGAAGGAGTTGGAAAATGCCCGCTCCTATGCCAACCACAACTATGCCATAGCAGTCAAGAAGGACCAGACCATTGCCATGCTTGTGAAATATCGCTAGTCACGTTGCTGTCAGCTTGACAAGAAGGACCGCATTATTGCTCGCCTTCGTCACAAACTGACAAACTTGGAGGATACCATCCATGAGCGGGACATGCAGCTGGAGGAGAGGGAGAATGCAGGGGAAGATATCCGTGGAGACCCCTACTCCTACCTTAGTGACGATGATGACTTCCTAGAGGATCAAGCCATGGACTTCCACACTGATGACGATGACTCTGCCTTCATTGATGACGATGATGAAGACACCGACTCTGATGAGTTGGAGCACTTGAGCACTAGAGTTAGTGAAGTTGTATCCGATCCCATTGTATCATAGTTTCACAGAATGGTTCTTAAAACCATCTGTTTCCTTTTTGTGGTGTGTGTTTGTATTGTGTGCTATGAATGAATGAATGAAAAGCAAGTTGCGAGTTAGCAAAACCTGAGTCAAGCTTAAAATTTAAAAAAAAAATAAAAAACAAACCACTGAACCTTAGAAATTTCCCTCTTTTCTCATGATCTATCTCAATCTTCAGATACCTCGCGGAGGAATCAGTTCATCCCCGGACCCAATGTTGCAAATCTTGCAAATGTTGGTTTCGGACCGCGAAGCTGAAAGAGCCGAACGTCAAGCCAACTTAGCCACCCTCCAACACATAGCTCAGATGGCCAACAACAATCAAGGCAATGGAAACTAGGAAAACCATGGATCCAAGATCAAGAACTTTCATAACACCAATCCACCCATATTTAGTAAGTCTAAAGATCCCTTAGATGCTGCTGACTGGCCGCTGACCATGGAGAACAACTTAGAATTCACAGGAGTGGAGGCCAACGAGAAAGTACTGTTTCCCACCCATTATTTCGCAGGAGATGCAAGATCTTGGTGGAACAGTGTTCGCGCCATGAATGGAGGACAGATGATGACTTGGGATGAATTCAAACTCAAGTTCAGCAGAACTCATGTGCCACCGGGTTTAATCAAGAGGATGAGAGATGAATTCAGAGAATTGAAGCAAGGGAGGATGACAATAGTTGAGTACCGTGACAAATTTATGTCATTAGCTAGGTATGCACCAGATGAGATTGACACTGAAGCCAGGAAGAAGGAGAGATTCTTGAATTGTCTGCATGATGAGATGTAGACAGTGTTAGTCAATATTCCGTTTGATGACATTGAAGCCTTAGTGGATTCTGCCATTCAGATGGAAGGCAAGATCAACCAAGCCAATGAGAATCGCAAGCATCGAATGATGCATCAACCAGGAACCCACCATACCCCAAAGTATCATCCCAACCCGTCTACAGGATTTGCCCCAAGAAACAGTAGACCCCGATGAACCGTCCAACCTATCCCAACCGTGGAGGAGGAAACCCAAGGCCCGGAGGAAACCACAACAACAACCCCTGCAACTCCAACAACTTCAATCATGCACCGCCCAAGTTCAACAACAACAATGTCGCCACCAACACCAATACTGCCCCAAGGACTAGAAGCAATGTTGTGCCTGTTGCAAGAAAGGACAAGTCTCAGGTGATTTTTTATGAATGCGGAACCAAGGGTCACTACTCCAACGAGTGCCCCAAGAATCTTGTAGCAGCCCCCAATGTGAATGCCCCAGCTCAGCAGCAGCGTCGTGTTCAACCTGGAAGAAGATTTGCCCTAGGGAATTCGCTCAACCGCAACGGCCGTTTGTTTCACATGAATGCTGAAGAAGCCCAAGAAGTGCCAGATGTCGTGCTGGGTATGTTTTCTGTTAACTCAGTACTTGCAAGAGTGTTGTTTGATTCTAGAGCATCGCACTCGTTTGTTAAATAATAATTTGCATGCACTAGTAAGATTCAACCAACAAAATTGAAGCATGTTATGATAGTTCAAATACCTGGTTCAACCACCAAAGCTAGAAAAATTTGCAAGGTCGTACCTATCAGAATCCATGGCATAGATTTTTATGCTAATCTAATAGTACTTGGAACTAAAGGTTTGGAAGTAGTACTAGGAATGGATTGGATGTCGAAACATAAAGGATTAATCGACTGTGCCAAGAAAGCCATAACCATGACCAGTACAACCGGAGTATCAGTAGAGCATGTATCTGAAACCTTGCCCCGTCAATTCAAGTGCAACAAGAGTCTAGCCCAACCAACCATTGACCAAGTCAGGGTCGTCTGTGAATACCCCGACGTATTTCCAGATGTTTTGCCCGGTATGCCCCCAGATCGGGATATCGAGTTTATTATTGAACTAGTCACTGGAACCAGACCCATAGCCCAGAGACCTTATAGTATGAACCCGTCAGAACTAGTAGAGCTAAAGAAGCAACTGGATGCTATGCTGGAGATATGATTGATTCAACCAAGTGCATCGCCATGGAGATCACCTGTCTTGTTTGTGGATAAGAAAGATGGAGGTAACCGTGTGTGTACGGATTATCGGAAGCTGAATGATGTCACCATCAAGAACAAGTACCCACTGCCGAAGATAGAAGATCTGTTTGACCAGTTGACTAGTGCCAAAGTGTTTTCTAAGATTGATCTTAGAACTGGTCATCATCAACTCAAGATTCACACAGAGGATATTCCAAAGACTTCCTTTACCACTAGATATGGATTATATGAGTACACTGTCATGTATTTTGGATTAACCAATGCCCCCGCTTATTTCATGAACCTCATGAATAAGATTTTTATGGCTTTCTTGGATAAGTTTGTCGTTGTTTTCATCGATGACATTCTGATCTATTCCAAATCAGAAGAATAACATGAGCTACACGTAAGGACCATCCTTGGAACCCTTAGGGAGCATCAGTTGTATGCCAAGTTTAGCAAATGTGAATTCTGGTTACAGGAAGTAGGATTCCTCGGACATATCGTGTCGGTGGGAGGAATTGCTGTCGACCTTGCCAAGGTTAAGGATGTTGAATAATGGCAAGCCCCAACCACTCAAAACCAAGTTCGTGCATTTCTCGGATTAGCGGGATATTACCGCAAGTTCATAGAAGGATTCTCGAGCATCGCAAGACCCATGACCATATTGTTGAAGGAAGATAAGAAGTTTGAATGGAGGAAAAAATGTGAAGCGAGTTTTCAAGAACTTAAGAAGAGATTGATCTCAGCCCCAATGTTGATTATGCCAGATATCATGAAGCCTTTTGATGTGTATTGTGACGCATCCAAGATCGGTCTCGGATGTGTGTTGATGCAAGAAGGAAAAGTCATATCATATCTATCCCGACAACTGAAGCATTATGAGCAGAATTATCCTACCCATGACCTTGAACTAGCAGCCATAGTTTTAGCCTTGAAAACATGGCGGCATTACCTCATGGGAAACCGTTGTGAGATTTATTCGGATCACAAGAGCCTGAAGTTTATTTTCACTCAGAAGGAGATGAATATGAGGCAAAGGAGATGGATAGAGCTAATCAAGGACTATGATCTAGACATCCACTATCACCACGGTAAAGGCCAATGTGGTAGCAGATTGCCGTATCGCTTAAACTCCATGATTCTGAAGGAGCAACCAAGTTTGCACAAGGAGTTGGAAGATTTCAGAATGTAATTGGTTAGTGAAGTATTTTTGGCTTGCATAGAACTTCAACCCACTTTGATCAGTCAGATCAAGGAGGCGCAGAAAGGAAATGCTAGTATCGACGGAATCAAACATCATATTGGTACAGGGAAGGTACCCGGATTTACCGAAGATGGAGTTTTGTGGTATAAAGGATGTATCTGTGTGCTAGCAGATTCAGAGTTGAAGCAAGCTATTTTGAAAGAAGCCCATGATACACTTTATTCTATCCACCCCGGAGGAGCAAAGATGTATCAGGATTTGAAGGAGCAATTTTGGTGGCATAAGATGAAGAGAGAAATTGGAAGCTACATAGCCAAGTGTGATATTTGTCAAAGAGTCAAGGCGGGACATCAGTGACCCGCATGGCTGTTGCAACCATTGCAGATTCCGGAATGGAAATGGGATTCAGTTGGAATGGACTTTATCACCGGTTTGCCTACATCTAGTAGGTGAAATGACTCTATTTGGGTTATCGTAGATAGACTGTCCAAAGTCGCACATTTCTTACCTGTCAAGACCACCTATCAGAGTTCGAAGCTAGAAGAGTTTTATATTGCTAGAATAGTCAGTTTGCATGGAGTCCCCCAGAACATTGTGTCGGATCGAGGAACCCAGTTTACCTCGACATTTTGGAAGAAAGTCCAAGAAGGATTAGGAAACCGACTGGATTTCAGCACAACTTATCACCCTCAGACTGGTGGACGAACGGAGCGAGTAAACCAAATACTCGAAGATATGTTGAGATCTTGTGTGTTAGAATATGGACCTAAATGGGAAGACTGTCTGCCTTTCGCAGAATTTTCATACAACAACAGTTACCAAGCCAGTTTGCAAATGGCCCCACATGAATTCATGAATGGAAGGAAGTGTCGCACCCCTTTGAATTGGTCAGAACTAAGAGAGAGTCATATTTTTGGACCATACATGCTACGAGAAGCCGAAGAGAAAGTTCACAAGATCCGTGAGCACATCAAGACCGCCCAATCTAGACAGAAGAGTTATGCCGACAAGAGACGTCAAGACCTAGCCTTCAATATTGGAGATTTTGTGTATCTGAAAGTGTCACCTTTGAAAGGAATGCAATGTTTCCAACTCAAAGGAAAGTTATCCCCTAGATATATCGGACCCTTCAAGATTTTGAATCGTCGAGGAGAGGTATCATATCAACTGGAGCTGCCAGAAGATATGTCAGCCGTGCATAATGTGTTTCATATTTCATTACTTCACAAATGGCTAGAAGTCCCATAGAAGACCGAAGTTTTCAAGAATATTGATCAGCGAACCATAGAGATAAACGATGACTTGACCTACCATGAAGTACCCATTCGTATTTTGGAGGAATCTTTCAGAACCACCAGGACCCGGAGTATCAAGTTTCTCAAGATCTAGTGGAGTAACCACACTTAAGAAGAAGCTACCTGGGAGCGAGAAGATTACATTAGGACTGAGTTTCCAGATATCTATAAATCCTAGTTTTCTTTTTTATCAAATCTCGGGACAGGATTTTGTTTAAGGAGGGAAGGTTTGTAACACCCCAAAAATATTAATCAAGGTTATCAAATTCTGATCACTCAAATTTAGGGTTAACAAAAACTTTTGTTAATTAAAATCATTATGAATGCATGTGTGTATGTGATGAATGCATGAATGCTTGTCTGGACTTTTTTGATTGTTATGAATGGAAAGGATTGGTTTAAAGATGAAAACAAAATTATCTAAATCATTTCCAAGCAGAATCAAATCAATAGAAATTCAAAAACAAACTATATAAGCAAATGGTCATTTTTGCAAATCTTGCTCACTAGACCACTTTGAGTGTTTCTAGTCCAAGATTTTTAACAGAAACAAATCCAATTCTTTTCACCCCTTTCTAGACCAAGTAAAGGAGAATGCAAGACCACCTTTCAAACCCACAGAAACATTTGGCAAACCTATTCAAATGACATTTAAAAATTGAATCTAGTTCATATGGTAAGATCACCATTTCTCAAAACCCAACCAAACCAGTTCACCTTGACAAATCCAAACAACCAGATACTACCCAGTGTGTGACCAATGCACCCACCAAAATTCATCCAAAAATTCAAATATAAATCTCTTGCGGCCATTTCATCAAACACCTGGGGACATAAACCAAACTCTGCCTAACTACACTGTTTTGAGCAGTGATCACCCCAAACCTTGTCTCTCCTTGATCATCCTTGTATGTCCCAGTGACAACTATGGAATTAAACCAGCTAGAACCCTACCCAATGATCCATGTCGTGCATGCCCGAGCCACCCCTTGCCAGCCAACCATGGCAAGCTAGCCATAGCCATCGCCGCGCCTAGACACCATGTCCACGAGGGACGCCAACGTCCACCACCACCCCCTATCCAGTCCTCGAGCCTTACCAAGCCGTGGACCACAGCGAACACGCCATGCCCAGTTCATCCCTGCCATGTCTAGAGCGCGCCAGATTGCCGTAGATGACCGCCTCGCACAGACCGTGCCTCGCCTACACCGCCCGTCTACATGATCACCACCATCCCGGGAGACCACCAGACATGCCCGTTAGCCACCACGCGACCAGGAGCGCATGTGCATCGTCAAAAACATCGTCGGTGCCGTGCTAAGCACCGCATGTTCCAGACCAAACCACACTTCCCCTTGCCGTGACATCAAGTCATTGAGCGTCGCCAGGAGACCGCGTACCATCCTAGCCCCCGTGCCATGCCAGTAGCTCGTTGTAACACCGACCCCGACGAGCTCTGCCCTTGCCGCTCGGCCTCTCTCGCTCGCCTATAAAAGGAGGCCTCCCCCGCACCATTTCTTCACACCAGTTCACTCCCCACATCTCACTGATCCTTCCCACTTCTTCCCGGAGCAAGGCGAGCTCTCTCTCGCTGGAATTTGGCCGGAGCCTGCCGCTGCTGGTGGAGGAGGAGGGCGCCGTCGATTGCGGCCACCCTAGGAGAATCCGCCAGTACCAGGAGAACCTCCGTCGTCGACATCGTCGTCTGCCCCCGTCGACGGCCCTCGCTTAAGCCCCGGTGAGCCACCCCAGACCCCCACTAGCCGTGCCCGTCGCGTTCTGTTCAGACGAGGACGATGGCCGTGAGCCGTTGATCCTTGATCTAATCCTACGGTCATAATCGCCCCGTACCCCTTCGCCACTTCCTTTCTCACTGACGAGTGGGTACACCACTTAACCAGCCCAAGGCTTGCGCATGGGCCGCCCATAGATTTCAGCGACCCAGTTAGTACAAATTAGAATTTTTCAATTTAGTTTAAACCCTAGTTCCGTCTGTTGATTCAAAAATCGATTTAGAGAGATTTACTGAACCAAATAGCATGAAACCAATTTTGTTAGAAATATATTGAAATTCTTAATCCAAACCCGTTGGGTTCAAACCATTTGGTATTACATATCACCTATAGTAAAAATAACAAGGCAGAGACTTTTCTCCATTCAAGCATTTTCTAAAAATCAACCATAAATGCTTTTGAGTTGATTCCAACTCTCAAAAATCAAATTTGATAAGACCTTTCTGAATATATAAAAATATCTAGGTTTAATTGCAGCAATAATGTACAAGTAATAAAAGAATGCCCCATAGGCATTTCTAGTCACTTTAATTAATTAAAATAATAAGGTTAAACATTATTAAATTGTAACACCACTTTAAATCACATTCCCAAGTATTAAAATATGTGGTGATGACATGTGTCAACATGATCCCATGTTTTAATTGGAGAATATTAAACCTTAAGTAGTTTTTCAATGAGTAGAAATTACTTTCCTAAAATAAAATAAATACTATTGCCTTAATCCTTGTGATGATTGTGATGATGCTAGATCATCTAGTGTAAACCTTTGTGTGCTAAATAGAAGTAATTAAGTATTGTTTGGTGATTGTGTACTTCGTATTTATTTATAGACGCTAGTACCGACCAAGGATACGAAGAGGAAGGAGACTACTACGAAGAGGAAGCAGAGGAGAAATTGAACCACTGCACTGCACAAGGCAAGCTACTAACTAAGCAAGCCATCTTAGCAAGCTAGAACTTTGCAAGCTAACACTTGCATGATAATTATGCAACTAGATGCCTTAGGCACATGTGATTATACCACCTTATTATACCAAATCCCAATTTTACTTGAAATCTTTATTAGTTTATTTTTTTATCAAAATTCTTTGTTTACTTTTAGGTAGTGTTTGTGATATTTGGGAAAGATATTAGAGGTAGCATAAAGAGCATAAAACTTGGCCTAAGATAGATATAACTAGATGTCATACTGAGGCTTGAGATTAGACTTAGATAAGTCACACTTGATTATCACCCCTCATTAGTGATTACACCCAACTTTAGTGGCTAGTGCTAAGCATAAAACTTGATCACTTTAGATGGGAATACTTGGTGAAAATGATTATGAAAACCTTAGAATATGAGTCATTCTAATGAAATGTTTTGACATGTGTTATTGAACACCAGATGATTTGATGATGAAAATGTTGAGGCATGAGCCTTAGCCTTTTATAAAACTGATGTTTGTGTTTGAATGTGATACCATTCCAATTTTACCGTATAACCATAATACCCAAATTTTGGTAGGGCTTGAATCGAAGTTTATATAACTTAGTATGGGTTCCCTTGAGGCTGAGGTTTGAGCGGAGGCTACCTCGTGATGATTGTCCACCTATGCAGTTCCCAAGATGACAGATGGTCATGGTTGGGAGGCCAAACTCATAGGAGAGGTACTTATACTAGGGTGTGTAATTGAAAGGTTAGGATTGATTATCCGCATACTGAGTATGGTGAATCAGGATTGTTCCTGACGGATGTATCGAATATTGCGGTGAAAGTGTACCACCTCTGCAGAGTGTCAAACTATTCGAATAGCCGTGTCAGCGGTTATGGACAGTTGGAGTGGACATACTGTTCCGTCGTCAGATGTTTTCAAAATGACTTGTGAAATGAATCATGACTTTGACTTGCCCACATAGGGTTGTGAACATGAAAACTCAATTCCCACTTAGGTGTTATAAAACCTTAAACTAATTTTCTTTACTTCTGAACTCAGCTAGAGATAAACCTGGATTTTTGCAAAACATCCTAGAGCTTAGGATTCCTACTTGAAACCTCTTTACTTGTTAGTCTTAGTTTACGAGTACTTAAAGAGTACCCATGGCTTTGTCCTTGGCTATTCCTATGGCCAGACTATGAGGAGGACTACCAGGATGACTGATAACAGGAAGTCTACGACAACTAGGATCATCTCCCATCGGCAGCATTGCCTGAGACCTTGAAGATGGAGCTTCACCCATGCTGCCGTTATTATATTATTCCGCTGTGTTAATTGTACTAAGGCTGGATCATGAGATCCTTTATTTGTACGACATTTATTAGGTTTGTAATGGATGATGAACTATGGTACCAATCTGTTATGTCTCGCAAAAATGGTAATCCTGGGATTGCGATGTATGGCATAACAGACATCTGAGATTGAAAATCCAGGTGTTGACACTTGATCCCTAAATGGACGAATTAAAATGTTCTGGGCAAAAAAGGGGCCGAATGAGCTAGATTTCTTCTCCTGGTATATAAAAATTGCATTTTGTTGTGGCTTGGTCAGATTTGAATCAAATACCTCACAAAGGGAGGGGAAATCGATAAATCTTTGTGGCAGATATTTATATAAATTCTATAGTACAAAATAAGATAGAAAAATTATCGATAGATTCGCAGTTCATATTCAGCAACACTTGACCAATTCAGCAGCATTTCAAAGTGAGCGATTCAGCAATACAGACACTGAAATACAATAGCAGTACAAAGAGAACCAGTTCTTGTTTCATCTCTAAAAACCTTGTCGCCCGATCAGTTTCCCCTTTTCTCCAAACACACTCGACCATTGGAGCATGCAAAATTGATGATTAAGTCTGCTTTGAGTACCTTCTTCTCACATCAATGCCTGTGTGACCCCCGATGCAACCCAAAATGCCCAAGTCTCATCTAGATTGAGACAAGGCCATGTTTCAAAACAAAATCAAGACTAACTACTACACTTGATCTTAACAAGTACCAGTACATCAGTATTATTTATAGAAAATACTTTAGTAACAGTAATGACATAACATTTGACAGATTTAGTGGGATTTGGCAGATTCAGCAGTATAGAATAAGTCAGAAAAAATATCGGCAGATTTCCAGTTCATATTCAGCGGCACTTGGCAGAATCAGTAGCATTTCAAAGTGACTGATTCAGTAGTACAAACAATGGCCAAAAGAAATGATAGATTTGGCAATGCAGACAATGAAATTCAATAGTTGTAGCAAGGCCATGACTCAAAAGGAAAGAGAGACCATATTCTGCACTTGATCGGTCGATCTGAACAAGTACCAGTACATATGTATTACTACAAAATAGATTAGCAGTAGAAAACATCCATCCAAAATACACAGCATAACGCATCGGTGTGTCCAAGTGTTGGCCGGGTCAAGCGCTTTTTTCCTACCTGTTATGCTTTCCTTGTCACACTATCGCCTGTGGGCCCACTATGTCAGTAGCGTACATTGGAAATAGGTATACATTACGGCAACTTCGTTCCACCTCTCCCCATACAAATTGATTCTATCACCAATATAAAGTAATTAATTAGTATGACGTTACATATCTTAACATTAGGATCATCACAAGAGGATTTCGTTGTGCTATCTCACTCTTGAAACTTGTTGATGCAATACTCCTAATACAGAGGGATTTCTGACAAATGGTTCAGAAGCTTCCAGGTAACACCGCGGCTGTGAGAGGTACGACGTGAGCCCTTCCACGGAGACTTCGACTAACGATGGCTTGCTCGTCAGCTCAGATGTTGCCACCATTGCAACCGCATGGAGCTCATGCCACATAGAAAACAATCAAAGATTCACCTTATACAGTGGCGATTCACACACCCCTAAACTGACGAACCTAGGGGATATGACGATGTCCGTGGTTTGGCCGTCAATTTGGGAGATGAACACCTTGCCCTCTTTCCTAATGCCGATGATCTCTGCTCTCTGTGAGCCTCTTGTGGGCACCGGCTTAAACGGCTCCCAATGTTTGTGGCTGTAGGGCATTATGGCGACAATCCTCGAGTGGGAAACTATGAGGTGGCAGACAAGATCTACCAAAGGTGTTAGCTCTACCTACGAGGTGGTGAACTCACATCCATGCTCCGTGCAGACTTTCTGGGCATGGAAGCACCAGATTATGTGGTCGTAGACGTCGTTGTAGGGGACCAATGTCCCGTAGTGGTGGTTGGGGCATCTGCTTCCTTTTCTGCCGGTGACTTGGCGGTATAGCTCCTTGGAGCATTGATGACTACAAGTGCATAGATCATTTGTAGCTAGTTTCGAAGTTCAGATATCAATCCCACAGGGAGCCCAAAGGTAAGTGTTTATTGGTGAAGTCTCTGTCGCACCCGAAGTTGTCACAGGTCTTCGAGTAAATTGACTTCAAGTGTTGAGAATGAGAATAGAATTTGGATTTAAATGTAAGTACTTAAATAAAACTAAAATGCAAACTTTAGAAGTAAAAAGCATAAAAGTAAAGAACAATTTGTTTGTTGTTTTCTGCAGATGACAAAGTAGGCGCGGGGAGTTTCAGTTCATGGTGATAGTGAATGTACCGGGTTAATGAGTGATAAGTGAAACAATTATAATCTTATAAGTATGTGTGTAGGCGAGCAACCCATAACTAGTCGGAACTCCTCTTGGTATATTTCATCCCAACTTCAATAATCCTACTAGCTTGTTTACCACAACCATGGTCAGTCACTAGACGATTAAGATCCTTCAGGTTGCTTAGCAGTTAAGCTCCTTGGATCGGACTAATGCAATAAGCTCGGTGATTCCTCGTTATCCTCAAGTCAAACTAGTTTCACATTGATATCCTCGTGTCACTCGGGGGTCGCCTGTCTGCTAGCAAACAAGATTCTATCTATGTATAAAAAAGCATCATGTTGTCCGGGCCCTTAATTGGACAACAGGCATTAAGCATCCCAAAGATAGTCAAGCACACATAATATAGTAATTAGAATTGATCACAAACTTGATGGAAAATATATAGGCACATCACATCTCACCAATCCCCTACATCTCCCACGCCCAAGGGATCTTACTCACACATGAGAGAAGAAAGCATCATCGATATAATTAAATAAAGGGAGTTCTTCTCGATATTACCGTGGAGATCCACAATAAGAAACAGAAATAAACCCAACACAATTCAAGATGGGAAGAACAATCTCAAAACCTAATCTTGCAAGGTGGATCTCTCTCTCTCTCTCAAGTGCAAGTGGTGTCTATGGAGCTATGGTGGCTAGGAGATTGAAGATCGTGGAGTGAGATGAAGAACGTCTTCCCCTTCTTCTCCAGATCTCTTCTTTCTCCCTCCTGGATGGTATGGTGGCTCGTGTGTTCTGTTTTCGACCTTCGCCTCTTCACGAAAGTTGTACCTTTTAATAATACGAAGGATATGGAAACTATATGGCGGCAACTATATGGCGGCAGCCCGTATAGCTAGTCGTTAAGCTTGCATTAAATTCCCTTCGATTGCTTCCAAAGAGGGAATTGCTTGTTTTTGCCAAAATATTGTGTTTTTGCTGTTAAATCCCTCTGGTGATGTTCAGAACCTGAAACATACATTAAAAACCAAGATTTCTTCGCTACCAAAGTATTAGCGTTAGGTAAAGCTAGAAAACCATCAAATCAAAACAAAAACCATCGATAGAAACCATCAAAAATGTGTAGAATGTCACAGCTATCAACTCCCCCAAGCTTAGATGTTGCTCGCCCACGAGTGACAAGGAAATAAGAAAGGATAGCGGAGATTCGAAACTGAAATAAAAGAACTTACAAGCTTGAATTGGTGTTAGATTCTTTTCTTCACATTTCCTGCAATTTTAAACATGATCATACAAATATTCACAAGATTGCACTGAGTTCACTTCCTAACCACGCATATCTTGCTAGTAAATAAATCATATGCATGAGCGAGTGTCGAAATTTTAGCTAGGAAAGTGAAAAAAATCTTTTTGGCTTCTCTCTTGTTGAGAGATGAAAACTTTTTGCTCTTGTTACTTTAATCAATTAAGAGTACTCAAGTTTGCAACAAGAACATTTAATTTAAGAATAACTCATCTACACCCACATCAAAATTTCAAGACTCTCAAAGCACCTTTTCCCTTTCCTTGTTTTTCAAAAACTTCAACTCTTTCATAGAGAAATCATGCCACTGTTTTAACACGTTAATTGGGTTGTGTTGCGCACTCGTGACCATGAGAATAGATAGCTGTTGAGCAATAGTGGGTCAGAGGAGTACTATAACTTCACTTTGGAACGTAAAACCACAAGGAGACTAAATATTTTACACATCATAGCTTTGTAGATACAATCATTTACATAACTCATAGCTGAAATCAAGTGGTTTACCACATTTAGATCGTTCGTTGGCCAGCGGAGTTAATAGTTCCCCATGGAGTACGACAGTATTTGTAGTGACACGCATAAAGCAATATCCTTCTGTAATTATTAGAACAAGCAGTGGAATAATCTCTTCTACTTCGATGTATCCATTTTATCAGACAATTTTATTAAAGGGTGCTATCGGGTCTATTTACATTAAGCTCAATGGGGTTGAGTAGTTTCTAAAATCAAATCTTTTGGGCTAAACAAGGACTCAAGTCATCTCTTGGATGCTTTTTCTTGTTTTAAAAATATCGGAAATATTTTAACCAAGTTCATTGCTCAAAGTTTCAAAGCTAAAAGTAGACACTAGCAAGGGAATATAATTTATAGGATAACAAGCTAGGTGGGGAGTTACTCAAGTGCAAGCGCGTAAATAATTGTAGGATCAATTTAAAGTTGCAGGAGGGGTGATGAAAGGAATGTGATACCTCCTCTTGCTTGCTTTGTTCTCGTACTTGAGTCGAATCCTCTCTATATTTCCCTATTGCCAAGTCACCTGAAATTGAGCAATCCTGGAGAAAGACAAAGGAACAGATTTGCAAATAAAAGGTTACGGCTAGTTTTATGTGTTTTTGGTTTTAAGGATGCAAACTGAAAGTAAACATGCTATTCTTGGAAAGCAAAACAAATAAAAAGAAGAAATAAAAATATGAATGCAATTTTGGAGGTTTTCAAATCCTCCCCCAAGCTTAGGCTATTGCCATGCTTAGTTGTTGTCGTCGTTTGGCGGCGGCTGGTGGTGCTGATGGTAGTAGTCAGGGAAGTAGGTCATGAATTTACCAAAGGTGTGAGTTAAACCACTCACATCTTCACTAACTACATGCAGATTCTGGTCGATCTCCCCAACGCGCTGGTTGAAATTCCTGATAGGGGACATTGTTGAACCCCTGTTGCTGCTGTGGTTGATTGGGACATTGGTCCCAAGGCTGCTCCTCCTGCTGCTGCTGTTGTCCCTCCCAAGTTGGGTTGTGCCCCCGCTGCTTCTCCTGCTAATCGTGTTTCCCTGCTTCTTCCTCTTCATTGGAGTCAGGATAGAGCTCCGCCATGATTTTGGTCACTTGATCCTTGGTGAGGATCTAGTTGTCCCTTCCCTAAACCTCAAAGGCTTGTAGGCAAGGAAGTGGCACCTGACCATCCTACACATCATTAAGATAACTAAATTAATTGGCTCGGAGCCTCTTGTTAACTCGGTAAATACCGAGGAAGCCACAAGCAGTTACATATCTAACATCCATAAGTATGGAGCCATCAACACGTTGTGGAATAGGAATTGCAATTTCAAGTTCTTGGATTAGGTGGGTTACCATTCCACCGATACGAGTATCACCTTTTATTTTGTTGATCTGGTGGCGGAGGTGTTGGAGAAATAGAGCTACAGGAGTGGGACTCTGCGGATCATTACAGAAGAGAGCCTTGGTGATCATGGCCATGTCTGCATTGGCCATCGAACCAGTATCTCCTCTTCCTAACAAAGTATTAGAAATAAACATAGGAAAGTAACAGATGGTTGGGTTCTAAATGGTGGACATCTTCGTCTGGTAGAAGTCCCTACCACCATTAACAGAAATAACCTCCCAAGTATTTTCACTCGATACGCTATACAGGTTTGTAATAGTTGGTTCCCCTTCTTGAGGGAATCCATAAGCATTGCAGAATTGTTGATAGGTAATTTGATATGTCCGTTCGTTACGGTGAAATTTAGCATGCTTGCATTACCTTTCTCCCTGTAGTCGTCGTAGAAGGAGGCGAGGAACTCATGGTGAGCCCTTCATAGGTGTATTGGTTGGTGTTGGCGAGGACGGCGAGCCCTGCATTTGCACACAGGTAGTCAAAGTCCCCCTTCAACTATGTTGAGTTGAGGAAGCCGTTATCGGCCCATCGTGTGGGCAGCTCCTTACTCCAAAACCATGGCGTACTTGTTGTCGATCTCAGCTCGGAGCCCCGAGCCCTCACCACGTTGGCGCTTGCTCTTGCAAAAAATACCACTGATCTTGTTCATATTGATACACTGATAAATTTCAATATAAAACATTAGGCATGATATATGAATGATTCTACATGGAGAAACTCAATCCTAACCTAAGAAATCAAAAGAGAAAATCAATCAAGCTTGAGTTCATCTAGTAATTCAATGATAAGATTTCAACCATGGAATTCTGAAAATAAAGCATGGATAGGGAGAGAAACATACCGATCTATCGACTCCCCCACTAAAATGAACGAAATCCGCGAAGAATTGAGAGTTCTAGAGAGGTTTTGAGAGTTTTGGAGAGAGAGAGAGGTTGAGAGAAATAATGAGGGAAGGAAGAATCTTGCCCTGCCCCAACCTGTTTAAGTGGTCGGGCCAAACTATACGGCGGGAACTATATGATACGTCGTAAATGTATCTATAATTTTTGATGTTCCATGCTTGTTTAGTACCTACTTTTCTTTGCTTTGTCTATACTTTGAGGTATTTTTATATGTTTTCTTCTACTAACATATTAACAAGATGCAACAGCGCCAGTTGCCTGTTTTCTTCTGTTTTTTGGTTCCAGAAAAGGCAGAAAATCAATATTCTCAGAATTGGACGGGACAAAAGCCAAAGTCAATATTTTACCGTGGGGAACATGGACCCAGAAGATGAGACGGAGAAGATCCACCAGGGGGCACACCCCCTGGCCGTGCGACCAAGTCTGGCCTACTCCTAGGCGGTGCGGACACCCTGGGTGCCCCCTGCCTCGCCTCTTCGCCTATAACAAGCCCCCGATACCAAAACCCTAAGTACCCGATCAATCAATATGTCTATAGCTGCCGCCACCATCGTCCCTAGATCGGGAGCTCTAAAGATCTTCCCGGCACCCTGCCGGAGGGGAGGTCATCCTGTAGGCCTTCTTCATCACCATGCCAGCCTCCGGTATGAAGCGTGAGTAGTTCCACCTTGGACTAATGGTCCATGTAGTAGCTAGATGGTTGTCTCTCCTCCTTTGTGCTACCATGTTTAGATCTTGTGAGCTCCGTTCATGATCAAGATCATCTATTTGTAATCATGCATGTTGTGTTGCAGGGATCTGATGGATATTGAGATTACTATGTCAGATTGATCAATGGTTTTGTCTTATTGATTCTATCATGTATGTGTTATTTGTGATCTTGCATGCTCTCCGTTTCTAGTAGATATTTTGGCCAAGTAGATGGTAGTGACTCCAAGAGGGAGTATTTATGATCGATAGTGGGTTCATGCCTCTATTTAATCTAGGGAAGTGACAGAAATCTCTAAGGTTGTAGATGTGTTACTACTACTAGGGGTAAATTAACCGTCTCTTGTTCATGGAACAAGTGGATTGTTTACCTTACACACATTGCTTAAAGCAGTTATCCGTTGTTTGCAACTTAATACTGGAGGGGGTTCGGATGATAACCTGAAGGTGGATTACTAGTCATAGATGCAGTTGGATGGTGGTATATGTATCTTGTTGTATTGACCAATCAAATCTCATAGGATCATGAATTTCTAGTATTGCATTGTTATGCCTTGCTCTGTCCTGTCAATTGCTCCGCTGTAATTTGTTTACCCAGCATGTCATGTTTGTTTATCTTAAGGAGAACACCTCTAGTAAACTATGGACCCCGGTCCAATCTTTACCATTGCTACATCTTCCATTGTTACTGTTTACTTTCTGCAAACCACCATTACCTTCCACACCATACATTTAATCCTTTGTTTTCAGCAAACCGGTGAGATTGAAAACCTCACTGTTCATTAGGACAAAGTCTTGAGTTTGTGTTGTGCAGGTTTCCAAGTTGCTAGCAACACCTTTGAGTCGTTTCCTTCCTCCTACCAGTTCGATAACCTTCGTTTCTTACTGAGGTAAAACTTGTTGTTGTGCTTATCATACCTTCCTTTTGGGGTCTCCCAACGAATCTCTACATTCAACTAAGCCACCATCACTATACGGCCGGCCCAGGTAGCTTGCGTCATATAGATGTGGCGGTGGCGAGGGTTAGGGTTTCCCTTCGCTAGAACACAACTATATGGTCACAACTATACGGCCGGACCAGATGGTCCCGCCGTATAGTTGGTCGTCAACCTTTCTGTATCCGAAGCCCAACTTCTGAGAATTTGATAACTATACGGCCACAACTATACGGCGAGAATTTTTTTCCAGCCGTATAGTTGGTCGTTAGACCTTGTGTAGCATTCCTTTTCACCCAAATTTTTAGAGATGCATATTTTTATTTGGACAATAATGTTGAGCTAGTTTCTACAGATAAAACTCAAACTTTATTTTGTACTCTAAATCTATACTTGTTTAGTCGGTATTTTTGCTACTTTTTGACAGCTGCATCTTTACGGGCGCGCTTCTGCAAAAATGTCTGTGAAAAATTTGTAGGAATACAATGAACAACTTTATTATTTAATCTTAATTTATTATATTGATATGATGGGTTGACTCCCATTAAGCATTTTATTGAGAATGGTTGAATATTTCAACCCCTTCTCTGTTCTCGAATTCTTACATTCGGTTACCCTTTATCAAAGGCACTTACCACATGAACTCGTTTTGCCGGTGGAACATACCTTTCTCCTTCTTCTAGTTTCTTTGGAAAATACCGGATTATTTTAGCATCATAAACATTAAAGATTATTTTTCCTGTAGCATAATCAACTGATGCTCCTGCAGTGCTAAGAAAAGGTCTTACAAGTATTATAGATAATATTTCATCTTCCGGCATTTCAAGAATAATAAAGTCTGTGGGAATAACATGCTCATCTATTCTATGTAGAACATTCTCAATCATACCAACGGGTTGTTTAGTGGATTTGTCAACCATCTGTAAATTGATAGAAGTGTCGGAGTATTCCCCTAATCCTAGATATTTATAGAGGGAGTATGGAATTATACTAACTCCTGCACCTAAATCACATAAAGCATTATGAATATCAGTTTTTCCTATTGAACATGAAATAGTTGGTATACCGGGATCTCCTGACTTAGGCAATAGTCTCCCATCAGTAGGGTAACTAGTCACCATGACAACGGTTTCAGTTATTTCTTTCTTTCTAATAAGAATGTCATGGAGAAATTTAGAATAGGAAGGCACCTTTATTGCATCCGCAAATGGAATTTCTAGACGAAGAGCATTAAGTGCCTTTGCGAAAGAATCATTGATTTTTGGATCTGGTGCTTTCTTTTTAGGATCTGGAAATGGAAGTTTCTTACCTTTGTCTTTTACCTTTTGTGGAGGATCGGGCTCTTTAGTTGCTTTCTTTTGCTGTTGCTTATCATTTTTCTTTTTCTCTATTGCAACAAATTTTTCATTTTCTTTGCTTATGTCTTTTTGTTCTCCTGGATCGACAGTTTCTGCATCAGAATTATAACTGTCATCATGTAAATTGTTCTTATCCTCCAAGGTTTGATCTTGTGTGTCTTGAGCAGTATCATCTTGAGGATCCACCAATGTATCATATTCCTGACATGCTTTAAGTAAGGATTTTTCCTTTCGATCTTTTTCAGCTTCATATTCCGGTGGTCCTAATGGTCCTTTAACAACTTCACCTCTTGTTGTAACAACATTAGTAGAAACAGGAATATTTATATCATCACGAAGAAAAATTTGATAACCAGATGCTATTTGTTCACATTGGGTTTCAATCATACTAAGGTACTTGTTAAAAAAATTATTTCTTGGCCAATCTCCTCATAATTTTCTGTAAGTTCGGACAAAATCTTTCTATGTCTTTGAAATTGCTTATGCAAGTTATTATAAGACTTTATCTGTCGATGTTTCAATTCTTGAAAACTTTTCTAGTTTCATCCTCTTTAGTTAAAAGTTGTAGTAAATCTACTTTGTTTTCCTTGACAAGCTCTGAAGGTATACCTTTTTCTTTCATGGATTTACGCACTTCAGGCATAAGATCAGGATTTATCGATCCTCTTGCTGATGAATCTAGCAACTCTCTGCATTGGGTTTTAAGACCGTGGTAAAATAAGTGGCAAAAAGTTGACTCAGAATAGCCATGATTAGGGATACTATTGATCATTCCAAAGAAATCTTTCACAGGCTTGTGGATAGTTTTCTCCCACGTTCTGACAAAATTGCCTATATTCTTTCTAAGTTATATTACCTTTGCAAAAGTATTAAACCTATTTATGAATTTGCAATGCAGTTTTCCCAACATTTAATATAGGGATTTCTATTTCCGTGCCCTTGGTTTGTTAGTTGTAATCAGTTTTCCCCAGCCTCTTAACTTTTCCTCATTTTCCCCACCCCATGTTAAGAAACCCTCGCGGGCGCTCGCAGGCGCTCGAATGGAGGGACGTCGTCAGGTCAAAGGCTAAACCGTTACATGCTGACTGGTGGGACCGCGTTGTTGGAATTATGCCCTAGAGGTAATAATAAAGATGTTATTATTATAATTCTTGTTCATGATAAAGTTGGAAATCTCATGTCCCTTGAGTATGAGGTTCGTTCCTCATGCTACTCAACTTTAGTCACAAGCAAGTTCTTGTCATTGTAAGTATATGTGTATCATAGAGAACCGCCAACGGGGTACCCCTTGCCCCATGACACAGGAGCTATCCCATATCAAAATGACAAGGCAATAGAAAATGAGCATCTCAGCGATCTTTTTATTTGCTACTTTCATAGGTTTTTATTGAGGATGCTTCATAGATTGCTCACTATGGTTATGCTGCAAGTTTCCACCGTGATTAGGCATGGGTTAGGCTAGCCGCCCAGGCGTTTCTCTAACACATATACAATACTCCATGGACTTACAAGCTTCCCTTTTATTTCACACCGCCGACATCCGCAAATAAAAGATCATGATATCAACTGGGTAATATGTATAGGTGTTGAAAGCATTCCCCATGACAGCATGATTCTGCTAATTCCCAATTTATAAGTGCAAGCATATACAACATAGATGACACAATGGTTCACGCTTATTAGGTGCAAGAAAGTAAAGTGTTCCATCAAGTTTGTGAGAGCTTTAATCACTAATTTTATCATAACAAGTTTAATTTGTAAGATAGATAAAAACATGAATATACTTGGGATGGTGTAACACACCATGCATAGGAATTTATAGTGTACTCTTTGGAAAATCTTGGTTTCTTGGGAGTTGGATGCATGACTAGAGCTTCCTCAGTACAAGTGGACACTAGCAGAAGACTGGGAGCGACCAACTAAGATTGAAATAATGGCCATAATCATGCAGAGCGACAAAACATTATTAGTTAAAGAATAAAGTGGTATCACAAGTCAAAAACTAAATAATCATAGAGGCTAAGGTTACTGGTTCATAGTCATAACATGGTGTGAGCATGTGCCAAGTCAACCCAAACAAAGCATCAAAGGAGAATACCACAATATTATGCTTTTGTATGCTAAAACAACGCATGATTCTTTCAAGGCACATTAAGCAATCTCAATTGTTTGGAAAAAGTCATTATACAACAATAATCACTATGCATAAGGTCAAAGCAACATCTAGCATGACATGGTAATGTCTAAGCCACAATCAAAACAATCTCCCTTTTGTACCACTATAAGCATGAAACTCTCTACTTTTTTCCAAAACCAATCAACTTATTTGAAACAAAAGAGTGAATGCGGGGGTCCAACTAATTTATTCAAGCAAACCAAACAAAAGAAAACAAAAAATGAAAACTAAGACACTCTAAGAACAACACAACAGTTCATGAAACAATAAAAACGAAGTGTCTAGAAAGAGACATGAGATTTTTATTGATGAAGAAGGGGATGCCTTGGGCATCCCCAAGCTTTGATGCTTGTACCTCTTGAATATTTGTTGTGGTGACACGGGGTGGCATCCCCAAGCTTGAGATTTTGTCCATTCTTCATCTCATCACATCATTCTTCCCCTACACTTGAAAATTTCCTTCATACAAAACTTCACACAATCTTCATTAGCAACATTAGTGTATTAAAAATAATAGGCCTTTGGGTTTAGTTTCAACACAGTAAAACTTTCATTATAACACAAGAAATTGTAGAAATTCCTTTTAAAAGCTCAAGTGATCAAGGAGAACTCAGAAAGAAACCGATTAAGATGCAAATGAAAATAATCGCAGAAATCTGTCAAAGCAAACCAGCAGGTAAAAACCGACTTTTTCGAAGACCTTCTGTTGCTCAAATAGAAAAGTGCTAAACTAACGGAAGTTAGCAACCTGTGGAATAATATCACAAAATTACAGCTCAATCCGACATACAGGGTTTTTGAACGAATTTTTACAGTGAAGCACAAAAATCTGTTTCGGGACAGCAACTTCCCCAAATCTTACTTCTCTCTCATTAGAGGGTATTCTTGGCACAAAAACCACACAAAAAGGATAAGGAGAGGTTATTACAGAATTAATAACTTCCAAGACTCAACAAAAGAAAAACCTAATGAAATTTGGGTTATCTCCCAATGAGTACTTTTCTTGAACGCCTTTAAGTTAGGCATGATAGTTTGAGAAGATGCTCACATAAGAAATATGAATTGAAGTAAAAGAGAGCATCAAGAAGAAAATTCAAAACACATTTAAGTCTAACCTACTTCCTATGCATAGGAATCTTGTACGCAAATAAATTCACAAAGAACAAAGTGACAGGCATAGCAAGATAAAACAAGAGTAACTTCAAAACTTTCCGCACATAGAGAGGTGTTTCAGTAGCATGAAAACTTCTACAACCATATTTTACTCTCTATTAATAATTTTCAGTAGCCTCATGAATAAACTCAACAATATAACTATCACATAAAGTATGCTTTTCATGATCTACAAACACATAATTTTTATCAAGCTCAAAAATAGTGGGATTAAAACCAAACCCACTTTTAACAATTTTATAACAAGATGACTAATAATTCTCAAGAGGTATGGGGTTCCAAGACAAAGTCAAGACCCCACAAATCTCATTTTCAATAGTAGTACAATTAATATCATCAACCAATATAGGACCATAATCTAGAGCTTTATCATAAACATTTTCTAAGTAAAACTCTTTAGTACCATGCATTTCGAAGTTAGGCACAAATAAAGGGTTATCATAGATAATAGGAGCATAATTATTATCACAAGTTTTACCCATAGTAGATATTTCAAAAGAATCCACAGGAACATAACATTCATCCTCCTTTTGTTCATCACTCTCCTCCTCTTTTTCATCTAATGAGCTTCCAGTTTTAGCAATTTCTTCCATAAGCTCCTACAAGGCATTAGTCTCTTCCGTTTGTGGAAAGCATCTAAATATTCAAGAATATAGCCATTTTCTTCCTTGTAATATCAAAGGAAAATTTAAGTATATCATAAACCTCATATTTATAAGGTGCATCATCAGTATTTTCAAGCAAACTAGCAAGTTCAAATGCACCCTTCCAAGCAATAAATTCTTCAATTTGTTCCACATCATAAAATTCATAATTTACTTTAACATTAGAAGATATGGTAACATTATCATTATACTCAGATTGAAAAGGGAGGTGTTTATACCTCCACAGCAACAAGATTTATCAAAGCAACAAGTAACATTATAAGTAGAGCACACATTTCTAGCAATGGTATTCAATTTATCAGTTTGTTCCCATAAGTGTTTCCCTTTTTGTGACAAGCGGTGTTCCTTATAATAATATTTTTGTTCTTCCGTGAACCCACCTTTTCAATAAGAACTAGTTTCAAAGAAACCAACCATTGATAGAAAGCATGACAAAGCAAGGCAATAACTGACCAACAACTATAGTAGGAACTAATTTTTTTATGTTTTTGATAAGAAAAAGCAGACCAAACAAAACAACTTTTTTTTGTATTTTTTGATAGAAATAAACAAGCAATGCAAAGCAAAAGAAACTAAGCAAAACAAAAACAAAGTAAAGAGAATGGTTGTGAGAGACTCCCCTTGTGAGAATCTTCTTTCTCCCTGAAAGGTGACTGACGAGGAGGAAGAGATTGAAGCCGTCCTTAACTCCCTAGCAATGGTGCTAGAAATCGTCTTGATGCGATTCAGATCACTGTAGAGCTTCGTTGGGATACCCCAAGAGGAAGGTGTGATGAGCACAGCAGTAAGTTTTCCCTCAGTTATGAAACCAAGGTTATCGAACCAGTAGGAGTAAGGAAACAACTCCAAGGTGTTGCTAACAACTTGGAACCTGCACAACACAAACTCAAAACTTTGCCCGAACATACAGTGAGGTTGTCAATCTCACCGGTTTGCTGAAAACAAAGGATTAAACATATAATGTGGGAGATAGTAGTTGCTTGTAGAAAGTAAACGGTAACAGTACATGATGTATCAATGATAAAGTTTGGACCGCGGTCCAAAGTTCACTAGAGGTGTTCTCCTTAAGATAGATAACATGCTGGGTGAACAAATTATTGCGGGGCAATTTATAGGTTGAGAAAGCATAGCAATGCATATACTAGACATCATGACTCCTATGATATTTGATTCAACATTAAAACAATATACATAGACTATAATCCAACTGCATCTATGACTAATAATCCACCTTCAGGTTATTATCCAAACCCCTTCCAGTATTAAGTTGCAAGCAACAAATAATTGCATTAAGAAATGTGTCTAAAGTAAACAATACAATTGTTCCATGAACAAAAGATTGTTGTTTTCTCCCTAGTAACAACAGCACATATACAACCTTAAAGATTTCTGTCACTTCCCCAGATTACTAGAGGCATGAACCTACTATCGAGCATAAATACCCCCTCTTGGAGTCACAAGCATCTACATGGCCAAGATAGCTACTAGCAATGGAGAGAATGCAAGATCACAAATAACACAGACATGATAGAATCAATAATCAATCTGACATAGTATCTCAATATCCATCGGATCCCCGCAAACACAACATGTATGATTACAAATAGATGATCTTGATCATGAATGGAGCTCAAAAGATCTAAACATGATAGCATAAAGGAGGAGAAACAACCATCTAGCTACTGTATGGACCCATAGTCCAAGGGTGAACTACTCACGCATCACTCTGAAAGCTGACATGGTGATGAAGAAGGTCTCCGGGATGATCTCTCCCCTCTGGCATGGTGCCAGGGAGAGTTTTAGATCCCCTCCCCGATCTAGGGACGATGGTGGCGGCGGCTACTGACTGTTTCGTGGAGATTTGATCGGGTACCTAGGGTTTCTGCATCGGGGAGACTTTATAGGCGCAGAGGCAAGATCGATGGGCGCCCGAGGGGCCCACACCTAGTGGCTGAGCCCCCCTGGGCCGCGTGGCCCTAGGGTGTGGCCACCTCGTGGCCCCCCTTCGGCTGCCCTTCGGACTCTGTGTTCTCTCCGGTAAAATATTGACTTTGGCTTTTGTCTCGTCCAATTCCGAGAATATTTCCTTACTAGCTTTTCTGAAACCAAAAACAGCAGAAAATGGGCAACTGGCACTGCGACATCTTGTTAATATGTTAGTCCTAGGAAATGTATAAGAATACCTCAAAATAAACATAGCAAAGTTGATACTAAACAAGCATGGAACATTAAAAATTATAGATACGTTTACGACGTATCACCTTCTTTGTTATAGAAGTGTGTGTCTTAGTCTCCTGATAAGTTCCTGCAATAGCTCGGTTAGTTTTCTTACACTTGGGTGAAGAGTAGTTGGTGGCGATGAACTTGAGGGACTCCATGACCCCTTCTCGTGGGGTTTCTTCGCCTCTTCTTCATCCTCAGGCTTCACCATAGCGAGATAATACAATTGCTTCCACCCTCTCTTTGTTTTCTCCATGAATGTCTCGAATTCCTCCTCATCATCATTATCAGAGTCAAAAGCATACCTCTTGTTCTTCGAGCTTAGGCCTTGAGCTTCATGGTCATCAGCTTCAGTGGAGGAAGTATGGAAGCTATCCCACGAAGGAGCCATAAGGCCTAGAGGTTTGCCTTTGCCTGGAACTAGGTAGCGCATCAAGGATATTGGATCTGCTGATATAGGAGGGAGGAAGACCTTTGGGGAGGCTTATCAAGGGTTAGAAACAGGGAAAACTCGTACAGGAAGAGAAAAAAAAGGTCAGTCAAGAAAAGAATCCTAACAAATAAGGAAAGAAATAGGAGAAAAAGAAAGAAAACAAAATCGTAACAACCACTGGTACGGGCGGGTGCCCGTACGGCATGCCTGTACTAGATCTTTTCCCAAATTTCAATACTTGGATGTCGGTCAGAAACCAACCAACCCAGTGGTATGGCCACGACCTTCCCGTATGGGACGACCGTACCGGTGGCTACTGACTTTGTTCGTTTTTTAGATAGATAATAAACCAAACGAACGAGGGAAAACATGGAAAATAACGCTGTACGGTCAGGTGCGCCCGTACGGTGCGGTTGTACCCAAACTCAAGAAAACAAGACAGAATTTCTGACCGTTTAATGAGCAGTGGTACGGGCGGGTCCGATCGTACCGTCCGCCCGTACCAACCTCGTAAAACTGGCAGTAACTTCAGAAAAACATAAGGAACCCAAAAATACAAATAGAAAAGGTAAAACAACATCCAGAACAAAGATGAATCATAGTTTCAAATATTTTGTTCATCCAAAGGAAATGAGTTCACTTTAGCACCTTCATCTCCTTCTAATTCTTGAATAATAAATTTATTTTTCCCTTTGAACAAGGTTGGTCACAAGAAATTGCTAAAATAATTGCAAAGAGAAATTTAAAATTTTATTTTAGGAGTTTTAATCCCCGGGGTATGCAGATGGATGACACTTCTTCTGGTGGCTAAATTTCCTCAACATCCATTGGTGCATCCTCTGGTTCTTCCTATCTTTCGAGAATATATAAATCAAACTCTTGCAAAAGTAAAGTCCAATGGATCATCCTTGGCTTAACATCAGTCCTTTTAAGAATTTCTTTCAAGCCAACACGATCAGTATGCACCCTTAACTTAGAGTCAATAATATAAGATCTAAACTTATCACAAGAGAAAACCATAGCAAAAAATTCTTTTTATGCCATGGGGTAATTCTTTTGGGGTCCATTTAAGGTGTGACTAGCATGATGAATTATATTAAGTTCACCACCATCATACTGGCAAAGAATTGCTCCAACAACTTCATGGCTAGCCTCACAAAATAGATCAAAAGGTTTCTTCCAATTAGGTGGCTTTATAATAGGAGCTTCAAGAAGGGCATGCTCTAATATGTTGAAGTAAGACCGTTTTCATCAAAATTAAATGCAACATCTTTTTGTAGAAGGTTGGTTAGAGATCTAGCAGTTTTTGAAACATTTTTAATGAACCTTCTATAAAATCCAGCATGGTATAAGAAACTCCTAATACATTTTACATCTCGAGGAGGGTGAATCCTTTATATTGCTTCAATCTTTGCTTTATCAACTTCTATACCCTTACCTGAAATTTTGTGACCAAGTACTATACCTTCTTGAACCATAAAGTGTCATTTTTTCCAATTCAAGACTAGGTTAGTATCTTCACATCACTGCAAAACTTAATGAAGGTTATTAATACGATGATTAAATGAAGTTCCATAAATATAAAAATAATACATGAATACTTCCATAATACTTTCAACATAATCAGCAAATATAGCAGTCATACACTTTTGGAAGGTGGCAGGGGCATTGCAAAAATCAAAAGGCATACGACAATAAGCATATAAGCCGAAAGGACAAGTGAAGGTTGTCTTAAGTTGATCATTAGGGTGCACTACAATAAATGTTTCCTTCCATAACGACTTGGCCCATCGGTCTTCATAGAAGGCGCGTCTTTCGCGATGAAATTCTCGGCTCAACCGTGGCCGATGGAAAACTTTTTTTTTGGTTTCATGCCCCTCTACAATGACGAACCCGCTAAAACATGGATGAAGCTCGACGGGTGTGTGGTAGAAGCAACATTTCCGGTTCCTCGGGCGATGTTGACACGCCGAAGTAGTTTTACGCGTGTGGGTCCCGGACGTCGGTGACTCTAGCGTACCAAACTTTTTGGTCGCGCCTTCCTGATTTGAACTCGATATCGTTGTTCGATGCCTCTTCCGTTTAGTCAGGTTATTGGGTCCCACATGTCTGCCTCTCATTAGAGGAATCGTGTGTATGATGGAATTTTTTTTCCTGTTCCGAACTTGATAGTTTTTCTCGATGCATTTACCTTTTTATTAGACTACTAGGTCCCATGTGTCATCCTCACACTATAAGAAACATGTGCATGATGGATTTTTTTCCTTGGCTCGTGCTTTCCTGATTTGAACTCGACAACGTTGCTCGATCTGTCTTCCATTAATCAAGCTGCTTGGTCCCACATGGCAGCTTCTCATTAGAAGAATCGTGTGTATGATGGAATTTTTTTCCTTCGCTCGCTACCCTGTTTCGAACTTGATAGCGCTGCTAGATGCATCTATCATTTAATCACGTAGATGGGTCCCACATGTCATCCTCATAATAGAAGAAATGTGTGCATGATGGATTTTTTCCTTGGCTTGTGACTCCCTGATTTGAACTCGGTAACTTTGTTCGATCTATCTGATGTTAATCACGCTGACAGGTCCCATATGTCAGCCTCTTATTAGAAGAATCGTGTGTATGATGGAATATTTTCCTTTTCTCCCGCAACCTTGTTCCGAACTTGATAGTGTTTCTAGATGCATCAACCGTTTAATCACGCATCTAGGCCCCACATGTCATCCTCATATTAGAAGAAATGTGTGCATGATAGATTTTTTTCCTTAGCTTGTTCCTCCGTGTTAACCTGATAGCGTTGCTCGCTGCATCAGCCGTTTATTCAGGCTGGTGGGTCCCCTATGTTAGCCTCACATTAGAAGAAACGTGTGCATAATGGATTTTTTCTTGGCTCATGCCTCCCTTATTTGAACTTGATAATATTGCTCGATTTATCTATCGTTAATCACGCTGTTGGGTCCCACATGTCAGCCTCCATTAGAAGAATCATGTGTATGATAGAATTTTTCTTTCGCTCCCGCAACCCTGTTCTGAACTTGATAGCGCTCCTAGATGCATCAACCATTTAATCACGCAGCTGGGCCCCACATGTCATCCTCACATTAGAAGAAATGTGTGCATGATGGATTTTTCTTTGGCTTGTGCCTCCGTGTTAACTTGATAGCGTTTCTCGCTGCATCAGCCGTTTATTTAGGCTAGTGGGCCCCATATGTCAACCTCACATTAAAAGAGTCATGCGTATATAATGGAAATTTTTCTTATCTAGCGCTACCCTGTTCCGAACTAGATAGCGTTGATCGACGAATCTGCCATTTGCTCACGCTGCTGGGTCCGACATGTTAGCATATTATTAGAAGAAATGTCTGCATATTGGACTTTTTTCTTGCTTGCACCTCCCTTGTTCGAACGGGCAATGTTGCTCAATGTAGCACATGTATAAGGTCTCTCTGGTGGGTTCCACATGTCAGCTTCTCTGTAAATGAAACATGCTATGGTGGACTTTTTTTGCCGCCTCCATTGTTCTGACCTTGCTTCGTTGCTGGGTTCCAGATGTTAGCCTCCTCTGTGCTAGACATGTGTCTAGGCTGGGTCCAGATGTCAGCCTCCATTTGAAAGAAACATGTGTATGTTGGACTATTTTTGGGTCAAGTCCGCCATTCTGTCCTTGGCAGTATTTGCTAGATGCAGCAACAGTTTATCTGGGTCCTAGGTATCAGCTCAAAAAAATGTTAATCTATACTCCATTGCTAGGTCCCACATGTCAGCGTTAGTATATAATAACAGCAATTTCAAAGACCACTATTTTGACCTTGGTACGTTGCTGGGTCCCACATGTCATCCTTCTCTATGCAGGAAACATGTCTATGATGGATCCCACATGTCAGCCTCTATTTGAAAGAAACGTCTGTATTGTTGGACTGATTTTTCGGTTCGAGTCTGTGCAAGATGTAGCAGCAGTTTATCTGGGTCCCAGATATCAGTTTTAGAGTACAAAAAATGTTAATCTATACTCGGTTGCTCGGTCCCACATGTTAGCCTTATATATAATAACAAAAATTGCCATGACCACTATTTTGACCGTGGTACGTTGCTAGGTCCCACATGTCAGTGTCTCCTGTGCAGGAAACGTGTCTACGCCGGGTTTCACATGTCAGCCTCTATTTGAAAGAAACGTGGTATATATGTTAGACTGTTTTTGGGTCTAGTCTGCCGTTCTGACTTTGGCAATATTACAAGATGCAGCAGCAGTTTATCTGGGTCCCATATGCCAGCCTCTATTAGAAAGAGGTGTGGTATATATGTTGGATTGTTTTTTCGGGTCTAGTCCGCCGATCTGACCTTGACAACATTGCTAGATAAAACAGCAGTTTATCTAGGTCCCAGATGTTAGCCTGAGAGTACCAAAACATTAACCCTATATTAACACAAATTTCCTAGGATTAGAACTCGAGACCTAACCAGCAGTCCACTGGGTGCTTTATCACTGTGAAAGAAACAGTTAAAACAATAGAATCGTTAAACGGTATTATTATAACTTACCAATTTGTCTCCTTAAACATACATTCTTTGACCATGTTTATCTCCCATCAAATAATAAGGCGACGGTCCTAGCAGCTAAACTAAAAAAATGCTACATAATGTAGTAGTTTCTACACAAAAATGCCACATAATGGAGTAGTTTTTTAAAAACATGGGTAGGCAGAGTGTTTTTTAAAAATTTGAGAGGTGGGGGGTGGGGGCAATGCCGAAAAGGCCGAATTAAAAGAGTTTGTCTATTCTACATGGGCTTCTCTAAATGGGCTATACTCCATAGCCTATTCTCCATGGGCTCCTCTCTCAAATTTCACCGAGTTGTGCTCACTAGTCCCATGACACCTAAAGGCCGAATTAAAATGTTCAGGGCTATGCTCCATGGGCTCCTTGCTCAAATTTCTCTGTCTTGTGGTCAACAGTCCCTTGATGTAACACCCCAAAAATATTAATCAAGATTAATGAAATTCCAATCACTCAAATTTAGGGTTAACAAAACTTTTGTTAATTAAAATCATTATGAATGTATGTGTGTATGTGATGAATGCATGAATGCTTGTATGGACTTGTTTGTTATGAATGGCAAGGATTAGTTTATATATGAAAATAACATCATCTAAATCATTTCCAGGAAGAATCAAATCAATAGAAATTCAAAAACAAACTATATAAGCAAATGGTCACTTTTGCCAATCTTGCTCACTAGACCACTTTGAGTGTTTCTAGTCCTAGATTTCTAACAGAAACAAATACAATTCTTTTCACCCCTTGCTAGACCAAGTAAAGGAGAAGGCAAGCCCACCTTGCAAACCCAAAGAAAAATTTGGCAACCCTATTCAAATGACATTTAAAAATTGAATCTAGTTCATATGGTAAGATCACCATTTCTCAAAACCCAACCAAACTAGTTCACCTTGACAAATCCAAACAACCAGATACTACCCAGTGTGTGACCAATGCACCCACCAAAATTCATCCAAAAATTCAAATATAAATATCTTGCGGCCATTTCATCAAACACCTGGAGACATAAACCAAACTCTGCCTAACTACACTATTTTGAGCAGTGATCACCCCAAACCTTGTCTCCCCTTGATCATCCTTGTCTCCCCCAGTGACAACCGTGGCATTAAACCAGCTAGAACCCTACCCAATGCTCCATGTCGTGCATGCCCAAGCCACCCCTTGCCAGCCGACCATGGCAAGCTAGACAGAGACATCCTCGCGCCTAGCCACCATGTCCAGGAGGCACGCCACCATCCACCGCCACCCCTGTCCAGCCCTCGATCCTTGCCAAGCCATGGACCACAATGAACACGCCGTGCCCAGTTCATCCCGGCCATATCTAGAGCACGCCAGCTCGCCGTAGATGACCGCCTCGCATAGACTGCGCCTCACCTTTGCCGCCCGTCTACATGATCACCACCGTCCCAGGAGACCAGCAGACATGCTCGTTCTCCACCGTGCGACCAGGAGCGCATGTGCGTCGTCAAAAACGTCGTCGGTACCACGCAGAGCACCGCATGTTCCAGACCAAACCACATCGCCCCTTGCCGCACCATCAAGTTGTTGAGCATCGCCAGGAGACTGCGCACCATCCTAGCCCCCGCGCCATGCCAGTAGCTCGTTGTAACACCAACCCCGACTAGCTCTGCCCATGCCGCTCAGCCTCTCTCGCTCGCCTATAAAAGGAGGCCTCCCCCGCAGCATTTCTTCACACCGGTTCACTCCCCACCTCTCATTGATCCTTCCCACTTCTTCTCAGAGAAAGGCAAGCTCTCTCTCGCCGGAATTTGGCCGGAGCATGCCGCTGCTGGAGGAGAAGGGCGCCCTCGATTGCGGCCACCCCAGGATAAGCCGCCAGTACCAGGAGAACCGCCATCGTCGACATCATAGTTCTCCCCCATCTCTGACCCTTGCCTGAGCCCAGGTGAGCCACCCTAGACCCCCACTGGTCGTGCTAGGATTCGTTCCCGCCGCGTTTTGTTCACACGAGGGCGATGGTCGTGAGCCGTTGATCCTTGATCTAATCCTACGGTCGTAATCGCCCAATACCCCTTCGCCACTCCCTGTCTCACTGACGAGTGGGGACACCACTTAACCAGCCCGTACGCGTGTTGTGCGTAGTGGGCCAGCCCAGTTAGATTTCCCGTGCGACCCAGTTAGTTCAAATTATAATTTTTCAATTTAGTTCAAACCCTAGTTCTGTCTGTTGATTCAAAAACTAATCCCTAGAACCGGACCCATAGCCCAGAGACCTTATAGTATGAACCCGTCGGAACTAGTGGAGCTAAAGAAGAAACTGGATGCTATGCTGGAGATAGGATTGATTCAACCAAGTGAATCGCCATGGAGATCACCTGTCTTGTTTGTGGATAAGAAATATGGAGGTAACCATTTTTTTATGGATTATCGGAAGCTGATTGATGTCACCATCAAGAATAAGTACCCACTGCCGAAGATAGAAGATCCGTTTAACCAGTTGACCAGTGCTAAAGTGTTTTCTAAGATTGATCTTAGAACAGGTTATCGTCAACTCAAGATTCACACAGAGGATATTCCAAAGACTGCCTTTACCACCAGATATGGATTGTATGAGTACACTATCATGTATTTTGGATTAACCAATGCCCCCGCTTATTTCATGAACCTCATGATTAAGATTTTTATGGACTTCCTGGATAAGTTTGTCGTTGGTTTCATCGATGACATTATGATCTATTCCAAATCAGAAGAAGAACATGAGCTACACGTAAGGACCATCCTTGGAACCCTTAGGGAGCATCAATTGTATGCCAAGTCTAGCAAATCTGAATTATGGTTACAGGAAGTAGGATTCCTCGGACATATCGTGTCAGCGGGAGGAATTGTTGTCGACCCTGCCAAGGTTAAGGATGTTGAAGAATGCCAAGCCCCAACCACTCAAACCCAAGTTTGTGCATTTCTTGGATTAGCGGGATATTACCGCAAGTTCGTAGAAGGATTCTCGAGCATGGAAAGACCCATGACCCAATTGTTGAAGAAAGATAAGAAGTTTGAATGGACGAACAAATGGCAAGCGAGTTTTCAAGAACTTAAGAAGAGATTAATCTCAGCCCCAATCTTGATTATGACAGATATCACGAAGACTTTTGATGTGTATTGTGACGCATCCAAGATCGGTCTTGGATGTGTGTTGATCCAAGAAGGAAAAGTCATATCTATCCTGACAACTGAAGGAGCATGAGAAAAATTATCCTACCCATAACCTTGAACTAGCAACCGTTGTTTTAGCCTTCAAAACATGGCGGCATTACCTAATGGGAAACCACCGTCAGATTTATTCGGATCACAAGAGCGTGAAGTATATTTTCACTCAGAAGGAGCTGAATATGAGGCAAAGGAGATGGATAGAGATAATCAAGGACTATGATCTGGACATCCACTATCACCCCGGTAAAGGCCAATGTGGTAGCAGATGCCTTTAGCGGATTGCCCTGTCACTTGAACTCCATGATTCTGAAGGAGCAACCAAGTTTGCACAAGGAGTTGGAATATTTCAGAATGGAATTGGTTAGTGAAGGATTTTTGGCTAGCATAGAACTTCAACCCACTTTGATCAGTCAGATCAAGGAGGCGCAGAAAGGAAATGCTAGTATCGACGGAATCAAACGCCGTATTGGTACATGGAAGGTACCTGGATTTACTGAAGATGAAGGAGCTTTATGGTATAAAGGACGTATCTGTGTGCCAGCAGATTCAGAGTTGAAGCAAGCTATTTTGAAAGAATCCGATGATACGCTTTATTCTATCCACCCCGGAGGAACAAAGATGTATCGGGATTTGAAGGAGCAATTTTTGTGACATAAGATGAAGAGAGAAATCGGAAGCTACATAGCCAAGTGTGATATTTGTCAGAGAGTCAAGGCGGGACATCAGAGACCCGCATGGCTGTTGCAACCATTGCAGATTCCGGAATGAAAATGGGATTTAGTTGGAATGGATTTTATCACCGGTTTGCCTACATCTAGTAGGTGAAATGACTCTTTTTGGGTTATCGTAGATAGACTGTCCAAAGTCGCACATTTCTTACATGTCAAGACCACCTATCAGAGTTCGAAGCTAGGAGAGTTGTATATTTCTAGAATTGTTAGTTTGCACGGAGTCCCCAAGAACATTGTGTCGGATAGCGGAACCCAGTTTACCTCGAGATTTTGGAAGAAAGTCCAAGAAGGATTAGGAACCTGACTGGATTTCAGCACAGCTTATCACCCTTAGACTGATGGACAAATGGAGCAAGCAAACCAAATACTCGAAGATATGTTGAGATCTTGTGTGTTAGAATATGGACCTAAATGGGAATACTGTCTGCCTTTCGCAGAATTTTCATACAACGACAGTTACCAAGCCAGTTTGCAAATGGCCCCATTTGAATTCATGTTTGGAAGGAAGTGTCGTACCCCTTTGAATTGGTCAGAAGTAAGAGAGAGTCATATTTTCGGACCATACATCCTACAAGAAGCCGAAGAGAAAGTTCACAAGATCCGTGAGCACATTAAGACCGCCCAATCCAGACAGAAGAGTTATGCCGACAAGATACGTCGAGACCTAGCCTTAAATATCGGAGATATTGTGTATCTCAAAGTGTCACCTTTGAAAGGAATGCAATGTTTCCAACTCAAAGGAAAGTTAGCCCCCAGATATATCGGAGCCTTCAAGATTTTGAATCATCGAGGAGAGGTATCATATCAACTGGAGCTGCCAGAAGAGATGTTAGTCGTGCATAATTTGTTTCATATCTTGTTACTTCGCAAATGCCTAGAAGTCCCGAAGAAGACCGAAGTTTTCAAGAATATTGATCACCGAACCATAGAGATTAATGATGACCAGGACCTGGAGTATCAAGATTCTCAAGATCCAGTGGAGTAACCACACTAAAGAAGAAGCTACCTGGTAGCGAGAAGATTACATTAGGACTGAGTTTCCAGATCTCTTTAAATCCTAGTTTTCTTTTTTCTCAAATCTCGGGACAAGATTTTGTTTAAGGAGGGAAGGTTTGTAACACCCCAAAAATATTAATCAAGGTTATCAAATTCCAATCACTCAAATTTAGGGTTAACAAAAAACTTTTGTTAATTAAAATCATTATGAATGCATGTGTGTATGTGATGAATGCATGAATGCTTGTATGGACTTGTTTGATTGTTATGAATGGCAGGGATTGATTTAAAGATGAAACAACATCATCTAAATCATTTCCAAGAAGAATCAAATCAATAGAAATTCAAAAACAAACTATATAAGCAAATGGTCACTTTTGCCAATCTTGCTCACTTGACCACTTTGAGTGTTTCTAGTCCAAGATTTCTAACAGAAACAAATCCAATTCTTTTCACCCCTTGCTAGACCAAGTAAAGGAGAATCCTATTCAAATGACATTTAAAATGGAATCTAGTTCATATGGTAAGATCACCATTTCTCAAACCCACCAAACCAGTTCACCTAGACAAATCCAAACAACCATATACTACCCAGTGTGTGACCAATGCAACCACCAAAATTCATCCAAAAATTCAAATATAAATCTCTTGCGGCTATTTCATCAAACACCTGGAGACATAAACCAAACTCTGCCTAACTACACTGTTTTGAGCAGTGATCACCTAAAACCTTGTCTCCCCTTGATCATCCTTGTCTCCCCTAGTGACAACTGTGGCATTAAACCAGCTAGAACCCTACCCAATGCTCCATGTCGTGCATGCCCAATCCACCCCTTGCCAGCCGACCATGGTAAGCTAGCCAGATCTATCGCCGCGCCTAGCCACCATGTCCAGGAGGCACGCCACCGTCCACCGCCACCCCCTGTCCAGCCCTCGTGCCTTGCCAAGCCGTGGACCACAGCGAACACGATGCACCTAGTTCGTCCCTGCCATGTCGCATAGACCGCACCTCGCCTTTGCCGCTCGTCTACATGATCACCACCGTCCCAGGAGACCACCAGACATGCCCGTTCGCCTCCGCGTGACCAGGAGCGCATGTGCGTCATCAAAAACATCATCGGTGCCGCGCAGAGCACTGCATGTTCCAGACCAAACCACACTGCTCCTTGCTGCACCATCAAGTCATTGAGCATCGCCAGGAGATCGCGTAGTTCTAGCCCCCGCACCATGCCAGTAGCTCGCTGTAACTCCGACCTCGATGAGCTCTGCCCATGCCGCTCGGCCACTCTCGCCCGCCTATAAAAGGAGGACTCCCCCGAACCATTTCTTCACACCAATTCACTCCCCACCTCTCACTGATCCTTCCCACTTCTTCCCGGAGCAAGGCGAGCTCTCTCTTGCCAGAATTTGGCTAGAGCCTGCCTCTGCTGGAGGAGAAGGGTGCAGTCGATTGTGGCCACCCTAGGAGAAGCCGCCAGTACCAGGAGAACCGCCGTTGCCGACATCGTCGTTCGCCCCCGTCGCCGACCCTCGCCTGAGCGCTAGTGAGCCACCCCAGACCCCAACTGGCCGTGCTAGGGTTCGTGCCCGTCGCGTTCTGTTCAGACAAAGACGATGGCCGTGCACCGTTGATCCTTGATCTAATCCTACAGTCGTAATCGCCCGTACCCCTTCGCCACTCCCTGTCTCACTGACGAGTGCGGACACCACTTAACCAGCCCCCGCGCGTTGTGCGCAGTGAGCCGGCCGAGTTAAATTTCCCGCGCGACCCAGTTAGTTCAAATTAGAATTTTTCAATTTAGTTCAAACCCTAGTTCTGTCTGTTGATTCAAAAATCAATTGAGATTCACTAAACCAAACAGAATGAAACCAATTTTGTTAGAAAGATATTGAAATTCTTAATCCAAACCCGTTGGGTTCAAACCATTTGGTATTACATATCACCTATAGTAAAAATAACAAGGCAGAGACTTTTCTGCATTTAAGCATTTTCTAAAAACCAACCATAAATGCTTTTGAGTTGATTCCAACTCTCAAAAATCACATTTGATAAGACCTTTCTGAATATATAAACATATCTAGGTTTACTTGTAGGAATAATGGACAAGTAATAAAATAATGCCCCATAGGCATTTCTAGTCACTATAATTAATAAAAATAATAAGGTTAAACATTATTAAATTGTGACACCACTTTAAATCACATTCCCAAGTATTAAATATGTGGTGATGACATGTGTCAACATGATCCCATGTTTTAATTGGAGAATATTAAACCTTAAGTAGTTTTTCAATGAGTAGAAATTACTTTTCTAAAATAAAATAAATAAGACTGTTGCCTTAATCCTTGTGATGATTGTGATGATGCTAGATCATCTAGTGTAAACCTTTGTGTGCTAAATAGAAGTAGTTAAGTATTGTTTGGTGATTGTGTACTTCGTATTTATTTATAGACGCTAGTACCGACCAAGGATATGAAGAGGAAGGAGACTACTACGAAGAGGAAGCAGAGGAGAAATTCAACCACTGCACTGCACAAGGCAAGCTACTAACTAAGAAAGCCATCTTAGCAAGCTAGAACTTTGCAAGCTAACACTTGCATGATAACTATGCAACTAGATGCCTTAGGCATATGTGATTATACCACCTTATTATACCAAATCCTAGTTTTACTTGAAAGCTTTATTAGTTTATTTCTTTATCAAAATTCTTTGTTTACTTTTAGGTAGTGTTTGTGATATTTTGGAGAGATATTAGAGGTAGCATAAATAGCATAAAACTTGGCGTAAGATAAATAGAACTAGATGTCATACTGAGGCATGATATTAGAATTAGATAAGTCACACTTGATTATCACCCCTCATTACTGATTACCCCCAACTTTAGTGGCTAGTGCTAAGCATAAAACTTGATCACTTTAGATGGGAATACTTGGTGGAAATGATTATGAAAACCTTAGAATGATGAGTCACTGTAATGAAATGTTTTGACATGTGTTATTGAACACCATATGATCTGATGATGAAAATGTTGAGGCATGAGCCTTAGCCTTTTATAAAACCGATGGTTGTGTTCGGATGTGATATCATTCCAATTTTACCGTACAACCACAATACCCGAATTTGGGTAGGGCTTGACTGGAAGTTTATATAACTTAGTATGGGTTCCCTTGCGGCCGAGGTTTGAGCTGAGGCTACCTCGTGATCATTGTCCACCTGTGCAGTTCCCAAGATGACAGATGGTCATGGTTGGGAGGCCAAACTCATAGGAGAGGTGCCTATACTAGGGTGTGTAATTGAAAGGTTAGGATTGATTATCCGCATACTGAGTATGGTGAATCAGGATTGTTCCTGACGGATGTATCGAATATTGTGGTGAAAGTGTACCACCTCTGCAGAGTGTCAAACTATTCGAATAGCCGCGTCCGCGGTTATGGACAGTTGGAGTGGCCATACTGTTCCGTCGTCAGATGTTTTCAAAATGACTTGTGAAATGAATCATGACTTTGACTTGGCCACAATAGGGTTGTGAACATGAAAATTCAATTCCCACTTAGGTGTTATAAAACCTTAAACTAGTTTTCTTTACTTCTGAACTCAGCTAGAGATAAACCTGGCATTTTGCAAAACAACCTAGAGCTTAGGATTCCTACTTGAAACCTCTTTACTTGTTAGTCTTAGTTTGCGAGTACTTAAAGAGTACTCATGGCTTTGTCCTTGGCTATTCCTATGGCAGACTATGAGGACTACCAGGATGATGGACAACGGAAGTCTACGACAACTAGGATCATCTCCCATCGTCAGCATTGCCTGTGACCTTGAAGATGGAGCTTCACCCATGCTACCGTTATTATATTATTCCGCTGTGTTGATTGTACTAAGACTGGATCATGCGATCCTTTATTTGTAAGACCTTTATTATGGTTTGTAATGGATGATGAACTATGGTACCAATCTATTATGTCTCGCAAAAATGGTAATCCTGGGATTGCGTTGTATGGCATAACAGGCATCTAGGATTAAAAATCCAGGTGTTGACAAGTTGGCATCAGAGCTATCCTGACCATAGGAGACCCTAGTTAGAATGGACTCTTGAATCAAAAACTTAGTTTCAAAACAAAATAAGAAAGTATTTATGAAAACCTATTCTTATTCTTATCACTTAGATTCTTTCATAAAAATTCATGTTCCTCAAAAATTCACGCAAACTTACATAAAATTTGACACACTTGATCACTCTACTAACTTACTCATCCTACATTCTTATAGATGGACGTGAAGTATAGCAAGTTCTATCATTTGGGCAATGGAGGAGATCTCATCTTTGAGCATGATTTGGACCAACTCTCAGAACTTCTGGAGCGCATGCACCCTAAGTTCTTTGGAGCCTAGCTCAACGACCTGCAAGGAGGAGAATTGCAATGGCAGATTGTTACAAGTTTCAGAGGGAACATTGAAGCCCCCACCTCAGAGGGAGTCTAGTTCACTTTAAGAGAGAACAACTGGCTAGATGGACTCGCTAGTGCCATGCAGGAAGCTCTTGCCCGTCTGTGTGGGCAGAGCATCAATCAGATCAAGGGAACGCGCTTTGAGTATTACCCAAGGTGTGATGCTATGGGACAGCCATTGGAGGTACCACGTCACCCGGAGCTGAAGCATCAAGTGGACCATCTCATCTTCATGATGTATGACAGACAGAAGGAGTTAGACAATGCCCGCTCCTATGACAACCACATCTATGCCATAGCAGTCAAGAAGGACCAGACCATTGTCATGCTTGTGAAATATCGCTAGTACGTTGCCGTCAGCTTGACAAGAAGGATCACATTATTGCTCGCCTTCATCACAAATTGACAGACTTGGAGGATACCTTCCATGAGCAGGACATGCAGCTGGAGGAGAGGGAGAATGCAGGGGAAGATATCCGTGGAGACCCCTACTCCTACCTTAGTGACGATGATGACTTCCTAGAGGATCAAGCCATGGACTTCCACACTGATGACAATGACTCCGCCTTCATTGATGACGATGATGAAGACACCGAGTCTGATGAGTTGGAGCACTTGAGCACTCGCGTTAGTGAAGTTGTATCCAATCCCATTGTATCGTAGTTTCACAGAATGGTTCTTAAAACCATATGTTTCCTTATTGTGGTGTGTGTTTGTATTGTGTGCTATGAATGAATGAATGAAAAGCAAGTTGTGAGTTAGCAAAACCTGAGTCAAGCTTAAAATTTAAAAAAAATTCAAAAACAAAGCACTGAACCTTAGAAATTTCCCTCTTTTCTCATGATCTATCTCAATCTTCAGATGCCTCGCGGAGGAAGCAGTTCATCCCCGGACCCAATGTTGCAAATCTTGCAAATGTTGGTTTTGGACCGCGAAGCTGAAAGAGCCGAACTTCAAGCCAACTTAGCCACCCTCCAACACATAGCTCAGATGGCCAACAACAATCAAGGCAATGGAAACCAGGAAAACCATGGATCCAAGATCAAGAACTTTCAGTACACCAATCCACCCATATTTAGTAAGTCTAAAGACCCCTTAGATGCTGCTGACTGGCCGCTGACCATGGAGAACAACTTAGAAGTCACAGGAGTGGAGGCCAACGAGAAAGTACTATTTCCCACCCATTATTTCGCAGGAGATGCAAGATCTTGGTGGAACAGTGTTCACGCCATGAATGGAGGACAGATGATGACTTGGGATGAATTCAAACTCAAGTTCAGCAAAACTCATGTGCCACCGGGTTTAATCAAGAGGATGAGAGATGAATTCAGAGAATTGAAGCAAGGGAGGATGACAGTAGTTGAGTACCGTGACAAATTTATGTCATTAGCTAGGTATGCACCAGATGAGATTGACACTTAAGCCAGGAAGAAGGAGAGATTGTTGAATGGTCTGCATGATGAGATGCAGACAATGTTAGTCAATATTCCGTTTGCTGACATTGAAGCCTTAGTGGATTCTGCCATTCAGATGGAAGGCAAGATCAACCAAGCCAATGAGAATCGCAAGCATCGAATGATGCATCAACCAGGAACCCACCATACCCCAAAGTATCGTCCCAACCCATCTACAGGATTTGCCCCAAGAAACAATAGACCCCAATGAACCGTCCAACCTATCCCAACCATGGAGGAGGAAACCCAAGGCCCGGAGGGGAAACCACAACAACAACCCCTGCAACTCCAACAACTTCAATCGTGCACCACCCAAGTTCAACAACAACAATGTCGCCACCAACACCAATACTGCCCCAAGGACTAGAAGCAATGATGTGCCTGTTGCAGGAAAGGACAAGTCTCAGGTGATTTGTTATGAATGCGGAACCAAGGGTCACTACTCCAACGAGTGCCCCAAGAAGCTTGCAGCAGCCTCCAATGTGAATGCCCCAGCTCAGCAGCAGCGTCGTGTTCAACCTGGAAGAAGATTTGCCCTAGGTAATTCGCTCAACCGCAACGGCCGTCTGTTTCACATGAATGTTGAAGAAGCCCAAGAAGTGCCAGATGTCGTGCTGGGTATGTTTTTTGTTAACTCAGTACTTGCAATAGTATTTTTTGATTCTAGAGCATCGCACTCGTTTGTTAAATAAGAATTTGCATGCACTAGTAAGATTCAACCAACAAAATAGAAGCATGTTATGATAGATCAAATACCTGGTTCAACCACCAAAGCTAGAAAAATTTGCATGGCCATACCTATCAGAATCCATGGCATAGATTTTTATGCTAATCTAATAGTACTTGGTACTAAATGTTTGGAAGTAGTACTAGGAATGGATTGGATGTCGAAACATAAAGGATTAATCGACTGTGCCAAGATAGCCATAAGCATTACCAGTACAGATGGAGTATCAGTAGAGCATGTATCTGAAACCTTGCCCCGTCAATTCAAGTGCAACAAGAGTCTAGCCTAACCAACCATTGACCAAGCCAGGGTCGTCTGTGAACACCCCGAGGTATTTCCAGATGTTTTGCCTGGTATGCCCCTAGATCGGGATATCGAGTTTATCATTGAACTAGTCCCTGGAACCGGACCCATAGCCCAGAGACCTTATAGTATGAACCCGTCAGAACTAGTGGAGCTAAAGAAGCAACTTGATGCTATGCTGGAGATATGATTGATTCAACTAAGTGCATCGCCATGGAGATCACCTGTCTTGTTTGTGGATAAGAAAGATGGAGGTAACCGTTTGTGTACGGATTATCGGAAGCTGAATGATGTCACCATCAAGAACAAGTACACACTACCGAAGATAGAAGATCAGTTTGACCAGTTGACTAGTGCCAAAGTGTTTTCTAAGATTGATCTTAGAACTGGTTATCATCAACTAAAGATTCACAGAGAGGATATTCCAAAGACTGCCTTTACCACTAGATATGGATTATATGAGTACACTGTCATGTATTTTGGATTAACCAATGCCCCCGCTTATTTCATGAACCTCATGAATAAGATTTTTATGGACTTCCTGGATAAGTTTGTCGTTGTTTTCATCGATGACATTCTGATCTATTCCAAATCAGAAGAATAACATGAGCTACACCTAAGGACCATCCTTGGAACCCCTAGGGAGCATCAGTTGTATGCCAAGTTTAGCAAATGTGAATTCTTGTTACAGGAAGTAGGATTCCTCGGACATATCGTGTCGGCGGGAATTGCTGTTGACCTTGCCAAGGTTAAGGATGTTGAATAATGGCAAGCCCCAACCACTCAAAACCAAGTTCGTGCATTTCTCGGATTAGCAGGATATTACGGCAAGTTCATAGAAGGATTCTCGAGCATCGCAAGACCCATGACCCAATTGTTGAAGAAAGATAAGAAGTTTGAATGGACGAACAAATGTGAAGCGAGTTTTCAAGAACTTAAGAAGAGATTGATCTGAGCCCCAATCTTGATTATGCCAGATATCACGAAGCCTTTTGATGTGTATTGTGACGCATCCAAGATCGGTCTCGTATGTGTGTTGATGCAAGAAGGCAAAGTCATATCATATCTATCCCGACAACTGAAGCATTATGAGCAGAATTATCCTACCAATGACCTTGAACTAGCAGCCGTAGTTTTAGCCTTGAAAACATGGCGGCATTACCTCATGGGAAACCGTTGTGAGATTTATTCAGATCACAAGATCCTGAAGTTTATTTTCACTCAGAAGGAGCTATATATGAGGCAAAGGAGATGGATAGAGCTAATCAAGGACTATGATCTGGACATCCACTATCACCACGGTAAAGGCCAATGTGGTAGCAGATTGCCATATCGCTTAAACTCCATGATTCTGAAGGAGCAACCAAGTTTGCACAAGGAGTTGGAAGATTTCAGAATGTAATTGGTTAGTGAAGTATTTTTGGCTAGCATAGAACTTCAACCCACTTTGATCAGTCAGATCAAGGAGGCGCAGAAAGGAAATGCTAGTATCGACGGAATCAAACGTCATATTGGTACAGGGAAGGTACCTGGATTTATCGAAGATGGATTTTTGTGGTATAAAGGATGTATCTGTGTTCCAGCTGATTCAGAGTTGAAGCAAGCTATTTTGAAAGAAGCCCATGATACGCTTTATTCTATCCACCCCGGAGGAACAAAGATGTATCAGGATTTGAAGGAGCAATTTTGGTGGCATAAGATGAAGAGAAAAATCGGAAGCTACATAGCCAAGTGTATTAGGATTTGAAGGAGCAATTTGTCAGAGAGTCAAGGCGGGACATTAGAGACCCGCATGGCTGTTGCAACCATTGCAGATTCCGGAATGGAAATGGGATTCAGTTGGAATGGACTTTATCACCGGTTTGCCTACATCTAGTAGGTGAAATGACTCTATTTGGGTTATCGTAGATAGACTGTCCAAAGTCGCACATTTCTTACCTGTCAAGACCACCTATCATAGTTTGAAGCTAGAAGAGTTGTATATTGCTAGAATAGTCAGTTTGCATGGAGTCCCCCAGAACATTGTGTCGGATCGAGGAACCCAGTTTACCTCGAGATTTTGGAAGAAAGTCCAAGAAGGATTAGGAACCCGACTGGATTTCAGCACAACTTATCACCCTCATACTGGTGGACAAACGGAGCGAGTAAACCAAATACTCGAAGATATGTTGAGATCTTGTGTGTTAGAATATGGACCTAAATGGGAAGACTGTCTGCCTTTCGCAGAATTTTCATACAACAACAGTTACCAAGCCAGTTTGCAAATGGCCCATTTGAATTCATGTATGGAAGGAAGTGGCGTACCCCTTTGAATTGGTCAGAAGTAAGAGAGAGTCATATTTTTGGACCATACATGCTACGGGAAGCCGAAGAGAAAGTTCACAAGATCCGTGAGCACATCAAGACCGCCCAATCTATACAGACGAGTTATGCTGACAAGAGACGTCGAGACCTAGCCTTCAATATTGGAGATTTTGTGTATCTCAAAGTGTCACCTTTGAAAGGAATGCAATGTTTCCAACTCAAATGAAAGTTAGCCCCTATATATATCGGACCCTTCAAGATTTTGAATCGTCGAGGAGAGGTATCATATCAACTGGAGCTGCCAGAAGAGATGTCAGCCATGCATAGTGTGTTTCATATCTCATTACTTCGCAAATGGCTAGAAGTCCCGTATAAGACCAAAGTTTTCAAGAATATTGATCACCGAACCATAGAGATCAACGATGCCCTGACCTACCCCGAAGTACCCATTCGTATTTTGGAGGAATCTTTCAGAACCACCAGGACCCGGAGTATCAAGTTTCTCAAGATCCAGTGGAGTAACTACACTGAAGAAGAAGCTACCTGGGAGCGAGAAGATTACATTAGGACTTAGTTTCCAGATATCTTTAAATCCTAGTTTTCTTTTTTCTCAAATCTCGGGACAAGATTTTGTTTAAGGAGGGAAGGTTTGTAACACCCCAAAAATATTACTCAAGGTTATCAAATTCCGATCACTCAAATTTAGAGTTAACAAAAACTTTTGTTAATTAAAATCGTTATGAATGCATGTGTGTATGTGATGAATGCATGAATGCTTGTATGGACTTGTTTGATTGTTATGAATGGAAAGGATTGGTTTAAAGATGAAAACAAAATCATCTAAATCATTTCCAAGCAGAATCAGATCAATAGAAATTCAAAAACAAACTATATAAGAAAATGGTCATTTTTGCAAATCTTGCTCACTAGACCACTTTGAGTGTTTCTAGTCCAAGATTTTTAACAGAAACAAATCCAATTCTTTTCACCTCTTTCTAGACCAAGTAAAGGAGAACGCAAGCCCACCTTGCAAACCCACAGATACATTTGGCAACCCTATTCAAATGACATTTAAAGATTGAATCTAGTTCATATGGTAAGATCACCATTTCTCAAAACCCAACCAAACCAGTTCACCTTGACAAATCCAAACAACCAGATACTACCCAGTGTGTGACCAATGCACCCACCAAAATTCATCCAAAAATTCAAATATAAATCTCTTGCGGCCATTTCATCAAACACCTGGAGACATAAACCAAACTCTGCCTAACTACACTGTTTTGAGCAGTGATCACCCCAAACCTTGTCTCCCCTTGATCATCCTTGTCTCTCCTAGTGACAACTGTGGAATTAAACTAGCTAGAACCCTACCCAATGCTCCATGTCGTGCATGCCCGAGCCACCCCTTGCCAGCCAACCATGGCAAGGTACTAGAGCCATCGCCACGCCTAGCCACCATGTCCACGAGGCATGCAAACGTCCACCACCACCCCCTGTCCAGCCCTCGAGCATTTCCAAGCCATGGACCACAGCGAACACGCCACGCCCAGTTTGTCCCTGCCATGTCTAGAGCGCGCCAGATCGCCGTAGCCGACCGCCTCGCACAGACCGCGCCTCGCCTACACCGCCCGTCTACATGATCACCACCATCCCGGGAGACCACCAGACATGCCCGTTCACCACCACGCGACCAGGAGCGCATGTGCATCGTCAAAAACGACGTCGGTGTTATGCTGAGCACTACACGTTCCAGACCAAACCACACTTCCCCTTGCCGCGCCATCAATTCGTTGAGCATCGCCAGGAGACCGCGTACCATCCTAGCCCCCATGCCATGCTAGTAGCTCGTTGTAACGCCGACCCCGACGATCTCTGCCCACGCCGCTCGGCCTCTCTCGCTCGCCTATAAAAGGAGACCTCCCCCGCAACATTTCTTCACACCAGTTCACTCCCCACATCTCACTGATCCTTCCCACTTCTTCCCGGAGAAAGGCGAGCTCTCTCTCGCCGGAATTTGGCCGGAGCCTGCCGCTTCTGGTGGAGGAGGAGGGCGCCGTCGATTGCGGCCACCCTAGGAGAAGCCGGCAGTACTAGGAGAACCGCCGTCGTCGACATCGTCGTTTCACCCCATCGCTGGCCCTTGCCTAAGCCCCGGTGAGACACCCCAGACCCCCACTAGCCGTGCCCGTCGCGTTCTGTTCAGACGAGGACGATGGCCGTGAGCCGTTGATCCTTGATCTAATCCTACGGTCGTAATCGCCCTATACCCCTTCGCCACTTCCTTTCTCACTGACGAGTGGGTACACCACTTAACCAGCCCGCGCGCGCTGTGCGCAGTGGGCCGGCCCAGTTAGATTTCCCGCGCGACCCAGTTAGTACAAATTAGAATTTTTCAATTTAGTTCAAACCCTAGTTCCGTCTGTTGATTCAAAAATCGATTTAGAGAGATTTACTGAACCAAATAGCATGAAACCAATTTTGTTAGAAAGATATTGAAATTCTTAATCCAAGCCTGTTGGATTCAAACCATTTGGAATTATAGATCACCTATAGTAAAAATAACAAAGGCAGAGACTTTTGCATTCAAACATTTTTCAAAAATCAACCATAAATGCATTTGAGTTGATTCCAACTCTCAAAAATCAAATTTGATAAGACCTTTCTGAATATATAAAAATATCTAGGTTTACTTGCAGTAATAATGGACAAGTAATCAAAGAATGCCCCATAGGCATTTCTAGTCACTTTAATTAATTGAAATAATAAGGTTAAACATTATTAAATTGTGACACCACTTTAAATCACATTCCCAAGTATTAAAATATGTGGTGATGACATGTGTCAACATGATCCCATGTTTTAATTGGAGAATATTAAACCTTAAGTAGTTAAGTATTGTTTGGTGATTGTGTACTTCGTATTTATTTATAGACGCTAGTACCAACCAAGGATACGAAGAGGAAGGAGACTACTACGAAGAGGAAGCAGAGGAGAAATTCAACCACTGCACTGTACAAGGCAAGCTACTAACTAAGCAAGCCATCTTAGCAAGCTAGAACTTTGCAAGCTAACACTTGCATGATAACTATGCAACTAGATGCCTTAGGCACATGTGATTATACCACCTTATTATACCAAATCCCAGTTTTACTTGAAAGCTTTATTAGTTTATTTCTTTATCAAAATTCTTTGTTTACTTTTAGGTAGTGTTTGTGATATTTTGGAAATATATTAGAGGTAGCATAAAGAGCATAAAACTTGGCCTAAGATAGATAGAACTAGATGTCATACTGAGGCTTGAGATTAGACTTAGATAAGTCACACTTGATTATCACCCCTCATTAGTGATTACCCCCAACTTTAGTGGCTAGTGCTAAACATAAAAATTGATCACTTTAGATGGGAATACTTGGTGAGAATCATTATGAAAACCTTAGAATAGGAGTCATTCTAATGAAATGTTTTTACATGTGTTATTGAACACCACATGATTTGATGATGAAAATGTTGAGGCATGAGCCTTAGCCTTTTATAAAACGGATGGTTGTGTTCGGATGCGATACCATTCCAATTTTACCGTACAACCACAATACCTGAATTTGGGTAGGGCTTGATTGGAAGTTTATATATCTTAGTATGGGTTCCCTTGTGGCCGAGGTTTGAGATGAGGCTACCTCGTGATGATTGTCCACCTGTGCAGTTCCCAAGATGACAGATGGTCATGGTTGTGAGGCCAAACTCATAGAAGAGGTGCCTTGTAACATCCCTAAAATCATGTTTCAAAACTCATGCATATCATCCATGCATCTATGATCATTTAGGGTTCCTTTTCAAAACCAATTAAAAAACAGGAGCATCTGATGCTCATTATTTTATGTAAGTATGCTATAGCCTTGTTGCTACCTTCTAATGAGAAAGGTACTTATTTTGATCATTAAAGTTTTGAGCTTGAGCATGAGAGTTGGTTCTAAGGTTTGGTCATGGTTTCAAAAACAAATTTATGATTTATAAACCATTTGTCTACTAAGTATAAACATTTTGCAAAGGTTGGTTTTAAATTTCTTTTTCAAACCCTTTTTGTTTTGAGCTTGATCAGATGTGTTGCACACCCCAGGATACAAGAATCAGCAAACTTTGATTTGGAGAAAGTTTCATTTGAAACAGAATTGATTTGAACCTTCAAATTCAAACCAGAAATCCATTCAGAAAAAGTAAAAAGATTAAAGGAGGAAAAAATAAACAGACCAACCAATATGGCCCAACCCAACCACTCAGCCCATTTAGCCCAACAACTCTCTCCCGCAAAGAGAACGATTCGCACCACTGGAATAACCTGCAGAGTCTATGACAACTGGACCCCACCTCCTATCTTTTTCTCTTGCTGACAACATTGGCCCACGAGATCGTCATCGTCTCCACCCAGCGACGAGTTCCTCCCCAAATCACTCCAGGCGTTTCCTGTTTAATTCCGCGGCTTCAATTCCGTTGAATGCTCGAGTAATTCATGCCCACGTCCTCGCCTACTTAAGAACCATGCTCCCCATCCCCTTTTCCCCCAAACCCCACCCCACCGGAGCCACGAGGCTGCTCGGATTTCTCTCTGGACGCCCCTCTGCTCCGACGAGCTCGTCGTCGAATTCCGGTAAGCACCGCATTCCCCTCTGCCTATGGATCAGACTAGCTATTTCTGCATCCTCGTACGCACCTACTGACACCCTCCACTTGCTCGTGCATGCTTTGTAGCCTCGGCAACGTCATCGACTGAGCTCCGCCACCGTCTGTTCGAACTCCGGCGACCATTCTCCGTAAGCCCCAGCTTCCCCTCTCCCTCTGTTTGATACGCGTGTGATCCCCAGCATCCTACGCACCTAACAGCACCCTTTTCTCGTCTTAGCGTGGCCCAGAACGTGATCTCCGTCGCCAACCGAGGACAACCGACGCTGTCTCAATCTTCGACGAGCAATCGACATCGACCCTGAGTGCCCCTTCGTCAACTGAGGCATCGTTGAGCATCAGCACGTCGCGATGACTTCGGTGAGCCTTGCCACTACCCTTTTTGCTTCCTGTATCACCGGCTCCGCCGCTGAATGAGCACGCCGCTGCCTTTCGCCGCCGCTAGCGCCGCCAGTTTAGAGTTAGCTGCTTAGGGTCGTTGGATCTTGATCCACTAGACGCGATAGATTCAATCGCCGAAGAGGTACGGTTAGATATGAGCCGTTGGAGTTTAGTTAGATCTGACGGTTCGCAAGCGTGATCCAGTGCAAAGCGGTACCAACCAACCAGAGGCTGCCGCGTGGCATGAGTTTCGTTTTAAAAATTTGAATTAGATCAATTAGATGGTTAAACTTGTTTAATTCATAACTTTTGATTCCCACGTCCAAATTTGACAAATTTTATATCAATGGAATCAGGAGAGAAAATCCTTTCCATTTATGCAATGTGTTTAATATTTTGCCTCTGTTAAAATGGTTGTTTTTGCAGAAACATTTGTAGGCATAATTTGAGTATAGTAATTATTTGGAAAAAAAATTTGCTATTCAAATAAAGTTTATTTGGCTTGTTTTGTACTTGTTTATGATTCAGTACTATGCACTTGTCTTGTTTGGTGTAGAAAATCATCACATGGCATATTGCATACATTCATGTATTTTTGCTTGTATAAATTGTATATGTGATTTTGGGCCATTATTTTATGTGTAGATTTTGGTGCAAATAGTGATTGTGATTGTGAGGATTGTTGCTACTCCCCAAACTACCAAGGCAAGTGGTGCTTCATGATTTTATTCCTAAGTTTTTCAACTATGCATTAGAAATATTATGCTAAGTCTTGCATGAATATTTTTGATCTATATATGCTATGCTTGGGAAATCCTAGTAGTTGTAGAATTGCTAGAAATTTCTAAGTTAAGATTCTTATCAATGCCATGCTTAGCCTAGCTAGTAGCAACCAAGGGTGGTTATATATTCATGCTATGAGAAAATATTTCTAAGTCTTTGGACTTATGTTTTTGCTTAATAAAACAACTAAGTGAATGAATCACCTGGGTGGAATGGTTGTGAATGGGTTATGTTGAGTGGTTACACAAGGCCCATTTCTATGGTTTACCTTGTGTATCTCACTTGTGGAAAGCCACCCAGGAACAAAGGGATTTGAGATGCCATATGTTAAGAAGCTTCTAGTGCATCCACTTGACAATATGGGCTTTTCCTAGATCATATAGGTTGCAATAACTTAGCCATTTGGACAGTTGGTGGTTGTGGGATGATAGGTTGGAACGCGTCCATTTGGTCTAAGGGAAGGCTTCTGAAAGGTCCTGTCTTGGTGAAAATCAAGTCTTATGGGGAAAGTGCACAACCTCTGCAGATGGAAGAATCTAAGTACTTAGCCATGTCCCTGGTAAAGGACAATTTGAGCATCAAGACATGGAAGCTATCAAGAATCTCCTCATCCCAATTTCTAAGTAAAAACTTGTGGTTGAACAAGGGTGAAGGTTCCCCAATTTCTATTGGTGGTTCCTTGGAAAGTTTTTGTCAAAGAAAAACTTAGTGTTTTCAACTAATAGGTAAAACCTATTTTGAGCAAATCAAGCCTAAGCTACACTTAGCCAAAAATGCATATAGTATCTAGTTGCCAATATTACTCTAAGGTATCACTTGCCAATACTATTCCAATGTATTGTCCCACTGTGGCTGTAACTTGTGATGTTGCAGGTTATTCTGATGGTGATTAGGGGTTATGAGTATACACTCAACATGCTTGCCTGTGGCACATGAAGATGAATACTTATTTGTCTTATTACATATTTAAACTCTTGTACTAGGCCTGTGGCCATGGAGTTTGTAAAAGACTATGTTTGTCTCTAGAATGACTTGTAATAATGACCTTTGTTTCTGTGTACTTCATCTTAAACTGTGGATGCTAGCATTGATCCAGGGACTAGCATTGCAATCATAGGGATCCTTTTCCTTTATAAAGGAGGGATTTTACAGATGGTATCAGAGCACTGTGTTGCCTGTAGGATTATGACCCTAGGATTGGAAACCACTAAGGAAAATTTTTAACAACTTCCACACTTGTCTTTTCTTCTCGTAAACTTTTCTAATCTTCTTTCTCATCTCTATTTGTAGATGAACTCCATAAACGAAGCCGTGAAGAAGGGACCACTCATGACTATGACTTTGGAATGTGAGACAGAATTCCCCAAGGCTCTCAAGGACCTCATGGTTGCCATGGGAATACATGGTGCAGCTGTGTACAAAGGTTTTCCTGTGATGGATGAAGGAGTTGAATACTGGTGGGTGCAACTTCACTTGTATAAAAACAAGGAAGACAACCACAAGGAATCAGGATTCTGCATGGTCACCAATTCAGTGATGCACACTACATTCTTTGATTCAGCAAGGGATGCAGCTTGGAAGGCCATCAAAGAACTTGGTGATAGACTCAAGCACAGAATGCTCAACACCCAGAATGACCTTAAGGAAGAAAAGAAACATACCCAAGAGTTAGAGGCTACCAACCAAAGTTTAAGGGAGGACATCATAGACTTAGCAATGGAGTCATGTGATCTAGATAGACAGATTGCCTCTAGGTATGCCCTGTTAGCTAACTTGGCAAGTGAGATAGGGTTATAACGTACTTCGTTAGTTGGACCACCACTTTCATTTTATTTCCAAATGTTGTTTAAAATAAGTTGAACCTTGGATGCTTGTAATGGTTTTATGTATGCCATGACTGTGTGTTTTGATTTCCAAAGTTATGCATGTGATGCTTTGTCTTGTGATTCATCTCTATGTATGTTGATTCTAACTTTTTCTATCTTATAAAATAGATGCCTAATGTCATTATCAGCACAGCTGAAGAGTTCAAGGGAACTCGATTTGGCACTCGTCTTATTGAGCTCACTAGTTTGCTCAATCTCCCACTTCCTTCGATCATGATGCTTCCCCTCACCAAGTTCGAGAGGAAGGACCTTTGGGGCTTCAAGGTTATTCAGCCAGGACGCCAGACTGAGCCAGCCACGGAGGCCATCACCTTCAAGCTCATGCATGATGACAAGGAGAGACGCCTAGAGGTAGTCATGCAGGATTTGCTTGGACGATTGCTAGGGAGACACTCTCGGGAGGTTAGAGGTACTCACTTCCACGCCTTCGGCAGACGTGACGATGATGGTGAGGACATTGACTTCGAGGATACTGCTAGAGAGATAGCAGAGCCGATTCGTCTGTATCTCCAGGACTTAGAGGTTCTTCTTAGGCACCTAGACACTGATAGGACCAACGTCATGCTTAGCAATGACGAACTCCAGGTGCAGCTTCGTGAGAAGGACAAGCTCTTCGTGGAGCAAGATGAAATAGTCAAGGAGATGGAGGCCAAGTTTGAGAGTCAGGATAAAAAGTTCAAGAGTCAAGAGAAGCGAGTCCAAGATAGGAACAAGAGGATTCGAGACATGACTGCAGAACTAGAGGCCAAGGACTTAGAGCTCGAGCATCAACAAGGTGTGATTGAGAGACTTCGTGCATAGAAGAGGGCTCTCAAAGCCAAAGTAGAGGCCTTGACCACCAATGTCGAGGAATACAAGACCGCGATGGAGAATGCAGGCCTTACACTTGTTGATGAGGAGGTTGATGCAGAGGAGTAGTGACGACTACTCATTTACCATTTATTTATCATACTTTTGATTATTGAGTTGCAATGACCATCCAACATGTGGATGGCTTGCTATTTGTTTGTTTACTTTTCCAAAAACTTGTTGTCTGTGTTGTTGAATTTTTACTACTATGATGCATGATTGTGATTTTTATGTGATGTATTGTGCATGTTAGCATCTATGGGTATCTCATTCTTATCCTTATTGAAAACCACAGATGCCTCCCCGACGTTCCAATCCCAACCCCAACAACAACAACATCACCCCTGAGATGCAGCAAATGATGACAGCTCAGACTCAGCTGATGCAAATGATGACTACTTTCATCCAGAATCAGAACAACAACAACAACAATAATAATAATAACAACAACAATAACAATCAGAACAACCCACCGGGTTTTGACATGCTTACCAGGTTCTTAAGACTGAGGCCAGCAAAGTTCTCAAGAACTACTGATCCTATGGTGGACAATGATTGGCTACGCTCTGTGAACAAGGACTTGGTAACCGTTGGCTGTACTGATGAAGAGAAGGTCAGATTTGCAGCACACTTGTTGGAAGGACCAGCAGCCACTTGGTGGGATAACTTCCAGATCACCACTCCCATTGCGGATGTGACATGGGCTATCTTCGAAGATGGTTTCCGTACTGCTCACATCTCATCCGGAGTGATGAGTTTGAAGAAGAAAGAGTTTCATAATCTAAAGCAGCGCCGCCGCAGCGTGGCAGAGTATATTGAGGAGTTCAACAATCTGGCGTGTTATGCACCGGATGAAGTTGACACTAATGCTAAGAGGAAAGAGAAGTTCCTCGAGGGATTGAACGATGAACTGAACCTGCAGCTATCTGTGGCTTATGTTCCCACTTATCAGTCTCTTTGTGACAAGGCTGCTATTTTGGAGAGCAAGATGAAACAACTTGAAAGAAGGAACAGGAAGCACTCTGACAAGCACAGCTCGGGATCGTCTCATAAGCGTTCCCATTATGATGATAGTGGGAGTTCTGGATCCCACAAGCATGGAAAGTACAACAGCCACCACCACCACAACCACAACCGTCATCATGACAACAAGCACCACTGTAGTCATGACAATGATAGGTATAAAAATCACAAGAGTGGATATAAGAGCCACCACAGTGGCAGTGGAAGCCAGCCTGTCAAGAAGGATTTTAGTCAGGTTGAATGTTTCAAGTGCAAGAAGATGGGGCATTATGCAAATGAATGCCCAGAAAGAAAGTGGAAAGACCCAACAAGCCCAACCATTTTCAAAAGGGACAAGTGAACCACATCAATGTGGAGGAAATCTATGAGGAACCTGATGCTGTTGCTGGTAAGTTCAAACTCAATTCTGTTCTAGCATTTGTTCTCTTTGATACTGGTGCATCTCATTCATTCATATCAAGAGCATTTGTTGAAATAAATGAACTACCAGTAGAAACTATTGGGTGTCCTATAAAAGTAAGTTCTCCTGTCGGAGAAATGATAGTGAATTCAGGATGTCATGATCTAGTCATAGAGTTTGGGAAGTATAAGTTTCCCGTTAACTTGATAATCCTAAACTCCCAAGGATTGGATGCCATTTTGGGAATGGACTGGATGACTAAACACAAGGGAGTAATAGATTGTGCCAACCATACTGTCTCACTCACAACTCTAGAAAACAAAAGGATCAGATTCAAGACCAACTTTGAATCGAAAAGGAGTAAGCTAAATTCTCTTAAGGGGGTTAGCATGGACAGTGTGCCAATTGTGAGTGAATATCCGGATGTGTTTCCGGAAGAATTGCCAGGAATGCCACCAGATAGAGATGTGGAATTTTTTATCGATTTGCTACCACGTTCCGGACCAATAGCAAAGAGAACATACAAGATGTCAGATGATGAACTGAAGGAACTCAAGGAGCAACTTGGACAACAGTTACAGAAAGGTTTTATCCAACCAAAAGTTCTTCATCTTGGGGAGCACCAGTTTTGTTTGTGGAAAAGAAAGATAGAAGTCAAAGGTTATGCATAGATTATCGTTCACTCAATGAGGTGACTATCAAGAACAAATACCCTTTGCCTAGAATCAATGACTTGTTTGATCAGTTAGAAGGAGCATGTGTGTTCTCAAAGATTGATCTCCGGTTAGGTTATTTCCAGCTCAAGATAAGGGAACAAGACATACCTAAGACAGCTTTCACCACAAGGTATGGATTGTATGAGTATACCGTGATGCCATTTGGTTTGACCAATGCACCAGCATACTTCATGAATATGATGAACAAGGTGTTCATGGAATTCCTTAATAAGTTTGTTGTCGTTTTCATCGATGACATTTTGATCTACTCCAAGAGCAAAGAAGAGCATGAAGGATATTTACGTTTGATACTTGAGAAGCTTAGAGAGCATAAGCTGTATGCCAAATTCAGCAAGTGTGAATTTTGGTTAAATAAAGTTGGTTTTCTTGGACACGTTGTGTCAGGAGATGGTGTAGCAGTTGATCCTGCTAAAGTTTCAGCTGTAACTGAATGGGAATCTCCCAAGTCAGTGAAAGAGGTTTGTAGTTTCCTTGGCTTGGCAGGATACTACAGAAGATTTATTGAGAATTTCTCCAAGGTAGCTAAGCCTATGACAGAATTGCTAAAGAAAGACAAGAAATTTGCTTGGTCTGAAGGTTGTGAACTCAGCTTTCAAGAATTGAAGAAGAGACTAGTGACAGCACCAGTCTTATGTTTGCCAGATTTGGAGAAAGATTTCCAAGTGTATTGTGATGCATCTCATCATGGATTAGGTGCAGTACTTATGCAAGAAGGGAAAGTTGTGGCTTATGCCTCGAGACAACTCAAAACTCATGAGGTGAATCACCCTACTCATGATTTAGAGTTAGCCTCTGTTGTCCATGCACTCAAAACATGGAGACATTATCTTTTGGGAAAGCGATGTGAAGTGTTCACAGATCACAAGAGTTTGAAGTATATTTTCACCCAGAAAGAAATTAACATGAGACAAAGAACTCATCAAGGACTATGACTTGAGTTTGCAATACCATCCCGGTAAAGCAAATGTTGTAGCGGATGCTCTAAGCCGTAAAGTTTTTGTGAATGGCCTTACTAAGGGAGAATTGCCAGATGATCTGTGTGCCCAATTCAGAAATCTCAGATTGGAGATTGTGCCTGAGGGACATCTCATGTCATTGGATGTTCAACCCACTTTGTTGGACAAGATCAAAGAAGCCCAAAAGACAGATATGGAAATTGAAGAGATTAAGGAAAAGATTGGCAAGGGAAAAGCCAAAGGATTCCATGAAGATGAACAGGGTACTTTATGGTATGGGAAACGTATCTGTGTTCCACAAGATCCGGAGCTTCGGAAACTGATATTACAAGAAGCACACAACTCACCATATTCCATTCATCCGGGTAACACCAAAATGTACATGGATATGAAGGAAAGATATTGGTGGAATAATCTCAAGAAGGACATCGCCGAACATATTGCTTTGTGTGATGTATGTAGTAGAGTGAAAGCGGAGCACCAGAAACCAGTAGGATTGTTACAACCACTACCTATTCCTGATTGGAAGTGGGACAAGATTGGTATGGATTTCATTACTGGATTGCCAAGGACCCGGTTAGGATATGATTCTATTTGGGTAGTAGTGGGTCGCCTAACTAAAGTGGCTCATTTCATACCCGTGAAGACAACCTACACCAGTGCTAAGTTAGCCAAGATCTATATGAGTAGAATTGTATGTCTACATGGAGTACCCAAGAGTATTGTGTCTGATAGGGGAACTCAATTCACTTCTCATTTTTGGAGGCAACTACATGAGTCATTGGGAACGAGGTTGGAATTCAGCACTGCTTTTCATCCTCAGACTGATGGACAAACAGAAAGGACCAACCAGATACTTGAAGATATGATGAGGGCATGTGCTCTAGATTATGGAGCCAGTTGGGATGAAAGTCTGCCTTACGTAGAATTCTCTTACAATAACAGCTATCAAGCCAGTATTGAGATGGCACCAATTGAGTTTCTCTATGGGAGAAAGTGTACCACCCCATTGCTATGGAATGGTGTGGGAGAAAGAAGTTTGTTCGGACCATAACTAATCAAAGAGGCTGAAGAGAAAGTCAAGCTAGTTAAGGACAGATTGAAGATAGCACAGTCCCGACAAAAGAGCTACGCAGATCCTAAGCGTAGAGAAGTCATCTATGAAGTGGGTGATAGAGCTTATCTTAGAGTGTCACCACTTCGTGGAGTGAAGAGGTTTGGTGTCAAAGGTAAATTGGCCCCAAGATATGTTGGACCTTTCAAGATTCTGAGTCGTAAAGGAGAAGTAGCTTATGAGATTGAATTGCCAGAGTCTTTGTCAGCTGTTCATAATGTGTTTCATGTGAGTCAGCTTAAGAAATGCCATCGAGAAATGGAAGAGACTTCTTTGAAGGATACTATACCTTTGGAAGAGGTCCAATTGGAAAGTGATCTCACTTATGAGGAGAAACCTATCAAGATTCTTGAGACTGCAGAAAGAGTTACTCGGACTAAGACTATCAAATTCTGCAAAGTTCAATAGAACCATCATTCCGAAGAAGAAGCAACATGGGAAAGAGAAGATGATCTTCGGAAAGACCACCCTCACCTATTTGCTAGCCAACCCGAATCTCGAGGGCGAGATTCACCTTAAGGGGGTTATATTTGTAACATCCCTAAAATCATGTTTCAAAACTCATGCATATCATCCATGCATCCATGATCATTTAGGGTTCCTTTTCAAAACCAATTCAAAAACAGGAGCATCTGATGCTCATTATTTTATGTAAGTATGCTATAGCCTTGTTGCTACCTTCTAATGAGAAAGGTACTTATTTTGATCATTAAAGTTTTGAGCTTGAGCATGAGAGTTGGTTCTAAGGTTTGGTCAAGGTTTCAAAAAAAATTATGATTTATAAACCATTTTTCTACTAAGTATAAACATTTTGCAAAGGTTGGTTTTAAATTTCTTTTTCAAACCCTTGTTGTTTTGAGCTTGATCAGATGTGTTGCACACCCCAGGATGCAAGAATCAGCAAACTTTGATTTGGAGAAAGTTTCATTTGAAACAGAATTGATATGAACCTTCAAATCCAAACCAGAAATCCATTCAGAAAAAGTAAAAAGATTAAAGGAGGAAAAAAATAAACAGACCAACCAATATGGCCCAACCCAACCACTCAGCCCATTTAGCCCAGCAACTCTCTCCCGCGAAGAGAACGATTCGCACCACTGGAATAACCCGCAGAGTCTATGACAACTGAACCCCACCTCCTCTCTTTTTCTCTCGCTGACAACATTGGCCCACGAGATCGTCATCGTCTCCACCCAGCGACGAGTTCCTCCCTAAATCACTCCGGGCGTTTCCTGTTTAATTCCGCGGCTTCAATTCCGTTGAATGCTCGAGTAATTCACGCCCACGTCCTCGCCTACTTAAGCACCATGCTCCCCTTCCCCTTTTTCCCCCAAACCCCACCCCACCAGAGCCACGAGGCTGCTCGGATTTCTCTCTGGACGCCCCTCTGCTCCGACGAGCTCGTCGTCGAATTCTGGTAAGCACCGCATTCCCCTCTGCCTATGGATCAGACTAGCTGTTTCTGCATCCTCGTACGCACCTACTGACACCCTCCACTTGCTCGCGCATGCTCTGTAGCCTCGGCAACGTCATCGACTGAGCTCCGCCATCGTCTGCTCGAACTCCGGCGACCGTTCTCCATAAGCCCCAGCTTCCCCTCTCCCTCTGTTTGATAGGCGTGTGGTCCCCAGCATCCTACGCACCTAACGGCACCCTTTTCTCGTCTTAGCGTGGCCTAGAAGATCATCTCCGTCACCAACCGAGGACAACCGACGCCGTCTCAATCTTCGACGAGCAATCGACATCGACCCCGAGTGCCCCTTCGTCAACTGAGGCATCGTTGAGCATCAGCACGTCGCGATGACCTCGGTGAGCCTTGCCACTACCCTTTTTGCTTCCTGTATCACCGGCTCCGCCGCTGAATGAGCACGCTGCTGCCTTTCGCCGCCGCTAGCGCCGCCAGTTTAGAGTTAGCTGCTTAGGGCCGTTGGATCTTGATCCACTAGACGCGATAGATTCAATCGCCGAAGAGGTACGGTTAGATATGAGCCGTTGGAGTTTAGTTAGATCTGACGGTTCGCAAGTGTGATCCAGTGCGAAGCGGTACCAACCAACCAGAGGCTGCCGCGTGGCATGAGTTTCGTTTTAAAAATTTGAATTAGATCAATTAGATGGTTAAACTTGTTTAATTCATAACTTTTGATTCCCACGTCCAAATTTGACAAATTTTATATCAATGGAATCAGGAGAAAAAATCCTTTCCATTTATGCAATGTGTTTAATATTTTGCCTCTGTTAAAATGGTTGTTTTTGCAGAAACATTTGTAGGCATAATTTGAGTATAGTAATTATTTGGAAAAAAAATTTGCTATTCAAATAAAGTTTATTTGGCTTGTTTTGTACTTGTTTATGATTCAGTACTATGCACTTGTCTTGTTTGGTGTAGAAAATCATCACATGGCATATTGCATACATTCATGTATTTTTGCTTGTATAAATTGTATATGTGATTTTGGGCCATTATTTTATGTGTAGATTTTGGTGCAAATAGTGATTGTGATTGTGAGGATTGTTGCTACTCCCCAAACTACCAAGGCAAGTGGTGCTTCATGATTTTATTCCTAAGTTTTTCAACTATGCATTAGAAATATTATGCTAAGTCTTGCATGAATATTTTTGATCTATATATGCTATGCTTGGGAAATCCTAGTAGTTGTAGAATTGCTAGAAATTTCTAAGTTAAGATTCTTATCAATGCCATGCTTAGCCTAGCTAGTAGCAACCAAGGGTGGTTATATATTCATGCTATGAGAAAATATTTCTAAGTCTTTGGACTTATGTTTTTGCTTAATAAAACAACTAAGTGAATGAATCACCTGGGTGGAATGGTTGTGAATGGGTTATGTTGAGTGGTTACACAAGGCCCATTTCTATGGTTTACCTTGTGTATCTCACTTGTGGAAAGCCACCCAGGAACAAAGGGATTTGAGATGCCATATGTTAAGAAGCTTCTAGTGCAGCCACTTGGCAATATGGGCTCTGCCTGGATCATATAGGTTGCAATAACTTAGCCATTTGGACAGTTGGTGGTAGTGGGATGATAGGTTGGAACGCGTCCATTTGGTCTAAGGGAAGGCTTCTGAAAGGTCCTGTCTTGGTGAAAATCAAGTCTTGTGGGGAAAGTGCACAACCTCTGCAGATGGAAGAATCTAAGTACTTAGCCATGTCCCTGGTAAAGGACAATTTGAGCATCAAGACATGGAAGCTATCAAGAATCTCCTCATCCCAATTTCTAAGTAAAAACTTGTGGTTGAACAAGGGTGAAGGTTCCCCAATTTCTATTGGTGGTTCCTTGGGAAAGTTTTTGTCAAAGAAAAACTTAGTGTTTTCAACTAATAGGTAAAACCTATTTTGAGCAAAGCAATCCTAAGCTACACTTAGCCAAAAATGCATATAGTATCTAGTTTCCAATATTACTATAAGGTATCACTTGCCAATACTATTCCAATATATTGACCCACTGTGGCTGTAACTTGTGATGTTGCAGGTTATTCTGATGGTGATTAGGGGTTATGAGTCTACACTCAACATGCTTGCATGTGGCACATGAAGATGAAGACTTATTTATCTTATTACATATTTAAACTCTTGTACTAGGCATGTGGCCATGGAGTTTGTAAAAGACTATGTTTGTCTCTGGAATGACTTGTAATAATGACCTTTGTTTCTGTGTGCTTCATCTTAAATTGTGGATGCTAGCATTGATCCAGGGACTAGCATTGCAATCATAGGGATCATTTTCCTTTATAAAGGAGGGATTTTACATGCCTATACTAGGGTGTGTAATTGAAAGCTTAGGATTGATTATCCGCATACTGAATATGGTGAATCAGGATTGTTCCTGACGTATGTATCGAATATTGTGGTGAAAGTGTACCCATCTGCAGAGTGCCAAACTATTCGAATAGCCGTGTCCGCGGTTATGGATAGTTGGATGGCCATACTGTTCTGTCGTCAGATGTTTTCAAAATGACTTGTGAAATGAATCATGACTTTGACTTGACCACAACAGGGTTGTGAACATGAAAACTCAATTCCCACTTAGGTGTTATAAAACCTTAAACTAGTTTTCTTTACTTCTGAACTCAGCTAGAGATAAACCTGGCTTTTTGCAAAAGAGCCTAGAGCTTAGGATTCCTACTTGAAATCTCTTTACTTGTTAGTCTTAGTTTGCGAGTACTTCAAGAGTATCCATGGCTTTGTCCTTGGATATTCCTATGGCCAGACTATGAGGAGGACTACCAGGATGATGGATAACAGGAAGTCTACGACAACTAGGATCATCTCCCATCGTCAGCATTGCCTGTGACCTTGAAGATGGAGCTTCTCCTACGCTATCGTTATTATATTATTCCGCTATGTTGATTGTACTAAGACTGGATCATGAGATCCTTTATTTGTACGACCTTTATTAGGGTTTTTAATGGATGATGAACTATGGTACCAATATGTTATGTCTCGCAAAAATGGTAATCCTGGGATTGCGATGTATGGCATAACAGACATCTGGGATTGAAAATCCAGGTGTTGACACTTGACCCCTAAAAGGACGAATTAAAATGTGCTGGGCTAAAAAGGGGCCGAATGAGCTAGATTTCTTCTCCTGGTATATAAAAATTGCATTTTGTTGTGGCTTGGCCAGATTCGAATCAAATACCTCACAAAGGGAGGGGAAATCGATAATTATTTTTGGCAGATATTTATATAAATTCTATAGTACAAAATAAGATAGAAAAATTATCGATAGATTCGCAGTTCATATTCAGCAGCACTTGACCAATTCAGTAGCATTTCAAAGTGAGCGATTCAGCAATACAGACACTGAAATACAATAACAGTACAAAGAGAACCAGTTCTTGTTTCATCTCTAAAAACCTTGTCGCCCGATCAGTTTCCCCTTTTCTCCAAACACACTCGACCATTGGAGCATGCAAAATTGAAAATTGACGATTAAGTCTGCTTTGAGTACCTTCTTCTCACATCAATGCCTGTGTGACCCCCGATGCAACCCAAAATGCCCAAGTCTCATCTAGATTGAGACAAGGCCATGTTTTAAAACAAAATCAAGACTAACTACTACACTTGATCTAAACAAGTACCAGTACATCAGTATTATTTATAGAAAATACTTTAGTAACAGTAATGACATAACATTTGACAGATTCAGTGGGATTTGGTAGATTCAATAGTATAGAATAAGTCGGAAAAAATATCGGCAGATTTCCAGTTCATATTCAGTGGCACTTGACAGAATCAGTAGCATTTCAAAGTGACTGATTCAGCAGTACAGACAATGGCCAAAATAAATGATAGATTTGGCAATGCAGACAATGAAATTCAATAGTTGTAGCAAGGCCATGACTCAAAAGGAAAGAGACCATATTCTGCACTCGATTGGTCGATCTGAACAAGTACCAGTACATATGTATTACTACAAAATAGATTAGCAGTAGAAAACATCCATCCAAAATACACAGCATAATGCATCGGTGTGTCCAAGTGTTGGTCGGGTCATAGCACTTTTTTCCTACCTGTTATGCTTTCCTTGTCACACTATCGCCTGTGGGCCCACTATGTCAGCAGCGTACATTGGAAATAGGTATACATTACGGCAACTTCGTTCCACCTCTCCCCATACAAATTGAGTCTATCACCAATATAAAGTAATTAATTAGTATGACGTTACATATCTTAACATTAGGATCATCACAAGAGGATTTAGTTGTGCTATCTCACTCTTGAAACTTGTCGATGCAATACTCCTAATCCAGAGGGATTTCTGACAAATGGTTCAGAAGCTTCCAGGTAACACCGCGGCTGTGAGAGGTATGACGTGAGCCCTTCCATAGAGACTTCGACTGACAATGGCCTGCTCGTCAGCTCAGATGTCGCCACCATTGCGACCGCATGGAGCTCATGCCATAGAGAAAGCAATCAAAGATTCACCTTATATAGTGGCGATCCACACACCCCTAAACTGACGAACCTAGGGGATATGACGATGTCCGTGGTTTGGCCGTGAATTTGGGCGATGAACACCTTGCCCTCTTTCCTAATGCTGATGATCTCTGCTCTCTGTAGCCTCTTGTGGGCACCGGCTTAGACGACTCCCAGTGTTTGTGGTTGTAGGGCATTATGGCGACAATCCTCGAGTGGGCAACTATGAGGTGGAAGACAAGATCTACCAAAGGTGTTAGCTCTACCTACGAGGTGGTGAACTCACATCCATGCTCTGTGCAGACTTTTTGGCCGTGGAAGCACCAGATTATGTGGTCGTAGACGTCGTTGTAGGGGACCAATGTCCCGTAGTGGTGGTTGGGGCATCTGCTTCCTTTTCTGCCAATGACTTGGCGGTATAGCTCCTTGGAGCATTGATGACTGCAAGTGCACAGATCATTTGTAGATAGTTTTCAAGTTCAGATATCAATCCCACAGGGAGCCCAAAGGTAAGTGTTTATTGGTGAAGTCTCTGTCGCACCCGAAGTTGTCACAGGTCTTCGAGTGAATTGACTTCAAGTGTTGAGAATGAGAATAGAATTTGGATTTAAACGTAAGTACTTAAATAAAACTAAAATGCAAACTTTAGAAGTAAAAAGCATAAAAGTAAAGAACAATTTGTTTTTTTCTACAGATGACAAAGTAGGCGCGGGGAGTTTCAGTTTATGGTGATAGTGAATGTACCGGGTGAATGAGTGATAAGTGTAACAATTATAATCTTATAAGTATGTGTGTAGGCGAGCAACCCATAACTATTCGGAACTCCTCTTGGTAGATTTCATCCCAACTTCAATAATCCTAGTAGCTTGTTTACCACAACCATGGTCAGTCACTAGACAATTAAGATCCTTCAGGTTGCTTAGCAGTTAAGCTCCTTGGATCGGACTAATGCAATAAGCTCGGTGATTCCTCGTTATCCTCAAGTCAAACTAGTTTCACATTGATATCCTCATGTCACTCGGGGGTCGCCTGTCTGCTAGCAAACAAGATTCTATCTATGTAGAACAAAGCATCATGTTGTCCGGGCCCTTAATTGGACAACAGGCATTAAGCATCCCAAAGATAGTCAAGCACACATAATATAGTAATTAGAATTGATCACAAACTTGATGGAAAATATATAGGCACATCACATCTCAGCAATCCCCAACATCTCCCACGCCCAAGGGAACTTACTCACACATGAGAGAAGAAAGCATCATCGATATAATTAAATAAAGGGAGTTCTTCTCGATATTACCGTGGAGATCCACAATAAGAAACAGAAATAAATCCAACACAATTCAAGATGGGAAGAACAATCTCAAAACCTAATCTTGCAAGGTGGAGATCTCTCTCTCTCTCAAGTGCAAGTGGTGTCTATGGAGCTGTGGTGGCTAGGAGATCGAAGATCGTGGAGTGAGATGAAGAACGTCTTCCCCTTCTTCTCCAGATCTCTTCTTTCTCCCTCCTGGATGGTATGGTGGCTCGTGTGTTCTGTTTTCGACCTTCGCCTCTTCACGAAAGTTGTACCTTTTAATAAGACGAAGGAGATGGAAACTATATGGCGGCAACTATATGGCGGAAGCCCGTATAGCTAGTCATTAAGCTTGCATTAAATTCCCCTCGATTGCTTCCAAAGAGGGAATTGCTTGTTTTTTCCTAAATATTGTGTTTTTGCTGTTAAATCCCTCTGGTGATGTTCAGAACCTGAAACATACATTAAAAACCAAGCTTTCTTCGCTACCAAAGTATTAGCGTTAGGTAAAGCTAGAAAACCATCAAATCCAAACGAAAACCATCGACAAAAACCATCAAAAATGTGTAGAATCTCACAGCTATCAACTCCCCTAAGCTTAGATGTTGCTCGCCCACGAGTGACAAGGAAATAAGAAAGGATAGCGGAGATTCGAAACTGAAATAAAAGAACTTACAAGCTTGAATTGGTGTTAGATTCTTTTCTTTACATTTCCTGCAATCTTAAACATGATCATACAAATATTCACAAGATTGCACTGAGTTCACTTCCTAACCACGCATATCTTGCTAGTAAATAAATCATATGCATGAGCGAGTGTCGAAATTTTAGCTAGGAAAGTGAAACAAATCTTTTTGGCTTCTCTCTTGTTGAGAGATGAAAACTTTTTGCTCAATTAAGAGTACTCAAGTTTGCACCAAGAACATTTAATTTAAGAACAACTCATCTACACTCACATCAAAATTTCAAGACTCTCAAAGCACCTTTTCCCTTTCCTTGTTTTTCAAAAACTTCAACTCTTTCATAGAGAAATCATGCCACTATTTTAACAGGTTAATTGGGTTGTGTTGCGCACTCGTGACCATGAGAATAGAGAGCTGTTGAGGAATAGTGGGTCAGAGGAGTACTATAACTTCACTTTGGAACGTAAAACCACAAGGAGACTAAATATTTTACACATCATAGATTTGTAGATACAATCATTTACATAACTCATAGCTGAAATCAAGTGGTTTCCCACATTTAGATCGTTCGTTGGCCAGCGGAGTTAATAGTTCCCCATGGAGTACGACAGTATTTGTAGTGATACGCGTAAAGCAATATCCTACTGTAATTATTAGAACAAGCAGTGGCATAATCTCTTCTACTTCGAAGTATCCATTTTATCAGACAATTTTATTAAAGGGTGCTATCGGGTCTATTTACATTAAGCTCAATGGGGTTGAGTAGTTTCTAAAATCAAATCTTTTGGGCTAAACAAGGACTCAAGTCATCTCTTGGATGCTTTTTCTTGTTGTAAAAATATCGGAAATATTTTAACGAAGTTCATTGCTCAATGTTTCAAAGCTAAAAGTAGACACTACCAAGGAATATAATTTATAGGATAACAAGCTAGGTGGGGAGTGACTCAAGTGCAAGCGCGTAAATAATTGTAGAACCAATTTAAAGTTGCAGGAGGGGTGATGAAAGGAATGTGATACCTCCTCTTGCTTGCTTTGTTCTCGTACTTGAGTCGAATCCTCTCTATATTTCCCTATTGCCAAGTCACCTAAAATTGAGCAATCCAGGAGAAAGACAAAGAAACAAATTTGCAAATAAAGGTTATGGCTAGTTTTTTGTGTTTTTGGTTTTAAGGATGCAAACTGAAAGTAAACATGCTATTCTTGGAAAACAAAACAAATCAAAAGAAGAAATAAAAATATGAATGCAATTTTGGAGGTTTTCAAAACCTCCCCCAAGCTTAGGCTATTGCCATGCTTAGTTGTTGTCATCGTTTGGCGGCGGCTGGTGGTGCTACTGGTAGTAGTCAGGGGAAGTAGGTCATGAATTTACCAAAGGTGTGAGTTAAAGCACTCACATCTTCACTAACTACATGCAGATTCTGGTCGATCTCCCCAATGCGCTGGTTGAAATTCCTGATAGGGGACATTGTTGAACCCCTGTTGCTGTTGTGGCTGATTGGGACATTGGTCCCAAGGCTGCTCCTCCTGTTGTTGCTGTTGTCCCTCCCAAGTTGGGTTGTGCCCCTGCTGCTGCTCCTGCTCATCATGGTGCCCTGATTCTTCCTATTCATCGGAGTCAGGATAGAGCTCCGCCATGATTTTGGTCACTTGATCCTTGGTGAGGATCTAGTTGTCCCTTCCCTAAACCTCGAAGGCTTGCAGGCAAGGAAGTGGCACCTGACCATCCTACACATCATTAAGATAACTAAATTAATAGGATCGGAGCCTCTTGTTAACTTGGTAAATACCGAGGAAGCCACAAGCAGTTACATATCTAACATCCATAAGTATGGAGCCATCAACAGGTTGTGGAATAGGAATTGCAATTTCAAGTGCTTGGATTAGGTGGGTTACCATTCCACCGATACGAGTATCACCTTTTATTTTGTTGCTCTGGTGGCGGAGGTGCTGGAGAAATAGAGCTATAGGAGTGGGACTCTGCGGCGCATTACGGAAGAGAGCCTTGGTGATCATGGCCATGTCTGCATTGGCCATCGAACTAGTATCTCCTCTTCCTAACAAAGTATTAGAAAGAAACATAGAAAAGTAACGGATGGTTGGGTTCTGAATGGTAGACATCTTCTTCTGGTAGAAGTCCCTACCACCATTAACAGAAATAACCTCCCAAGTATTTTCACTCGAGACGCTATACAGGTTTGTAACAGTTGGTTCCCCTTCTTGAGGGAATCCATAAGCATTGCAGAATTGTTGATAGGTAATTTGATATGTCCGTTCGTTAACGGTGAAATTTAGCATGCATGCATTACCGTTCTCCCTGTAGTCGTCGTAGAAGGAGGAAAGGAACTCATGGTGAGCCCTTCATAGGTGTATTAGTTCGTGTTGGTGAGGACGGCGAGCCCTGCATTTGCACATAGGTAGTCAAAGTCCCCCTTCAACTATGTTGAGTTGAGGAAGCCGTTATCGGCCCATCGTGTGGGCAGCTCCTTACTCTCCAAAACCATGGTGTACTTGTTGTCGATCTCAGCCCGGAGCCCTGAGCCCTCACCACGTTGGCGCTTGCTCTTGCAAAAAATACCACTGATCTTGTTCATATTGATACACTGATAAATTTCAATATAAAACATTAGGCATGATATATGAATGATTCTACATGGAGAAACTCAATCCTAACCTAAGAAATCAAAAGAGAAAATCAATCAAGCTTGAGTTCATCTACTAATTAAATGATAAGATTTCAACCATGGAATTCTGAAAATAAAGCATGGATAGGGAGAGAAACATACCGATCTATCGACTCCCCCACTAAAACGAACGAAATCTGCAAAGAATTGAGAGTTCTAGAGAGGTTTTGAGAGTTTTGGAGAGAGAGAGAGAGGTTGAGAGAAATAATGAGGGGAGGAAGAAGCTTGCCCTGCCCCGACCTGTTTAAGTGGTCGGGCCAAACTATACAGCGGGAACTATATGATACGTCGTAAATGTATCTATAATTTTTGATGTTCCATGATTGTTTAGTACCTACTTTGCTTTGCTTTGTCTATACTTTTAGGTATTTTTATATGTTTTCTGCTACTAACCTATTAACAAGATGCCACAGCGCCAGTTGCCTGTTTTCTTCTGTTTTTGGTTCCAGAAAAGGAAGAAAATCAATATTCTCAGAATTGGACGGGACAAAAGCCAAAGTCAATATTTTACCGTGGGGAACATGGAGCCAGAAGACGAGACGGAGAAGATCCACCAGGGGGCACACCCCCTGGACGTGCGACCAAGTTTGGCCTGCTCCTGGGGGGTGCAGACACCCTAGGTGCCCCCTGCCTCGCCTCTTCGCCTATAACAAGCCCCCTGGGTGCCCCCTGCCGCCACCATCATCCCTAGATCGAGGGGTCTAAAGATCTTCCCGACACCCTGCTGGAGGGGAGGTCATCCCGTAGACCTTCTTCATCACCATGCCAGCATCCGGTATGAAGCGTGAGTAGTTCCACCTTGGACTAATGGTCCATGTAGTAGCTAGATGGTTGTCTCTCCTCCTTTGTGCTACCATGTTTAGATCTTGTGAGCTCCGTTCATGATCAAGATCATCTATTTGTAATCATGCATGTTGTGTTTGCAGGGATCCGATGGATATTGAGATTACTATGTCAGATTGATTAATGGTTTTGTCTTATTGATTCTATCATATCTGTGTTATTTGTGATCTTGCATGCTCTCCGTTTCTAGTAGATATTTTGGCCAAGTAGATGCTAGTGACTCCAAGAGGGAGTATTTATGATTGATAGTGGGTTCATGCCTCTATTTAATCGAGGGAAGTGACAGAAATCTCTAAGGTTGTAGATGTGTTATTGCTACTAGGGGTAAATTAACCGTCTCTTCTCCATGGAACAAGTGGATTGTTTACCTTACACACATTGCTTAAAGCAGTTATCCGTTGCTTGCAACTTAATATTGGAGGGGGTTCGGATGATAACCTGAAGGTGGATTACTAGTCATAGATGCAGTTGGATGGCGGTCTATGTATCTTGTTGTATTGCCCAATCAAATCTCATAGGATCATGAATTTCTAGTATTGCATTGTTATGCATTGCTCTGTCCTGTCAATTGCCCCGCTGTAATTTCTTTACCCAGCATGTCATGTTTGTTTATCTTAAGGAGAAAACCTCTAGTGAACTATGGACCCCGGTCCAATCTTTACCATTGATACATCTTCCATTGTTACTGTTTACTTTCTGCAAACCACCATTACCTTCCACACCATACATTTAATCCTTTGTTTTTAGCAAACCGGTGAGATTGACAACCTCAATGTTCGTTGGGACAAAGTCTTGAGTTTGTGTTATGCAGGTTTCCAAGTTGCTAGCAACACCTTTGAGTCGTTTCCTTCCTCCTACCAGTTCGATAACCTTCGTTTCTTACTGAGGTAAAACTTGTTGTTGTGCTTATCATACCTTCCTTTTGGGGTCTCCCAACGAATCTCTACATTCAACTAAGCCACCATCACTATACGGCCGGCCCAGGTAGCTTGCGTCATATAGATGTGGCGGTGGCGAGGGTTAGGGTTTCCCTTCGCTAGAACACAACTATATGGTCACAACTATACGGCCAGACCAGATGGTCCCGCCGTATAGTTGGTCGTTAACCTTTCTGTATCCGAAGCCCAACTTTTGAGAATTTGATAACTATACGGCCACAACTATACGGCGGGAATTTTTTTCCAGCCGTATAGTTGGTCGTTAGACCTTGTGTAGCATTCCTTTTCACCCAAATTTTTAGAGATGCATATTTTTATTTGGACAATAATGTTGAGCTAGTTTCTATAGATAAAACTCAAACTTTATTTTCTACTCTAAATCTATACTTGTTTAGTCGGTATTTCTGCTACTTTTTGACAGCTGCATCTTTACGGGCGCGCTTCCGCAAAAATGTCTGTGAAAAAGTTGTAGGAATGCGATGAACAACTTTATTATTTAATCTTAATTTATTATATTGATATGATGGGTTGACTCCCATTAAGCATTTTATTGAGAATGGTTGAATATTTCAACCCCTTCTCTTTTCTCGAATTCTTACATTCGGTTACCCTTTATCAAAGGCACTTACCACATGAACTCGTTTTGCCGGTGGAACATACCTTTCTCCTTCTTCTAGTTTCTTTGGAAAATACCGGATTATTTCAGCATCATAAACATTAAAGATTATTTTTCCTATAGCATAATCAACTGATGCTCCTGCGGTGCTAAGAAAAGGCTTCCAAGTATTATAGATAATCTTTCATCTTCCGACATTTCAAGAATAATAAAGTCAGTGGGAATAACATGCTCATCTATTCTATGTAGAACATTCTCAATCATACCAACGGGTTGTTTAGTGGATTTGTCAGCCATCTGTAAATTGATAGAAGTGTGGGAGTATTCCCCTAATCCTAGATATTTATAAAGGGAGTATGGAATTACTCTAACTCCTGCACCTAAATCACATAAAGCATTATGAATATCAGTTTTTCCTATTCAACATGAAATAGTTGGTATACCGGGATCTCCTGACTTAGGCAATAGTCTCCCATCAGTAGGGTAACTAGTCACCATGGCAACAGTTTCAGTTATTTCTTTCTTTCTAATAAGAATGTCATGGAGAAATTTAGAATAGGAAGGCACTTTTATTGCATCCGCAAATGGAATTTATAGACGAAGAGCATTAAGTGCCTTTGCAAAAGAATCATTGATTTTTGGATCTGGTGCTTTCTTTTTAGGATCTGGAAATGGAAGTTTCTTACCTTTATCTTTTACCTTTTTTGGAGGATCGGGCTCTTTAGTTGCTTTCTTTTGCTGTTGCTTACCATTTTTCTTTTTCTCTATTGCAACAAATTTTTCTTTTTCTTTGCTTATGTCTTTTTCTTCTCCTGGATCGACAGTTTCTGCATCAAAATTATAACTGTCATCATGTAAATTATTCTTCTCCTCCAAGGTTTGATCTTGTGTGTCTTGAGCAGTATCATCTTGAGGATCCACCAATGTATCATATTCCTGACATGCTTTAAGTAAGGATTTTTCCTTTCGATCTTTTTCAGCTTCATATTCCGGTGGTCCTAATGGTCCTTTAACAACTGCACCTCTTGTTGTATCAACATTAGTAGAAACAGGAATATTTATATCATCACGAAGAAAAATTTGATAACCAGATGCTATTTGTTCACATTGGGTTTCAATCATACTAAGGTACTTGTTAAACAATTTTATTTCTTGGCCAATCTCCTCATAATTTTGTATAAGTTCGGACAAAAAAATTCTATGTCTTTGAAATTGCTTATGCAAGTTATTTAAGACTTTATCTGTCGATGTTTCAATTCTTGAAAAACTTTTCTAGTTTCATCCTCTTCAGTTAAAAGTTGTAATAAATCTACTTTGTTTTCCTTGACAAGCTCTGAAGTTATACCTTTTTCTTTCATGGATTTACGCACTTCAGGCATAAGATCAGGATTTATACGTAGTATTCCCTTTTCTGGCTTAGTGCCAAAATCAGGATTATATAAAGAATCATTCTTAGCCCTAGTAGCCATTAATTCCAAACATGCTTTAATAGTTAAAGTATTTATCGATCCTCTTGATGATGAATCTAGCAACTCTCTGCATTGGGTATTAAGACCGTGGTAAAATAAGTGGCAGAAAGTTGACTCAGAATAGCCATGATTAGGGATACTATTGATCATTCCAAAAAAAATCTTTCACGGGCTTGTGGATAGTTTTCTCCCACGTTCTGACAAAATTGCCTATATTTTTTCTAAGTTATATTACGTTTGCAAAAGTATTAAACCTATTTATGAATTTGCAATGCAGTTTTCCCAACATTTAATATAGGGATTTCTATTTCCGTGCCCTTGGTTCGTTAGTTGTAATCATTTTTTCCCCAGCCGCTTAACTTTTCCTCATTTTTCCCCACCCCATGTAAGAAACACTCGCGGGCGCTCGCAGGCGCTCGAACGGAGGGATGCCATCAGGTCAAAGGCTAAATTGTTACATGCTGACTGGTGGGACCGTGTTGTTGGAATTATGCCCTAGAGGCAATAATAAAGATGTTATTATTATAATTCTTGTTCATGATAAAGTTTATATTCCATGCTAGAATTGTATTAAGCGGAAACTTTGATACTTGTGTGGTTTATGAACAACACTGTGTCCCTAGTACGCCTCTATGGACTAGCTCATTGATCAATGATGGTTAAGGTTTCCTAACCATAGACATGAGTTGTCGATTAATAATGAGATCATGTCATTAGGAGAATGATATGATGGACAGACCCAAATTAAGCAGAGCAATTAGATCGTGTCATCGTGTTCATCTTTGCGAAGCTTTTTCCTATGTCAAGTATTGTATTCCTTAGACCATGAGATAATACAACTCCCTGGTATCGGAAGAAAGCTTTGAGGTCATCAAACGTCATCCTATGTGAGGGTGATCATAAAGGTGTATCTCAGGTGATCGGAAAGTACTTGTTGGGTTGTATGTATCGAGATGGAATTTGTCCCTCCCGAGTCGGAGAGATATACTTCGAGCTCACTTGGTAATCGATATCAACACCACTTGCAAGCACATGGTTAAGGAGTTAATCACAAAGTGATATCGGATTACGGAACGAGTAAAGTACTTGTTGTGAACGAGATTGAACTAGGTATGTCGATACCAACGATCGAATCTCGGGAAAGTAAAATATCGCGTGACGAAGGGAATACATATATGGGATTAATTGAATCCTGGCATCGTGGTTCATCCGATATGATCATCGATGAATGTGCGGGAGTCAATATGGGTTTCCAGATCCCGCTGTTGATTATTGATAGAAGATCATGACTGCATATTCTCGAACCCGAAGGGTCACACACTTAACGTGCATTGACGCTAGGATAGAATGGATGATTGGTTTAGGAGTTTTTGTTCGGAGTCTCGGATGACATCTAGGACATCACGAGAGGTTCCGGAATGGTCCGGAGAATAATATTCATATAAAGGAAAGCAGTTTTTGGATTTCGGAATCGTTTCGGGGTTTATCGGTATTGTACCGGAAGGTTCTAGAAGGTTCCGGAGTGGGACCAATGTGGGCCCACTTGTCGGAGGCCTACGTGGGCCTAAGGGGAAGTGCCCTGGCCACTTTGGGCCAGGGGCACAAGGCCCCCAAAGCCCAGTCGGCCAGCCCTAGGGGAAACCCTAGGGGAGCCTTCTAGAAGGAAGGGGAAGACTTGCCCCCCACTCCTCCAACCCTAGCCGCCAACTGCTCCCCCTCCTCCTCAATCTCAACTGAGAAAGAAAAGCTTAAGAAAAATGGTTCTAACTTCACCAACTGGTTCCGCAATCTGAGAATCATTATCGCTGGCGGACAAAAGGACTATGTACTTGAGAAAGCGCTAGGTGACACCCCTGCTATTGATGCGCCGGCTGATGAAAAAGTTGTTTATCAGTCACGCAAAGATGATTATGGAGTGATTAAGAGTACCATGTTGTTTTCTATGGAACCGAAACTTCAAAATCGTTTTGAGGAGTTCGCCGGGCCCTTTGAGATACTTGAGGAACTGAAAACCATGTTTCAGACTCAGGCCCGTTCTGAGAGATATGAGATCTCTGAGAAGTTATTTAACTGCAAGATGGAGGAAGGGAGTTCCGTTAGTGAGCACACCATTAAGATGTCAGGCTACACTCAACGTCTTGAGCAACTGGACTACAAGATTCCAGAAGATCTCAAGATTGACAGAGTTTTGCAATCACTCCCTCCTAGCTACAAAGGTTTTGTAGTTACTCACAATCAAATTGGTTCCACTGATACGATCACTAAGCTCTTCGCTAAGCTGAAAGCTGCGGAGGTGGATATCAAGAAAGATAATCATGCGTTGATGGTCAACAAGACCACTAGCTTTAAGAAAGCCAAGGGTGCAAAGAAATCCTTCAAGAAAGGCAGCGGCAAGCGCGTTGCCCCTGCTGAGAAGAAGCTCAAGTATGGACCTAAGCCGGACACTGAGTGCTTCTATTGCAAGGACAAGGGTCACTGGAAGCGCAACTGTCCGAAGTACTTAGCGGACAAGAAGGCTGGAACCATTAAAGGTATATTTGATATACATGTTATTGATGTTTACCTTACTAGCGCACGTTGTAGTGCCTGGGTATATGATACTGGTTCAGTTGCTAATATTTGTAACTCGAAACAGGACCTAAGGAATAGACGGCGGCTAGCAAGCGATGAGGTGACGATGCGTGTTGGCAATGGATCAAAAGTTGATGTGATGGCCGTCGGCACGCTCTCCTTAGTTTTACCTTCGGGATTAGTTTTAAACCTTAATAAGTGTTATTATGTGCCTGCGTTGAGCATGAACATTATATCTGGATCGTGTTTATTGCAAGACGATTATTCATTTAAATCAGAAAATAATGGTTGTTCCATTTATATGAATAACATCTTTTATGGTCATGCACCTGTTGTGAATGGTTTATTTCTTCTGAATCTCGAAAGCAATGAAACGCACATCCATAACATTGAGGCTAAGAGATGCAAAGTAGATAGTGATAATACTACTTATTTGTGGCACTATCGTCTAGGTCATATTGGTGTAAAGCGCATGAAGAAACTCCATTCTGATGGACTTTTGGAGTTCTTGATTTTGAATCATTTGACACATGCGAACCATGCCTCATGGGCAAGATGATCAAAACCCCGTTCTCCGGTATGATGGAGCGAGCAACGGACTTGTTGGAAATCATACATACCGATGTATGCGGACCGATGAGTGTTTGACGCCACGGATATCGCTATTTTCTCACTTTTACCGATGACTTAAGTAGATATGGATATATCTATTTAATGAAACATAAATATGAAACATTTGAAAAGTTCAAGGAATTTCAGAATGAAGTGGAGAACCATCGTAACAGAAAGATTAAGTTTCTACGATCCGATCGTGGAGGTGAATATTTGAGTTATGATTTTCTCACGCATCTTAAAGCAAGCGGAATCGTTTCGCAACTCACGCCACCCGGAACACCACAGCGCAATGGTGTGTCTGAAAGCCGGAATTGAACCTTATTAGATATGGTCCGATCAATGATGTCTCTTACTGATTTGCCGTTATCATTTTGGGGTTATGCATTAGAAACCGCTGCATTCACTTTAAATAGGGCACCATCTAAATCCGTTGAGACGACACCGTATGAACTATGGTTTGGTGCTAAACCTAAGTTGTCGTTTCTTAAAGTTTGGGGATACGAAGCTTACGTCAAGAAGTTGATGCCAGACAAGCTCGAACCCAAAGCGGAGAAATGCGTCTTCATAGGATACCCTAAGGAAACTATTGGGTATACCTTCTATCACAGAACCGAATGCAAAGTGTTTATCGCAAAGAACGGTTCCTTTCTTGAGAAGGAGTTTCTCTCGAAAGAAGTGAGTGGGAGGAAAGTAGAGCTAGACGAGGTTATTGAACCTTCTCTTGAATTGGAGAGTAGCGCAGCACCTAAAATTGTTCAAGTGCCGCCTGCACCAATGATAGAGGAAGCTAATGACAAGGATCATGAAGCTTCGGACGATGCTGCTACTGAACGTCGCAGGTCGACAAGGTCGCGTGCCCCTCCTGAGTGGTACGGCAACCCTGTCTTGACTGTCTTGTTGGTAGAAGACAGTGAACCTACGAACTATGAGGAAGCGATGATGAGCCCAGACTCTGAGAAATGGCTAGAAGCCATGAAATCCGAATTGGGATCCATGAGCGAAAACCAAGTATGGACTTTGGTGGACCCTCCTAGCGACCGAAAGGCCGTTGAGTGCAAATGGATCTTCAAGAAGAAAACGGACGCGGATGGTAATGTTACCGTCTATAAAGCACGGCTTGTCGCGAAAGGTTTTCGGCAAGTTCAAGGTGTTGACTACGATGAGACTTTCTCTCCCGTAGCGATGTTTAAGTCCATTCAGATTTTATTAGCAATTGCTGCGTTTCATGATTATGAAATATGGCAGATGGATGTCAAGACTGCGTTCCTCAATGGCAACATTGATGAATAGTTTTATATTATGCAACCCTAATGTTTTTTAGATCCTAAGGATTCTGATAAAGTATGCAAACTTCAGCGTTCCATTTATGGACTGAAGCAAGCATCTCGGAGTTGGAACCTTCGTTTTGATCAAGTGATCAAGAGCTTTGGATTTGTTCCAAATTGCTACGAATCTTGCATCTACAAGAAAGTGAGTGGGAGCTCGGTGACATTTCTGGTACTATATGTGGATGACATATTGATTATTGGAAATGACATTAACATGCTTAACGATGTGAAGAGTTATTTGAACAAGTGTTTTTCAATGAAAGACCTAGGTGAAGCTTCTTATATATTGGGCATCAAAATCTATAGAGATAGACAAAGACGCCTGATAGCTTTAAGCTAGAGTACATACCTAGACAAAGTTCTGAAAAGGTTCAGAATGGATAAGGCAAAGAAAGGTTCAGTGCCTATGTTGTCAGGTAAGATATTGAGCAAGTCTCAGTGTCCAGCTACGGTAAATGATAGGGAAGCTATGAGCAAAGTGCCTTATGCCTCGGCCATAGGTTCTATCATGTATGCCATGCTGTGTACTAGACCGGATGTGTCCAATGCTCTTAGTTTGATTAGCAGATATCCAAGTGATCTAGGAGTGGAACACTGGACAGCCGTGAAGAACATCCTAAAGTACCTAAATAGTACTAAAGAAATGTTCTTAGTCTATGGGGGTGATGAACATCTCGTCGTAAAAGGTTACGTCGATGCTAGTTTCAACACCGACAAGGATGATTCTAAATCTCAGACAGGATACGTGTATATTTTGAATGGAGGAGCTGTGAGCTGGAGAAGCTGCAAGCAAAGCGTGATCGCGGGATCTACATGAAAGCGGAATACATGGCTGCTGCAGGCGTCAAGTGAAGGAGTTTGGATCAGAACTTCATCACTGAGCTTGGCGTGGTTCCAAGTGCATTGGACCCACTGGAGATATTGTGTGACAACACTGGCGCCATAGCACTCGCTAAGGAACCAAGATATCATCCAAAGACCAAGCATATCAACCGCAAGTTTCATATAATCCGAGATTATATAGCAGACGGAGATCTGAAGATTAGCAAACTACATACAGATCTGCATGTCGCAGATCCATTGACTAAACCTCTTCCACGTGTAAAACATGATCAGCACCTCAGTGCCATGGGTGTGAGATTGTTGCCAAATGTAAACTAGATTATTGACTCTAGTGCAAGTGGGAGACTGTTGGAATTATGCCCTAGAGGCAATAATAAAGATGTTATTATTATAATTCTTGTTCATGATAATGTTTATATTCCATGCTAGAATTGTATTAAGCAGAAACTTTAATACTTGTGTGGTTTGTGAACAACACCGTGTCCCTAGTACGCCTCTATGGACTAGCTCATTGATTAATGATGGTTAAGGTTTCCTAACCATGGACATGATTTGTCGATTAATAATGAGATCATATCATTGGGAGAATGATATGATGGACAGACCCAAACTAAGCGAAGCAATTAGATCGTGTCATCGTGTTCATCTTTGTGAAGCTTTTCTTATGTCAAATATTGTATTCCTTAGACCATGAGATAATACAACTCCCTGGTATCGGAAGAAAGCTTTGAGGTCATCAAACGTCATCCTATGAGAGGGTGATCATAAAGGTGTCTCTCAGGTGATCGGAAAGTATTTGTTGGGTTGTATGTATCGAGATGGAATTTGTCCCTCCCAAGTCAGAGAGATATACTTCGGGCCCACTCGGTAATCGATATCAACACCGCTTGCAAGCATGTGGTTAAGGAGTTAATCACAAAGTGATATCGGATTACGGAACGAGTAAAGTACTTGATGTCAACGAGATTGAACTAGGTATGACGGTACCGATGATCAAATCTCAGGCAAGTAAAATATCGCGAGACGAAGGGAATATATATATGGGATTGATTGAATCCTGGCATCGTGGTTCATCCGATATGATCATCGATGAATGTGTGGGAGTCAATATGGGTTTCCAGACCCCGCTGTTGATTATTGATAGAAGATCATGTCCGCATATTCTCGAACCCGAAGGGTCACACACTTAACGTGTCTCTACGCTAGGATAGATTGGATAATTGGTTTATGAGTTTTTGTTCAGAGTCTCGAATGGGATCTGGGACATCACGAGAGGTTCCGGAATGGTCCAGAGAATAAGATTCATATAAGGCAGTGCAGTTTTTGGAGTTCAGAATTGTTCCGGGTTAATCGGTATTGTACCGGAAGCTTCTAGAACCTTCCGGAAGGGGACCAACGTGGCCCCACCTTCCGGGAGGGGGCATGGGCCTATGAGGGAGTGCCCTGGCCGCATTGGGCCAGGTGCACAAGGCCCCATAGGGCCCATCCGGCCAAGCAAGGGATAAACCCTAATTGGAGCTTCTAGAAGGGGGGGTTTCCTTGCCCCCCACTCCTTCCTCCTTTGGCCGCCGGCCTAGGGCTTGGGGGAGGGGTTAGGGCAGGCGCCCACCCCTCTATATATAGAGGGCTGGGGCGCACCACCCCCCCACACCTCCTCCTCAACCCTAGCCGCCCTGCTGCCCTCCTCTCTCTCTCCCTCCCGACTGCGTGTAGGCGAAGCCCTACTGCAGAAACTCTCCACCAATTGCACCGCGCCGTCGCGTTGTAGATCCAACCCATCTCTCCACCATACTTGCTAGACCAAGGAAGGAGGAGATGTCGAGGTGCTGCACGTGTGCATCTCACGGAGGCATCGCCACTTGTGGTGCTAGATCGGATCGGATCGCGAGGAGGAGAAGCGAGTACGACTACATCACCCACGCCCGATTTAACGCTCACATTTGAATCTTCAAGGGTATGAAGATCTAATCCAATCTCTCTCGTTGTTTGCATCTCCTAGATTAGATCTTGGCTTCCCTCTGTTCGCATCCGTAGAAAATTTTGATTTACTATGACGCGAAACCCTACAATTAATAATATCTGGTTGGATCTATCCTTTGCCGATTATTTAACCCGTAGCAATTTAATTTGTTTTAATGGCTTTATAAATCATTAAATTCATAGTAAATTAATTGCTTGTCACAAAAATATAAATGATATACCGATGGAAAGCTGGTTCCATGTAGATCATCAATATGCAATTAGTTCAGCCTTTGACTATAAGGTTTTGCCGTGAAGATTTAAATGGTTTAATGGCTTATTTAGAGTAATAAATTCATAAGAAAATAAATATTATTCAGAAAATTACAAATAATATGTCCCTGAAATCACAATTCCGTGGAGATTACAGATATAATTTTAGTTTGATTTTTAGACAACAGAAACTATATGAATCATTTAAAACCCATTAAACACTATTTAAATCATACAAAAAGACCTATAACTCTGATTAGGGTGAATCCAAGTTCTAAGGTTTTGTATTGACAATATCTATACAGAGAAATTGCATGACAAATTATTTGGAAAACAGAAATTCATACAGAAATATTTAAACCCATTGAAATAGTGTTTTAATCATAAGAAAATATCTATAACTCCTTTTTAGGTGATTCAAATTGCTACTGTATCTAAATTGCTTTACCTCTATCCAGTAACATCTAGTTCACAATTTAATACGACATAAACATATTTAGTTCAATTAAAGTGGTATAAACCATATTAAATCGATACAACTTTAGTAATAAAAGCTTTAGTGCATTAAATGACTTTCCACATGCATCATGTAATCTAATTATGTTCAGAACACTAAATGCAACCATTGTGACTCATTAAATCGTCATGCATGCATCTGTTCATCATTGTTTTCTTGTAATGTTGCACTGTTGCATGTTTGCAATGTTTTGAATGGTGTGTTTGTTGTGTTTGCTTCAAACGTTACATTGTGAGGAGTGCAACTACTGTGATTGCAACTACTATGATTGCAAGTATTGTGGTTATTGCAAAAGAGGCCATTATAATTGTGAGGATTATCTAATCGACTACATCTACAACAAAGGCAAGTGGTGCTATCTTGGTCATAAATGTCCTATTGTTTTCCTATGCATTGTAGATGCTTTTGTAGAATTGCATCTGTAGGAATTGATGTGTATATGCTATGCTATGTCCTATTATGTGGTAGGTTTTTCCTGTAGATGAACCACTGTTGGTAGATGTGCTTAGCCATGCTATGATGAACGAGGGCTGGGTTACATCACTGATGTTGATTCTAAATGTGTTGGTTTGCGAAAACTAAAACAACTTAATCAATGAATCTCCTGGGTGTGATGGGATTGATAATTTTTGGTGGTATCATTGCGGAAAGGCACCCAGGACACTGAGAAATGATTGGTTTCTTTGTTTGGAATCTTTCGTGTGCAACCATGTGCCAATAATGAAATGGGTGGTTGGTTGAACTCAGTAGGTTGTGGTAACTCGAACCCGCGTATCTAGAGATGTAGATAGTGTAGGTTGGACCGGTGCGCGTCGGGATTGGGGAGCTACTTCCCGAACGGTTCCTTCTTGGACTTCTCCCTATCATCACCCAATATGAGAGTTGTGGTACGAGCTGGGCTGGCCAAGTCACATGGGTAAATGTACTAACACCTGCAGGGTGTATAAACTAATCGATTAGCCATGTCCCCGGTTATGGACAAAATTTGAGCGACCTGATACTGATGCTATGATATTTCTCACTCATCCTTATTTCTTAATTACCTAAAACTTGTTGGGTGAACTTAATTGGGTAGGAGCACCTGGGAGTGAACCAGAGTGTCCTATTTATCGTATTGGAAAACTACTTTGTTACAAATGTTAGGATAAAGCTGTTGCTTTATGCAAATGAGCCTGAACTCCACTTGGCCAAATAAGCATGTAGTTGATAGATCTGTTGTTAACCACTTTAGCCTACTTGCCATACATTCAATGTATTGACCATTCGTGGCTGCAACGTTTCATGTTGCAGGTTGTATCGTATCTGAGTGATCGTTCATAGGTCGCGAGACTCCACTCAACAATTGTTCGCCTGTGGCACATTTGAAGGATGGAGATCTACCTTGTATTCATTTTCCGCTGTGTACTTGAATAAATAATGTAAATTCTGGATCATATTCGTTGTATTTATGATGCACAGTTATATTTGGTATCATTTTGTACTGTGTGTGCCAGTGAACCGATCCAGGGATTGGCACTATACACATGAACTCAGCCTTATCAGGCGAGGGTGTTACATCACCATAATGACTTCTATAAAGCTTTCTTCTTATAAAAAAGAGAGACATACTAAAAAGAGGAAAGAGAGAAAAAAGGACCATATTCCCATGGTAAATAAGAAGATTATTGAGATGCTCATTGTCTGCTTGCCTTGTCATTTTGATTATGGGATAGCTCTTGTATCATGTGCAATGGGTACCCCGTTGGCGGTTCTCTATGATACACGTGTACTTACTATGACAAGAACTTACCGGTAACTAAACTTGAGTAGCATGAGGAGCGGCCCTCGTATTCAAGGGACATGAGATTGCCAACTTACACTTTGTCAAGCATATACTCCATAATTTGTTCACTTTAACCTTAATCACTTCAAGATGCTTATGATAGGGGCAATGAGGGCTGAAAGCTGACAAGTACCATAATTTTTGGAAGCTCTTTTAGAGACTTGAAATCCCTGCTTCCCTATATGAAGGGCCTTTCTTCCACCTTTATATTGAGTCTCCACCTTCTACCTTTAGGCACCAGTTAAGAGAGCATAGTTGCCATTCTTAGTTCTATGTGCATTGTCCCAAAACTTATTGATTGATGCATATTGTTGATATTGCTTGTTCTTGTGCTATTTGTATCTAGTCACTCTTATGAACTTTGAAGGTGTCCTATGCATCTATTTGCTACTCTATGAGGGACAAGCTAAATGCCACTATGCTATGCTTTCTATATGTGAAACAAACAAACGTTCTTCAATGCATGTTATTCATGATCTTTGTTTGTAGCCTTTCATGTTGCATGCATAGTTACTTTGTCTTACTATTAGAACTACATCTTTCATGCTCATGTTTAGAGTTCTTTGATCCCAGCTTTCAATGCTTGCAAATGGTTTAATCTTGATTTTGATGGTGCATGTCACCTCAAAAATTATTCTTTTTATCACTAGCCTATTCGAGGATGAGCAGGAGTTAAGCTAGGGGATGCTTGATATGTCGTAAACGTATCTATAATTTTTGATGTTCCATGCTTATTTAGTATCCACTTTGCTATGTTTTGTCTACACTTTGAGGTATTTTTATACACTTTCTAGAACTAACCTATTAACAAGATGCCATAGTGCCAGTTGCCTGTTTTCTTCTGTTTTTGGTTCTAGAAAGGCAGAAAATTAATATTCTCGGAATTGGACGGGACAAAAGCCAAAGTCATTATTTTCCCGGAGCAACACGGAACCACGAAGCAGAGTTGGAGGAGGACACCAGGGTGGCCGCACCCCCTAGGCGCGGGCCAACCCTGGTGGTGCCCACAGGGGGTGTGGGCCCCCTGGACCTCCACTGCCTTGCCTCCTGCACCTATAAGAAGCCCCCAGGGAGAAAACCCTAAAGCATCCAGAAGAAAGCCACGAAAAGTTTTGTTGCGCCGCCACCACCGAAGGGGAGATTCAGCGGATAGAAAGTATCTGTTCCGACACCCTACCAGGATAGGGAAGTGCCCCCGGAGCCATCTCCATCGATCTCCATCGCCATCTTCATCATAGTTGCTGATTCCCATGATGAGGAGGGAGTAGTTCTTCCTCGAGGCTAAGGGCTCTACCGGTAGCTATGTGTTCATATCTCTCTCTATGCATGATCTTTGTGAGATCATGAGCTTTGTAGTCAAGTAGATCTACTCTGCTACTCAAGTTCTTAAACCAATCACTGGCTCTCCCCATGGTGAAAGTAATAGCGTGCACATCGTGTGGCACTTAGGCTAAAGATTACATAAATACTCAAGTGCTTTAATAGATCTATGTGTTTTCCCACGTGTGTGAGAGTGATAGCGTGCACACCGTGTGTGGCACTTAGGCTAGATTACATACATATTTATCATGAGTTATATTTGGAATTGGATGTCTCTATGAAATTGTGGTGTTTGCTGGAACCATCTAGCGCTCAAGGTGACAGTGTGGGGTTATCTAGATGGGGAAGGCGGACTTTGAGGGGTGCTATTATAGCCCTACCGTGGATTAGAGTGTCCAACTGGAGAGTAGTTCAGGATAGTATCATGAAGAGAATATATTTATTGAGAGTGTTCACTAGTGAAAGTATGATCCCTAGGCCTTGTTTATAAACATTGAAATACCGTTTACAACTAGATATGTTGCATGTTTGCCGGGGAGGTTTTGGTCCTTTTACTTTACCTCACCGTAAAGCTATTTTATGGCACCGTTACCACTTGTATTTCATTATATCTTCGCCGAACTAGTGCAGCTATACACCTTACAAGTGTATTGGGTGTGTTGGGGACACAAGAGACTTCTTGTATCTTGATTGCAGGGTTGCTTGAGAGAGATACCTTTGACCACTTCCTCCCTGAGTTCAATAAACCTTGGGTAATCCACTTAAGGGAAACTTGCTGCTGTTCTACAAACCTCTGCACTTGGAGGCCCGACAACTGTCTACAAGAATAGAAGTGCGTAGACATCAGCGGCGGTGCTGACAGTGGTCATCGATGAGACGACGATTGAAGCCATCATTCGCAACATCACCACGACGTCGCAGATCCAGCCCAGTGAACCGATTTGAATAAATTTGATACTCCCTCCGACCCATATTAGTTGACTTGGATTCATTTAGATATGAAACGTATCTAGTCAAGTTTTACTGGTAATATGGGTCGGAGGTAGTATGTATTTGAGCCGTGAGACCGGTGGATATATTTATTCATAAGTAGCAGTACTTGCTTTGACAATCTTCGGTGGGCTTGTATTAGTTGATTTAGGTCTGGTCCTAAGCCGGACACTGAGTGCTTCTATTGCAAGGACAAGGGTCACTGGAAGCGCAACTGTCCGAAGTACATAGTGGACAAGAAGGCTGGCACCATCAAAGGTATATTTGATATACATGTTATTGATGTTTTCCTTACTAGCCCTCGTTGTAGTGCCTGGGTATTTGATACTGGTTCAGTTGCTAATATTTCTAACTCGAAACAGGAGCTACGGAATAGACGGCGGCTTGCGAGGGATGAGGTGACGATGCGCGTTGGCAACGGATCAAGAGTTGATGTGATGGCCGTCGGCACGCTCTCCTTAGTTTTACCTTCGGGATTAGTTTTAAACCTTAATAAGTGTTATTATGTGCCTGCGTTGAGCATGAACATTATATCTGGATCGTGTTTATTGCAAGACGGTTATTCATTTAAATTAGAGAATAATGGTTGTTCCATTTATATGAATAACATCTTTTATGGTCATGCACCTGTTGTGAATGGTTTATTTCTTCTGAATCTCGAAAGCAATGAAACGCACATCCATAACATTGAGGCTAAGAGATGCAAAGTAGATAGTGATAATCCAACTTATTTGTGGCACTGTCGTCTAGGTCATATTGGTGTAAAACGCATGAAGAAACTCCATTCTGATGGACTTTTGGAGTCTCTTGATTTTGAATCATTTGACACGTGTGAGCCGTGCCTCATGGGCAAGATGATCAAAACCCTGTTCTCCAGAATAATGGAGCGAGCAATGGACTTATTGGAAATCATACATACCGATGTATGCGGACCAATGAGTGTTTCGACGTGCAGTGGATATCGCTATTTTCTCACTTTTACTGATGACTTAAGTAGATATGGGTATATCTACTTAATGAAACATAAATCTGAAACATTTGAAAAGTTCAAAGAATTTCAGAACGAAGTGGAAAACCATCGTAACAGGAAAATTAAATTTCTACGATCCGATCGTGGAGGTGAATATTTGAGTTATGATTTTCTCACGCATCTTAAAGCAAGCGGAATCGTTTCGCAACTCACGCCACCCGGAACGCCACAGCGCAATGGTGTGTCTGAACGCCGGAATCGAACTCTATTAGATATGGTGTGATCAATGATGTCTCTTACAGATTTGCCGTTATCGTTTTGGGGTTATGCATTAGAAACCGCTGCATTCACTTTAAATAGGGCACCATCTAAATCCATTGAGACGACACCGTATGAACTATGGTTTGGTACTAAACCTAAGTTGTCATTTCTTAAAGTTTGGGGATGCGAAGCTTACGTCAAGAAGTTGATGTCGGACAAGCTTGAACCCAAAGCGGAGAAATGCGTCTTCATAGGATACCCTAAGGAAACGATTGGGTATACCTTCTACCACAGATCCGAAGGCAAAGTGTTTGTTGCAAAGAACGTATCCTTTCTTGAGAAGGAGTTTCTCTCGAAAGAAGTGAGTGGGAGGAAGGTAGAGCTAGATGAGGTTATTGAACCTTCTCTCGAGTTGGAGAGTAGCGCAGCACCTGAAATTGTTCCAGTGCCGTCTACACCAACAAGAGAGGAAGCTAATGACGAGGATCATGAAACTTCGAACGATGCTACTATTGAACTTCGCAGGTCGACAAGGTCACGTGCCACTCCTGAATGGTACGGCAACCCTGTCTCAACCGTCTTGTTGTTAGACAACAGTGAACCTGCGAACTATGAGGAAGCAATGATGAGCCCAGACTCTGAGAAATGGCTAGAGGCCATGAAATCCGAATTGGGATCCATGAGCGAAAACCAAGTATGGACTTTGGTGGACCCTCCTAGCAACCGTAAGGCCGTTGAGTGCAAATGGATTTTCAAGAAGAAAACATACGTGGATGGTAATGTTACTGTCTATAAAGCTCGGCTTGTCACAAAAGGGTTTCGGCAAGTTCAAGGTGTTGACTACGATGAGACTTTCTCTCCCATAGTGATGTTTAAGTCCATTCGGATTTAATTAGCAATTGCTGCATTTCATGATTATGAAATATGGCAGATGGATGTCAAGACTGCGTTCCTCAATGGCAACATTGATGAAGAGTTGTATATGATGCATCCCGAAGGTTTTGTCAATCCTAAGGATGCTAATAAGGTGTGCAAACTTCAGCGTTCCATTTATGGACTGAAGCAAGCATCTCGGAGTTGGAACCTTCGTTTTGATCAAGTGATCAAGAGTTTTGGATTTGTTCCAAATTGCTATGAAGCTTGTACCTACAAGAAAGTGAGTGGGAGATCGGTGACATTTTTACTACTATATGTGGATGACATATTGATTATTGGAAATGACATTGGTATGCTTAATGATGTGAAGAGTTATTTGAATAAATGTTTTTCAATGAAAGACCTAGGAGAAGATGCTTACATATTAGGCATCAAAATCAATAGAGATAGACAAGGACGCCTAATAGCTTTAAGCCAAAGTACATATCTAGACAAATTTCTAAAAAGGTTCAGAATGGATAAAGCAAAGAAAGGTTCATTGCCCATGTTGTCAGGTAAGATATTGATCAAGGCTCAGTGTCCAGCTACGGTAAACGATAGAGATACTATGAGCAAAGTGCCATATGCCTCGGCCATAGGTTCTATCATGTATGCCATGCTATGTACTAGACCGGATGTGTCCAATGCTCTTAGTTTGACGAGCAGATACCAAAGTGATCCAGGAGTGGAACACTGGACAGCCATAAAGAATATCCTAAAGTATTTAAATAGGACTAAAGAAATGTTCTTAGTCTATGGAGGTGATGAGCAGCTCATCGTAAAAGGTTACGTCGATGCTAGTTTCGACACCGGCCCGGATGATTCTAAATCTCAGATAGGATACCTTTATATTTTGAATGGTGGAGCTGTGAGCTGGAGAAGCTGCAAGCAAAGCGTGATCGCGGGATCTACAACAGAAGCGGAATACATGGCTGCTTCAGAAGCGTCAAGTAAAGGAGTTTGGATCAGGAACTTCATCACTGAGCTTGGTGTGGTTCCAAGTGCCTTGGACCTAGTGGAGATATTGTGCGACAACACTGGCGCCATAGCACTGGCTAAGGAACCAAGATATCATCCAAAGACCAAGAACATCAACCGTCGTTTTCATATAATTCGAGATTATATAGCAAATGGAGATCTGAAGATTAGCAAAGTACATACGGATCTGAATGTCGCAGATCCGTTGACTAAACATCTTCCATGAACAAAACATGATCAGCACCTTAATGCCATGGGTGTTAGATTGTTGCCAGATGTAAACTAGATTATTAACTCTAGTGCAAGTGGGAGACTGTTGGAATTATGCCCTAGAGGCAATAATAAAGATGTTATTATTATAATTCTTGTTCATGATAAAGTTTATATTCCATGCTAGAATTGTATTAAGCGGAAACTTTGATACTTGTGTGGTTTATGAAAAACACCGTGTCCCTAGTATGCCTCTATGGACTAGCTCATTGATTAATGATGGTTAAGGTTTCCTAACCATACACGTGAGTTGTCGATTAATAATGAGATCATGTCATTAGGATAATGATATGATGGACAGACCCAAATTAAGCAGAGCAATTAGATCGTGTCATCGTGTTCATCTTTACGAAGCTTTTTCCTGTGTCAAGTATTGTATTCCTTAGACCATGAGATAATACAACTCCCTGGTATCGGAAGAAAGATTTGAGGTCATCAAACGTCATCCTATGTGAGGGTGATCATAAAGGTGTCTCTCAGGTGATCGGAAAGTACTTGTTGGGTTGTATGTATCGAGATGGAATTTGTCCCTCCCGAGTCGGAGAGATATACTTCGAGCTCACTTGGTAATCGATATCAACACCACTTGCAAGCACATGGTTAAGGAGTTAATCACAAAGTGATATCGGATTACGGAACGAGTAAAGTACTTGCTGTGAACGAGATTGAACTAGGTATGTCGATACCAACGATTGAATCTCGGGCAAGTAAAATATCGCGTGACGAAGGGAATACATATATGGGATTAATTGAATCCTGGCATCGTCGTTCATCCGATATGATCATCCATGAATGTGCGGGAGTCAATATGGGTTTCCAGATCCCGCTGTTGATTATTGATAGAAGATCATGACTGCATATTCTCGAACCCGTAGGGTCACACACTTAACGTGCATTGACGCTAGGATAGAATGGATGATTGGTTTAGGAGTTTTTGTTCGGAGTCTCGGATGAGATCCAGGACATCACGAGAGGTTCCGGAATGGTCCGGAGAATAATATTCATATAAAGGAAAGCAGTTTTTGGATTTCGGAATCGTTTCGGGGTTTATCGGTATTATACCAGAAGGTTCTAGAAGGTTCCGGAGTGGGACCAATGTGGGCCCACTTGTCGGAGGCCTGCGTGGGCCTAAGGGGAAGTGCCCTGTCCACTTTGGGCCAGGGGCACAAGGCCCCCAAGGCCCAGCCGGCCATCCCTAGGGGAAACCCTAGGGGAGCCTTCTAGAAGGAATAGGGAAGACTTGCCCCCCACTCCTCCAACCCTAGCCGCCAACTGCTCCCCCTCCTCCTCTCTCTGTCTCTCCCGACTGCGCATAGGCGAAGCCCTGCCGCTGAAACTCTCCACCATAAGCACCACGCCGTCGTGATGCAGATCCAATCTATCTCTCCACCATACTTGCTGGACCAAGGAAGGAGGAGAAGTCGCTGCACCGTATGTGTGCATCTCTCGGAGGCACCGCCACTTGCGGCGTAGGATCGGATCAGATCGTGAGGAGGAGACGGCGAGTACGACTACATCAACCATGTTCTGTTGAACATTTCCGCTATGCGATTTCATCAAGGGTACGAAGATCTCATCAATCTCTCTCGTTTGATTACATCTCCTAGATTAGATCTTGGCTTTCTTGTTCACATCCGTAGGAAAATTTTGATTTACTATGCTGTGAAACCCTTCACGCGTTGGGGCGGGTCGGGCGTTGAGCATTACGTTACGTGGCCTCGACCGTTCCATGCTGACGGGTGGGGCCGTTTGTGGGTCAGGTCCTACATACGTGGTGAAGGGTGGGGCCTCGTTGGGACGGGTCTTGCATATGTGGTGAAGGGTGGGGATGCATGGAGACACGTCGGACCGGCCATTCTCGCTCACCCAAAGCATTCGCTTCCCCCGATCCTAGAGCAGCTCCCACACCACCCCTCCACTGCCCTGCCGTCGTGCCCTCCTACCTTATGTCATCCTAGGCCCCAGATTCTCCGCCTCCCCCTAGCCGTGGAGCCTACTCCACCTCAGGCTCCACTCCCGCCCCTCCTAGATCTACCCCTTTCACAGAACAGTATGCAACGCCGGCTGGTGCACCGTCCATCCGCGTCGAGCAAGGAGATGATTGGGTGGAATCGCAGGGATCTAACGCATGGATTCCATCTGGTAAGCATCGTTTCCATTTTGTGGGTTGGTTATTGGCATTATTTGAGCGCGAATCGCTGGTGCTCAACTAACTGCCTTGATTTTAGAATAGGATTGATCCAGTGCTGGCATTTCGGCTAGCGATTAGACTGGATACTAGCATAATTCGTGGTTGTGAACAATATCTCTCTAGATTTTACTTCCTAGCGGTGGTTGCAACCTCCATAACTCGCAGAGATTTGATAGATAAAATCTATTGTAAATTCCCCTAGAGCAGTGGCGATTCAGTTGATTTGCAATATTTAAATATTAGCGAGCAAAGATTTCTCCCACTAACTAGCGAAGATGATATGGTAATGTTTTATCTTTGAATGTTGCCGAACTTTTTGGTCGAATTCGTCTCCATGTGCAACCTAAAGTTGAGCACACCGGAAAGAGTGTTAAATCACCATCTGGTGGTCACGCATCATCAGGTGGTCGGGCATCATGTGTCTCTGCTGTCTCTGCTAATAGTGCGCACCCCGGCGATCCTTGTAGGTCCACAGCAGTACCATCTGTTCTCACTACGAGTGTAAGCCAAACCGCTCGTGTGGCCGATGTGGAGGACAAGGCAGAGCCTGACGAGGGGGTGCCTCCACTAGATGATGAGGATGAGTTGTTGTTTCCTGAATTTGTAGATAGATTTAGTAAATAGGAACTAGAGGATCAATACATGGATGAAACTGCCCAGGGTGCCAGATTTGATGGTACTGATGACGAAGAGAACAAGGAGAACAATGACAGCCACGTTTTAGCCGAGTACGATGGTGAGGACTTGCCAGTAATTGAGTGGGACAGGGACGATCCTAAGATTTCAGAAGGCACCATATGTGAAACGATGTGATACTGTCATAATGCCCTTACTACATATTGCATTCACACCAATAATGCTTATGATGTTATTAAGAGTGATCCAACAAGGTTCACAGTGAAGTGCCCATACAAGAGGTGTAGGTGGAGGATGCATGCATCCACTATGCTCAGGAGCAGTTTGGTTTAGGTATTACAACCACTTGTGTATTTTAGATTATGTGTAGAGCTTGTTAGCTATACCTAACATTTTAATTATATTTTAGATAAAAATTAACTAGTTCAAAATTATTGTCCACCTCAAGGGGGGCAACCAAAGGACAAAAAAATAGCAAAGACTAGGTGGTTGGCAGATGTAATCATGGATTAGATGAGAGCGAACCCATCACTTGGTGCAACAGCGCTCATAAAAGAAGTTTCTAAAAAGTTTAATATTACAGTACCCTACATGAGGATGTTCTATGCGAAGGATATGTCTCTTGAGAGGATCAATGGTCCATGGAATGAAAGTTTTCAGTTGCTTTACAGTTTCAAAGCTGAAGTGGAGATGGCTAGTCCAGGTAGTGTTGTATAGATAGACATGCATAAAGTTCAGTACAAAATAAGAGGGAAGACAATGGAGAAGGAGTGCTTTAGAAGGGCTTTATTTTGTTTCAAAGCTTGTTGGCAAGGGTTTCTGGGTGGTTGAAGGCCTTATTTGGCCGTGGATGCAACAGCTCTTCATGGCGGATTTAAAGGACAGCTAGTAGCTGCTACTACAGTTGATGTGCACAATTGGATGTTCCTTGTTGCTTATGGAGTTTTGGAGATTGAGTCAGAGGAAATTTGGACTTGGTTTCTGGAGAATTTGCGTGACCTTATAGGTCATCCACCAGGACTTACTATCCACACGGACACTTGCAAAGGTTTGGAGAAAGCTGTAGAAGCAGTATTCCCTGGAGTGGAGCATAGGGAATGTATGCGACACTTATTGCCGAATTTTACAAAGAAATTCAAGGGTTAAGTTTATACTGACAACATATGGCCAGCTTCATACACATGCAGTTTGAGGAAGCATTTGTATCATTTGGAAGTGTTGTATAAACAAAAACCTGCGGTGAGGGAGTACTTGGATGCACATCATGGAATGGTGTGGTCAAGAAGCCGACTCAATGAAATTTGCAAGGTAGACTATGTAACAAGTAAACTTGCAGCGAGTTTCAATGCAAAGGTCAAGTCATTGAAAGGGCTTATGTTATGGCAAATATTTGATAAGATTAGGTAGATGATCATGATAAAGATCGATTTGCGTCAAAGAATTGCATCAACAGTATATGCTAGCCATATCATCCTCCCATATTTGATTAAGGCTTTTGCCAGGGCAACACAATTAAAGATGAAATGCATTAGAAGAAGAATGGAGGCTGAGGTAACATACACTGATAGTAAAGATAGGTAATGGAAGTATCCAGTGAGATTGGTTGGTAGGACATGCCATTGCAGGCAATGGCAGCTCCGTGGGAAAACCTGCATACATGCATTGTTTTTCATGGGTGTTCTAAGAGGTGAAGAGGGTGAAGTTGATCAGTACGTGTCGGAGTATTTCTCTGATGCCAAATTTAGGGCAGAATATGCTTAGAATGTTCTATCCTTGTTGGGAAAAGACCAATCTATGGAAGTGGATCCAGGCTTCAAGCTATACCCTCCAGTTTTTACTAGACCAGCAGGTAGGCCAAGGAAGAATAGGATAAGAGCTAGTGCAGAGGGTGGTGCACCACCTCGACGATGTAAGTGAAAACATTGTGGGGTCCTAGGGCACATTGCTAGGTTTTGTAAAAATGCAGTGCACCCAGCTTATGGAATGGGTGATCAGGCGGGATCAGCAAATGCAGATGAGAATGAAGCATTTGAACGAGAGGAGAATGAAGCAATGGATACATTGTAGATTGAACCAAATGCAGGGGAGATTGAACCAATGGATTGAGAGGAGATTGAACCAAATGCAGAGGAGATTGAACCAAATGCAGGGGAGATTGAACCAGTCGATCGAGAGGAGATTGAACCAAATGCAGAGGAGATTGAACCAAATGCATGGGAGATTGAACCAGTCGATTGATAGGAGATTGAACCAAATGCAGGGGAGATTGAACCAGTCGATCAAGAGGAGATTGAACCAAATACATGGGAGATTGAACCAGTCGATCGAGATGATATTACATCAACTGCATGGGAGATTGAAGCAGAGTTCAAGCATAAAGGAATTACACCAGCAGATATGGCAAAAATGGGGACAATGCTTTTTGAACCGTATGAACCAGCGGATCGAAACGTGATTGAACCAATTGTACGACAGACTGAAACACTTGATTCATTGGATGCAGAGATAAAGAACAAAGGGAAAAAACAGAAGAAGCTGATGGTGGACTCCGAGAATATTCCAGCTAGGATTACCAGGAGAAGGGTGGTGAACCCAGCAAAAAACACTAGGAGCAAGAAAAAATGGATTTGAATTATTAATTTGAATTTGTATGATAAATTTGAACTATTGTCAATGTTTGTATTTAAATAAAACTAGTGTGACGCTCCCAAGTTTGTATGTTGGATAATCCCATAATGTATGTGTTAATGCAAGTTTCTATGGTCATGCACCTAGTTTCTTAGCACTACTCTGTTTTGCCCTCTACATGTGGTCAACACATGGAGTTTAGCTAGTTCATGGCTTAAACGTTGACCAATTGATCCGAAACTTAGCACACTTGTGTATCTTGGATTGATTTACCATATGAAATTGGAAATTTTGGATTAACTTGTAATCATCCGCATTTTTCTTTTTCTAAGTGATTAAATTCAAAAAAATGGTTTTAGGGTTAGTTTAATTCAATAAAAAGTCAAAACATAGTGCAACCTTCAAATGGAGTCTTGTTATGTTTCCTACAACCTAGCACGAATAATAAAGGAAAAGTAAATAAAGAGAAATGGACTTATCCCCTAAACCACTTCTTAAACCCTTGTTGGAATGACCTACTAGCTATGAAGATGCATGGATTTCTACTTGATCAAGCTCCAAAATAACTCATCCCAAAATATACTTTGTCTAAATGAGGCCAAATTTGGAACACTTGTGTATATCTGAGATGCAAACAATATAATGTCGACCAAGACGAGTTATTTTATTCAAATAACACATTTTTCATTTTTTATGCCAAAAGCTTGAATTTCCCTTACTCATTTTTTTATCTGAGTGCCCTTGTTTTTGTTAGCTCTACTCAGTTTTCCCCTCCCTCTAAAGTTTTCCTCACTTTTCCCCTCCCGCTAAAGTTTTCCTCACTTTTCCCCTCTCTCCTTACTCAAACCCTCACAACAGTTGTTGCACTCTGATTGGTCGAGATGTATGTCACATGGATCTTGGCTAACCACCTTTGGATACATCATGATCCGACTTGCTGGAGGTCTCTCTCTCCCGATGGGTGAACCTACCTTGTATGGAGAGGAGAGCCCGAAAGGATGGAGGTCTCTCTCTCCCGGGGCGCACCTACCTTGTACGGAGAGGAGAGCCCGACAGGCTAGATGTCTCTCCCTCCCTTTTGCTATCGCACGTGTACCAGCTGCATCTTCATCCCCTCCTATCGACGTATGGCGGCGTGGTTCTAAGCGTGGCGGTCCGAACGGCGTGCGGTGGCGTGGACCTAAACCTGGCGGTCCAAATAACGTGCGCCGGCGCGGACCTAAGCATGGAGGTCAGAATGGCATGCGGCGGCACGGATCTAAGTCTGGCGGTCAAAACGGAGTGCGCCGGCACGGACCTAAGCATGAGAGTCGGAATGGCTTGCGGCGGCGCGGATCCAAGTGTGGCGGCTGGAACGGCGTGCGGCGGTGAGGATCTAAGCGTCTAAAATTTCTGTCTCTGTCCGTCTCACTCTTGTTTACCTTCTCAGATCCGTTGCTAATTAAAGACACCGAGGCGGCGGCTGATACGTCGTAAACGTATCTATAATTTTTTATGTTCCATGCTTGCTTAGTATCCACTTTGCTATGTTTTGTCTACACTTTGAAGTATTTTTATACACTTTCTGGAACTAATCTATTAACAAGATGCCACGGTGCCAGTTGCCTATTTTCTTCTGTTTTTTGGTTCCAGAAAGGAAGAAAATCAATATTCTCAGAATTGGACGGGACAAAAGCCAAATTCATTATTTTCTCGGAGCAACACGGAACCATGAAGCAGAGTTGGAGTAGGACACCAGGGTGGCCGCAACCCCCCTAGGCGTGGGCCGGCCCTGGTGGCGCCCACAGGGGGTGTGGCCCCCTAGACCTCCACCGACCTTGCCTCCTGCGCCTATAATAAGCCCCCGGAGAGAAAACCCTAAAGCATCCAGAATAAAGCCAAGGAAAGTTCCGCTGCGCCGCCGCCACCAAAGGGGAGATTCGGGGGATAGAAAGTCTCTGTTCCGGCACCCTGCCGGGATGGGGAAGTGCACCCGGAGCCATCTCCATCGATCTCTATCACCATCTTCATCACTGTTGTTGATTCCCATGATGAGGAGGGAGTAGTTCTTCCTCGAGGCTAAGGGCTCTACCGGTAGCTATGTGTTCATATCTCTCTCTATGCATGATCTTATTGTGGTCATGAGATTTGTAATCAAGTAGATCTACCTTGCTACTCAAGTGCTTCAATATATCTCTGCTCTCCCCATGTGTGCTAAAGTGACTGCGTGCATGCCATGGTGGCACTTAGGCTAGAGTCTAAGTAAATACTCATCGTGCTTTAATAGATCTATGATTTTCCCCACGTGTGTGAAAGTGACAGCGTGCACACCGTGTGTGGCACTTAAGCTAGGTTACATACATATTTATCATGAGTATATTTTGAGTTGGTTGTCTCTATGAAATTGTGGTGTTTGTTGGAACCATCTAGCGCTCAAGGTGACAGTGTGGGGTTATCTAGATTGGGAAAGGCGGACTTTGAGGTGTGCTGATATAGCCCTACCATGGATTAGAGTGTCCAACCAGAGAGTAGTCTAGGTAGTATCATTAAGAGAAGATATTTATGAGAGAGTGTTCACTAATGAAAGTATGATCCCTAGGCCTTGTTTCTAAACATTGAAACACCATTCACTTCTAGATCTGTTGCATGTTTGCTGGGGAGTTTTTGGTCCTTTTACTTTACCTCACCATCAAGCTATTTTCTGGCACCGTTACCACTTGTATTTCATTATCTCTTCGCCGAACTAGTGTACCTATACACCTAACAAGTGTATTGGGTGTGTTGGGGACACAAGAGACTTCTTGTATCTTGATTGCAGGGTTGCTTGAGAGGGATACCTTTGACCACTTCCTCCCTAAGTTCGATAAACCTTGGGTAATCCACTTAAGGGAAACTTGTTGTTGTTCTACAAACCTCTGCACTTGGAGGCCCGACAACTGTCTACAAGAATAGAAGTGCGTAGACATCAAGCTATTTTCTAGCGCCGTTGCCGGGGAGGTAAGGTAAAAGGTACTCACATCCTGGTGTGTGAGTGGTCGAAGTTATTTCCTTTAGATTCTGCAATTGTGTCTTTTTGTTTCTTGTTTTCACTAGTTAGGCTTAATGTAAAACAACAACAAAAATAGAGAGCTTTTTAGTATTTTTCCTAAGTTAGAACTTGAGTGGTTTGAAAAGAAAATTAAAAAACCTATGGAACTTTCTTTGCATACTAATAGCAATGTTATTAGTATGAATTTTTTTAACACCATTGTTACTAATGGTATGGAAACGTCTATGCTTGGGGAAGCTAGTTTTTATGAGAAAGATCTTTTTAGTTCCCCGGCTTTAGGGAAGAAAATTTGCTCCGATGATATTTTATCTCCCATATGTGGTAATTCTAATGATACTTGTGATATTTTAAATCCACATATTGAAAGTTTCCCTTTTAAAATACCTATTGAAATTGTTGAGTGTGTTATGAATAACTACTATTTTGGAGATGAAACTATCCATCCTAGTGATCATTTACTCTTTATACATGAATTATGCGAGTTGTTCAAGTGTGCAGGTATTTGAATGGACCAAGTTAAGAGGAAGCTATTCCCTTTCTCACTTAGGGACAAAGCAAGGGAGTGGTATGAGCTACTAGATGATCCTCATCATTTGGAGTGGAAGGAACTTGAATCTCTCTTTTACTCTATATTTTATCCTCCTCATCAAAATTCATAAAGATAGGAATTATATTTATAATTTTCATCCTCATGAGGGAGAAAGTATTGCCCAAGCTTGGGGTAGATTGAAGTCACTAATGCTCAAATGCCCCATTGATGAGCTCCCGAGTAATATTGTTATTAATAATTTTTATGCAAGGCTTTGAGGACATTACAAGGACTATCTAGATACCTGTTTTGAAGGATCCTTCACAAGTAAGGAGGTCAAAGCTAAGTGGGATCTTCTTGAAACAATTCAAAGCAATACCAAATATTGGGATAATGACAAAGGTAAAGAACCATGTATAAACTATGAGTATGATTGCATTAATTCTTTCGCTAAAACTACTGATTTTCAAGAGCTTAGTGCTAAATATGGTCTTGATCCTCAAATTATTGTTAGATATTATAGAGCGTCTGCTTCCCATATTAATGCTCCTAAAGAAAAATGGGACATGTATCATGAACCTTTTAAAGACACTTGCATGGAAAATGAAAATGTTATTAATGATTGCAATAAACATGCTCAAACTTCTAAAAGTACTATTTCTTATAAGCATGTTAATTTTTGTGGTATGCATAGACCTTGTGAGAAGAATCAAATAGAAGAAGAATATTGTATCACACACTGGAATGAAAAAACTAGAACATGGTATAAGGCTCTAAATGATCTTGGTAAAAAAATTGTGCCCTCTACCCTTTTATTTGTGAACTCTGCTATGAAGTGGGTCATTTCAATTTTCAATGCTCAGGTCATAATAATAACCTTTCTAATCCAATGAGTATTGCAATCTTGTATTTTGATAACACGATCACTAATAATCAACATGATGATACATTATTTTTGGGGTGTGAAGAGTTATCAAGAAAAACTTCTTTGGTAGACATGAGTGCTTTTGGTATGAATTGTGTCCTTCATTGGTGTCATCTTTATTGTGTTAATAATTGCCACGCGAATACTTACATACAAAATCTTATAAAAGATGATATTTTACCAAAATATTACAGGACTTATATGAGTTTTGTTATTATTAATGAAAAGGAGGAATCCTTCAAAGTTTCTTCTGTTGTCTCTAACAATAAACCAGGTATGTGGAGAAGCTTCCTTTCAAGCCTCTCTCTCCTAAAGAGGAGAAGAAGAAGAAGAAGAAGAAGAAGAAGAAGAGGAGGAGGAGTAAAAGGAGAGAGGAAACGGTATCTTCCTCTAAGCATGTTGCTCCTATCATAGTTTTTGTTGATGAGTCTGAACTAGATGATGTTCCTATACCTTTTACCTATAGTAGTGATCATGATTGGGAAAAGCACACCACTTTTGATATTGAAAATCTCTTCGATACCAATTCTGAAAATGATGATATTAATAGTTTTTGTGCTATTAGTGCTATCCATGTTCCTTCTAATGATGATATGTTTACAAATGAACACACTTGGGAAGATAGCTATTCGATTGCTTATGATGATACCAAACCTCCAATATATGATGATTACAATGATAATTATGATATTTTCAGTCCACCTACTATTGAGGAGAAAATTAATTGTGATTACAATATGCCTCCTATATTTGATGATTATGGTGATGAGAATAGTAATGATAGCTATTTTGTTGAATTTGCTCCCACTACAATTAATAAGAATGACTATGCTTATGTGGAGAGTAATGATCATTTTATGCATGTGGCTCATGATAGGAATGTTTTATGTGATACTTATATTTTTAATTTTATTCATGATGCTACCGAATGTTATTATGAGAGACGGAAACATGGTTTTATGCATCTCAACAATATTAAGTTTCCCCTCTTTATGTTGAAAATCTTGAAGCTGCACTTGATTTTCTTTCCTATGCTTGTTGCTTTGTGCTTTCATGACTTGTTTCTTTACAAGATTATTTTCCATAGGAAGTGGGTTAGAATTAAATGTGTTTTGAATTTTCTTCTTGATGCTCTCTTTTATTTCAACTCATATTTCTTATGTGAGCATCTTCTCAAACTATCAAGCCTAACTTAAAGGCGTTAAAGAAAAGTACATGTTGGGAGATAACCCAAGATTTTTCTCGAGTCTTGGAAGTTATTACTTCATTAATGACCTCTCCTTATCCTTTTTGTTTTCTTTTTGTGCCAAGAATGACCTCTAATGATAGGGAAGTAAGATTTGGGGAGTTGTTGTCCTGAAACAGGATTTTGTGCTCCACCGTAAAAATTCATGAGGAATCTCTGTGAGTCTGATTGAGCTGATATTTTGCGAATAAATCCCCCAGTATGTTAGATAACTTTCGTTAGGTTAACACTTTTTGATTTGAGCAACATAAGGTCTTCGAAGAAATCGGTTTCTACCTGCTGGTCTCTTTTGACAGATTTCTGCCATTATTTGCATTCGCTTCTTATTGATTCCTTTGTGGGTTCTTTTTGGGAAATTGAGATTTTTGAGGGAATTGCTACAGTAGGTTGTTTCTTTAATGAAAGTTTTTCTGTTTTTAAAACTAAACCCAAAGGTCTATTATCTTTTGAATACACTAATGTTGCTAATGAAGATTGTGTGAAGTTTTGTATGAAGGAAAATTTTCAGGTGTAGGGGAAGAATGATGTAATGAGATGAAGAATGGACAAAAACTCAAGCTTGGGGATGCCACCCTGTGTCACCCCAAAAAATATTCAAGAGGTACAAGGATCAAAGCTTGGGGATGCCCAAGGCATCCTCTTCTTCATCAATAAAAATCTCAGGTCTTTCTAGACACTTCGTTTTTTATTGTTTCATGCATGTGTTTTTCTTGGAGCGTCTTAATTTTCTTTTTTGGTTTTTCGTTTGCTTAGTTTGCTTTAATAAGTTGGTTGGATCACAACACACTTATTTTGGAGAGAAACACACTCTGTTTTCATTGCCTAGAACACTCTAGTTTTCACTCTTATTGTTCTGTGAGTGTTCACTTTTGCTAGCACTCCGTTTAGCCTTAGTTTTCTTGTGCTTTCAACTTAGAACTTTTTGGTTCTTCTTTGTGGATGTGGGAGACAAGGACACTGATCTTTATTGATTATTATCTTTGTGAGTTGTTTCAAATAAGTCGATTGGTGTTGGAAAAGAGTAGAAAGTTTCATGCTTATAGTGGTACAAAAGGGAGCTTGCTTTAACTGTGACTTAGACTTTATCATGTCATGCTAGATGTTGTTTTGACCTTATGATTAGTAATTATTGCTGTAGCATGATTTGTTCCAAACAATTAGGATTTGTTAATGTGCCTTGAAAGAATCATGCGTTGTTTTAGCATACAAAAGCATAGTATTGTGGTATTCTCCATTGATGCTTTGTTTGGGTTGACTGGGCACATGCTCACACCATGTTATGACTATGAACAAGTCACCATAGCCTCTATGATCATTTAGTCCTTGACTTGTAATACCACTCTATGCTTTGATTAGTAATGTTTTGTCGCTCTACATGATTATGTCCATTATTGCTCTCTTAGTTGGTTGCTCTCAGTCTTTTGCTAGCCTCCACTTGTATGAGTAAGCTCTACTCATGCATCCAACTCCCAATAAACCAAGTTATTCCAAAGTGTCCACTATAAATTCCTATGCATGGTTTGTTACACCATTCCAAGTATATTCTTGTTTTCATCTATCTGCCAATTAAAAAGTATTTTGTTATGTGAAAACTTAGTGGTTAAAGCTCTCACAAACTTGATGGCACACTTTATTTTTCGTGCCCCTAATAAACTTGAACCATTGTGTCATCTATGTTGTATATGCTTGCACTTATACATTGGAATTAGCAGAACCATGCTATCACGGGGAACGCTTTCAACATTGCACTTGTACTTTGTACACTGTTGATATCATGCTCTTTGTCTATGGATGTCGCCGGTGTGAAATAAAAGGGGATCTTGTAAGTCCATGGAGTTATGTATGTGTGTTAGAGAAACGCTTGGGCCGCTAGCCTAAGCCATGCATAATCTTTGTGGAAACTTGCAGCATCACCTGTCACATCCCAAAATTCTCCTAATTTTGGAATGTGAAATAAATAAATAAGTTTGATTGATTGTTTGACTATGTTGAAAATTCTCAAAGAGAAGAAACTTTTTGAATAGAAAATCCGCTCAACCTTGAATTCAAAATCTTATATTCTTTTGTTATGACCTAAGTAGCCATATAGGCAAAAGGGCATGGATTGATTATGGATTGTAGAATTGGTGTGCAAGATTTAAAAATGATAATCATAAAGCATTCATAAGCACTTCATTACATCCATGCAAAGTTCTCATAAACTAAATCCAAATCCTGGTATCTAAATCCTATAGTTGATTCGCCCAAATGTTCCTAAGGGTAATTAAATTGACTTTATAAAACCCATTGTTGTTAAGGCATAAATTATTGATAATTATAGCCTAAAGAGATCCAATTAATACTACAAAATTTTAGAAACAAAATTGAGCTCATTTGGAGCTAGTATGAAAAAGTTATGGAATAAATACAAACAAATAAAGATATAAATAAAATGGAATATACAAGGATTTATAAATCCACTACTTCCAAACTAGCAAACATATTACAAATTTGATCCTATAATGATCTATTCGATTTTAGAAAAATTTAGAAACAAGAATCATGTCATTTGAAGTTCGTATGCAAAAGATATGAGGGAAACAAGTAAAAAAAACTAAACGGGCCGGCCCACCCGGACCGACCCGACCGACCAGCCAGGAACGTACGTACGTGCCCGAGTTTGCTTTAAAATTCGTACAAAAATCTGTTTTCTAGACCTATCTCTACTTAAACTCTTATAACTTTTTATCTACAACTCCGAATCGACTTCCGTTTGTTTCTACTTGTTCCCTACTCCAAGCCCTATCTCTACACCGTCCCAAACCTCCATATAATCTCGTGGAGCCACAGTTGTACGAGTTTCCCTTCTCGAAATCCCGAATCTACACATGCCCGAATCTTATTTTGCTTTTTAACTAATCTAGACTTCGTCGTTTGCCTTCGGTCAAAAAACGAAAGTTGTAGGAATCGTCGAAATTTTTCAATCCCGACAAACCTCACCTCTTTTCATCCACCACAGCCGGAGAATTTCGTATCACAATATTTCAGATCTTACGGTGTAAATCCAAGATGTACTCGCGCTCGTTTCTTCAAATCCAAATTCCTTTGGTGAGAAGGTAGGAATAATGATTCCCAACAACTTTCATGTTCTGAGTTTTTCAATTTGACCTACGGATTTGTCTCTCTAACACAGATCTATTTCTTGTCTATTCTGAGCCAAAATCGGGTCAATCTCTTCTTCTAGCCACCGGATCCTATCCAGACGGTCGAGATCCAATCAAACCGATGCATGCCATGTCGTCATCCCGGTCAGCTTCCTCATCAACGCCACGTCAACGTCAGGTCAACATCTAGTCCCAGTCGGCATGCAAAGTCAACTTGTCCAGTCAGCGGAATATTCCCTGGAATATTCCGTTCGAATTTAAAATTGCATATTATAGATCTAACTTGTAAAATTCATTAGAAATTCATACCATGTCCAAAAATTACGTATAATATATCAAATTGAAGATAATTTCACGTAGAATCATTTTATCAGAATAGACCCAACTTTTAATGTACGTGGTTACTGCAGTAATTTAATTAGTTTTAATGGTCTTTTAGGTTAATAAATTTATAAGAAATTATCTGTAACTCCGAAAAATATGAACAATATATCAAATTGAAGCTACTGTAATGTACATTAATGTTGGAATTATGCCCTAGAGGCAATAATAAAGCTGTTATTATTATAATTCTTGTTCATGATAATGTTTATATTCCATGCTAGAATTATATTAAGCGGAAACTTTAATACTTGTGTGGTTTTTGAACAACACCGTGTCCCTAGTACGCCTCTATGGACTAGCTCATTGATTAATGATGGTTAAGGTTTCCTAACCATGGACATGAGTTGTCGATTAATAATGAGATCATATCATTGGGAGAATGATATGATGGACAGACACAAACTAAGCGAAGCAATTAGATCGTGTCATCGTGTTCATCTTTGCGAAGCTTTTCTTATGTCAAATATTGTATTCCTTAGACCATGAGATAATACAACTCCCTGGTGTCGTAAGAAAGCTTTGAGGTTATCAAACGTCATCCTATGAGAGGGTGATCATAAAGGTGTCTCTCAGGTGATCGGAAAGTATCTGTTGGGTTGTATGTATCGAGATGGGATTTGTCCCTCCCAAGTCGGAGAGATATACTTCGGGCCCACTCGGTAATCGATATCAACACCGCTTGCAAGCATGTGGTTAAGGAGTTAATCACAAAGTGATATCGGATTACGGAACGAGTAAAGTACTTGATGCGAACGAGATTGAACTAGGTATGACGGTACCGACGATCAAATCTCGGGCAAGTAAAATATCGCGAGACGAAGGGAATATATATATATGGGATTGATTGAATCCTGGCATCGTGGTTCATCAGATATGATCATCGATGAATGTGTGGGAGTCAATATGGGTTTCCAGACCCCGCTGTTGATTATTGATAGAAGATCATGTCCGCATATTCTCGAACCCGAAGGGTCACACACTTAACGTGTCTCGACGCTAGGATAGATTGGATAATTGGTTTATGAGTTTTTGTTCCGAGTCTCGGATGGGATCTGGGACATAACGAGAGGTTCCGGAATGGTCCGGAGAATAAGATTCATATAAGGCAGTGCAGTTTTTGGAGTTCGGAATTGTTCCAGGTTAATCGGTATTGTACCGGAAGCTTCTAGAACCTTCCAGAAGGGGACCAACGTGGCCCCACCTTCCGGGAGGGGGCATGGGCCTATGAGGGAGTGCCCTGGCCACATTGGGACAGGGGCACAAGGCCCCATCGGGCCCAGCCGTCCAAGCAAGGGATAAACCCTAATTGGACCTTCTAGAAGGGGGGTTCCTTGCCCCCCACTCCTCCCTCCTTTGGCAGCCGGCCTAGGGCTTGGGGGAGGGGTTAGGGCAGGCGCCAATCCCTCTATATATAGAGGGCTGGGGTGCACCCCCCCCCCACATCTCCTCCTCAACCCTAGCCGCCCTGCTGCCCTCCTCTCTCTCTCCCTCCCGACTGCATGTAGGCGAAGCCCTGCTGCAGAAACTCTCCACCAATTGCACCGCGCCGTCGCGTTGTAGATCCAACCCATCTCTCCACCATACTTGCTGGACCAAGGAAGGAGGAGACGTCGAGGTGCTGCACGTGTGCATCTCATGGAGGCATCGCCACTTGTGGTGTTAGATCGGATTGGATCGCGAGGAGGAGAAGCGAGTACGACTACATCATCCACGTTCCGACGAACGTTCCGCTGTGCGAATCTTTAAGGGTATGATGATCTAATCCAATCTCTCTCATTGTTTGCATCTCCTAGATTAGATCTTGGCTTCCCTCTGTTCGCATCCGTAGAAAATTTTGATTTACTATGCCGCGAAACCCTTCAGTGGTATCATAGCTAGATCTATGTGTAGATGTGTTTCACGAGTAGAACGCAACATGGTTGTTGCGGGCGTTGATGTTTTCTGTTGCAAGCCTCTTGTTTGTGTTCTTCTTATGACGCGGGATAGTGAGATTGAAGCGGTTCAGGCCAACCTTACGCGACGTCGTTCGCGAGACCAGCTCCGCACTTGACGTGTGGCTTGTTCCACACATGCGGCTGGTGGATGCCAGTTTCTCTCACTATAGTTGTCATGGGATTTACACCGGAGTTTGGCAACCATAATATCACTGTTGTGGCTTTCTGTAGGTAAGAATCGTTCTGGGCATGCTACTCCCATAAGCCACGTAAAACATGCAACAACAAAGTAGAGGCGTCTAACTTGTTTTTGCAGGGAGTGTTTTCTGTGATATGGTTGCACTTGAAGCTTCTCAACATTTGACATCTCAAATCTCTTTGTTCCTGGGTGGCCATCCACAAGTGAGATACACAAGGTCAACCATAAACATGGGCCTTGTGAACCACTCAACCAAAAACCACCAAGCAATTACCATTCCACCCAGGTGATTCATTAACTTAGTTGTTTTATTAAACAAAAACACAAGTCCTCAGACTTAGAAATTTTTCCATAGTATGAATGTATAATCCACCCTTGTTTTCTATTATCTAATCTAAGCTTGATAGTAGTATGAATCTTAACTTAGGAAATGTTCCACTAAGGTTTCATCTACTAGGTTTTCCTATAGCAAGGTTTATACTTAGCAAAATTCCATGCAAGTTTTACTTAGAAAAATCTCTAATGCATAGTGAAAGTAATGGGACAAAGTATGAAGCATCACTTGCCTTTTTGGTAAGTATAAGTTCACTCCTTGTCCTTGCAACAATCACACTCTTCAAGTCACTACAAGTCAATCAAGCAAGGCACAATCTCAATCTACCAATCAAGCAAAACATCACATAAAATGATAAAGTCTAAGAAATGCATGCAAGCATGCCAAGCTTTGTTTTATTTGAAAAGGTGGTTCCTAATGGGTCATAAACATTTGAAAACACCTATTGGTCATTTTGTAAAGTGGCAAAGTCATTTGCAAAAGGTTTCACTTCAAAAACCGTTTTCAAAACAAAGTATCATTTTATGTGGTGTAGAAATATTTTTACTAAGGCATTAATCTATAGGGTTCACCAAATATGTTTTCAAACCATAAAACTTGGTGTTTGGGGTCAGAGAGTTTAAAACAAAACATTTTCCAAAAGTTTTCCTTCAAAACCATTTTTAATAAATAAACCATATTTCTATTTGACTAGAAATGGTTTTAAATCAAAGAATCATTATTTTGTTTCAACAAATACATTTTTGAATCCACAAAGTGTTTCCCATGGTCAGTAGGTTCAAAACACACCATTTCCAAAAGATTTTATCCCCAAAATCATTTTTGAACAATTTTCACATCCTTAACAAGCATACAAATGTTTCTGCAAAAACAAACAATTTAACAGAAACTTTTTACTAAACAAATGGCATGGTTGGCTAGGGCTTGTCTTGCTGATTCCATTGATATAAAGTTTGCAAAATTTGGACGTGTGGAACTAAAGTTATGGAATTTACAAAATGGACATCTAATAGAAAGTTTTCTGTCTTTTAAATCAACTACAGGCCACGTGTCGAGTTCTTACTCGCTAATACCGCTTCGTCTGGATCATGTGCTATAGGCCGTTGGATCTAACTGATATCGCACGGCGCAGGTTCACTCTTACCCCTTCGCTCTCTTTCTATCCTAGCCGTTGGATTCTAATCGCATCAAGTGCACCTTTGGACATTTGCGGTGGCTACTGGCGGCGCACGCTCGGGATGCGGTGGTGCTGGCGGTACAGGAAGCAAAGGAAGGTGAGGATATGCTCACAGTGATCGCAGGGCGACGACGAAGCTCAACGTGGAGTCGTTTTGGCAAGGGGCGCACGGGGACAGGAGGAATCGCTCACCGGAGTTGGTATGGGCGGCGGTGCTCTCGGGTCATTGTCGCTGGTGTCGTTTGGAACCACGCTAAGCCAAAAGAGAGGCACGGTTAGATGCACACAAGGGTTGCGAGTAAGGGAGCATGATCGGGAGGTGCTGGGGTGGTCGAGGCTTACCAGGGGAGTTCGTCGGAGAAACGGCAGACGGCGGTGGCGAGTTGAGGTTGACGAAGCCGACGTTACGGGGCACTCGCGGGCGAACCAGTGGCACGGGAAGCTACGCCAGGAGGTGAGGAGCGAGCTCGTGTTCATTGGGAGGCGAGAGGCGGCGGGGTGTGGCCGGAATTGGAGCAAAGGCTCGTCGGAGACCGCGGTGGTGTGGAGAGGAATTGGGCGGCCTGGGGACGTGTTGAGGTGGGGCGACTGAGGGGAAGTGGAGAGGAGGGGCAGATGCTTTAACGTGCATGGTCAAGGGGCCGATTAATGGCGTGGTTAACACGTATTACGCCAGACTTTATTCGCCTGCAACGGCCGGCGGGGAGAGGGGCGTAGTCCGCGGGTGGGTAAGAAGGGGACGTGGCTGTGGGGCCTAGTGTCAGCGAGAAAGGGAGTGAGGGGGAGGGTCCACGAGTCAGTGACCAAGCGGGTTTCTTTCACGGTGAAAAAGGATTCGCTCGCTGAGAGGGAGAGGTGGGCTAGGTTGTGCTGTTGGGCTGGCCGGCTGGGCTGTGTCCAGATTCTATTTTTTTTTTCTTCCTGATTGTTTTATCTTTTTCCAATTCTATTTTCTGTTTTGAATTTCAAACAACATTCAAATCAAATCAGACTTTCACCAAACATTTCAATTGAATTTGGTTCTGTTTAACAACATAAACCAATTCCCAAAATAAAATAATATTTTTATTTTAGAGTCCATATATAATTAAATAAAATGGACATTAGTTCATAAATCAAATGGGTTTTATTTTAATTAAAAGCTCCATTTGAAAACTAAATATTTTCAAAACCAAATCAGTAGGTTTTATTTGAAAAAAAATAAGATACTTGGAAAACTTGTTTAAAATAAAATAACAAGTTTTTATTTTAGGATCCATTAATAATTAAATAAAATGGACCTTAGTTATTAAATCAAATAGGATTTGTTTTATTAAAATCTTTATTTTGAAATCTAAAATAAAACCAAAACACTTCAGTAGGTTATATTTGAGAATATAAAATACTTGGAAAACTTATTTAAAATAAATAAATAAGTTTTAGTGTTTATTTAAAATGGGAAAAGCCTTTACTTAAATAAAATTGGATATTAAATCCATATTATTTTATTTAAATTAACCTTTACTATTTTTATCAAAACAAAATGTTTTATTTCAAAAGCTTGACCAAGGTTTATTTTGGCTCCATAAAATAATCCTTATTTATAAATCTACCTTTTCTTTTGAAAACCAAATCTTTTATTTAAAGATCCAAAAATAGTAATTCCACTTATTCAAAATATTTTCTTTATTAATTGTTTAACTTTTCAAATCCCTTTAGGATTTGTTTGATCAAAAAGGTTTGAAGGTTTTCAATTGGATTCAAAAAGTTTCTTCTCACCCTGAAAATCAACAAAGTTTTATTTTATTCATTTATTTTTCACATTACAAGATTTGGAAAATCTTGGGATGTGACACTCACTCCATTTGGTCGGTTCCTAGACCAGAACATCTCCTCGCGGTTCTGTCACCGTGTATATGCAATCAATATGACCACTAGTTAGACTTGTGTCAATGTCATCGACATACTTTGCTGCTGTAAGATAGTCGTTCCTAAGGATAGTCCAGTCCGTCTCACAATGAAAATCTATGGTAGCAATGAATTTGTCAAACACCGCCATTGCCATGTAGTACCATTTGTTGTCAAATCTATATGGTCTACTTGTTATCTTTATCTTCAATAGCTTGATACTCGCTTGCTTGTAGCTGTAAGTGCATGGGGACCGGGGAAACACAGCTAACCCAATGGATAAATATCAACAGGCTACACATGTGGCAGCTTGACACGTGCCAGAGTGTAGACATTTTGGAGGTACCAGCGCCCCGAGTGTTTTGCCATCGCAATCCAGTTTCCTTTGGCACCAACCTAGCGACCCTTGTTTTCAAATGCATCTTCATCCCAAGTTCCTGGTATGTCATCATCAACTGGTACAAGTGCTTCTACTGTTGAATTGTCTAGTGGCATCAGCAACACGTCAATACCCTACAATAGATTTTCTTCATATCTAGGGGCATGAGGTGTTCCACAAAGGGTGAAGTGGCTAGCTAGCTTTGCCAAAACATGATGAATAAATCATTCGTGCAAACAAACACACCGAGGAATAAGGTTTTGTTTGGATTAAAGAAAAAGTGTAGGAATAGGAAATTTTCATATGGTGTTAGCACCGTTCAATCATTTGGTTCAAAGGAATGAGGTCCAAATAGACACGATAACATCATAAATATACTCTCGCGTGAGGTTTGACTTTGATTTGACCATGTTTATAAGAAATCCTGCATTTTTTTCATGTAAACCAAATAGCCAACTTTTTACAGAATTCTTGTGTTTGTCAAACTCATGAAATATAAAATATAAGGATAGACTTGATTGGCCAATACACCTCCGTTACTCGTATCGACAATCCTGGTCATTCTTGTCTTTTCAGTTTGGAGGAGAGAGGGGGACACCGAAGCAAAAGTCTTGAGCCTCTTTGGATCGCAGGATTGAGAACACAAGAATGTCACAGGTGTGCCAGTGAAAATCAGGCGATTGTAAAACATAGAAAAACTACCTACATGAATAGCATGTCTCGATGCTACGCACATGATGAGAGTTGGGGCTCAAATAGATATTCCAATTACTATGGGTTTAGGCATAGGAAACAATCTAAGGATTCGAATCCTACAAAAATCATGCAAAACTTTTTTTTCCTTCTTGTCACGGTCGAATGGCCATGTATGTGGGTCAGAGTGAAGTAGGTTGGGCGAACCAAACGGGAGAGCAGTCTCTTTCGCAATCCCTTGATGCATGCCAACCATGCTGCGAGCTAGGCGAGCGGTGCTCATATGATCGGCGCGACTGGTGATGTTGCTCAGCGGTCCGTAGTGGAGGTTGCCAAATCCCATTGCCTGGCTGTAGAGCTCTGATATCTTACGCTTCATCGCTCAAGACGGACGAACACTACCGAATGTCATTCTAGGGAAGAGAAATGCAGAAGATTCGTGGGGATGGTTGGCGGTTTCTACCTTTCTGCAAGGGTGGAGAAGGGCTACGATCGTACACAAGTGGTCATAGCGGAAGAGGAAGACGATGAGGGGCGGGCGGTTTCTCACCAAAAATAGATGGGGTGGGTGGTTGGCAGTTCTCCTGTGGTTGTCATATCGACTCCTCCGTCTTGGTGACAACGCATGTCTAATGCGGAAGTTAACATAGACGCTTATGCAAAAAGGAGTAATAATAGAAAATTAGATCTATTTCTTAAACGCTCTGGACCGAAACGCTAGCCCCAAGTTTGAGGGGCTAATGTTTTTTCCTGTCAGTAGCTAGGTCATAATCTCAAGGAAAATGACACCGTGCCGAAAAAAAGTTCGAAGTGCCCGACACCAGAAAACGTAATTTGTTTTGTGTGCATATATAGTAAAGGTCCTGAAATTTACTACTAGTATACTACTCACTATACCCTATACCTCGTGTTAGGAACACATCGCAGCTTTGCTCTGACATCACACCACCTTCAAATCTTCCTCTTCACTGCTCTCACACTGCCTCCTATGTTCTCTCCGTCTCTTATCGCTCCTAGTATTTTTTTCAATAGGGGGGAAATCCTAGTGGTAATATTATTCACCATGCTAAGAGGCGCCCATGTATTGCTACCAAATATGGTAACTCCACCATGCCAAGTTCTTGCATATCTAAGAACTTGAATTTTTCATAAACTCTTGATGGTTTTGCTGTACTGAATTCCTAGTTAGCTTAGAAAAAAATTGGAAAATTTTCAGATCAGTCTATCGCATTTACTTGTACTCCTCTAGTTAAAATTTTACACTGATGGTGGGAGTATATTTTACATCAAGGTCCTAAACAAGGGAAAATCACATCGAGGTAGATATGGTTATACTATTCATAGTACTTCATCTTAAATTGTATCCAAAATATGGCCAAATTTGGCGGCATGCAAATTCTTGGATATGGGATCATAAACATAAACTATGATGTAGATATGGCCATGACCTTGGTTGTTCGGCTCGAAATCCAAGAATGTTCATACTCATTGACAACTAAGCTTAAATTCATTTAAATTTTACCACTAACTAGACGGTGTGAGTACATTTTACATCATATTCCGAAAAAGGGAAAATTACATCGAGGTCCATACATTTTGCACGAAGCACCCTAAAATTAAGTAAGGAAAATAGTCTGATCGAATCGTTCCCGAGATAGCAGTTGATCGAGCCATACTCTTCATTCTACTTCCTCTTCGATTGTTTTCAAAATATGGCCAGATTTGGCGGTATGCATATTCTTGGATATGAGATCATCAATATAAAGTATGATGTAGATATGACCATGTCCTTGGTCGTTCTTCTTGAAACCCAAGAATGTTCATACTAATTGACAACTAAGCTTAATTTATTTTAGATTTAACCACTTACTTTTAGGTTCAAATGTTACACGGATGGTGGGAGTATATTTTACATCAAACACCTAAAAATGGAAAATTACATTGAGGTCAATACTTTTAGCACTAAGCACCCTAAAATTAAGCAAGGAAAATAGTCGGGTTTGGCTCCTTCTCGAGAGAGTAGCAGATCGAGCCATACTCTTCATACTACTTCCTCTTCGATAGCTTTCAAAATATGGCCAAATTTGGCAGAATGCAAATTCTTGGATATGGGATCATCAACATAAAGTATGATGTAGATAATGTCATGACCTTGGTCGTTCGGCTTGAAATCCAAGAATGTTCATACTCATTGTGATAACTAAGCTTAAATTTGTTTAAATTTTACCTGTTACTTTTATTAGATTCAGATTTTATATGGACGATGGGAGTACTTTTTACATCAAGGACCTAAAAAATGGAAAATCACATTGAGGTCCATACATTTAGCACTAACCACCCTAAAATTAAGTAGGGAAAACAGTCGGGTTCGGCTCCTTCTCGAGAGAGCACACAGTTGATTGAGCCATACTCTTCATACTACTTCATGTTTGATTGTTTTCAACATATGGCCAAATTTGGAGGCATGCAAATTCTTGGATATGAGATACCAAACATAAAGTATATGATATAGATATGACTTGCTTTAATTTAAAGGAAAACATTAATTATTTTCATTTCTAAAATTCAAAATGGTTTTTTTATTCATAAAACTTGGAAAATCCCATTATTTAGCAGCATCTTTGTTCACCATGCCAAGATGCACCCACCTACAAAGTATGGGATCGAACATTACCACAAAGTATGATCATTTACCCTTGTCATTCGGCCTGAAGCCCAAGAATGTTCATACATGGCAGGACATATTTTAAAGGAGTTTTTTTCTTCAAAAGTTGTGAATTCTCATGATTATCATCTTTCACGGCAAGAAGTACAAGTTAGAGGACGTCGTCCAATGTTCTTTTATTTATTTTTTTATTGTTATTGAATCAAGGTAAAAAAATTCTAGATGCAAATTGAATTTTTTCTACATGCAAATTTTTCAAAGCCTAAGTTTGTCACTTAGAAAATTGAAAAAAAAAAATCCTGTTCCTGTAAATTGAAAAACAATTTTGTCACTTAGAAAATTGGTAATGTTAATAAATCAAGTAATTTAAGTGGGCGGGGTTTCACTAATAATAAGAAGCTTGAAAACTCAACGAACTTGGGAATTACGAGCCACTCTGTCTGAAACTAGAGTGTGGCATCGCGATTCATACACTTAGTACATTCTTTATAGACAAAAAATCATGTCACACGAAAAATTATCATAAACTTTTTCCTGATATTTGGGAACTCCTTCTAGCAAAACATATTAGTACGACAAGATGCACCCGATATAGCAGATGCCAGAACACTATCCTAAATAAACATATCTTGTCGTTAAGGGCATGACCTTCGTCGTTTAGTTTGAGTTGAAACTAGAGAATAATTAATAAGAGAATGCCACACAAAAATTATTGTACTTTTTATTATTTATTTGAATCTTAACAAAACCATGTCAACTTTGTCGGGATGCGGTTGCACAACAATAAATTGAATTTTTTAGAACTTTCGGTGGCTTTTGATGTACTAAATTCCTGGTTATCTTCAAAAGTTTTTTCGAAAATTTAAGAGCAATCAATCGCGCTTACTTGTAGTTAAATTTTGACACGGTCGGTGGTAGTACAGTTTATATCGAAGACCTCAAATAATAGAAAATTACATAGAGTTCCAAACATTTCACACAAAGGCCCCTAAAATTAAGCAAAAAAGCAACTTGGTCTTCTCCTTCTCCAGCGTGTAGCTGAGCCATACCGTACTACTATACTTGCTTCACAAAAAACGCTCTTCACTTTAGAACCAGCATGTTGCAGGTCACGCAGGGTGTGAAATGGAATGACAAGGAAAGTTGACTGATACCTTCGATCCGGATTCATAGATGTAGTATAATAGATTTTTTCCTAGAAGACCTAGGTTTAATCGAACCTTGGAAAACAATGCTAAAAGGAAATAAATAAGGACACGTTTACAAGACTTTGTTTCTTTGTTTTACCTTAGTTTATCGGACCAATCTAGTTTAATTTTTGTAGTGGGTTGAATCAATGGATGGATATAGGCCAGGATTGAAGATCCACCTGTATCTACACATCATATGGGATAAAATATAATAATAATCATAATCATGTGTAATGTTTGAATGGATATAATCTCTTGCGGAAACACATCCTAGTATACTAAAGCCCCTATGATGTAGCGGGCATAGCAATAGCCTTTTAATCCAACCGAGTGTACGCCGAAGAAACGGATTATAAACGATTATAAAGTGATGAACACAAATTAAAGCATTAAGTGGTGATGTTGTGATCCCGAATGGGTCGCTAAGCGAAGACCGTACTACCTTTTCTGTCACTTGGGTTCCTATGAGATCGCCACTAGCCAAGTATCTCACCTCAAGCCTTTATCAATCTATGGGATCTTGGATACCTACAAGTCCATAGATCGAGACAAGAGACAAAGAAACAAAAGATACAAATATAAATTGCAAACAAAATATAATACTCCCATGATTATATGCACATAATTGTTGCAAGGTTTCTCCCCAATCCGTAGCCCGTGAGGACTACTCACTCATTACAAATAGATCAAGGATAGAAAACATTGTGAAAAATACTTAGATTGAAATCAAATATTCTTACAATGGTAGACAAATCACAAGAAGATCTAAAGTACAAAGCAAATGGCTATGGCTAATGGAGGGATGGATGGTTGAGCGGATGAACAATGGCGTGGATCTCCTTTGGTGGTGTTGTGATGAAATCTAAGAATGGCGGCTCTCTGGACGGTGGCTGGAGATTCAAAATATATGGGCGTCTTCACAAAAGTTCTAGGGTTTGACGAGACGAAGCTGTCTGCACACCGTATGCGCGGGCCGTACGGGCGGGCTCCGCCCGTACCATTGTTCATTATGCTTTATGTTGCCATGAATTTTCTTCCCAATTACTTCATTATGACTCCTGATTTCGTATTAAAACCATGATTTCCTGCACAACATAATTCAAAGCAAGGTTTTGCATATCTTTGCAATTATTAGTCATTAGTAGCAAGGATTGATAGTTTCTTGTCAATTGCTTTACTAAAAACAATGTTTAAACACAGAGAAAGATGGCAAATTTCATAGCCATAATCGACACACGTGCGCAGTGCCACGTATTGGACGAGGGATATATCAGCCAGTCGGGGTGTGGGGATGGTGATGAGGAAATGAAGGAGAGAGAAAACACAATTTGTTTACTAGTACTACTCATCACCGTATGTCTGTACCATGTACCTCATGTCAGGAACTCATCGCAACTTTTCTCTAACATCGCACAACCTTCAAATCCTCCTCTTCGCTACTCTCACGCTGCCTCCTGCGTGCTCTCCGTATCGTCTCGCTCCCAGGTTTGTTTTTCAATAGGGGGAAACTCCTAATGGCAATATTTTTCACCATGCCAAGAGGAACCCATGTACTTCTACCAAGTATGGTAAGTCCACCACTCCAAGTTCTTGCATAGCTAAGAACTTGAATTTTTTAGAAACTCTTGGTGGTTTTGCTATACTGAATTCCTAGTTAGCTTAGAAAGATTTTTGGAAAATTTTAAGATCAATCTATCGCATTTACTTGTATTCCTATAGTTAAAATTGTATACTGACGGTGGGATTACATTTTACATCTAAGGGAAAATAACATCGAGGTCCATATATTTAGCACAAAGGACCCTCTAATTAAGCAAGGAAACAGTCAGGTTCGGCTCCTTCTCGAGAGAGGAGCTGACCGAGCCACTCATCATACTACTTTCTCTTCAATTGTATCCAAAATATGGCCAAATTTAGCGGCATGCAAATTCTTGGATATGGGACTTTATGCTATGATTGATAATGTTTTGTCGCTTTGCATGATTACGGCCATTATTTCTCTCTTAGTTGGTCGCTCCCAGTCTTTTGCTAGCCTCCACTTGTATTGAGTAAGCTCTACTCATGCATCCAACTCCCAAGAAACCAAGTATTCCAAAGAGTCCACTATAAGTTCCTATGTATGGTGTTTTACACCATTCTAAGTATATTCTTGTTTTATCTATTTTCCAAATTAAACTTGTTATGTGAAAATTAGTGATTAAATCTCTCACAAACTTGATGGCACACTTTATTTTTATTGCCCCTAATAAACTTGAACCATTCTGTCATCTATGTTGTATATGCTTGCACCTATAAGTTGGGAATTAACAGAACCATGCTGTCATGGGGAACGCTTTCAACACATGTACATATTACCTAGTTGATATCATGCACTTTTGTTTATGGATGTCGGCGGTGTGAAATAAAAGGGGAGCCTGTAAGTTCATGGAGTATTATATATGTGTTAGAGAAACTCATGGGCGGCTATCCTAAGCCATGCCTAATCATGGTGGAAACTTGCAGCATCACCATAGTGAGCAATCCATGAAGCATCCTCAGAAAAAAATTGAAAAAAAAGAGAGAGAAAAGAAAAGAAATAAAAATATGCACCATGCTCATGGTAAATAAAAGGATCGCTGAGATGCTTACCGTTGGTTGTTACCTTGTCATTTTGATATGGGATAGCTCCTATTTCATGGGGCAAGGGGTACCCCATTGGCGGTTCTCTATGATACACATATACTTACAATGACAAGAACTTGCTTGTGACTAAAGTTGAGTAGCATGAGGAACGGCCCTCGTACTCAAGGGACATGAGATTTCCAACTTATGATTTGTCAAGCATATACTCCATATTTGTTTCACTTTAACCTAAATCACTTCAAGATGCTTATGATAGGGGCAATAAGAGCTGAAAGCTAATAAGTACCATAATTTTTGGAAGCTCTTTATGAAACTTGAAATCCCTGCTTCCCTATGAAGGGCCTTTCTTCCTACTTTTATATTGAGTATCCACCTTCTATATTTATGCGCCAATTAGGAGAGCATAGTTGTCATTCTTAGTTTTATGTGCATTATCCCAAAACTTATTGATTGATTCATAATGTTGATATTGCTTGTTCTTGAACTATTTGTATCTATTCACCCTTATGAACTTTGAAGGTGTCCTATGCATTTATGTTTTGCTATTCCATGAGGGACAAGATGAATATCACTATGCAATGTTTTATATATGTGAAACAAACAAATGTCATTCAATGAATTGTTATTCATGATCTTTGTTTGTATCCTTTCATGTTACAACATAGTTGCTATGTCTTATTGTTAGAACTACATCTTTCATGCTCATGTTTAGAGTACTTTGATCCCAGCTTTCAATGCTTTGCAAATGGTTTGATCAAGATTGTGATGGTGCATGTCACCTCAAAAATTATTCTTTTTATCACTTACCTACTCGAGGACGAGAAGGAGTTAAGCTTGGGGATGTTTGATACGTCGTAAACGTATCTATAATTTTTTATGTTCCATGCTTGTTTAGTATCAACTTTGCTATGTTTTGTCTACACTTTGAGGTATTCTTATACATTTTCTGGGACTAACCTATTAACAAGATGTCGCAGTGCCAGTTGCATCTTTTCTGCTGTTTTTGGTTTCAGAAAAGCTAGTAAGGAAATATTCTCAGAATTGGACGGGACAAAAGACAAAGTCAATATTTTACCGAATAGAACATAGAGTCTGGAGGGCAACCAAAGGAGAGCCACGAGGCGTCCACACCTGGTGGAGACGTGGCCTGGGAGGGCGCCAGCCCTAGGTGTGGGCCCCTAGAGCGGCCCCATGGCTCGCCTCTTCGCCTATAAAGTCACCCCGATGCACCCAATCAGATCTCCATGAAACAGTCTGTAGCCGCCACCACCATCTTCCCTAGATCAGGGGAATCTTAAGCTCTTCTCGGCACCCTGCCGGAGGGGAGAGATCATCCTGGAGGCCTTCTTCATCACCATGCCACCCTCTGGTATGATGCGTGAGTAGTTCACCCTTGGACTATAGTCCATATAGTAGCTAGATGGTTGTTTCTCCTCCTTTGTGATATCATGTTTAGATATTGTGAGCTCCGTTCATGATCAAGATCATATATTTGTAATCATACATGTGTTTGTGGGGATCCAATGGATATTGAGATACTATTTCAGATTGATTATTGATTCTATCATGTCATATTGATTATTGACTCTATCATGTCTGTGTTATTTGTGATCTTGCAGGCTCTCTGTTGCTAGTAGCTATCTTGGCCAAGTAGATGCTTGTGACTCCAAGATGGAGTATTCATGCTCGATAGTAGGTTCATGACTCTAGGAATCTGGGGAAGTGACAGAAATCTCTAAGGTTGTAGATGTGTTGTTGCTACTAGGGAAGAAAACAACAATCTTTTGTTCATGGAACAATTGTATTGCTTACTTTACACACATTGCTTAATGCAATTATCTGTTCCTTGCAACTTAATACTGGAAGGGGTTCGGATGATAACCTGAAGGTGGATTATTAGTCATAGATGCAGTTGGATTATGGTCTATGTATATTGTTGTAATGCCCAATCAAATCTCATAGGAGTCATGATGTCTAGTATTTGCATTGTTATGCTTTCTTAGTCTGTCAATTGCGCCACTATAATTTGTTCACCCAACATGTTATCTATCTTAAGGAGAACACCTCTAGTGAACTATGGACCCCGGTCCAATCTTTATCATTGATACATCATCTACTGTTAGTGTTTACTTTCTACAAGAAACTATTACCTTCCACACTATACGTTTAATCCTTTGTTTTTAGCAAACCAGTGAGATTGACAACCTCACTGTAAGTTGCGGCAAAGTCTTGAGTTTGTTTTGTGCGGGATTCCAAGTTCTTAGCAACACCTTGGAGTTGTTTCCTTGCTCCTACTGGTTCGATAACCTTGGTTTCATAACTGAGGGAAAACTTGCTGCTGTGCTCATAACACTTTGCTCTTGGGGTCTCCTAACGAGGCTCTACAGTCAACTGAGCCACCATCAAGATTGTCCAGCGCCGTTGCCAGGGAGTTAAGGACGTCTTTGCAAGGGAATTATCTCACTACCACTCTCTTTACTTTGTTTTGGTTTTGCTTAGTTTCTTTTTCCTTGCTTTGCTTGTTTCTCTCTTTCAAAAATACAAAAAAAAATAGTTTCATTTGGTCTATTTCTTTCTTATCAAAAACAAAAAAATCAGTCCTTCCAATAGTTGTCACCTTGTTCTAGCTCACCATGTTGATCCCTAAATTCACCCTGAAAGACCTTTTAATAGGTAGTGGAACTATAATTGGGAAAGAAAATATTGAAGAATTCTTTAATCATATTAGCAAGCATGAGGATATTGAGGATAGATCCTTAGAAGAACTTGCTCCAAATTATGAAATTGTTGTAGCTTCTTTAGTTCACATGTTGGTGGCTAGGTTTTTTTAACCTTAACCCCATGATACAAATAATGTTTCTTAAACTTAAATATATTGAGGATACTGAAAAAAAAATATTATATTTTGGAAACTTTGCTAAAGGAGTTCAATGAGGTTGCTAAAAAAGCTAAAAGGTCTTTGATCATTTTAATATGCTAGGCTCATGTGTAGATGTTATGTGTACATTAGAAAAGTTGGACAAAACCCAACCCAACGGAGAGGAAATTAAAATACCCATACCTTTTAAACTTGTAGGAATACATGAAGCCTTAGAAAATAATTTTGATTGGATTGTTCCTGAAAACTCGGTTGATGAAAGCAGTGAACCCAAGGGTGTTGATAGAGGATACTATATAACTCATTTTGATGAGATACCTTACATGGTTGAAGAAATTTCGAGTATTGATGTTAATGCTTCTTCATTTGGAAATACTTGATTCTTGCTTCTTGTGCCTAACTTAAAGGCGTTAAAGAAAAGTACTTCTTGGGAGATAACCCAATAGTTTTATTGAGTCTTGGAAGTCATTACTTCTGTAATAACCTCTCCTTATCCTTTTTGTGTGGTTTTTGTGCCAATAATAACCTCTAATGAGAGAGAAGTAAGATTTGGGGAAGTTGCTATCCCGAAACAGATTTTGGTGGTTCACTGTAAAACATCGTGAAAAATCTTTGTATGTCGTATTAAGCTGTAATTTTCTGAGTAAATGCCCCAGGTTGTTATATAACTTTCGTTAGTTCAACACTTTTCGATTTGAGAAACATAAGGTCTTCTAAAAAATCATTTTTTACCTACTGGTCTGTTTTGACATATTTCTGCCATTATTTGCATTTGCCTCTTAATCAGTTTCTTTTTGAGTTCTTCTTGATCATTTGAGATTTTTAAAGGAATTTCTACAGTATCTTATGTTCTAATGGAAGTTTTACTTGTGTTGAAACTAAACCCAATGGTTTATTATTTTGAATACACTAATGTTGCTAATGAAGATTGTGTGAAGTTTTGTATGAAGGAAATTTTCAAGTGTAGGGGAAGAATGATATAATGAGATGAAGAATGGACAAAAGCTCAAGCTTCGGTATGCCACCCCATGTCACCCCAAGAAATATTCAAGAGGTACAAGCGTCAAAGCTTGGGGAATCCCAAGGCATCCCCTTCTTCATCAATAAAAATCGCAGGTCTCTTTCTAGACACATCGTTTTTATTGTTTCATGCAATGTTGTGTTGTTCTTGGTGCGTCTTAGTTTTCATTTTTGGTTTTCGTTTGATTAGTTTGCTTGAATAAATTAGTTGGACCCCCGCTCTATGTTGTTTCAAATAAATTGATTGGTGTTGGAAAAGAGTAGAAAGTTTCATGCTTATAGTGGTAAAAAGGGAGCTTGTTTTGACTGTGGCTTAGACTTTATCATGTCATGCTAGATGTTGTTTTGACCTTATGCTTAGTGATTATTATTGTATCATTACTTGTTCCAAAAAAATGAGATTTCTTAATGTGCCTTGAAATAATCATGCGTTGTTTTAGCATACAAAGGCATAATATTATGGTATTCTCCTTTGATGCTTTGTTTGGGTTGACTTGGCATATGCTCACACCATGTTATGACTATGAACCAGTCACCTTAGCCTCTATGATCATTTAGTTTTTGACTTATGGTACCACTTTATGCTTTGATTGATAATGTTTTGTCGCTCTGCATGATTATGGCCATTATTGCTCTCTTAGTTGGTCGCTCCCAGTCTTCTGCAAGCATCCACTTGTATTGAGTAAGATCTACTCATGCATCCAACTCCCAAGAAACCAAGTTATTCCAAAGAGTCCACTATAAATTCCTATGCATGGTGTGTTACACCATTCCAAGTATATTCATGTTTTGTCTATCTTCCAAATTAAACTTGTTATGAGAAAATTAGTGATTAAAGCTCTCACAAACTTGATGGCACACTTTATTTTTCTTGCCCCTAATAAACTTGAACCATTGTGTCATCTATGATGTATATGCTTGCATTTATAAGTTGGGAATTAGTAGAACCATGTTGTCATGGGGAACGCTTTCAACACATGTACATATTATCCAGTTGATATCATGATCTTTTGTTTATGGACGTAGGCGGTGTGAAATAAAAGGGGAACCTGTAAGTTCATGGAGTATTATATGTGTTAGAGAAACGCCTGGGCGGCTAGCCTAAGCCATACCTAATTATGGTGGAAACTTGCAGCATCACCATAGTGTGCAATCCATGTAGCATCCTCAGAGAAAAAAATAGAAAAAAAGAGAGAAAAATTAAAAAAATATGCACCATGCTCATGGTAAATAAAAGGATCGTTGAGATGCTCACTGTATGTTGCCTTGTCATTTTGATATGGGATATCTCCTATTTCATGGGGCAAGGGGTACCCCGTTGGCGGTTCTCTATGATACACATATACTTACAATGACAAGAACTTGCTTGTGACTAAAGTTGAGTAGCATGAGGAATGGCCCTAGTACTCAAGGGACATGAGATTGCCAACTTATGATTTGTCAAGCATATACTTGATATTTGTTCCACTTTAACCTTAGTCACTTTAATATGCTTATGATATGGGCAATGAGAGATGGAAGCTAATAAGTACCATAATTTTTGGAAGATCTTTATGAAACTTGAAATCCCTACTTCCCTGTGAAGGGGCTTTCTTCCTAATTTTATATTGAGTCTCCACCTTCTATCTTTATGCACCAATTAAGAGAGAATAGTTGTCATTCTTAGTTTTATGTGCATTGTCCCAAAACTTATTGATTGATTCATAATGTTGATATTGCTTGTTCTTGAACTATTTGTATCTAGTCACCCATATGAACTTTGAAGGTGTCCTATGCATTTATGTTTTGCTATTACATGAGGGACAAGATGAATACCACTATGCTATGTTTTCTATATGTGAAACAAACAAACGTCTTTCAATGCACTGTTATTCATGATCTCTGTTTTTATCTTTTCATGTTACAACATAGTTGCTATGTCTTATTGTTAGAACTACATCTTTCATGCTCATGTTTAGAGTACTTTTATCCCAGCTTGCAATGCTTTGCAAATGGTTTGATCAAGATTGTGATGCTGCATGTCACCTCAAAAATTATTCTTTTTATCACTTACCTACTCGAGGACGAGAAGGAGTTAAGCTTGGGGATGTTTGATACGTCGTAAACGTATCTATAATTTTTTATGTTCCATGCTTGTTTAGTATCAACTTTGCTATGTTTTGTCTACACTTTGAGGTATTCTTATACATTTTCTGGGACTAACCTATTAACAAGATGTCGCATGCAGGTTGCATCTTTTCGCTGTTTTGGTTTCAGAAAAGCTAGTAAGGAAATATTCTCAGAATTGGACGGGACAAAAGACAAAGTCAATATTTTACCGAATAGAACATAGAGTCTGGAGGGCAACCAAAGGAGAGCCACGAGGCGTCCACACCTGGTGGAGACGTGGCCTGGGAGGGCGCCAGCCCTAGGTGTGGGCCCCTAGAGCGGCCCCATGGCTCGCCTCTTCGCCTATAAAGTCACCCCGATGCAGAAACCCTAAGCACCCAATCAGATATCCACGAAACAGTCCGTAGCCGCCGCCACCATCGTCCCTAGATCGAGGGGATCTAAAGCTCTTCCCGGCACCCTGTAGGAGGGGAGAGATCATCCCGGAGGCCTTCTTCATCACCATGCCACCCTCCGGTATGATGCGTGAGTAGTTAACCCTTGGACTATGGGTCCATACAGTAGCTAGATGGTTGTTTCTCCTCCTTTGTGCTATCATGTTTAGATCTTGTGAGCTCCATTCATGATCAAGATCATCTATTTGTAATCATACATGTTGTGTATGCGGGGATCCGATGGATATTGAGATACTATGTCAGATTGATTATTGATTCTATCATGTCTGTGTTATTTGTGATCTTGCATGCTCTCCATTGCTAGTAGCTATCTTGGCCAAGTAGATGCTTGTGACTCCAAGAGGGAGTATTTATGCTCAATAGTAGGTTCATGCCTAGCAATCTAGGGAAGTGACAGAAATCTCTAAGGCTGTAGATGTTTTGTTGCTACCAGGGAGAAAACAACAATCTTTTGTTCATGGAACAATTTTATTGTTTAATTTACACACATTGCTTAATGCAATTATCCGTTTCTTGCAACTTAATACTGGAAGGCGTTTGGATGATAACCTGAAGGTGGATTATTAGTCATACATGCAGTTGGATTACGGTCTATGTATATTGTTGTAATGCCCAATCAAATCTCATAGGAGTCATGATGTCTAGTATTTCCATTGTTATGCTTTCTCAATCAGTCAATTGCCCCGCTGTAGTTTGTTCACCCAGCATGTTATCTATCTTAAGGAGAACACCTCTAGTGAACTGTGGACCCCGGTCCAATCTTTATCATTGATACATCATCTACTGTTACCATTTACTTTCTACAAGCTACTATTACCTTCCACACTATATGTTTAATCCTTTATTTTCAGCAAACCAGTTAGATTGACAACCTCATTGTAAGTTGGGGCAAAGTCTTGACTTTGTGTTGTGTGCAGGATTCCAAGTTGTTAGCAACACCTTGGAGTTGTTTCCTTGCTCCTACTGGTTCGATAACCTTGGTTTCATAACTGAGGTAAACTTGCTTTTGTTCTCATTACACCTTGCTCTTGGGGTCTCCCAACGAGGCTCTACAGTCAACTGAGCCACCATCGCACCTCATCGATCATACTCTTCATACTACTTTTCTTCGATTATTTTCAAAATATGGCCAAATTTGGCGGCATGCAAATTGTTGGATATGGGATCATCATCGACAGAAAATATGATTTACATATTGCCATGATCTTGGTCGATCGGATTGAAATCCAAAAATGTTCATACTCGTTGACAACTAATATTAAATTCATTTATATTTTACCACTCACTTTTAGGTTAAAATTTTACATGGATCAGGTGAGTACATTTTACATCAGGGACCTAAAAAGAGAAAATTGCATCGAGACCCATACATCTAGCATGAAGCACTATAAAATTAAGCAAGGAAAACTGACGGGTCGGCTCCTTTTTGAAAAAGCACCGCATCGAGCCATACTCTTCATACTACTTCCTCTTCGATTGTTTTCAAAATATGGCTCAATTTGGCGACATGCAATTCTTGGATACGGGATGATCATCGACATAAAATATGATGTACATATGGCCATGACCTCAGTCGTTCGGCTTGAAATCCAAAAATGTTCATACTTGTTGACAACTAAGATTAATTTAGTTTAGATTTTACCACTTACTTTTAGGTTAAAATTTTATATGGGCGGTGGGAGTACAATTTACATCAAGGAACTAAAAAGGGAAAATTGCATCAAGGTACATTTAGCACAAAGGTCACTAAAATTAAGAAAGGACAATAGTCGGGTTTTGCTCCTTCTCGAGAGAGCAGCAGATCGAGCCGTACTCTTCATACTAATTCATGTTATTTTGCTTTCAAAATATGGACAATTTTGGAGGCATGCAACTTCTCGGATATGGGATCATCATCGACATAAAGTGTGATGTACATATGGCCATGAACTTGGTCGTTCGGCTTGAAATCCAGAAATGTTCATACTCGTTGAAAATTAAGCTTAAATTCGTTTAAATTTTACCATTTACTTTTAGGTTCGAATTTTACACGTACCAGGTGAGCACATTTTACATCAACTACCTAAAACAATGGAAATTTACATAGAGTTCAATACATCTAGCACGAAGCACCATAAAATTAGGCAAAGAAAATAGACGGGTCGGCTCCTTCTCAAGAAAGCACCCTCACCGAGCCATACTCTTCATGCTACTTCCTCTTCAATTATTTTCAAAATATGCTAGATTTGTTGGCATTCAAATTATTGGATATGGGATCGTCATCGACATAAAGTATGATGTGTACATATGGCCATGACCTTGGTCGCTCGGCTTGAAATCCATAAATGTTCATACTCGTTGACAACTAAGCTTAAATTTGTTTAGATTTTACCACTTACTTTTAGGTTAAAATTTGACATGAGCGGTAGGAGTACATTTTACACCAAGGACTAAAAGGGAAAATTACAACTAGATCCATACATTTTAGCACAAAGGACCCCAAAATTGAGAAAGGAAAGCTTTCAGGTTTGGCTCCTTCTTGAGAGAGGAGCGGATTAAGCCGTACTCTTCATGCTACTTCATCTTTGATTATTTTCAAAATATGGCCAAATTTGGCGGCATGCAAATTCTTGGATACGGGATCATCATCGACACAAAATATGATATGGCCATGACCTTGGTCGTTCGGCTCGAAACCCAAAAATGTTCATACTCGTTGACAACTAAGCTTATTTCGTTTAAATTTTACCACTTACTTTTGGGTTCAAATTTTACATGGACAGTGGGAGTACATTTTATATCAATGACATAAAAAAGGGAAAATTACATCGATGTGCATAAAGTTAGCACGAGGCACCCTAAAATTAAGCAACGAACACAATCGGGTTCGGCTCCTTCTTAAGAAAAAACAGCTGATCGAGTCATACTCTTCATACTACTTACTCTCCTGAGCCACTTACTCATAGTTCAAATTTTACCACTTACTCGTAGTTCAAAATTTTCTCTTCATACTACATCAATCTTATGACCATTTACTCGTAGTTCAAATTTTACCTAATATTGACAAATCGACTTAAATTTGTGGATTGTGCAATTTCCTTTATGTAAACAAATGTAGTACACTAATAAAGTTTTGTGCAAAAGTACCATGGAGGGTAATACAAGGTATTGTAATTACTTACTACTAGCAGAACATGTACTAATAAAGTTGCGTGGTCTTGTCAATAAATGGTGCGCAGAACCCGATACTTCCTTTGGGAAGAGTGGCTTCGGGACCAGATGGAAGTTTGGCACCAAGGGTACCCACTATTTTAGTTGGTTAAAAGAAATGAACTAGTTTTTCCTGAGGAAACATCCTTAAACACACATTAATTTGCCAAATTTTACGATTAGGTTCAAGTTCTCTATGATCTTTGAATCTGGTCTCCAAGTTCGTCCATAACTGTGGACACGGCTTTCCGAAAAGATTTAACCCTGCAGGGGTGTACAACTTTACCCACACGTACCAACCGATTCTTAATGCCAACGTTATTAGCCCTCTTCCTTGGAAGGTCGGCAGAGAGTGGTTGTCAACACCCGGATTTTTAATCCCAGATGCCTGTTATGCCATACATCGCAATCCCAGGATTACCATTTTTGCGAGACATAACAGAATTGGATACCACAGTACAACATCCATTACAAACCATATATAAGGTCTTACACAAATAAGGATCTCATGATCTAGTTCTTAATACAAATCAAGCAGCGGAAATACGTAATAATAAAGGTAGCATAGGCGAAGCTCCATCTTCGGGGTCACAGGCAATGTTGACGATGGGAGATGATCCTAGTTATTGTAACCTTCCTAGGTTCCTTCGTCCTGGTACTCCTCTTCATAGTCTGGCCACGGGAATAGCCAGGGACAAAGCCGTCAGTACTCTTTAAGTACTCGCAAACTAATACTAACAAGTGAAGGGGGTTTTTGTAGTAGGACACTAAGCTCGAGGGTTGTTTTGCAAAAAGCTAGATTTACCTCTACTAAGTTTAGAAGCAAGAAAAGCTAGTTGAAATTTTATAACACCTAAGTGGGAACTTGTATTTCATATCACAACTCTGTTGTGGTCAAGTCAAATTCTCAATCCATTTCACAAGTCATTTTGAAAACATCTGACGGGGGAACAGTATGGCCACTCAATCGTCCATAATCATGACGCGGCTATTCGAATAGTTTGACACTCTACAGAGATTGTACACTTTCACCACAACATTCGATACCTCCATCAGGAACAAATCCTGAATTCACCATACTCAGTATGCGGATAATCAATCCTAACCTTTCAATTACACGCCCTAGTATAAGAACCTCTCCTGTGAGTTTGTCCTCCCAACCATGACCAACTGTCATCTTGGGTACTGCACAGGTGGACAATCTTCACAAGGTAGCCCCAGCTCAGACCTTGGCCGTGAGGGAACACATACTAAGGTATATAAGTTTCCAGTCAAGCCCTACCCAATCTTCGGGTATTGTGGTTGTACGGTAAAATTGGAATGGTATCGCATCCAGACAACCATCAGTTTTATAAAAGGGCTAAGGCTCATGCCTTAACATTTTCATCACCCAAATCATCTGGTGTTTGGAAACACATGTCAAAACATCTCAGTAGAATGATCCATCATTCCAAGGTTTTCATAACCATTTTCCACCAAGTATTCCCATCTAAAGTTGATCAAGTTTAATGCTTAGCACTAGCATCTACAAGTGGGGGTGAGTACTAATGAAGGGTGGTAAACAAGTGTAGTTTAACTAAGTTCAATCTCATGCCTTAGGATGACATCAATATTATCTAGCTTAGGCCAAATTTAATGCTCTTTATGCAACCTTCAATTATCCTCCTAGAATCTACAAATCAATTAAGTAGACTCTAAGTAATAGCTTTGATAAAGAAATAAAGTAGAAGCTTGCAAGTAAAACTAAGATTGGGTTATCAAGTGGGTATGATCACATATGCTTAAGGCATATAGTTAGCATGGTAACAAGCAAGTATTTGCTTGCATAGGTATCAGTATAAGCTTGCTAAGTTAATAGCTTGCAAGTATTGGCTTGCATAAGTAGAGTATCTTGCATGTGTTAGCTTGCCTTGTGCAGAACAGTGGTTGAAGTTCTCCTCGGCTTCTTCTTCGTAGTATCCTCCTTCCTCCTCGTATCCTTGGTCGGTACTAGCGTCTATGAATAAATACGAGGTACACAATCACCAAACAGTACTTAACTACTTTCAGTCATCACACAAAAGGGTTCTATAGATGATCTAGAATCATCACTAATATTACAAGATTAAAGCATTTGTCTTATTGATTTTATTTTTAGAAAAGTAATTTCTACTCATTGAAAAACTACTTAAGATTTAATATTCTCCAACTCAAACATGGGATCATGTTGACACATGTCATCACCACATATTTCAGTACATGGGAATGTGATTTAAAGTGGTGTCACAATTTAATAAGGTTTAACCTTTTTATTTTAAATCATTAAAGTGGATAGAAATGCCTATGTGGCATTCTTTTATTACTTGAACATTATTTCTGTAAGTAAACCCATATATTCTTATATATTCTGAAAGGTATGATCAAATGTGATTTTTGAGAGTTGGAATCAACTCAAAAGCTATTATGGTTTAAATTTGAAAAATGTTTGAATGCAGAAAAGCTTCTGCCTTGTTATTTTTACCAAGGTTGATATATAGATCCAAATGATTTGAATCCAACGGGCTTGGATTAAGCATTTCAATACCTTTCTAACAAAATTGGTTTTATTCAATTTGGTTCACTGAATTGAGCTGGGTTGATTTTTGAAACTAGGTACACAACTGAGTTTGAATGTAAATAGAAAACGCTAAATTCAAATGAGTGGGCTGCGCGGGAAGGGGTAATGGGCAGGCCCAGTGTCACTCCGCAGCGCGGGGCGCAACTGACAGGGGAGGTCTACTGGTCAGTGGCTCTTTCAACACGAAGCGGTACAGGGCGATGTGGTGCGTTGGATTAGAATGAAGATCGACGGCTGAGGGTCGTCGTCGATGATGAACAGGTCACCGGCGAGCTCGAACCCTAGCGGCTCAGTGGGGGTGCATAGGGGATATACCGGGGCTCTAGTGACGAAGGCGAGGCGGGCAAACGACGAATTCAACGACGGCGAACTCAGGGGTGGTCGCGGCAGCTCCTGGGGTGGTCGAAATCAACGGCTCCTCTTCTCCTCTACAGAGGCGAGCTCCGGCCAAATGCCGGCAATGCACTGCTCGCCTTGCTCCGGCTAAGGGGTGGAACGATCAGTGAGGTGAGGGGAGTGAGATGGTGTGAAGAAATCGAGCTGGGATCATCTCCTTTTATAGGCTCGACGGCGAGACCGAGAGGGATGGGCAGGCGACGGTGGCGACACGGCTACGGGCGGCTAGAGGCATGGTTGCGGTTGGCGATTGACGGGCGGTATCCTAACGATGCTCTAAGGTTTAAATGCGCGTGTAGGGACTGTGGCAAACGGTCGTGAATCTGTGATGCTCTTGTGATTCTTGAGGACGGTGGTGATCCAGCGTGCTGCCTTGGCGAGCGCGGTCTGTAGGCGTGTGTCGAGGGTGGCGCTCTGGCGCGCTCTCGGCATGCTTGCAGAGCGGCTTGGCATGGCTTGGGCGTGTGGTCCAGTGGCTGGCAGGGTTCGAGCGCTGGACAGGGGGTGGTGGTGGACGGTGGCCTGTGTCCTAGACATGGTGTTTAGGCTTGGTGCTTGCTCTGGCTAGCTAGCCATGGTCGGCTGGCAAGGGTACCTTCGGGTTGGCATGGCATGGTGCAAGGGGTAGGGGCTAGGGGTGGTCAAGGCACTAGTTGGCACTGGGGGAGACAAGGGTGATCAATGGTGAACATTGCTTAGCCAAATTACTGCTCAAAACAGTGAAGTTTGGCCAGTTTGATTTTTTGTCTCCAAGTGTTTGATGAAATGGCCGCAAGAACTTGAGTTTTGAATTTTGAAAAGATTTTTGGTGGGTGTTCTAGGCCTGTGCTGGTGATACTGTGGATGCTTGGGTTTTGAAATTTGAGCTTGTTTGAGTGGTTTTTGAAATAGTGGGGTCTTCCCATATGAAATAGATTCAATTTTAAACTGTCATTTAAACTAAGCATTTGAATGTTTTTGGATGATCACAAAGTGGGCCTTGGTACCTTGTTATGAGTACTATCAAGGGGTGCAAAGATTGATACATGTTTCTGTTAAGTTCTGAAAGTTAGAGATAGCCAAAGTAGGCATGGGAGTTCAATTGGCCAAAGTGACCATTCACTTAATTTGTTTGTTTTGATTTGTTTGTCTTTGGGAAAAGTTTGGGGATTGTTTAGATGATGTTTATTTCACCTAATAATCATTTTACAAGCAAAGAAACACAGAACCATGGCAATTCAAAAGAATCCAAATTTTGATACATACACATATGAATGCTTTCATATTTTAATTGGACAAGTTTTTGTTAACCCTAAATTTGGTGATTAGAGTTTGATGATTCTAGTTTAATATTTTTGGGATGTTACAAACCTTCCCCCTTTAAACAAAATTTCGTCCCGAGATTTGAAAAAGGACGAAAAAGATTACCTAATATTTGAAGATATCGGGAAACTCCGTCCTGATGTGATCTTCGCGCTCCCAGGTAGCTTCCTCTTCTGTGTGGTTGCTCCACTGAATCTTGAGAAACTTGATGCTTCGGGTTCTGGTAGTTCTAAAAGCTTCTTCCAAAATACGGATGGGTACTTCGGGATAGGTCAGGTCATCATTGATTTCTATGGTCCGATGATCAATATTCTTGAACACTTCGGTCTTCTCTAGAACTTAGAGGCACTTGCGAAGTAATGAGATATGGAACACATTGTGCACGGCTGACATCTCTTTGGATAGTTCCAATTGATACGACACTTCTCCTCAATGGTTCAGAATCTTGAAGGGTCCGATATATCTGGGGGCTAACTTTCCTTTCAGCTGGAAATGCTGCATTCCTTTCAATGGCGACACTTTCAGATACACAAAATCTCCTATGTTGAAGGCGAGGTCTCGACGTCTCTTGTCAGCGTAACTCTTCTGTCTGGACTGGGTTGTCTTGACGTGCTCACGAATCTTGTGAACCTTCTCTTCTGCTTCTCGTAGGATATCGGGTCCGAAAATTTGAATCTCGCCTACTTCTGACCAATTAAAAGGGGTGCGACACTTCCTTCCATACATGAATTCAAATGGGGCCATTTGCAAACTAGCTTGATAACTGTTGTTGTATGAAAATTCTGCAAACGACAGACAGTCTTCCCACTTAGATCCATATTCTAACACACATGCTCTCAACATATATTTGAGTATTTTATTTACTCGATCCGTTTGTCCATCGGTCTGAGGGTGATACGCGGTGCTGAAATCTAGGCGGGTTCCTAAACCTTCTTGCACTTTTTTCCAGAATCTCGAGGTAAACTGAGTTCCTCGATCCGATACGATGTTCTTAGGGACTCCATGCAAACTGACGATTCTAGCGATGTATAACTCCACTAGCTTTGAACTCTGATATGTGGTCTTGACGGGTAAGAAATGGGCGACTTTGGACAATCTGTCCACTATGACCCAGATAGAGTCATTTCCCCTACTAGAAGTAGGCAATCCTGTGATAAAGTCCATTCCAACGGAATCCCATTTCCATTCCGGAATCTGCAATGGTTGCAACAATCCAGCGGGTCTTTGATGTCCCGCCTTGACTCGCTGACATATATCACACTTGGCGATATAGCTTCCGATTTCTCTCTTCGTCTTATGCCACCAAAATTGCTCTTTCAAATCTTGATACATCTTCGTTCCTCCGGGGTGGATAGAATAAAGGGTATCATGAGCTTCCTTGAGAATAACTTCTTTCAACTCAGAATCTGCTGGTACACAAAGGCGTCCTTTGTACCACAGAACTCCTTCTACGTCTTCGGTGAATCCGAGTACTTTGCCTGTACCGATACGACGCTTGATTCCATCGATACTAGCATTTCCTTTCTGCGCCTCTTTGATCTGGCTGATCAAAGTGGGTTGAAGTTCTATGCTAGCCAAAAATCCTTCACTTACTAACTCCATTCGAAAATCTTCCATCTCTTTGTGCAAGCTTGGTTGCTCCTTCAAAATCATGGAGTTCAAGCGGCACAGTAATCTGCTAAGGGCATCTGCTACCACGTTGGCTTTACCAGGGTGATAGTGAATGTCCAGATCGTAATCCTTGATTAACTCGATCCATATTCTTTGTCTCATATTCAGCTCCTTCTGAGTGAATATATACTTCAGACTCTTGTGATCCGAATAGATCTCACAACGGTTTCCCATCAGGTAGTGCCTCCATGTCTTCAGGGCTAGAACTATGGCTGCGAGTTCGAGGTCATGGGTTGGGTAATTCTTCTCATGTTGTTTCAGTTGTCGAGATAGATAAGATATGACTTTGCCTTCTTGCATTAGCACACATCCTAGACCGATCTTGGATGCGTCACAATACACGTCGAAGGGCTTCGTGATATCCGGCATGATTAAGATTGGGGCTGAAATCAATCTCCTCTTGAGTTCTTGAAAACTCGCTTCACATTTGTCGGTCCATTCAAACTTCTTGTACTTCTTCAGCAATTGGTTCATGGGTCTGGCAATACTCGAGAATCCTTCTACGAACTTGCGGTAGTATCCCGCCAATCCGAGAAATGCACGAACTTGGGTTTGAGTGGTTGGGGCTTTCCAATCTTCGACATCTTTCACTTTTGCAGGGTCAACGGCAATTCCTCCGGCTGATACAATGTGGTCGAGGAATCCTACCTCCTATAACCAGAATTCACATTTGCTAAACTTGGCATACAACTGATGCTCTCTAAGGGTTCCAAGAATGGTCCTTAGGTGTACCTCATGTTCTTCTTCCGATTTGGAATAAATCAGAATTTTATCGATGAAAACAACGACAAACTTATCCAGGAAGTCCATAAAATCTTATTCATGAGATTCATGAAATAAGCGGGGGCATTGGTTAATCCAAAAGACATGACAGTATACTCGTATAATCCATATCTGGTGGTAAAGGCAGTCTTGGGAATATCCTCTGCGCGAATCTTGAGTTGATGATAGCCAGTTCTAAGATCAATCTTAGAAAACACTTTGGCACCGGTCAACTGATCAAACAAGTCTTCTATCTTGGGCAATGGGTACTTGTTCTTGATAGTGACATCATTCAACTTCCGATAATCCGTACACAAACGGTTACCTCCATCCTTCTTGTCCACAAATAAGACAGGTGATCTCCATGGTGACGTACTTGGTTGAATCAATCCAATTTCCAACATGGCATCTAGTTGCTTCTTCAGTTCTGCTAGTTCAGACGGGTTCATACTATATGGTATCTAGGCTATGGGTCCTGTTCCAGGGATTAGTTCAACGATAAACTCGATATCCCGATCTGGGGGCATACCGGGTAAAACATCTGGAAATACATCGGGGTATTCACAGACTATCCGGACTTGGTCAATGGTAGGTTAGGATATACTCTTGTTGCACTTTAATTGGTGAGGTAACGTTTCAGATATATGCTCGACTGATATTCTGGATGTATTGTTCATGGTTATGGCTTTCTTGGCACAGTCAATTAATCCTTTATGTTTGGACATCCAATCCATTCCTAGTACTACTTCCAAACCTTTAGTTCCGAGTACTATCAGATTAGCATAAAAATCTATGTCATGGATTCGGATAGGGACGGCTTTGCAAATTTGCCTAGCTTTGGTGGTTGAACTGGGGATTTGAACAATAATAACATGCTTCAATTTGGTTGGTTGAATCTTACTAGTGCATGCAAATTCTTCGGTGACAAATGAGTGCGATGCACCAGAATCAAACAACACTCTTGCAAGTACTGAATTAACAGAAAACATACCCAGCACGACATCGGGCGCTTCCTGGGCTTCTTCAGCATGCATGAGAAAAAGACGTCCGTTGTGGTTGAGCGAATTCCCTGGGGCAAATCTTCTTCCAGGCTGAACACGACGCTGCTGCTGAGCTGGGGCATTTGCATTCGGGGCTGCGGCATTCTTCTCGGGGCACTCATTGGAATAGTGACCCTTATTTCCACAGTCATAACAAGTCACTTGCGACTTGTCCTTTGCTGCAACAGGCACCGCATTGCTTCTAGTCCTCGGGGCAGTGTTGGTGTTAGCGACGGCATTGTTGTTGTTGAACTTGGGTGGTGCACGGTTGAAATTGTTAGAGTTGCCGGGGTTGTTGTGATTTCCTCTGGGCCTTGGGTTTCCACGGTTGGGATAGGTCGGACGGTTCATCGGGGGTCTGTTGGTTCTCGGGGCAAATCCTGGAGATGGGTTGGGGCGATACTTTGGGGTATGATGGGTTCCTGGCTGATGCATCATGCGGCGCTTGCGGTTCTCATTGGCTTGGTTGATCTTTCCTTCCATATGAATGGCAGAGTCGACTAGGGCTTCAATATCAGCAAATGGGATATTGACTAACACCGTTTGCATCTCATCGTGCAGACCATTCAAGAATATTTCTTTCTTCTTGGCTTTAGTGTCGATCTCATCCGGGGCATACCTAGCTAATGACAAGAATTTGTCACCGTATTCCACTACGGTCATCCTTCCTTGCTTCAGTTCTCTGAACTCATCTCTCATTCTCTTGATCAACCCCGGGGGCACATGGGTTCTGCTGAACTTGACCTTGAATTCCTCCCAGGTCATCATCTGTCCTCCGGTCATTGCACGAATGCTGTTCCACCATGCTCTGGCATCTCCGGCTAGATAGTGGGTGGCAAACAAAACTTTCTCGTTAGCTTCCACTCCGGCGACTTCTAGGTTGTTTTCCATGGTTTGCAGCCAATCATCATCATTTAGGGGCTCTTCCGACTTAGTGAAGATAGGTGGGTCGGTGTTCTGGAAATTCTTGAGCTTAGATCCATGGTTGTCCTGATTTCCTTGGCCTTGATTGTTGTGGGCCAGCTGAGCTATCTGCTGAAGGGTGGCTAGGTTGGCTTGACGTTCGGCTCTTTCGGCTTCGCGGTCAGAAACCAACATTTGTAGGATCTGCAACATCGGGTCCAGGGATGAACCACTTCCTCCGCGAGGCATCTGAAGATTGAGATAGATCATGAGAAAAGAGGGAAATTTCTAAGGTTCAGGGAATTTGAAAAGTTTTTAAAGTTTGACTCAGATTTTTTTGCAACTTGCTTTTCATTCATTCATTCATAGCACACGATACAAAGACACACCACAAAATTAGAAAAACAGATGGTTTTAAGAACCATTCTGGAAACTACGATACAGTAGGACCGAATACAACTCACTACGCTAGTGCTCAAGTGCTACTACTTCTCGGAGTCGGTGTAGTCGTCATCCTCATCATCCTCATCGTCATCGATGAAGGCGAAATCATCCTCATCGGTGAAGAAGTACATAGCCTGATCCTCCAGAAAATCGTCATCATCGCTGAGATAGGAGTAAGGGTCTCCACGAAGATCTTCTCCGGCATTCTCCCTTTCCTCCAACTGCATGTCTCTCTCGTGGATGGTCTCCTCCAAATCCGAGATACGGTGGCGAAGACGGGCAATGATGCGCTCCTTCTTGTCGAGCTGACGGCGGCGAGACTTGCGATCCTTTGCTAGCATGGCGATGGTCTGATCCTTTGTCTTGATGATGGAGGACTTGTGGTTGGAGTAGTCACGGCAATTATCCAATTCCTGCTGACGATCGTACATCATGAAGCTAAGGTGGTCCAACTGAGTCTTCAGCTCGTGGTGGTATGGGGCTTCTAGTGGCTGTCCCATAGCATCATGCCTTGGACAAAACTCCAAGAGGGTACCCTTGATCTGGTTGATACTCTGCCCACACAGACGGGCAAGAGCTTCTTGCATGGCCCTGGCAAGTCCATCGAGCCAGTTGTTTTCTCGCAAGGTGAACTGAATTCCCTCGGAAGTGGGAGGTTCAATCTTTCCTTGGATACTTGCAACAATTAGCCACTGCAGATCTTCTCCTCCTTGATCATTGAGCTGAGCTCCGAAGAACTCGGGGTGCGGACGCTCCAGAAGTTCCGAAAGCCGGTCCAAATCCCGCTCAAAGATAAGGTCTCCTCCATTCCCCAACTGATAAAACTTGCTGTACTTCACGTCCATCTATAAGAATATAGGATGAGTAAGTTAGTAGAGTTATCAAGTGTGTCAAATTTTATGTATTTTGCAAGAGTTTTTGAGGAACATGAATTGTTATGAAAGAATCAAGGTGATAAGAATGGGAATAAGTTTTTGTAAATATTTGCTTCCTTTGGTTTTGAAACTAAGTTTTTGATTCAAACGCCCAGTCTAACTAGGGTCTCCTATGGTCAGGATGGCTCTGATACCAACTTGTCCACACCCGTATTTTTAATCCCAGATGCCTATTATGCCATACATCGCAATCCCAGGATTACCATTTTTGCGAGACATAACAGAATTGGATACCACAGTACAACATCCATTACAAACCATACATAAGGTCTTACACAAATAAGGATCTCATGATCCAGTTCTTAATACAAATCAAGCAGCGGAAATACGTAATAATAAAGGTAGCGTAGGTGAAGCTCCATCTTCGGGGTCATAGGCAATGCTGATGATGGGAGATGATCCTAGTTGTCGTAACCTTCCTGGGGTCCTTCGTCCTGGTACTCCTCTTCATAGTCTGGCCACGGGAATAGCCAGGGACAACGCCATGAGTACTCTTTAAGTACTCGCAAACTAATACTAACAAGTGAAGGGGGTTTTTGTAGTAGGACACTAAGCTCTAGGGTTGTTTTGCAAAAAGCCAGATTTACCTCTACTAAGTTCAGAAGCAAGAAAAGCTAGTTGAAATTTTATAACACCTAAGTGGGAACTTGTATTTAATATCACAACCCTGTTGTGGTCAAGTCAAATTCTCAATCCATTTCACAAGTCATTTTGAAAACATCTGACGGGGGAACAGTATGGCCACTCCAACTGTCCATAACCGCGGACGCGGCTATTCGAATAGTTTTACACTCTGCAGAGATTGTACACTTTCACCACAACATTCGATACCTCCGTCAGGAACAAATCCTGAATTCACCATACTCAGTATGCGGATAATCAATCCTAACCTTTCAATTACACGCCCTAGTATAAGCACCTCTCCTGTGAGTTTGGCCTTCCAACCATGACCAACTGTCATCTTGGGTACTGCACAGGTGGACAATCTTCACAAGGTAGCCTCAGCTCAGACCTTGGCCGTGAGGGAACACATTCTAAGGTATATAAGTTTCCAGTCAAGCCCTACCCAATCTTCGGGTATTGTGGTTGTACGGTAAAATTGGAATGGTATCGCATCCAGACAACCATCAGTTTTATAAAAGGGCTAAGGCTCATGCCTTAACATTTTCATCACCCAAATCATCTGGTGTTCAGAAACACATGTCAAAACATCTCAGTAGAATGATCCATCATTCCAAGGTTTTCATAACCATTTTCCACCAAGTATTCCCATCTAAAGTTGATCAAGTTTTATGCTTAGCACTAGCATCTACAAGTGGGGGTGAGTACTAATGAAGTGTGGTAAACAAGTGTAGTTTAACTAAGTTCAATATCATGCCTTAGGATGACATCAAGATTATCTAGCTTAGGCCAAATTTAATGCTCTTTATGCAACCTTAAATTATCCTCCTAGAATCTACAAATCAATTAAGTAGACTCTAAGTAATAGCTTTGATAAAGAAATAAAGTAGAAGCTTGCAAGTAAAACTAGGATTGGGTTATCAAGTGGGTATGATCACATATGCTTAAGGCATATAGTTAGCATGGTAACAAGCAAGTATTTTCTTGCATAGGTATCAGTATAAGCTTGCTAAGTTAATAGCTTGCAGGTATTGTCTTGCATAAGTAGAGTATCTTGCAAGTGTTAGCTTGCCTTGTGCAGAGCAGTGGTTGAAGTTCTCCTCGGCTTCTTCTTCGTAGTATCCTCCTTCCTCCTCATATCCTTGGTCGGTACTAGCGTCTATGAATAAATACGAGGTACAAAATCACCAAACAGTACTTTACTACTTTCAGTCATCACACAAAAGGGTTCTATAGATGATCTAGCATCATCACTAATATTACAAGATTAAATCATTTCTCTTATTGATTTTATTTTTAGAAAAGTAATTTCTACTCATTGAAAAACTACTTAAGATTTAATATTCTCCAACTCAAACATGGGATCATGTTGACACATGTCATCACCACATATTTCAGTACATGGGAATGTGATTTAAAGTGGTGTCACAATTTAATAAGGTTTAACCTTTTTTATTTTAAATCATTAAAGTGGCTAGAAATGCCTATGTGGCATTCTTTTATTACTTGAACATTATTTATGTAAGTAAACCCATATATTTTTATATATTCTGAAAGGTATGATCAAATGTGATTTTTGAGAGTTGGAATAAACTCAAAAGCTATTATGGTTTAAATTTGAAAAATGCTTGAATGCAGAAAAGTTTCTGCCTTGTTATTTTTACCAAGGTTGATATATAGATCCAAATGATTTGAATCCAACGGGCTTGGATTAACCATTTCAATACCTTTCTAACAAAATTGGTTTGATTCAATTTGGTTCACTGAATCAAGCTGGGTTGATTTTTGAAACTAGGTACAGAACTGAGTTTGAATGTAAATAGAAAAAGCTAAATTCAAATGAGTGGGCTGCGCGGGAAGGGGTAATGGGCCGGCCCAGTGTCACTCCACAGCGCGGGGCACAACTGACAGGGGGGGTCTACTGGTTAGTGGCTCTTTAAATGCGAAGTGGTACGGGGCGATGTGGTGCGTTGGATTAGAATGAAGATCGACGGCTGAGGGTCGTCGTCGATGATGAACAGGTCACCAGCGAGCTCAAACCCTAGCGGATCAGTGGGGGTGCATAGGGGGCATATCGGGGCTCCAGTGACGACTGTGAGGCGGGCAAACGATGAAGTCGACGACGGCGAACTCAGGGGTGGTCGCGGCAGCTCCTGGGGTGGTCGAAATCAACGGCTCCTCTTCTCCTCTGCAGCGGCGAGCTCCGGCCAAATTCCGGCGATGCGCTGCTCACCTTGCTCCGACTAAGGGGTGGAACGATCAGTGAGGTGAGGGGAGTGAGATGGTGTGAAGAAATCGAGCTGGGATCGTCTCCTTTTATAGGCTCGACGGCGAGCCCGAGAGGGATGGGCAGGCGACGGTGGCGACACGGCTACGGGCGGCTAGAGGCATGGCTGCGGTTGGCGATCGACGGGCGGTCTCCTGGCAATGCTCTAAGGTTTAAATGCATGTGTAGGGGCGGTGGCAAATGGTCGGGAACGCGCGGTGCTCTGCACGGTTGCTGGGACGATGGTGATCACGCGTGCACGCGGCAAGGGCGGCACGCGGTCTGTAGGCGTGTGTCGAGGGTGGCGCTCTGGCGCGCTCTCGGCATGCTTTCAGAGCGGCTTGGCATGGCTTGGGCGTGTGGTCCAGTGGCTGGCAGGGTTCGAGCGCTGGACATGGGGTGGCGGTGGACGGTGGCCTGTGTCCTAGACATAGTGTTTAGGCTTGGTGCTTGCTCTGGATAGCTAGCCATGGTCGGCTGGCAAGGGTTCCTTCGGGTTGGCATGGCATGGTGCAAGGGGTAGGGGCTAGGGGTGGTCAAGGCACTTGTTGGCACTGGGGGAGACAAGGGTGATCAATGGTGAACATTGCTTAGCCAAATTACTGCTCAAAACAGTGAAGTTTGGCCAGTTTGATTTGTTGTCTCCAAGTGTTTGATGAAATGGCCGCAAGAACTTGAGTTTTGAATTTTGAAAAGATTTTTGGTGGGTGTTCTAGGCCTGTGCTGGTGATACTGTGGATGCTTGGGTTTTGAAATTTGAGCTTGTTTGAGTGGTTTTTGAAATAGTAGGGTCTTCCCATATGAAATAGATTCAATTTTAAACTGGCATTTAAACTAAGCATTTGAATGTTTTTGGATGATCACAAAGTGGGACTTGGTACCTTGTTATGAGTACTATCAAGGGGTGCAAAGATCCATACATATTTCTGTTAAGTTCTGAAAGTTATAGATAGCCAAAGTAGGCATGGGAGTTAAATTGGCCAAAGTGACCATTCACTTAATTTGTTTGTTTTGATTTGTTTGTCTTTGGGAAAAGTTTGGGGATTGTTTAGATGATGTTTATTTCACCTAAGAATCATTTTACAAGCAAAGAAACACAGAATCATGGCATTTCAAAAGAATCCAAATTTTGATACATACACATATGAATGCTTTCATATTTTAATTGGACAAGTTTTTGTTAACCCTAAATTTGGTGAGTAGAGTTTGATGATTCTAGTTTAATATTTTTGGGATGTTACAGTGGTTTACCACGACCTTTACCTTGCTTCGCCGAGACCATGAGTCACGCACTAGGGAGATGCCACCGTAACGGGTCGAGTCCCGAAGTCGGTCCCTAATGATGTGAACAGGGTTTGAGATTACGGATGTTGGGCATCTCCCATTCCCTTCCATGCTTACCTACCTGTATGAATGCACCTCCTTCACCTCCTTCGAGTAGAACCATAATGTGTATGTCGAATGGAACTCCCGAACTATGTGACTCATGGAATATACTAGGCAAGTTAGTTGGTCGTGGGGGTTTCCAGGCCCCCTTGTGGATGTACGCTCGTCTTGGACCATAGGCAAGAACTCAGGTCCTAGTAGTGGCAAGTATGGGACTGCAAAAACCACAACCCACCGTGGCCTCCCATACAAGCCTTAGCATGTTTAACTTTTATATCTTATCATACCACGTCATCCTGTCATACTAGGTTCATTCGCAACTCTGATTCATCAAATGGATGGACCAGCGGTAACAGCTAAGCGTGGCTAAGCACAACAGATGTAATAGCTCTAGCAATGCTTCACAAGCTCAAACCCTAGTTATGCTAGGACAAGTGGATCAGGGATTATAGGCTTCAAAGGTAACATGCATCAGATAGGATTACTCCATCTATCGATAAAAGACTTTGGAATCGTATGCACATGGCAAGAATGAAATACTTTAAAAGCATAGGATTTATATGTATGTGTGGGGCTTCGCTTGACTTTGCCAGTTGATATCCAGAAAGTAGAGCTTCGGACATCTGCTACTTGACTTGATTACAATTGGTCAATTATTGGTCTTCGAGCTTCGACGGTGTTGATATCAGTCTTCAGTCTTGGACTCAGTCTCGATTCCGGTATCGTATTCTACCAAAGAAGAACCAAACACCGGAAAGAAAGGGAAACAATCAACACATGGCATCGATGCAATGCTCAAGCAAGGATGATTATATGACAAATTTAATTGTATCGAAATGTAACCCTAAGACATGCTTGATAGTTTAATCGGGGTCCCGAGAGGTGCAAACCCTAGAACAGGGAATCCTCGGAATCACCTATGGGGTTCATTTTGTTCTTCTAATTATACTTGTCATCGAAGTTGATCAACAATGCATGATTATAATGCTATTGGACAGATCTTATTTTTCTTAACATTTTGATATATTATTTGTATTTTTCTGATTTAAAATGAATTAGTTATGAATTTCTCCATTTTTATTTCATTTTAAATCATTTTTGAAATATTATAAAACAATTTACATTTTGTAATTACTTTAACATTTTTATTAAACAGAAAAAAATTCTGATAATGTTTATTTGACTTACAACAAGGGCCCACATGTCAGGTATTTATTAATTATAGAAAATAATTTACAAAACAATTAATAAAAAAGGGGATTTATGACCTCATGCTGACATCAGCATGACGTCAGCAATGGAGGTGCTCTCAGATCGAGCAAGCCCCCATCGATCTGCTGCACGCGGGGCCTCGTGGGTGGGATGGTTGGAAAGAGGAGGCTGAGTTGGGTTGGGTAGAGGTAACGCCGCCCTCAAATGGTCGCAGAACAGTGTTCTCGACGAGCATCTGCGGAAGCGCTCGGTGGCGCACAGCGGGAGGACGAACCAGGAAGCAAGAGGAGTAGAGGAGGGGTCTGGCATGACCAGCAGCTCACCACGAGCGTGATGGATGGGTCGGGAGGCTCGGGGAGGCTGGACGACGCCAGAATCGACGACGGAAGCTACGACGGCCGACGATGAAATCGAGCTCGGGTGGATCGATCCTGAGCACGCTCGAGTGATTCCTTCAGCGGGGAGGATCCTCAGGGCGCGGTGGAGCTCATGGCATGCTCGGCTCGGTCTAGGATGGTGAGAAACAACGGCGAGCGGGGGAGCCTGAGGGCTAGAGTTTCGGATCAAAGGGGAAAACGCGAGAGGGCTCGAGGGGGAGTGAGATGGGTATGGGGAGAGAGAGCTCGACGCGGCGGTTCTTATCCTCATCCTCGCAGGCGGTGGCGCGCATCATAGCATCGGCAAAGATCGATGGAGGAGGTGCCGGCACGTAGCTGCTTTGCTCGGGGAGGAAGACGACGAACAGGGGAGGTTGAAGCGGTACGGGCCGAGGGTGGGCTGCAAATGGGCCAGATGGGCCGCGGTGAAGTGCGCTGGGTGGCAGAGAGAAAGAGGAAGAGAGATGGGCTCGGCCTAGGGAGAGAGGGAGAGCAGGCTGGGCTGCGGCCTGGTTCTATTTTTTCTGTAAAAGGGTTCTTCCATTTCTGTTTTAAGCTTTCTATTATATTTCAAATTCAACTCTGTTTTGAATAATTTCAAAATACCAGGGTTTTGTAAAATGTATCAAAATATTGCAAGGACCCTTTATCACCATTTGGGTTCCACAAATTTTGGTACTTTTCAAAATTCAAAACCATTTTGAATGTGTTTCAAATACAGAGGGAAAGCTAAGGTTTAGGGTTTTGAGAGCCTTTTTATTTCATGCATGCATTTTTAAATGATGATGCTCATGAATGCACAAATCATACCCTAATTAATACTTAATGAAACTAGGGTTGTTCCAGTTTGGCACCAAGGGTACCCATTATTTTAGTCGGTTCAAAGAAATGAACTAGTTTTCAAAAAGTGATGATATGTGAAATGTAGTACAATACTACTACTAAAGGGGATAGAGGGTTACCCTCTCCTCCCACCATCCCCTCTCTCTATCACATTCCCACACTCACCTCTCAACTCTTAATCGTTAACCCAAGTTTCCATGATGAAAACAATGCCAAAACCTTTGTCTATGGTGGAGCTAGGGTCCTCGTAAAGCTCTGCTTCGAAGCTGCAGGTGTCTTGTTCGATTCCACCGGTCGCAACGCCTTTTCTGAAGCGTCCTTCGCATTTTGCGTGTGTGAGGTAGCGCGCAAGGTGACATGTCTATCGCCCTGAGGTTTTCGGACGGCCGCGCCAGAACCCTCATTGCCCGCCAAGCGGTCGTCCAAGCTTATGGCGCCGGTTACATCGAGCCCGAATGCTCGTGCGATGGCGGACGCGTTCTTGTCGTCTGTAGGTTGTACTCGCATTCCCAATGTGCTAAATTTCAGAGTGTACGCGGCGAAACCCCTATCGGTGGCTTCACCTTCATCCGCGATTGTCTGTGCTTCTTCGGTGTATGTGGCTGGTTCTTAGTTAGTGACGCCATGTTCATCTTCTCAACCCATCGACCCATGTGAAGCAAGTTTGCCCCCCCCCACCACAAAGAGGTTAGATTTGGAGGATTGGGGCTTTAACCCAAATCTTACGTGCATCTAGTCAGATTTTAGCAACGTCTACTACGGGTCCCTTGTTGAACTACTTAGTTATATCATATTCTTGATAATTGTCTTTTGTGTTGTTCTTCATATGTCATATTCTTGATAACTGTCTTTTGTCCTGTTTTTCTTAGTTATGATATATTATTGATGATGATGATGATGCAGGGTTCTATTTTGGTACTTAGATGATGCTTTGTGTTGTTTAGGAATTTTCCATGACGTGTTGTGTTGTTTTTGTATTATTTTTTATGATGCATTGTGTCATGTCTCCTCATTGTGTCGTTTCGTCCATTTTGATCTGCGTGCTGCCGTTTACGATTAAATGATATGCCTTCTAGGTGTTCAGATTATTTTAATGACCCATCAGTTTAGGTATTTTTTTATTATGTTGACACTGTTTATTAAATTTAATTACATGATGCCTTGTGATGTTTTGGTATTTTTGATGATGCATTGCATATATGCTATTTTGTTTATCCAGATAATTCATTGTGCTATTTTATCCATACAGATTATTAATTCTGCTATTTTGAAAAAGGGTTGGTACCTTCAATCCGGATTACGGATGTAGTATAGCTCTTTTTCCCTAGTAGACCTAGGTTTATCGAATCCTCGGGAAGAAGAAAGCAAAGTGAGATTATTTAAACGGACCTTCGAGAGTTTTAGAATTCCTATTACGTTTTCACCGAACCAAGAGTTTGCGATCTTTTTGTTGTTGTTGACGATGGAGAGAGAGAGGTCCTAGGGTCTTCGGTTTTCACGACTAGCTGTGCAAAACATCTTATGGGAATAATAGATAATAATAAAGTATGCATGCAAGTTTTAGAGCAAGATAATTATATGTGGGCAGTGCATCCATAATTGTTACCGCCTCCGCAACCTCTTATAGCAATAACCGACTAGTCTCATCCATAGAAGAAAGAGAACTAATTATATGCATCATGATGTCAATGTTAATCCCAAGTAAACTCCTCACATACAGCCGTACTACCCTTTATGTTACTAGGGTTCCTATCCTGCAGATCAGTCATTACTCACACTCCCTTTACCTATATCAATCCTCGGGGGTCTTGGGTACCTGACAAGTCCTTAGATTGAGGCAAGAGAGGGTACTACAATCATCATGTCATACAAACTAATACATGATCCCATCTATGATAAATAACATGCACAAAAGCTACATGGCTAGGCCGAAGACCTTAGCCCAAGGAGAATTACTCACACATAGAGATGAAATCGACAATCATAAACATTGTAATGGAAATCATAAGGTTGATAGCAAGTAGTCTTACAATGTCGCCAGTTGGAGATGAGATCTACTATTACAAGTGGTGGAAGATGGATATGGTGGTGGAGAAGGGTTTAGAGGTTTATATCTAGATCTAATCCTCCGGCATGGAGGCTTCTGGTGGCAGGGAGAGTTGAGGTCGAAAAGAAGCGTTGTTTCCCATCGCCTGAAGCCTCTTTATATAGGGGTCCCTTCACGAAAGTTGTTCTGTTTGACCTAATGAAGTCGGTGCAAACTATACAGCGGCAGCTATATGGCGACGGCCCATATAGTTGGTCGTTAATCTTGCAGTAATAACTTCACTTCTCCTGGTTTATTTGATGTGTTGGAAATCTCGTATAATTGGCATTTATGTAGTGATTCCCATCATCATACGTCATTATCTGTGCAGGGAAAATAGCAAGAAAAGATTGCATGCCCCTTTGATCATTAGGCATTAGTGGCAGGTTCTAGAGAGATATTTCATCAAATATATGAATAATATCTAGTTTAAATGCGGAATTGGATGGCTATATTTCATAGCCATCAACCTCCCAAGCTTAAAGTTGATTGTCCCGAGAAAGAAAACCAAAATCAAAAGGGAACTCAACATTTAAACTGAAATAACGAGATGATGATCTTACTCATGATTGGTAGTCTCATGTTTCCTCGACTTTATTAATCTGAAAAACTTCAGCATATATAGAGTAATGGCAAGCATATCATACGGGTTTCATGAATCCTTATAGCACAGCAAAATTATTGTAAGCATGGATGATTCAAAAAGGGAAACTTCATTCCATGTCATGTAATCAAGTCATAAGCTTTCCTTCGAACAATAAAGTGTAATCATGTATAATTAAGAGTGTGAGAGTTTGTCATAAAAAGCATATACACTAAAGTATCTCAATTCTCCCACATTACTTATTGTCCTTCATGAATTTTAGTTCTTAAGTAATTGAGAGCATGCCAAAAAAAATCATTAGTTTCTTTGGATGTGATGGACACTCATGGAATCACTAAGGTTTTTGTTCCTTTTGCATAATGATTACTCATAGCAGCCAGAGGAATGATTCCATCATGTTACAGCTACCCAGGAGTGCCAAGAATCTTACCCATTATAGCATTGCCGCTACATATGTTTAATCAACTCATAGCCAAAATCTAGAAGTTTCCTCCATAAAGATCATTCATAGGCTAGCGGAGTTGTTGGCATGCAATGAAGTTTGACACGTATAAAGCTATATCATTCTTATGATTTACAAGTCAAACTTTGTCATGCTCACAAAAACCGCTAAACATTAATTCAGTTGAACAAATATTTTCAAAGAGAGCTATCAAGTCAATCATTATTTTTTGTGGTGTTGAGTGTCTCTAGGAATAAGCTTTCAAGAGTAAACACTACAACACCCAAGTCTTCAATTGTAAGACTTTTTCTTATTTCAATTGTTTAGCAAATTTTTAGAAAATACTTTGTTTCACTACAAGAGCTGGAACAAAACATACCCAATTAAATACCCATGCAAACAAAATTTTACTACAATATAGAAACTCACTCCACCGATATAACATCTCAACATTACTACTAACCTAGCATGGGTTTCTCAAACTACAAAAGTGGGGAGTCATAAGGCATACCTCTCATGTTTGGTTCCACTTCTCTCTTCCCTTTTTATTTGTTTCTTGGAAACTCAAAGTCAATCACTCTCCTGTAAATCAACGAGAACTTCGAGGCAAAAAGAAAAAAGAGAGTGGGAAAATAAGGATAAACAGAGAAATCTATTTGTGGTTTTTTAGAAGGGGAATTAAAGAATAGAAAATTGGCGGCAAAGCTCGGCTTGAAAGTCTCAAACAAAATAAAATAACTAAGATAAAGTGTTGGGGAAACCAACATGAGTGCTTATAAACTCAAATAAAGGCATAACCTTGAAAATAAGAAAAAGCAAATGAAAGCAAAATAATATAGATAGAAAACCTCCCCAAGCTTAGGCTTTTGCAAGCCTGGAAATCACTGTGGTGGGGGGAAATAGTTGTAACTCCAGTCCGCAAATTGAGTTGAGAGGTTACTTGTTGTTTCTCGGAGGTTCAGTGCAAGACTATGCATTCCCTCCATAGTTCCTCCAAGTTCTTGGAAATATCGATATGTTGCAAAATGGTTTGCTGGCTGCTGCTCCTGATGGTGCACTTCTTGCTCCTCCTCTTGGTCCTCATCCTCCTCCGGAATCCCCTCCCGGAGTTGGTGTTGCTCAACCTTCAAGTAATAAATCACACGTCCTTCCTCCATAGAGAAAATACCATTAGGCAAAGTAGCGGGGTAGAGACGCCTAGCTCTAGCAATATGCAGATAATAAACATAATCTCTCCTAGTGAGCATTCCACAAGCCCTCAAAGTAGAGAAACCAACACGTCGCTCACCAAGCACCGGCTGTTACTCACCTAGGTCGATGCCCAATGCATTGGCAAGCATGGTGATGATGCCTCCACAAGTGATTGGTCCTTGGCTTTGGTGGGATTGGTACTCCAAGTAGCACACAAGCATTGCGCCCAAGTGAAGTGACAAGTTGTCATAGTTGAGAGCAGCTTTTGCAAAGACTAAGATGTCCTCCTCATTGAGTCTTGTAAACTCATTGCGCGTCTGAAGGTGTTATCAATAACATAGAACAAATAGCGAATAGCAGGATGTTGAATATTCTTCCCTTTACTAACTCTAGAAGTAAAGCTTATACTATTATAACAGAATTCAGGGGAAGGTTCCATGTCGGTAAAAGCTGCGCGCAGAGCATTAGGATCATTGTTGGGTAAACCAAAACAATTACACCATTCATCAAGTGATAGAGAATAATTATTGTTCATGAGTCGGAAATAAATTCTATCCTCCCCATTCCATGTCTTAACGGTGATTTGTAAAGAGCTAAGAAATTCAATGGTTAACAGGTGATAGGTTGGTGCATCATGAAATACAAAGTTTTGCAGGACAACTCTATTGCAAAGTAAATTAAAGTCATTAGAGATACCGAGTTGGTTCAAAGTGACGGGGCAAGCCCACTTGGTTGCCTTGACTTCTCGGTTTTTGATCTTGTTGAAATGATCAAGGTGGGATTTGTTCTTGAATCGAATCCTCATGTGTTCCTAAGATGCAGCCCGAGAAGAAATAGCGGTAGCAAGAGCACACGTCTGGATCCTCATGTTCATCTTCTAAAAATAAATAAGAAAGACAAATATAAAACTTTTTGATCCAACAGTAATAGTCATAGCATAATCCTCATCATAGCAAACTAAAGAATCTCCTCAACATAATAATCTAGGCAAGATAATCATGGCAAATAGTTCAAAATAAGTCTCACCCTAAATTGATAATGACAAAAGATCAGAGATGAATTTGCGAAAATTAATTGGAGTATCGGAGGACAAACATACCGTAGATCACTTGTGTGCAAGGAATTCGAACGAAATTGAGTAGGGGTGAAGATCCCTTGAGGTTTTGAGAGAGTTTGGAGGTAAAAGAGAGAAAAAATATTGATGTTTTGGGTACCTTTCCGTGCGTTTAAGTGGTCAGACGCAACTATACGGCCGGAACACTTTGTTCCCGCCGTATAGTTGGTCTGATGGCAAAATTTTAGGGTTTCTTTTTGGCGGCTGTAACTATACGGCCGAAACTATACGGTCAAAACTTTTGTTCCTGCCGTATAGTTGGTCGTCAAACCTTTTGTATTCTGGGATGAAAAATTGTCAATGAGTAACATAACTATACGGCCGGAACTATATGGACGGAATTTTTATTCCCGCTGTATAGTTGGTCGTTAACCATTCTGTACACATCAAAAATTTCCTATTTCTTCAAGAATTACTTTTTAGACTGAAACTTAGCGAAACACCTTGTTTTGACATAAAAATGAAAGACTATAATTTCGACCAACTATGGCATATATAAAACAGGAATTTTTAGTACCGCTGAATCTTTTCTTCTCACTGGAGTTTTCTAGCACTCTTTATTTTATATAAAACTCTAAAACTTAAAAACCACTCAAATCTTTATTTCATATGGGTTGCCTCCCATGCAGCGCTCTTTTATGGTCAATATCTTGACCTTGATATTGCTCACTTAGGCCATATGAGTGAACACCCACTCCAAAGTAATTGGCCTTCAAAGTGACGACCTCCTTATCATCTTGCTTGGCTTTCTTTTTCCTAGGGAAAAGAATAATAAAAGGATCCCGCGAAGACAATTGGAGCTTCACATTCCCTTCAAGAAAATTGATTAAAGCCTTAATAGTTCTTAAGAAAGGATGGCCTAATATAATAGGGCCAGTAGCATCTTCAGGCATGTCAATAATAACAAAATAAATAAGAGCAGGACAGCCTTTAATGTATATTAAGGTATTTTATTTAATGCCTACTGCATGCTTATAAGTAGAATCTTCTAGATGTAATTTTAGTTCGGTGATTTCAAAAGAGCCAAGATTTAAATTGTTAAAAAGACTCTTTGGAATTGTTGAAACACTTGCACCTAGATCAAAGAGTGCAGCTATTTCATTAGTCCCAATTTTAATCTTAATAGTGGGCTCAAATATATCATCTAGCTTAACAGGCAATTTTTCAGCAATTTTCTTATATTCTTCTTCAAGCTCACGTATCTTTATTGCTGCCTGATTAACGAAGTGTTGATACATGGCTTCCTCATTTCCTTCACTTACTAGAATCTTGACATAGGTCCTTTTTACAAGATCTTCAACTATGTAGTTCGGTGAAAGAGCATTGCTATAATCAAGTTCTTCGGGCTTCTCTCTTTGGATTCTTATCATTTGAGGTCTTCTACCAGATTGGGCTCAGATTTACCTGCAAATTTAGCTACAATGAGAGTTTGAATCTCGGTTATCTTACCTAGATGTGCCTCAACAATCCTTGTTCTTTCTTGGAGGGCCTGCAAATCATTTCTCAAACTAACAGCTTGGTTAGATAATTTACCAAGCATAGCATCATGATTCTCCGTAATTTTGACTAGAATATTGTTTTGCTCATTCTGTGAGTCCATAAAAGATTTAAGAGTTTTTTGGAGACTAGTATTACTTGATGCCATATTATTATTAGAGTTACCTGTAGGACTAGAATAATGTTTCTGAAAGTTTGGATTATAGTTTTTCTTCCAAGCAGGGTTACAATCATTTCGAGCTATGAAGTCTACTTCTTCAATAGTTGGTTCGGGAATAGCTTTTACCTGGGTTTCCTTACCATTAACAACTAATATGAGCTCATCCAACTTAGCATTGAATTCTTCATTTTCTTGAGGTGTGACGGAGTTCACCTTATTTGTGTTCGATCTTTCCACATGCCATTGGGCATGGTTGTCTTGAGGGTTGTCTAGGAGCTGCTTTGCTTCAGTAATTTGCTTACCCATAAATGTTCCTCCAGCTGCAGTATCTAGCATAGACTTAGACACAGGGTTAAGAGAATTATAAAATAAATGGAGAATTAACCAATCTTCCATCCCATGGCTGGGACAGTTTCTCATGCATTGTTTCAATCTCTCACATGCAAGCGCTAGTGGCTCATGCTCTTCCTATCTAAAACCACTAATATTGTATCTGAATTGCATGGTCTTTGCAGGTGGAAAAAATTTAGTCATAAATAAAGAAGTACATTCCAACCATGATGCAATACTATTTATAGGAAAAGATAGCAACCATTATTTTGCTCTTCCTCTAAGAGAGAAAGGAAATAAGAGCAACTTGACCGCATCAGGGTCAACATCTTTAATGCACATCATATCATATATTTCAGTGAAAGTATTTAAGTGCATTCATGCATCTTCTACAGTAGAGCCTCCAAATTGATTATGTTAAACCAAACTTAAATAGTGGGGCTTAATTTCGTAATCTTCAGGAGCAATTGTTGGCTGTGTAATAGGAGTACGTAAATAATCATTATTAGGAGTTGCAAAATCCCCAAGTTTATTTTCAGCCATACTTCCGATGTTTTTGTATTTTCTTAAACAAGTACTAATGATGATAAAGCAAGAATTAAAAGACTAACTAATTTTTTTGGTTTTTCAAATAAAAACTAAAAGAAAACTAACAAAATTAAAAACGAGAATTAAAACTAGCAATGTTCCTACTAACCTTACCAGAGTAGCTATTGCTTCCCCGGCAACGGCGCCAGAAAAATGGTTGATACCTTCGATCCAGATTATAGATGTAGTATAGCTCTTTTTCCCTAGTAGACCTAGGTTTATCGAATCCTCGGGAAGCAGAAAGCAAAGTGAGATTACTTAAACAGACCTTTCAGAGTTTTAGAATTCCTATTGCGTTTTCATTGGACCAAGAGTTTGCGATCTTTTTGTTGTTGTTGACGATGGAGACAGAGGGGCTAGGTTCTTCAGTTTTCACCAGTAGTTGTGCAAAACATCTGATGGAAATAATAGATAATAATAAACTATGCATGTAATTGTTAGAGCAAGATAATTATATGTGGGCAGTGCATCCATAATTGTTCCCGCCTCCGCAACCGCTTATAGCAATAACCTACTAGTCTCATCCATAGAAGAAAGAGAACTAATGATATGCATCGTGATGTCACCATTAATCCCAAGTAAATTCCTCACATACAGTCGTATAACCCTTTCTGTCACTAGGGTTCCTATCCTGCAGATCAGTCATTACTCACACTCCCTTTACCTGTATATCAATCCTCGGTGTCTTGGGTACCTGACAAGTCCTTAGATTGAGGCAACAGAGGGTACTACAATTATCATTCATACAAACTAATACATGATCCCATTTATAATAAATAACATGCACAAAAGCTACATGGTTAGGCCGAAACCCTTAGCCCAAGGAGAATTACTCACACATAGATATGAAATCAACAATCATAAACACTGTAATGGAAATCATAAGGTTGATAGCAAATAGTCTTACAATGTTGCCAATTGGAGATGAGATCTACTATTACAAGTGGTGGAAGATGGCTATGGTGGTGGAGAAGGGTTTAGAGGTTTCGATCTAGATCTATTCCTCCGGCGTGGCGGCTTCTGGTGGCAGGGAGAGTTGAGGTCAAAAAGAAGCGTTGTTTCCCATTGCCTGAAGCCTCTTTATATAGGGGTCCCTCCACGAAAGTTTTTCTGTTTGACCTAATGAAGTCGGTGCAAACTATATGGCGGCAACTATACGGCGGCGGCCCATATAGTTGGTCGTTAAGCTCCTGGTTTCTTAGACGTGTTGGAAATCTCGTATCTTTGGCATTTATGTAGTGATTCCCATCATCATACGTCATTATCTATGCAGGAAAAATAGCAAGAAAGGATTGCATACCCCTTTGATCATTAGGCATTCGTGGCAGGTTTTAGAGAGATATATCATCAAATATATGAATAATATCTAGGTTAAATGCGGACGTGGATGGCTATATTTCACAGCCATTAATTGCATATATGTTGTTTTGTCTATCCAGATAATTCATTGTGTTGTTTTATCCACACATATTATTCATTGTGCTGCTTAATCAATCTAATTAAATGGTATGCCTTCTAGTTGTTTAATCAATCTAATTTTGAGGACCCGCCGGTTTAGGTAATTCTGATGATGCCTTGTGATGTTTAGGCAATTTAATTTACTTAATACCTTGTGTTATTTAGGTAATTTTGATGGTATAATGACGCATTGTGATCTTTAGTCAATTTATATGATGCATTGTGGTGTTTTGGTACGCAATGGTAGTTTTCATGTAGGACGGCCTAGCTGTGATGCCGAAATTAGACTACATTCTTGACCGGACCGCTCCCGCTCCAGGTGGCTATGAAGATACTCTCCCCATTATACCAAGGGAGTTGAAGCTGCCTGGCAGGAGAGTGGAGTCCTTGGCAAGGGCGAGTGTTGCAAGGTCGGTCACTAGTTCTGCCAAACCAAGAGGATGCCCTAGGTCAGTCGGACACCATGCCACCGCGCATCGTCCTAGGTGCTTCTACATCTAGTTAGTCCAGCATGACTTGTATATGATTATCATCCCGACTTACTTCAAGACTTAAGTGAAGAGACGCCCCTACCCGCAGCTAGTAGTGGTTGAAGGGTGCGAGGAATGCAAGTGGGTTTTCCATGCCAACTGCAACAAAGACCAGATCATCATGGACAAAGAGTGGGCTACCTTTGCTGCTTTTCATGAGTTGAAGGAGGGTGACTGCCTTATGTTCAAGGTCACTACAGGCGGGTTCAAGATGAAAATCTACGACCGCATCACCTCCTGTCGGAAGGTGTTCATCTGTCATGAGCAGGCTCATCTTAATTAAGGGCCTCTTTGGATCAAAGGATTTTCGAAGGAATTTTGGAGGAATTCAACCCATAGGATATTTCCATACGGACGCCCTTTGGATGAAAGAAATGATACCTCCAAAATTCCTATGGATTGCATTCCTACACCCCAATCCCGTAGGAATTTCAACTCCACTTTTTTACGCCCATTTGCGTAGGATTGAGGCACTTTTCTTGTGTGTTTCGTGTGTTTCAAGCCTGCTGATTTCCTCTATTTTGCAATCCTCTGTTTTGTACATGCGACCCTATTAAATTCCTTTGATCTAAAGAAGCCCTAAGTTCTCTTTAAATTTGTTGTTCGATATTTTGGTGACTGTTTGTGATGATTAGGCGTCAAGCCCTAAATATATTTAATGTGACTACTACTACTAGTATTATACTAGTACTACTAGTACTACTCTACATTGGATAGTTCTACGGAGTACTAGTAGTACTAGTATCTTTTGAATGTGGCGGTACGAGAGATTGTCGAAGCCTGGTCGAAAAAAAGAGTGTAGAAGCCTCCGGGTTACGTAATTCCACTCTACTTTTTCGTCGCGCGGATGGAACCTTGTCCACTGCTTTGACAAGACATTAGTACAGACCTTTGGTGGGTCGTAAAAATGTTCACAGCTACTTGCTCGATCTCTAGCATGGTGTCCTACCCATAGTCTACTCCGATAGACCTACGTTTTCCTTCCTACTATGGCAGAGCCTTCATCCTACCCCTGGGTCTTTGGATGGACCGACGAGATTGCTCACAGGGCAAAAACAAGACCTAGACCTTGAAATCTTGCTTCCACTATTCACTCTCTTCCTACTAGTACTACCTCGCTCCGCCTTCGTAGAAACCATTTTCTTCCACTGTGACTCCCTTGATTCATTACTTCTTCATACAGCGATGTCACAAAATAACATGTCTCATCGGAAGAACAAAAATATGGCGGTGGAGAAACACCACTGGCAGGGGGACCTGCAGGCTTGGACCGAGAAAGGGGACCAGCAATGGGGCGAGGGCTCCTCCTCGCGCATGTATCCGAAGAGCGGCTATCATCAGGACCAAGAGTCCGGGTAGGTGTTTGTACTTCCGTTGATTCCTAGGTTGTCTGCTCCTACTATTGAACCGTCTTTCTACATCTTCTAGGGCAGGCGGATCGAGCATCAAATTTTCCACCCCGCGGGTAAATAGCACGATGAATATCTCTGACTTGTATGATGACATCATGCCCGCTCTCTGTCAAAAAAAGAGGTAGGCCCTATACTTGTACTGGAATTTTATGTTTTTCTCTACATGCTCTCCATGCTCTCTTACTCATGATGAATTTTCCATGCAGGAAGTCACGTCCATAATCTCGGCCAAAGTAGATGAAATCAACAGCCATAACATCAAAATTCTGCAAAAAAAACTTCGAGCTCAACCTGGAGTGTGATCGCCTCTGAGCCGATTTGGCTTTTCAAAAGAATCTCGCACGATCTTATGAGTGTGACTCCTCTATAGGGTTCGCAACATGGAAAACAAAAAAAACTATCACGGGAACACACAAAAGCCAAGATCTAATCCACGAGATCGGTGCAACGAGTTTGTAGAGAACAAACCCTTGTAGATCCAAAGCGTTTAACGAGATTGGATTCTCGTGGTTGATGTAGTCGATCACTTGCCGATCTCAAGATCATGTAGACGATCCTTCCGGTGCCACGTTCCGGCAGCATTTCCGTAGTCGATCACACGTACTGTAGTCGATGAAGACCTTCCTCTCCCTTGTTCTAGCAGGGCAGCGGAGGTTTGTAGATCTCCATGAATCCCAACAGCATGATGGTGTGGTTGTGGTGGTGGAGAAGAGATTACTGTAGGGCTTCGCCTAAGCCGGAGCAGCTGTATGGAGGAGAGAGGGGAGGCACCGGTGGCTAGGGTTTGCGGTGAGGTACTATGGGGCGCCCCCACCCCTCCTTATATGGGTGGAGGGGCAGAGGCTAGGATTCCCAGCCCTGGACAAGTCCTCCCCCAAGTCCTCTTTGCCGGCGGCAAGGAGAGGGAAAGGGAAACCTTGTCCTTCAAGGTTTCCTTACCTTCCTCCACTAGGACTTTCACTTTCAAACTAGGATTTGACTTCTCAAACTAGGATTTGACTATTTAAACTAGAGTTTGTGTCTCTCTTCCTTGTCCTTGGCCGACTTGACCTAGGGTTCCATGCACTAGCCCATTAGAGTATGGTGCATTCCATGTACCCCCTCCCGGGGTGGTGGATCTTCCAGAACATTCTAGAAGCTTCCAGTCAAAATACCAAAAACATTTCTGAACCCCGGAAATTGACTTTCCTTATATGAAACTTATTATCCAGACCATTCCATATCCCCTCGTGATGTCCTGGATCCAATCCGATACTCCGAACAACATTCGGTCTCCAACTCATATTCCATATTTGCTAAACAACATCGAATCCTTAAGTGTGTCTCCCTATGGTTCGTGACTATGCAGACATGATCGAGACACCTCTCTGATCAATAACCATTAGTGGGATCTAAAAATCCATAATGGATCCCACATATTTCTACGATCACTTCGCGATCGAATGAACCATTTACATACGATACTGATTCCCTTTGTCGTGCATACTTTACTTCTCCGAGGTTTGATCGTCGGTATCTCTATACCAAGTTCAACCTCGTTACCGATATGTACTCTTTACTCATTCCTTGATCTGACATCCCTTGTGACCTTGTCACATGCTTGCAAGCCAATTGGATGACATTCCACCGAGAGGGCCCAGAGTATATCTATCTGTCATATTGATAGACAAATCCCACTCTTGATCCATGTGCCTCAACACATACTTCTAGAATACCTAATGCCACCTTTATAACCACCCAGTTATGAAGTGGTGTTTGATGTCATCAAAGCATCCATCTGGTGAAGGTTAATAACATGATCTCATGGTCGAAGGATTAGGTTACTATGTATTTGAAAGCTTGTAGCAAACAAACTCTAAATGACTTGATATTACGCTACGCTTAACTATAGGAGTGTGTCCATTATATCATTCTCCTAATGACATGATCTTGTTATTAATAACATCCAATGTCCATGATCAGTAAACCATGATCATCTATTAATCAACAAACTAGTTTAACAAGAGGCTTACTAGGGACTCTTTTATGTTTACAAAACACACAAGTATTAATGTTTGATGTTAATACAATTATAGCATGGGATGTAAATATTTATCATAAACATAAAGATATGATAATAAACATTTTATTACTGCCTCTTGGGCATATCTCCAACATCCTTAACCCTTCACGCTGAGTGCAATAATTTGAAGAAGGAAGTCACCGAGCTTCCCAGCCAGCTTCTACCATTGCGGAGGCCGTCGAGGTAACGCCCCGCTAAGTAGGAAGGGAGAAGCCATCTCATGTTGTCCATCGAGCTCACGACCATTGTGGAGGTCGGACCTTCGAAGGGCGGCCACAGTGTTTCAATCGCTAAATCTGAGATAGGGAAATATTTGGCTTTGGAGTAGGAATTGGTAGGAAGGGAGAAGCCTTCCACTGGCCCTCTTTTTTTGGTTTCTCATCCATCTTCGCATAATTATATTGCACTCTTATTAACAATCGAATGCGCTATGTGGAGCTTTTTGTTAACGATAGTAGTACTAATTGGTTGTATAGTGGCCCATTAAATTATTACACTTCCATTCTTGTTGTATTCATGGGAGGATGAGATGGTTGGCTAAGAATTCTTGCATGCTCCCACGTGATGAGTCTAACCGGTGCATCCATTTGGTTTCGACTCGACTTCACTTTTTTCTTAGCTCAATCTATACAATGCACATAGCTTATCATCATATTTCTTCATGCAAGATAGGGGAGAGAGGGGAAATCATTTTTCTATTCCTCACAGACAACCTTTCTTGCACTTTGCGGATGCCCGACTCATAATTTTTAGTACTATGTTGTATATGCTCTAGGAGGAGGTGTATATCTAGAAAATAAAATGCTCTGTCAGCATCAGTGACACCTAGCTTTGTCTGGAGTACTGTGGGTCATAGGCACATCTACCCCTATAGATACCCAGGGACACCCAATGATTGCTTGCATAGGCATTCACGCCAAAGCCTTTGTGGGGATGCTATCCGCTCTGGCCCATTGATTTTAGATGGATGGACAAGATTGCTTGACACTGAACTGTGTCTCTCTGGTTGTTATTATATTTTTTTTATGAGTTACTAGTCTGATTTCATTAGAAGTCTGGTCATGACTGCAAAGTACAGTATGTGTGAGCTGCGTTAATTAGCGAGAGTCATCAACGGACGGGGGGCCTCGACCAAAAAAAAAGGGGTCTATCACTCAACAAAATAAATGGAGCTTGTGCGCACATGCATACAACTCAGTAACTAGACTATGATGAGATCAACGAATATACAGACAGTACGAGTAATATGATCAACCCAAGAGAATCCACTTAATACACGATGCATGCAGCTCAGTAACCAACTACTATCATGCATGTAATTACGATGCATGCTAGTTAAAAAGTACTTTTTTGATCTCCATGCATATACTCATGAAAATGAAGTAACCAACTACTATCATGTACGTAATCACGATGTGCTGACATAATAGCAATAACATGCGTTAGTACGTTTTTTTGAGCTGCATGCATTCACTCCTGAAAATAGAGTACACTAAAAGTTTGAACTCATGGAGCGCCAAAATAACTTGCCCCCCAGCTAGCCCGATTAATGGTGTGCTACTACTATATTGTGGCCCACACATCTACTCCTATAGTCTACTCTGGGACACCCAGCGATTGCTTGCATAGGAGTCCACGCCAGAGCCTTCACAAGGAAGGTATCGGCTCTGGCCCTTTGATTTTGGATGGACAGACAAGATTGATAGACGGCCAAAATCACGTGGTCCCCACTCCTTCATGCCCCTCCATTTCAAACACTGTGAAATTTCTTGCGCCCCTCCGTTTCAAACACTGCAAAATTTCTCGCGCCCCTCTGTTTCAAACAAACAATACTAATTAATAATATTTCCCTCTCGGGTTGGTACTACGGTAGTACCAATATATTTCAAAAAATGATTCTTCCCCACACACATAAAGAAAAATCCTCAGAAATACCCTAGCCCCACTCACACTCTATTGCCTCTTTGACCACCGTCTCTGGTGGCCGGAACCTCCCGCAGCACTTCTCATGCTGGCTCTGCCCGCCGGAACTCGATATAATGCACTCCTGACCCACCAGTATGTCGGAGCTGCGTCAGCTTCGATCTCATCCAACGCACCCTTGCCGCTTCACCGACGTCCAGCGCACCCGATCTAGGTCACCGCACATGACTTCCTTTCCCCACTTTCCCGTCCATGCCACCAAATCCATCAACGACTGCCCAAGATCTGCTTCCCCGCCACTGGCATCCACCCCAACCGTACCATACCGGAGCCGCTATGAAGTGCATCGATTCTGCCTCAACGACGCTCTCATCCACCGCGCTCAAGCTGGCATCGACCGTCCAAGATCTGCTTCCCCGACGCAAACCGCCACCGCAACCGTAGCACCCTCGGTGACCTGGACGTCACTCATGCGGGTACGGATGATGGTTAGAAGCCTCTCCAACCATGGTAACCAAATATCCCAACTCTTTTTTTGTTTTTTCAGCAACATAGCAGGTTCAATTCTGTTGCAGTAAACTGCATTTTTCTAATTGTGCTACACACCAAGTCAGTGTGCACGCTTGTTCTTTGTGCTACATAAAGGTCACTAAACATGTTGGTTTGCATTCGCTGCTCTACAAATTTTAAAGTCATGCACATGTTCTTAGCTACTCCGTACAATAGTAATTGCCTGCTACTGTGTAGTTCTTGCAAAATGTAAAGTCAGTGGAAAACATTGGTGTGGATTCTCTGCTCCACAGTTACTGAATTTATCTGGTTCATCCTAAGCTATGTTCCTGCTATTATTTTCTCCATGGAATTGTTCTACTAACATGTAGTACACGTTCAAACTCTTCGTACTAATTCGATTATAATTTTTTATTGTCATCTGGTTCTTCAAAAGCTACCACACTGACTATTTTATTTTTATTTGCTTAGAGCTCACAAAGGGAAATATGAACATCTTGGTTTGCATAGCCTCTTCTACGGGTTCACAAGCGATGCCATTGCTTCCTTATCCGGTGCTAGTTCGTCCTAAGCAACGACATAAGTACTCTCTACCGTATATATAGTTCATTTGTAGTTTGCCTTCCTACTCTACAAGTTCTCGTATGATGTCGTTGTAATTTCTATTTGGTTTATTCTTAGTTACGATAGTAACTGCATGCCATTGTGTAGCTCACCGAAAATTCCGAGTCACCCAACGTCTCTTGCATTCCAGGATACACAATTGCTTGCATATATATTTTTTGAAATGACCTGGCTAGTTTATATTTGCTGAAATTGTAAGAAACACTCTGTTTGATTCCTCAATTCATTTGTTGGCACACTTCTGTAATGCTTGATTGTCCTACTCTACAGGTTCACAAATGACGCCATTATATTTTGTATCTAATGGTTCGTCCTAAGCAACGAAATAACTATCATTTACTGTATATATAGTTCATTCGTAGTTTGTATTCCTGCTCTACAAGTTCTCGTATGATGCCGATTTAATTTCTATCTCTTTCGTTCTTAGCTACGACAGTAACTGCAAGCCATTGTGTAGCTGGCAAGTTTATATTTGCTGAAATTACCTGGCAAGTTTATATCGCTGAAATTCCAAGAAACATTTTAATTGATTGCTCATTTCATTATAGCCACACTTGTCTAATGTTTGTTTGTCCTGTTCTACAGGTTCACAAGCGACGCCATCATATTTCCTATCTTGTTCTGGTTCGCCCTAAGCAACTACATAACTATCCTCTACCATATAGTTCATTCCTAGTTTGCATTCCCGCTCTATAAGTTCTCGCATGATGTTGTTATAATTTCTATCTAGTTCATTCTTAGCTACGACAGTAACTGCATGCCGTTGTGTAGCTCACCGTAAATTTCAAGTCACCCAACGTCTCTTGTATACCAGGATATACAACTGCTTCTATATATATTTGTTGAAATGACCTGGCTAGTTTATATTTTCTAAAATTCTAAGCCACACACTTCGTTATATTACTCGTTTCACGGTAGGCACATTTGTTTAATGTTTGTTTGTCCTGTTTGTTTGATGTGATGGTCAATATATTTGAACCATTGGCCAGTACTAAACTTCAGTTCATAGCTCTTGTCGTATCAGTTAAATGAGTAGTTTGCCTTGTTTGATATATTAACTTGTTATTACTTAGTTTCAGACTGCAATTTATGTTATCGCCACCAAAGAGGAGGCTGCAAGATCATGTCTCAAGGTTGTTTTCTAATGTAGATGTCACACTCAAAAGAGAGATGCAGGTTATAGATGAAGAAAGCAAATTGAGGACTGCTATCAACTCGATCATCAACTGAAATGCCAAATTTTCTTTCCCTTGAGTTGATAATATGTAATAATTTTAAGTAGTTTGTATTTGATATAATATCTATATAAATCCCATAGGCTGTGTAGGCATTTAGTTGATGCCATCCACACATAGAGGTAGGCGGTACCATACCTGCGCTAGCTAGGTCGATTAGGGTACAATATCAGGCTTTGTTATTTGCCCGTCTTGTATTGGACCGACGATGAACAGTAAAAGATGCTCGCAAGTTATACACCTTTTATAATATCAGAATGGGCTCCAGAAATGTTGAAACTGTAAAAGACCATAGAAGTAACGGGCCGACCCACAAGCGTGCTTAGTAACAGTAACATGCCATAAAAGTGACATGCCAAAACAGTAACGGGACAAAATAGTAAAAAGGCCAGAAACTTAAAAAGCCAAAATAGTAACGGGCCAGAACGGTAGCAGGCTACAAAAAGGCCAGGATCATATCATGTCAGAACAGTAATAGGTCGAATGTGCACCGGGCCATAAAGAATAAATGAGAAACTTACGAGCGTAACAAAGAATATGCCAAAGTATGAGTAGGTCGTTTATGGGCTGAATAGTAATGGGCCCGACATTTTATGGGCCACCGCGGGTTACATAAATGACCCATTTTAAACAGTGCAAGACTATATAGTAATGGGCCTGAAAGCTTACGGGGGCTGGCCAAATGGATCCATTTCAAATAGTACATGACAAAACAGTAACGGGCATGATAGTTTACAGGCCGCACAAATGGGCCCATATCGAACAGTGTAGGTCGAAATAGTAATGGGCCCAAAAGTTTATGGGCCATAGCGGGAGCACGAGTGGGCCCATTTCAAACAGTGCAGGATGGAATAGTAACGGGTCGTGATACTATTGGGCTCTCTTAATGAGCCGGACCACTTAATAATTATCAGGCCTTGGCTAGGCCTGGCTTCTACCATGATTTCATTACCAGTTAACTATCAGTTAACCGTTAAACCGTTAATTACCACGGTTTCATCAGAAGTCAACACGACTAGGGAACAGATCTACGACGGAACGGCTTTTTGTGGCAGAAGGGTGCGATCTGCCACAGTTAAAAAAACTATGGTAGATTAATTTGTGACGGGGCTTCTACCACGAAGGGCATCCATTGTAGAAGGCTTTTCAACCATAAAAAATAGGCCTTCAACCACGAAAATCGTCTGTTGTAAAAGGCGATTTTTCTTGTAGTGGTGAACAACTATTTGAGAAAATACGGAATAACGGTCTAGGTAGCAAAAATGAAAATGCATAGCAAGCCTCTCTAAAGTTTGATCTAAATGGTAAAGGGTAATGATCCTTTCTAGTTTCCTTATTAAGTTTTCTATAATCGATTCACATCCTATGACCAATAACGGTTCTAGTAGGTACCATCTCAATGTGTTTATTTTGAACAATAGTAAACCCACCTTTCTTAGGAACACAATGAATAAGACTTACCCAATCACTTTCCTCCACATGAAAAATGATTCTTGCATCTAGTAAACATATTACTTCCTTCCTCACCTCTTCTTTCATCTGAGGTTTAAGTCGTATCTGAAAATCTGCAATAGGTTGAGCTCCTTCTTCCTTAATATTCTATGAGTGGCTATTGAGGGACTAATCCCTTTCAAGTCGCTCATAGAATACCCAAGAGCATTCCGATGCATCCAGAGAACCATTATCAAGTTTTCCTCCTCTTTTTCTACAAGGTTAGAACTTACAATAATAGGGAAATTATTAGTTTTATCTGAAAACCTATATTTTAATTCCTTGGGTAATGATACCTTTGATCCGGATTACGGATGCAATATAGTAGCTTTTTCTCTAGTATACCTAAGTTTAATCGAACCTTGGGAAACAACGCTAATAGGAATGAAAATAAGGACACGTCTACGAGACTTTGTGTTTTTCAATCTACCTTTTTTTACCAGACCAATCTAGTTTACTTTATATTGTGGTTAAATCAGTGGATGAAGATAGGCCAGGGTTAAACATCCATCTGTAGCTACACATCATATGGGATAAAACATAATAATAAGCATAGTCATGTGTAAGGTTCCAGTAGAGATAATATTTTGTGGGCAACACATCTTAATATACTAAAGCCCCCGAGAGGCCACATACATCGCAGTAGTCTTTTGATCCAACCGAATGTAGCGCAAAGCACCGGATTACAAACAATTATTAAGTGTAAAACATATATCAAAGCATTAAGTAGTGATGTTGTGATCATGAATGGGTCGCTAAGCGAAGATCGTACATCCCTTTCCGTCACTAGGTTTCCTATGAGATCGCCGCTAGCCAAGTATATCACCTCAAACCTTGATCGATCTCAGGGGTCTTGGGTGCCTACAAGTCCAAAGATTGAGGCAAGAGATAAAGAAACAAATGATACAAATCCCTCTTACAAACCAATACACAATTTTCCCTTAGATTAGATGCATAATTGCTGTGAGGTTTCTCCCCAACCCGCAGCCGTGAGGACTACTCACTCATAACAATAAGATCAAGGATAGAAAACATTATGAAAAATACTTAGATTGAAATCAAATATTCTTACAATGGTCACCGAATCACAAGGAGATCTCAAGTACAAAGTAATGGCTATGAATAATGGAGAGGATGGGGGATGTAAGGGATGAACTATGGTGTGGATCTCCTTTGGTAGTATTGTGATGCAATCTGAAAATGGCGGCCCTCTGCACTGCGGATGGTACCTTGAAATATATAGGCGCCTTCACGATAGTTGTAGGTTTGACGAGACAGAGCCACCGCCACTGTAGCACCCCGAGTAAATCCACTACTAGAAAATCGCATGTCTTTATCTATGCATCATCATGACATCATCAAGCATATTATTTTTTCGGCCTCAAACTATTTTACAAAGTCTATTTTCGTTTTCCTAGATACCCCCGTCTTATTTCAAATCAAACCTCTGGATCCTTTTGGATATTTTGTTTGCCTAAACCTTTTATATAAAAAAACTATAAAACTATTTTATCTGGGGAAGACTGCCACCGGCCAGGCCCAAAGGCCCAGCTGGCAGCAGTCTACTACCCCAAACCCTAACCCTAGTCCAACCTTTGACCAAACCCTAATCCTACCCCTCCACCCACATCCTCTTCCTCTCATCACGCATCCAGCCACCGCCAGATCCTCGCCTGACGAGCTCACTGCCGCCGACCTGGCGCTCCCGTCATTCCCGGCCGCCATCGCCCGTTCACGATCTCGGCCGCCTCGACCTTCAGATCTGAGGCCATGGGCGCTTGCTCGCCACGGCTATGCAAACCACCACTTGCCGGGCCTAGAGGGTCCTCCACCACCGACCATAGGCTCGCCTACGCCCAACGCCCCGAGCTTCTCGCCTCGCGGTTCAGATGCCGCCGCATTTTGCCGCCTCAAGACGAGCTTGGCTGCCGTTCTAACCTCGGAACGCCATGGCCTCCCATGTCTGAAGCCGCCATCATGGGCGACTCTCCGCCACGCCGCTTTCGCCGTCGACTGCCAAGCCCGTGTCACGCCATTGCCACACAGATTCTCTCAGACGTGTTCGGTCATCTGCCTCACCAAGACGCGTGTGACTTTGTTTTTTACGCTTGCTCCTCGCCACCAGATCAAGACGCTGGCGTCTTGCCTTTGCTCTAATCCGGTTGGTGTATTGCAATACGATCAGATGTTGTCTCCATCCGATGTCCTTCGGCCATCACAATGCTCCACTTGCTTTCCAAGACCGAAGTGTTCCGTGGCGCTGCCCAAGATCGAGTCACGCGATCGAGACCCCGAAGGACCGCACAAGACCACGGGCACGGCACTCCAAGACCTCCTTCACGAAACATCGCGTTCGCCGACACGGAACGCCATGTTCACCTTCACGGATTCGAAGACCGGCCGAACCTTGTCGAACCCTCCGAACCCAAGATCGTCGAACCTGTGTGTGACCCCCTTTTCCAAGCCCCATATTTTTATAATATATGATATCCATCTTGTGCACATTAAATCATTCATGCTTGCATTCTTAACATGTGGTTTGGGGGGCATTATGGATTCACCTCATAATTAAATATGAGACCCTACACGGGCTTTTCTAGACTTATCTTGGCTCCATTTAAATTTGTGTAGTGAACCGGTGCCATATTTTGCCCATGTTAATACAATACTTAAATTGCGGGGTATCTAAACAACACGAACCTTCTAAATAATTGTGGGAACCCCGGTTCCGCTTAATATGGCCTAATTGCATTGCATCTTTTCCATGTCATACATCATACATGCATCATGTCCGATCTTTTGCTGTAGTATTAAATAGTCCATTCGGTGTTTCTTCTAGTGCTTTGCTTCGTCACGGATTAGGCCGATGAGTTCATGCGAGTGTCGATCCGATCTTCGGATGAACCTTCAGCATTGTTTTTAGGCAAGAATTCTCCCCCTTTCTACCTATTTTACATTTATAGTCTTTACTTCCTCTTGTTGATCTATTGCTATCTGTGTTGCGATGCTATAGATTTCGTATCCCGTTATATTTCCCTGCAGCCCCTATATTGCCATGGACACCTCCTATTACATATTGTTTGGTAGATAGTCGGCCTTGCGAGTCGTAGTTGTTGGTGGGCAATAGATGTTATTTGGTTTTTAACCGTCCACTTGTGTCCCGTAGGACCCCGAGTACTTGATACATGTTCTTTGAATATTCGCACTATACGCATGTGGGACCATGAATCCCCCTAACCCTAGCTTGAGTCATATTTAATTTCTTGGGGCCACAAAGTAGTTTGGGGCTTTATTATTATCATGTACTTATGCCATGCTTTACTGCTTTAATTCATTATTGCGCATGGGCCTGTCTTGTTAGGTAAGTGGAATGTTTCGCTATCGACAAGCCACCACACTTTCGGGTTCCCATCGTTTACAACCATTGACACAAACCTCTAGGTCTGCCTGACTTAACTTGTCATGGTAGCTTGGTGGGGTGGCCCCCTGAAATCAAATATGAGTCTTGCGAATGTTCTGTCGTGATGCCTCGTTAGGTTTTCATTTGGTTTTTTTTGAGGTTGATCGTGCGTGTGTTGCTATTTGTGCACCCCTGCAGGGTAAAACTTTCTGAAAGTCGTGTTCGCGGTTATGGAAGACTTGGAGCACAGTATCTCGATCATAGACAACTATAACTAAAGTAGTGCTATAAATTTGACTTTATAATGACTAGTAATCAGCTTCACTAAGATGGAATGGCTAAATAAAAGTACCAACAACTGCTAGTTTTTGGATGCCTCATGCTATATGTATCTGACTAGTAAGTATTGCAACTACAACGGAATGGTTAACTAAAACTGCCCACTATTTATAATATCATGATGACTCATGCTATCTATATCTGACTAGTAATTGCCGCAACTATAACGGAATGAATAAAACTGCCAACTGTGTGATCTCCTCGATTGACTTCCTCGTTTGGTCTCGAGGGGGAAATACCAGGATGGGTATGCTTGGTGATAGTTTCAGGTTGGATCCGAATAGGTCTTTTTTATCCCTACCTGATAGCCGCCAGTTGTATTGAGTCTCTATAGGTTGTTTAGTGCATGTTATTTCTTGCGCCTTATCCACCATACCTATGTAGGCGAGGCCCGCAATTCTAGTCTCGTGTGTCTTGGCCTCGATCTTGGCCGCTCTCTTTTTCTTTTGCCCTTTGTCGGCACCCCTTTTGTTTGAGCAGGTTTTTGAGATCGACGTCGTTAGCGGGGTTACCCTTCCGGCTTGGCTTGGGCAGGGTTATGGACGCCATGTGGAAAAGATATTGAGTCTCTTCGGGTATAGCGACTACAAGTCTTCTTTAATGCCTTATGATCCAAGTGTGCTACTTCAAAAGAATCGAAGGATTGCTAAAAATCAATTGAGATATTCTCAAATCATTGGCTCGCTCATGTATTTAGCTAGCGCTACTAGGCCTGACATCTCCTTTGCTATAAGAAAACTAAGTCGATTTGTGTCAAATCCTGGAAACGATCATTGGCATGCTCTTGAAAGAGTTTTGCGCTAATTGAAAGGCAGTACAAGTTATGGTATTCACTATACTGGGTATCCACGGGTACTTGAGGGTTATAGTGATTCAAACTGGATATCTAATGTTGATGAGATTAAGGCCACGAGTGGTTATTTGTTTACACTTGGTGGTGGCGCTGTTTCCTGGAAGTCTTGCAAGAAGACCATCTTAACGAGGTCAATAATGGAAGCAGAACTTACAGCATTAGACATAGACACTATTGAAGCAGAGTGGCTTCACGAGCTCTTGATGGACTTACTTGTGGATGAAAAACCAATACCCACCATCCCGATGAACTGTGATAATCAAACTGTGATCGTCAAAGTAAATAGTTCTAAGGATAATATGAAGTCATCAAGACATGTGAAGAGGAGATTGAAATATGTCAGGAAACTGAGAAACTCTGAAGTTATTGCGTTGGATTATATCCAAATATCTAAGAACCTGGTAAATCCCTTCACAAAGGGTTTATTATGTAATGTGATAGATAATGCATTAAGGGAGATGGGTTTGAGAACCACACTACGAGTTGATCGCAGTGGTAACCCACTCTATGTGATCGGAGATCCCGTGAATTAGAGTTGGAAGACAAGTTGTTGGTCGGCTAAGAGGAGAGTATCCCCATATTATATTTACATCTCCATAAAGATGCAATACTCTCTTAATCTGCATGGCAGGTTGATATTTATCTTAATGTGTTCCAAGTGGCTTTTATAAGCAGACATGTTGTCCTGTAGAACATCTTTTAAGGAACACACCTATATGAGTCTGACTGTCAAACGTCGCAGTCCATGAGAGTAGGGTTCTCTCTAATAAACTCATAAAAGGCGCTGTAGTATGATGCATAATCTCTAAACCGCGGGGAAGCCAACGGTAGCCCAGTATCGGGTTAGGCTTTGTGTGAAACTAGTGTGCGGAAAACTTTTAGTTCAAGGCATAGTCCACTATTCAAGTGCAAGCTAGTGTAGCATGAAGTTTAAAGTGGAAGTTCAACTTAACAGTCTCCACTAAACACCGGTATATAAAACAATGTTCTGGAACAAAAGTGATGTGATGTGCCAATGAGACTTTGTGGGGGATTGTTGGAATTTAGTGAGTATTGGGTTGTTGGCCCATTAGAAATATTCTGAAATTCTCTTTGGCCCATTTGTGCATGACAGCATATGGCTGTGCTAGTGGTGATAAAGTTTAGTCCCACATTGCTAGTTGAGTGAGAGTTACACCTTCTTATATACTAGGCTGTTGTACCACTCACTAATGTGTGAGAAGAAGATTAGCTCTCGCGCATTCCTCCTCCGATGCTGCCCGCCTTGCCTCGCCTCGCCACGCCTCACCTCACCTCATCACGATGCGTGCGCGCACTTCGCGGGTTGCCAGAATCTCGCCAAGTCGAGCTTTGTTGTTTGGGAAAATTAATCATGGATTACTCACGAGTCATTAACGGGCGCGTTAATCAATCATATGTTTCCATATTTTATGGATCGTGGGCTGTTACCGACTCGGGCGTGGGCTGTACCCCCACGATCTCCCTTGAAAGGGCATGTATGCCCCCATGTGTGGTTTTGGTAATTAATGACAATCTCTATGGACTAATGTGTAAATTGAGTTTCTCTTGTAGGTTTGTTCATTGGCATTGCTTGGGCCATGTGTTGGGCTCGAAGTTGAAAGATAAAGATGTTTGAAGGTTGATCAAGACAAGTGTAAAGAGTTGCATCAAGATGAATCAACCTCAAGAAAGAATGAAGAAGGGCAAGCTCAAGATGCGCCATCTCTAGAAGATATCATGCTTGAAGCTTCCCATCCTCGGTGATCATGGAGTGATGAAGACAAGTTCAAAGAAGAGATTTACCCATGAAGTATGGGGGAGAAATTTGTAAGTCTTCATCAAGCAAGAGCGAGCAAGAGAAATCAAGAAAAGTGTTCCATCTTGAGAAGGACAAGACGGTCTACATCAAGCTCAAGTGGGATGCTCAAGGCAAAGGTATGATCTTGATAGGATTTCGCTTTTGCCTATCGCCTTCAGCTGCCGGCCGGCGCGCGCATCCATGACGTCTTGCATGTGATCCTGCTGAAGCCTTTTCGGGGTGAACCCCCGGCAGCGTCGCCGGCCCTTCCTCCACACCTTGATGGAGGTCTTCTTCCATTCCGTGGCGAAGGCTCAAGAGAGTCGTTTGGCGCATTCTCATTCAGTGGGAGGGTCTTCCGATAGAGGACGCCACGTGGGAGCACCTTGAGGAGTTTTGTCAGCATTTTCCAGACTTCCAGCTCGAGGACGAGTTGTTTGCACAGGCGGGGAGAGATGTTATGACCGGCATGACTTACAGCCGAAAGAAGCCCATTAGTGGGCCTAATTAGGGGCTTAGCCCAGTTTATCTCTATTATGTAAGGAGATGTAATCAGATATTTGGAATTAAGCAATAACAATCTTTATTGCCGACTCCTGAAGGAGTCGGTCTTCTAAACCTAGCCGCTGCCTCTCCCGAGCTCCGCCTCCTCTCACGCGATCACGGCGTCGTCGCGCCGTTGGCCGCGTCCAACCCCTCGCAAACCTTACTTCCACCCCTACAACCTACGCCCTAGACCTGGTAGGATAGTTGATTCTACCATAGTATGTATGAAGAGATACAGTATTTAGCACGATCAATGGGAAACGGAATTAAAGGATTAGCAGTGTATATAAAAGAAAAGCCGACACCAGACTGTAACAGGCCTATCTTCCAGAAGAATAAAAAAGATTGTAACAACTATACTCCCAAACAAAATAGAAACAGTTCATACAAGCATGTTCAAAAAATTGCATTACAAAGTGGAATAATACATACCTCGGAAACGGTTGTCCTCTGATATAATTCCAAAAGTCTCTGCAATGTCCCTAATCATGATGCCACTTACACCTTGGTACGATGCTGCTTTGCACTGTGCCACTGCAAATGATAAAACAAAAATATAAACAATGAACAAATAGAAATAGTCTAACAGTTCAGTATGTAACTATGTCAAGTATATGAAATCACCTATTATAAGGGCCCCATGAAGATCTGCTGAAAGGAGGTACTCAGACAATCGTTTTTTCCTATAAAGAAATTACATGATATAAAATAGGCACAATAAAGAGTTAGCATAAGTCTGGATAAGGTTAAACTGATCCAATCACTTCTAATTTTACTTAATCGGGCCTGAGCTCGACGGTTACATATCGTGATTTTGATTGCCCACTCTTCAAATTTGCTGGTCATTCATAATTCCACTTAATAAAATTGTTTACAACAATAAGACGGATACCAAGTCCTGACCGCATATAAGTTTCTATACAGATACCATTTTGGACGAGCTTGATTTTATTAACAACATAAAGCTTATGTGTTGGTGTGATCATAAGTCGATATAAACTGTACATTCAGAATCCATATAATCATAGTAGAAATGTACAATTCAACAGATGAGCTACAGAATTCTTCAAGAGTAGACACCAATTACCAAAAGTCTAGAAACAATTAAGTCACGAATTTAAGACTATGATACCAAGTACCTTTTCTTTTGCTAATTGCGCTCTTCACCTCCTAATTTTACACTAGTTGCCCAAATTACCAGATTTCCCAAATGTTTGGGCTTTTTTACCAAGGCCTTAATTCTAACTGAGCAAATCCACAAGTGGAAACCTAGGAAGCCACCCATAGGACATGAGGTTACTTTCCAAATATGCTCAACCTTTAGGAGTAATCCAGTTTACTTATTTTCTAATTAGATGTGGAAACTAGCAAACTGATCTGCAGACAAGTGAATACTCTTCATTGGCGTGAATATCATCTCAATCATGCTATTTATGACCAGACGCCCTACTCTGTCTTGTCCGTATTTACAAGTAAATAAATTCACATGGGTAGACAAAGAGGCATGATCCTTAGTCATTGGATCAAGCTGTGTATTTGCCCACATAGAACAAAGAGTAATGACCATGGCAAAATACGAATTTTTTTTAACATGATCTAGTACTGTGTGCACACATTTGCAAAAACCTGTTAATTTGAGCTGCTGGTGTTGAATTAAAGAGTCAAAACACAGTATAAATCACAACCCTTTTATCTTTCCTAATAAAAGTAATCAGCCCGGAGATGGAAAAGAGGCCTGGAAGTAACAGAAAGAAAAGATAGTGAGGGAACCATATGCTGTACTTTTAGTCAGCTCTCGAATATACTCTTTCCACATTACATGCATTGGCTTATAGAGGTCAAACCTGGAAGAACAAGAATCACACGTAAGAACTGGATAAACTCCCAAGGATACCATATGTGGCGATTTTAGCAAGAATATAAATGTTTCATTCATGTCATGGAAAAAGCCATGATAGAGAAAGAGACCATAAATCTACAACATTACTCCTGAACTATACTTACCTGTGGAATGTATCATGTAAATCAAATGATCCACATTTGTTATGTTGCTTTAGCGACATGTGCCTTTTTGATCGCTTCGAGTGAATCAACAAAGACTGATCTGATTGTGCATCCACTAAGATAGGACCCCTATGGACATAGTTATCTAAAAGAATCCCTTTGTCCAGCTTTAACTTTTTGGACCCCTTGGCAATTCTCCCAGCTTCTCCACCTTTCTGAATTATATCATATACAATACTGTGAACTACGTCTGTGCCATCAAGATCCTACACCAAAGTTCACCCCAAAATATATTAGAGGTTATTTGAACATAAATAGTTAAATTTTGAGTTCCACAACCCATATCATCAGAACATTTACCAAAAAGCCATCTTGGTCATCTTGGCACAAATTTTCATGAAGAGCAAATGAAAGTTCAGAGTATATAGGGTGGACTTCTCCACCTACAAGGTTAAAAAATGTATTTGTTAGTTGTTGCACAGCCAGGCGCACATACAAGTAGTGGGTTTACCTGAAGAAGCAGAAGGTTTTTGCTGATAACTGGAACTTGCTTGAGCTGAGAAGCAGCAGAAGTATGAAAAAAAAAACAGTGAGATGTATAAAGATCGCATCAATGGAATGGAGAATGGTGAACAAAATAAAACCTTTAAGTGTAGAAGTTCGAGGAGGAGTCAATTCAGGAGTTTTTCCTTTCCTTCGTGCATCAAACGTGGGCTTGAGCGTACTATCTTTGCTCTTGTGGTACTTAGGCTGTTCATCTTGCACTTTCTTAGCTTTAGCTGCTGCATACCGCTGTTGAATGGCTTCTAAGGTCCATTTCTTATGATCAGAAATAGTTAACATTGAGCCTGCGGAAGATCTGAGATTATAGCAAGATAAAAGGTATGAGCGAGGAACAGCTTTACAGCTACAATATATCTTCTAAACTCCATAGCTCCAGAATGTATAACAAGAAGTTCAAGGTAAAATAGTGATCATAAAATTATCCGTAACTAGCAGAATGCCCGTACGTTGCAACGGGTCTAATTTAGATGTTGATGAGTACCAAATTCATACTCAAAAATATATTTGCTAGGCTATTAATTCGTCCAAATTAAAGATCATGCATGGCTGATTTCATATTCAGTGAGATATCTTTCCTCTGCAATCTTCCCAGTTAATGCACAAGTGTAAATATAAACCATGTCTTATAACTTCTTGCCTCGCTCAGATGGTCTTTATGAACTAATAAAAGAGAAGAAAAATTGGATCATGATCACTGAATTGCAAACGTGTGAGAACTATAGGGATGCTGCCTCCATAAGCAATAGAAGTCGAAGCATGTGGCAGTCGCCCAGAAGAACACTAAGACTCTGAAATTCTCTCTCTCGCAATATTTAATAAGGCAGAATAGCAGAAAAATGCAACACCCTGATGAGATTTTCTCCGCTAGAAAAATATAGCTATTGTTTTATCCACAGCCGGAAACACAAGACCAATTGTCAAAGGCAGCCACGGTAAATAAGAGAAAATCAAACAAAATACAACCGGAGATGCGCACTTTAGATTTAACATGATAGCCAGATAAGTTCAGTTATAAAATCCCCAGTGCACAAACGTTCGAAAATTGCATGAAGCTCAGGTCAGCTAAGCATCAGTTCATTCATTCAGCTCCAAAGACTAAGTCCAGTCAAGCATCATCAGGTTCATTCATTCAGATAGGCTGCTGGCTATCAGGCACCCCGGTGTCGTCCAACAGCTCATTCGGTTTCAATTCTCCATCTTGTAGCTAGTGTAGCCTCGGAGGACGGAGGCAACTCAGGTGTGAACAAGCTTCAACTCTAGACCCAAAAAAAAGAATCATGCTCTTCTAGTCTTGTAAAGCAGTTCTATCCAAAACGTTAACACACAGCTACTTCTAGCGGGATGAAAGACACTAAAATATACTCCACACAAGACTATTATCTGATGGAGTAGCTACTAATGGTTCTATATCTGATGTTAATCTGATTAATGTGTACCATGCAACATCTACACCTGACTGCTTACATTTCTTCATCATGAGATTCACTAACATCCCAAGCTGCAGATGAAATGCCTGTCAAACGCACATATCAATTTCCATATAGACAATACAGAATTCCAAGAACAGCTAGCTATATGGGGATGAATTGAATGGGAAAAGGGCCAAGGAAGAGGCCGACCTGGGTAGGGCCGCCCGGGACCTTCAATTGGAATGAGCTCTTAATAATTCTCCTGGCACCCACAGATCACACAAATCACACATAACATTTTTAGAACAGCTATGTCGGAAACAGCTCGTCCAATGGGAAGAGGGCTAGGGTAGACGCCAGCTTGGGGAGGGCCAAGGCCCCAACGATGTTTCCCTGCCGCCGTCGTTCATCTCCCGCCGTCCGGTCAGTCTAGGGTTAGGGCGGGCGGGCTGATGGGACGGACGGGCGTCCAACGACCGGGCCTTGGAGGTGGGCTAGGAGAGGGATTGGATGGCGGGCAAGGGGAGAGAGGGGACAGGGAGGAGCTTACCGGTGCCACAGTCGCCGGTTTCTTCAGGTCATGGCCTCTGTCTCCGTCGGCAGGAGCTCCCGAGCGCGCAGCTCTGTTTCCGTTCGATGAACAGGTACGCAGAGTCAGCGGTGGCAGGGCACGTATTATGCCTGAATAGCCAGGGGCAATATCGTCCGACCAAAAATCTTGTGGCAGACCAAACTACCGCAAGACAAATCTAATCTACTAGCACAATGCCCGTGCGTTGCAACGGATGAAAAAAATCAGCATCACAAATGCACAAAAGTTAAGTTTCATTAAGATGAGGTCAAATGAGACTTTCGAATTCAGTACTTTTCTAGTGACCGGCCTGTTACCTAGCGGTTAGAGATTCTGAAAATTTTAATAATTTGAATTTAAATTTTATCTATAATCGTTCAAAATTTCTAGAAAATTAACCTCGGTAATTGGTAATCCTTACCACCCGGAAAACTACTTCGTTGCCATCTAGCTGTGTATGGTCAGTTCTTGTAAATTGCAATTCCAATGCCAAAAGGCTAAGCAAGGAACTACTCCCTCCCTTTTAAAATATAAGATTGTTTTAGCTTTGTAAAGCAAATGTATCTAGACTTCTTTTTTTAGTACGTAGGTTCACTCAAATTTGGAGTGAATCTACACACTAAAAGAAGTCTAGATACTTTTTCTTCACAAATCTAGAATATCTTATATTTTAAAACAAAGGGAGTATACATTTGTAAAATGATTGAGCTGATGCAATATGAGTAAAGCATATGAGTAAAGCAAGAGTACGAAAACACTCACAGATACATTGTATCCTGTAAGAGCAGCTGGATGGACATGTGCATGCTTTGCGATCGAGAATATCTTGTCGTCCAGTAGCACGAAGCAGGACTCGTAAAATTTACAAATCTTAAATTCTAAATCATCTACTGCAAACAAACGAACATGCAACAGGAAAATATGCAGGCAATAAAGCAATAAATAGGTCGGGATTACCACCTCGCCTATCTCGGCTTTATCCTTGTCTTGGCCTCCGGTACAGGATGATCGAGCATATGGACGAGTGAGGAATTACATGAGGTGAAGTCCTGAACTCCTTCGTGCTTGTTTCTGAAGACGTGAAACTAAATTGGTTGCACAAGCGAAACTGCACAGCAGATTGCAAAGATAGAATACCTGGTACATCAGCACAACTTCCGGTATCGACCCGGTTTATCAATTTATATCCCACATCACATTGGTGGAGGATTGCCAAACCTGACGCTCCTCATCCTACTATTTGCATGGGCAGCTGATTGTTTGTCTTTGTCGCAGTTGTGTGCAACTCTGAGTATGCATTTGTCAGTGCAGTCAGGGCTCTTTGACAAGGAAGAGTATCTCTCGTTGGTGAACTTGCATGAATCAAAGTCTTAATTTTTTCTTCAGCATGGTACAGACTAAGAAATCAATCTTGGGAAAGTGCCTTTTCTCCTCTACTCAATCCATGAAGGCCTTTTAGGCAAGAATAAACTTGGTGGCTGCAACGTGCTCCCCCACTTGCTAATATTTCATTTGCTAATATTTGTTCTCAGCGGCTTAATTTTTGAACAAACAGTCTTTGAGCCACGCTACCGAAGGCTCGGCTGAATTCCATGTGTCAGTCAAAACCTCATTCCTCAGAGGCTGTCTCGCGTGAAAATGGGCGACTGACAACCATGGCAGGTTATAGTTCCTCTAGCCTATCTCAATCAACTCAAATTTCTCTTTATGTAACACTGAAAACACAGTACTGCCGGCGTGAGGAACCTGCAGATCACTGGGGCAACAACAGCTTATTGTCGATTAGGGCAGCCGCACACGTGCAAGAACAGAGAATCAGGACCTGGTGAAGAGCGAACATGGCAGCAGCAGCAAACCTATAGCTCCTGAACAGAAGCGCAGCAGCAGCAGCAGGAGGCTAACGTGGCGCCGGCATTGTGCAGCACGGGGTCGGCGCGCCCGGGCAGAGCTTGGGGTCGCGGGGCTTGAGGGCTCCACGGCGGCACACCCGGCGGCTGCACACGGGTGGAGGTCGAGTCCAGCGTTGGCTCGCAGACGAGGCCGAGGTGAGCGGTCGACAAGCAGGGACAGGGAGAGGCACGGCCCGAGGCGGTTGCGCAGAGGCCGAATTCGAGGTCGAGGACACGTGGCCTCGGGGTTGGCGCTCGTGGTCAGCGAGGTCGACGAGGATGAAGGGGCTGTGGAAGAGGGCCGAGGCAAGGCGGCAGCTTGGCGGGCTCGCGCCCAGCTTCCTGGCGGCGCACGAAGAGGCGGCGACGGCTTCCTGGCGGCGCACGAAGAGGCGGCGGAGCGAGATCTTGCGGGCAGGGGACCCTTTCCCGCGCCCAGCTTCCTGGCAGCGCACGAAGAGGCGGCGACGGCTTCCTGGCGGCGCACGAAGAGGCGGCAGCGCGAGATCTTGCGGGCAGGGGACCCTTTCCCCTCCTTTTTCTTTCCTTTTCACCCGCACAGTACCACTTGGCGGTGGAAGAGGTAAATACCACGAATAGACAGGGGTAAACTTGTCCAAAAAAATCAGAACAAAAAATTTGGTTGTGTACGAATCTACATGTGTGTAAATTAGTAGATACATAGGTAGACTAGCTGAATAACCGTGCGTTAATCATATAAAATAACTCACATATTACCTTCTACTTTGATTAAAATCTAATTTGGTAAAAGAATTTTTTCATCGGTACACCAAGAGTGTATATTGTGTCTTTATCAAAAAGAAGTAGAAAAGCCTTTTAATCCTTCGGTCTCTAATGATTTTTCTAGTGACAATTATTATAGATATGAGAGAGTATAAGAAATTGTGATTCAGCTGTGAGCAACTGATGACGGTTAACACAAGTCACACTCTTAAAGACACATAAGGCTACTATCACGCTACAGATGACCCTCTGATGTTCGCTAGATCCCATAGCCCTAACTCATCCTTGATCTTATCAACGAGCCTACCCTCACCCTACGATGAACCTGCGGTGTTGGCTAGCTCCCATAGCCCTAATTCATCCTTGATCTAATGAATGTGCTGCTCCGTGCCACATTGTTGTTTATATAAGTTAGTAATACCGAGAGCTCCTAAACATATAGCTAATTGCACTGGCTATCACATACCGATTCATAATTGCGGATATTCGCAAAGTGCGCTTTAACTAAATCTGAAACTACTTATGTAAAAGCATAAGAGCATCATCTGGATTGAAAATGTTGAACGATAAGTATACATACTCAGTTAAAACTTAATCTTCGGATTTATTAGCAGCAGATATAAACAAAATAAGAGCACTTGATACTTCATTCGTCCATCAATCTCTCACATGTGTGTACACAAAAGAAGTAGGCTTTTCTCGTCACGGATGCTTTAGTCGTCTGTGTCGAAGCTCAGTTTGACAGCGTGAGGTCGAGCTGCATCACATTTTTCCTATACGTTCGCTCACACGGCGGGGGTGTGGGGAGCTCAAGCACGGCGACACATCAGGGGCATGTACGGAATTGTAACCTATAAGTAAAGAGCAGAGATATTTTCTGCAAGTAAAGATCATATGCGTATGAATAGTAAAGAAAATAAATACCGTGAGAAAACCAAATTGCTCATGTATAATTGATCTAGTATCTACGGCCTCTGTTAGTTCTAAAAAGTTGGATATGAGGCCGTTGCTTTAGGCTAGGAGTTCGGTTCACGCACACAGAGGCCACTTCCACTGGGAGTAAGGCTGGTCGCGCCATGGCCTCCTGCTGCGACGTGCACTGGGGCTCGCCATGCTGACTGGTTGTTCGCCGCCAAGGGCACTGTCGCTTGACACCTCCGTTGTCTTAGGTAGTCCTGTGTAGCTGAGGGACGCATTCTCTGGCCGCTGCCACGCCAAGGGCTAGCCGTGGCCACCAAATCAAAGTGCGCAGTGAGGGCTCTGCTGTCGGTCTTGGATGGCGTCTCTTTGCCGCCACTTAGCAGCGCGTCGTGGTACGCGGTCCCTCGCAGGACCACTGCCATGTCCAGAGCAGGGCGACGGTCACCCCAGACACCGCCATGAAGGAGGACGGGAGGCGGCAGACACAGGTGTCGATGGACAGGTTGTCCGCGCCATCGTGAGCGAATCTGTGGAGGTCCGGTTCCCCATCCTCGTTGCGGCGCTACCGATACGCCTACCCATTCTCTGGATCCCCGGATGGCTAGCGGTACGCCACCGCGCCGGTCTCTGGATACCCTGATGGCCAACCGCACAACGACCTCCGTTGATCGATCTGGTTGAAGATTGTTGATGTGGGCCACCCGACGACGCCGGGTCGATGGTCATTTGTTGGCTGCTTTCGCTTGCTGATGGCACGGAGGCGGGGGATTGATACGTCCAATTTGCATCACCATTTCATATCATAATTTGCCTCTATTCATTGATATGTGTCTTATTATGAGGTGTTACTTTTGTCTTTTTCTCTGTTTTTGCATGTTGGATGATTCTTGGAGGATGGACTTCCGGAGTAAGGATTCTGATGGAAAAGGAGGTGTTTTGATGCAATTTCGTGAAGATCAGAAAAATACCAGAAAAATCATGAAAAATTATATTTTCCCAGAAGACGAAGGAAGACAGAAGGGGAGGCGGAGTTGGGCCATAGGGGGCCCATACCCCCTAGGTGCCTTTGGTCGCGCCTAGGGTGGGTGTGGCCCACCTGGTCGGCCTCCTACTCTGCCCTCTCTCTTATATCTTCCTCTCGAAACCCTAAAACATGGGGGCGACCACAGAAAGATTCCGCTGCCTCTACGGGGCGGAAAACTCCGAGAGAGAAAGAGCTCTCCGGCAGACAGATTTCTGCCTGGGAAATTCCTTCCCGGAGAGGGGAGATCGTCGCCATCAACACCATCATCAAGCTAGGCTTCATCGGGATCATCATCATCCACACCATTATCTCCACCAGCACCATCATCACCACTCCATCCTGCTGTAACAATCGTGTTGTATCTTGCATAGTTCTCAGGGGAAACTTTCCTGGTGTTGATTACTATTGTAGTTGATGCTTGTGAGTGGAACCATTGGATTATTGTTTATGTTCAGATTGTTATACATCACCATATCATCTTTGATCTTGATCCATATGATGTCTTGTGAGTAGTTATTTTAGTTCTCGAGGACATGGGAGAATTCCTGTTGTTAGTAGTGGATTTGTGTTGAGATATTATTCAATGGTTTAGTATTTAAGTTGTGGTGCTATTCTTCTAGTGGTGTCATGTGAACGTCGACTATATGACACTTCACCATTTATGGGCCTAGGGGAATGCATTGTGTATTTGGCTACTAATTGTGGGGTTGCCGGAGTGACAGAAACCTGAACCCCCGTTAGGACACCATTGCACAAGGGAGTGTAGGATCTCAGAGTTTAAGGTCGTGGTTAGGTTTATATCTTAATTACTTTCTTGTAGTTGCGGATGCTTGCAGGGGGTTTAATCACAAATATGTATTAGTCTAAGTAAGGTCAGTACATTAGCACAGGTTCACCCACACAACACTTACAACACCAAAGAAGGGTACTCAGCTATTTGAAGCGAAAGCACTTGACAAAACTCCCATGTGTCCTCGAGAACGTTTGGTCCTTATAAGTATTTCCACCGGCTTGTACTTTGCTAAGAAAGGATTGGGCTACTTGTTGCAGTTGTTCGTTGTCTTTATTACTTGCACTTTGTTTTGTTGTTTTATCAGAAAATACCTAAAAATCCGTTTGCTAAGTATTTACAGAGATTTCCTGCTCATTACAACTAGTCAACACCTTCTGCTCCTCGTTGGGATCGACACTCCTATTTATCGAAAGGACTACGATACAACCCCTATACTTGTGGCTCATCAAGACTATTTTCTGGCGCCATTGCCGGGGAGTGAAGCGCTCTTGAAGAGTGGAACTGGTAAAGGAAACTTCTACTGTGAGTATTGCTTTTTATTTCTGTTTGTTACTTTGTTTCCAATATGGATAACCCACTTGTTTTTCTATTTGGGAAAACTACTACCACTGTTAGGGTAGTAGATTAACCACCGCCTGTTGAGATAGATCCTTTTAAGGTACCTACAAGTATTGTTGATCGTGTTATGGATAATTATTATTTTGGGGATGGAACTATCCACCTGGTGATCATTTGCTTTTTATCCATGAATTATGCGGGTTGTTTAAGTGTGCAGGTATTACAACTGAACAGGTAAAGAAGAAGTTACTCTCTATATCCTTGAAAGGGAGAGCTGAAGAATGGTATAAGCTACTGAAGAATGGACAATCCATGGAATGGGAGGAAATAGTACCTCTCTTTTATTCTAAATTCTATCCTTCCAGTGAAATCCATAAGGATAGAAATCTGATATATAACTTTTGGCATCGTGATGGAGAGAGTACAGCTCAAGCTTGGGGGAGATTGAAGTTACTAATGCTTAAATGTCCTATTCATGAACTCCCTAACAATATATTATCAATAACTTTTATGCTAGGCTTTCTCTTCATGATAAAGATTTACTATATGCTTCTTATGTTGGATCATTCACACGTATGAAGGAAGAAGCTAAATGGGATCTCCTAGACCGTATTCAAGAGAACACTAAACCTTGGGAGAATGAAAAAGGAAGAAAGTTAGGTGTAAGCTATGATTATGAATGCATTAAATCCTTTATGGGAACTGATGACTTTCGTGATATTAGTAATGAGTATGGTCTTGATCCTCAAGTTCTTGCAAAATGTTTTAAGGCCTTTGCCTCTTATATTGAAATTCCCAAAAAAGAATGGGACAAGTACCATGCTCCTTATAAAGACATTGTCACCCATGTTCCTTCTAGCATAGAAGTTTGTACTATTGATCCTATTTTGCCTGAACCTTATGTTGAGAAAATCCCTTTTCCTTCTAAGGTAAAGGAACATTCTATCATTGCTAATGTGGTTAGCAAAAGTACAAAGAAAACTGTGGAACCCGATGAGAAAATAAATATTGAACCTATAGTAGCAATTGTGAAAGATCTTGTTACTAAAAATATAGAGGATGAGCATATTGTCTTCTGTGAAGACGCTTCTAATATTGTCTCTCATCCTAGAAAAACTATAAAAGCTAGTGTCCCTGTGCTTTCTGTTAGAATTGGTGATCATTGCTATTATGGTTTATGTGATATTGGTGTTAGTTCCAGTGTTATTCCTTATAAGCTTTACAGGGAAATTATGCATGAAATTGGTCCTTGTGAGCTTGAGGATATTGATGTGGTTATTCACCTTGCTAATAGAGAGACAGTCTGTCCCATTAGCATTGTAAGAGATGTGGAGGTTCTTTGTGGTAAGATTAAATATCCTGCTGATTTTCTAGTACTTGGTTCTGAAGCTAGTAAAACCCACCCTATTATCTTTGGTAGACCCTTCTTGAATACATGTGGGGCTATCATAGATTGTAGGAAGGAAAAAGTTTTGACTAAGTTTGATGGAGAGTCTTATGAGTTTAATTTTTCCAAATTTGCTAAAACTCCTTATGAAAGTGAACTGCCTAATGAGGATTTCAGGGTTGAACAACTTTTTGCTATTTCTCTTGCTCCTAACAATGCCTTGCAGCAGTTTATGGAAGATCATGAAAGTGATGTCTTCATGAAGGAAAGAAATGAGATTGACGAGGTTTTCCTTCGTCAGCCTGGGTTACTTAAGCATAATCTACTTGTGTAAGACTTGGGTACCACACTACCACCTAAAGGGGGCCCTGTTTTCGAATTAAAACCCTTACCTGATGATCTTAAATATGCTTATCTTGATGATAAGAAAGTATATCCTGTTATTATTAGTTCTAAACTTTCAGGAAAGGAAGAAGAAAGGTTATTGGAAATACTGGAGAAACACCGAGGAGCTATGGACTATACTCTTGATGATTTAAAAGGAATTTCTCCCACTATATGTCAGCATGCTATTAATATAGAACCTGATGCAAAACCAGTTGTTGAGCACCAACGCCGTCTAAATCCTAAGATAAAGGATGTGGTAAGAAATTAGGTATTAAAACTCCTTGATGCCGGTATTATTTACCCTATTGTTGATAGTCAATGGGTTAACCCTGTTCATTATGTCCCAAAGAAAGGGGGAATTACTATTGTACCTAATGAAAATAATGAGATTATATCCCAAAGAGTAGTGGTTGGGTATAGGATGTGCATTGATTTTAGGAAGGTTAATAAAGTTACTAAGAAAGATCATTATCCTTTGCCCGTTATTGATCAAATGCTTGAGAGGTTGTCTAAAAAGACCCACTTTTGTTTTCTTGATGGTTATTCTGGGTTCTCGCAAATTGATGTGAAAGCGCAAGACCAAGAGAAAACCACTTTCACTTGTCCATATGGCACTTATGCTTATAGGCGTATGCCTTTTGGTTTATGTAATGCTCCTGCTACCTTTCAGAGATGTATGTCTGCTATCTTTCATGATTTTTGTGAAGAAATTGTAGAGGTTTTCATGGACGATTTCTCCTTCTATGGAACTTATTTTGATAATTGTTTGCACAGCCTTGATAAAGTTTTGCACAGATGCAGCCTTGTTCTTAATTGGGAGAAATATCATTTCATGGTTAATGAAGGGATTGTTCTTGGACACAAGATTTCTGAAAGAGGCATTGAAGTTGATAGAGCCAAAATTGAAGCAATTGAGAAGATGCCTTGTCCTAGAGATATAAAAGGTATTCGTAGTATCCTTGGTCATGTTGGTTTCTATAGGAGGTTTATTAAAGATTTCTCTAAAATTTCAAAGCCCCTTACTAATCTTCTTCAAAAAGATGTACCTTTTGTTTTTGATGATGGTTGTGAGGAAGCTTTTGAAACTTTGAAGAAAACTTTGACTACTGCTCCTATCGTTCAACCACCTGATTGGAGTTTACCTTTTGAAATTATGTGTGATGCTAGTGATTTTGTTGTGGGTGCTATCCTTGGGCAACGTGTTGATAGGAAGTTGAATGTTATTCATTATGCTAGCAAGACTCTAGATGCTGCTCAAAAGAATTATGCTACTACTGAAAAAGAGTTCTTAGCTGTAATCTTTGCCTGTGATAAGTTTAGACCCTATATTGTTGATTTAAAGGTCACTATTCATACCGATCATGTTGCTATTAAGTACCTTATGACAAAGAAGGACGCTAAGCCTAGGCTTATTAGATGGGTGTTGCTTTTACAAGAGTTTGATCTGCATATTGTAGATAGGAATGATGTTGAAAATCCTATTGCTGACAATTTATCTCGTTTGGAAAACATTTCTTTTGACCCTTTGCCTGTTAATGATAGTTTTCTAAATGAGCAGTTGGCTGCAATAAGGGTAAGCCCGCATGAGAGTCCTTGGTATGCTGATTATGCTAACTTTATTTTTTTCAAGTATTTGCCTCCAACCTTTACAACCCAGCAAAGAAGAAAATTCTTTTATGGTCTAAGGCATTACTTTTGGGATGACTCACATTTATATAAAGAAGGAGTAGATGGTATTATGCGAAGATGTGTTCCAGAATTTGAACAACAAGAGATATTGAGGAAATGTCATGGCAGTGCTTATGGAGGACATCATGCTGGGGATAGGACTGCACAAAAGGTTTTACAATCTAGATTTTATTGGCCTACCCTTTTCAAGTACGCAAGGAAGTTTGTCTTATCATGTGATGAATGTCAAAGAGTTGGTAACATTTCTAGACGCAATGAAATGCCTATGAATTATTCTCTTGTTATTGAACCTTTTGATTGTCGGGGTTTTGAATTTATGGGTCTTTTTCCTCCTTCGAAAGGGTATACTCATATTCTTGTTGTTTTTGACTATGTTACAAAGTGGGTAGAAGCCATACCTACAAATAGTGTTGATGGTAAGACCTCTTTAAAAATGCTTAAAGATGTTATTTTTCCTAGGTTTGGTGTGCCTAGATATCTCATGACTAATGGAGGCTCTCATTTTATTCATGGTAGTTTTAGGAAAACTCTCGCTAAATATGATGTTAACCATAGAATTGCTTCAGCTTATCACCCCCAAACCAGTGGGCAAGTAGAACTTTCCAATAGGGAAATTAAATCTATCTTGCAGAAGACTATTAATAGATCTAGGAAAAATTGGGCTAAAAAGTTGAATGACGCGTTACGGGCTTATAGAACTGCTTATAAAAATCTTATGGGTATGTCTCCTTACAAAATGGTTTATGGGAAAGCTTCTCACTTGCGTTTAGAATTAGAACACAACGCTTATTGGGCAGTGAAAGAATTGAATAGAGATTTTAAACTTGCTGGTGAGAAAAGATTGCTTGACTTGAGTACCTTAGATGAGTGGAGAAGTGAATCTTATGAAAATGCTAGACTCTTTAAGGAAAAAGTAAAAAGATGGCATGATAGGAGAATTCTTAAAAGGGAGTTCCATGTTGGTGAGTAAGTTCTTTTGTATAGGTCTCGTGTCATATGTTTTGCAGGGAAACTACTCTCAAAATGGGAAGGACCTTTTGTTATTAAAGAAGTATATCGTTCAGGTGCTATCAAAATATCTTCTTTGAAGGATGACACAACACAAGTGGTGAATGGTCAAAGACTAAAACATTATATTTCTGGAGATTCTTATAACGAAGATGTTGATATTATTCAAATGGTGACTCCGGAAGAATTTATCAGAAACCAAACACCAGAGTCTGAAGAGTTCGTCTTTGATTAGGTAAAAGTGGTGAAAACAGAAGGTTCATGAAAACCTCATCTTTTTATATTTTTGATGTTTTTATTACATACGGAAGGCTATGAAATGAAACAGAGGAGGAAACGGAGGCCGGGGTGGCCACACCCACCCCAGGCACGGGCCCTAGCTGGCCGCGCCTGGAGGGGGTGTGAGCCCCCCGAGCTCTGTCTCCGTCTCGTGTTCGCACCAGTACCTTCCTTATGCTTTGAAACTTCGTAATATATAACCCCCCGGATTCCCCGAGGTTCGTGTATCGTGTTATCGTCGTGTTTCTGTTTCGATCTGTTTCTGTCAGCCAGATTCTCGGTTTTGGAGTCACAATGTCTTCCTCTGGATCACCAATGGAGGATTCCTCTACGGATGTCATCAACCCGTACATGTATGAGTTGAAGATTCATCCCAAGGAGTTGATTCTCAAGGATGGGAAGGTGCAGATGAAAGAAGTTCAAGTTCCTAAAGGAGAAGGCAATCTGGAAGACAGGATGGAAGCATTGGAGCAGGAAGTTTTCAGGTACAAGAAGATGACATAACGCGAAGTGGATGTTATCCATAAGATAATTTCAGAACTCATCGCCAAGCACGAGGAGGAAGTTGCTAAACTCCGAGACGAAATCTTCTCCCTCCGTCAGACCACCAACCAATTACAAGCACAACTCTATGACATACAAAATCAAAACTATGAGTACGAGGCTAGATTTAATCGCATAAGCTCTGCTGCTAGTTTCAGGATTGTGGAAACCAGGACGTTCTTTTTGGATGGGGAGCCTTTGCCTTGGAAGTTTGATGATGACAACAGAACACCACCGCCACCGAAGGAGTAATTCGTCATCAGGTTTGGCATCCCCTTGGCTTGTTCCAAGCTTGGGGGAGTGCCGCGGTATCACATCTTTATATTTTACCTTTTTAGTGGATTCATATCTTTGGTAGAGAAGTTATTTTGTAGGTTGGTTTGCATTGTGGAAGTATCTCTCCTTTAGTTGATTATCTATGTATCCCTTGGTGTGAGTGCCTTTATGGAATATTAATGAGAAGTTTTATCTTTTACTTTTTGTAATTCTTATTTTAGTTAGCAATCTCTATTATATGATTAATCTTGTTGATCAGTATTGGTATCAATTTGGGAGCATCAAGTAAATCCAAATTGGTTTTGGCAAACCGAGCTCTGGTCAGTAGCAACACTTTTTGAGGTTTGAAAGGAAAAGAGAAAAAGCTTACAGGTATTTTTTATCATTTGTTTTCTTTCTTGATTGGCTCATAAGCTTAATATTCTTTATTTAAGATTTTTTTGTGTCTTCAGGGAAGATTGCATGTTTGGCTTTATCACTTGTAGGTTTGCTTGTTTCTTTCAACTCTTTTGCTTGCTACCCAGCCTTACTAGCCAAAAACCTGTTTTGAGAAGTCATACTTCTCATGCATCCAATCCCTTTGAACCAAAACCTGTGCCATTTGTGTCCACCATGTCTACCTGTTAGCATTATTGCCATTCCAAGCAAATTCTCAAGCTTCATCTATCTTTCGAATTAAAAAGTATTTTGTTATGTGAAAACTAGTTAGTAAAGCTCTCACGAACTTGATGACACACCTTATTTTCTTGCCCCTAATAGACTTGAACCATTGTGTCATCGAAGTTGTATATGCTTGCATCTACACGTTGGGATTAGCAAAACTGTGCTGTCACGGGGAACGCTTTCAACACTTATGGATACATATCCAGTTGATATCATGCTCTTTTGTTTGCGGATGTCGTCGGTGTGAAATAAAAGGGGAGCTTGTAAGTCTATGGAGTTATGTTTGTGTGTTAGAGAAACTCCTGGGTCGCTAGCCTAAGTCATGCCTAATCATGGTGAAAACTTGCAGCATAACCATAGTGAGCAATCTGTGAAGCATCCTTAATAAAAACCTATGCAAATAGCAAATAAAAAGATCGCTGATATGCTCACTGTCTGCTTGCCTTGTCATTTTGATTATGGGATAGCTCATGTATCATGTGCAAGGGGTACCCCGTTGGCAGTTCTTTATGATACACATGTACTTACAATGACAAGAACTTACCGGTAACTAAAGTTGAGTAGCATGAGGAGCGGCCCTCGTACTCAAGGGACATGAGATTGCCAACTTATATTTCGTCAAGCATATACTCCATCCTTGTTCACTTTAACCTTAATCATCTCAAGATGCTTATGATAGGGGAAATGAGGGCTCAAAGCTAGTAAGTACCATAATCTTTTGGAAGCTCATTTTGACTTGAAATCCCTACTTCCCTCTATGAAGGGACCTTTATCCTATTTCTAAGTTGAGTCAGTAAACCTACTTCCTCTCTATCTCTAGCAATCATTTGAGTTGTTGTGTTGCAAGCATTCACATGATGATTTATTCAATCATGTTCTCTATCCTCCCTGTTTACACAAGACTCTTATCTATTGAGTATTACTATGAAAATCTTCATTGTGAAAAACCTTTTTGAGCAAAGAGTGCTCCTGTTTTTGAAGACTTCTACAAAGGCTTTATTTGTGAAATTGTTTGCCAGTTGTTCTCTAACCAAGAACAAGATTTTGCCAATTCCAATTATGGTTTATCTTTATGCATCTCTATTGTGACTCCTGTACTTGTTGCAAGCTAAGTTATATAATGGTGAGTTGCTTTCTTCTACGTGTTGTGTAATGATAAGTGCGATGCTTCTTGTCTGTATTCTTTTATCGACACTTCACTCCATAAACCTGTGGACATGTTTACTAAACTCAGTTTTCGCTTGGGGACAAGCGAAGGTCTAAGCTTGGGGAAGTTGATACGTCCAATTTGCATCACCATTCTATATCATAATTTGCCTCTATTCATTTATATGTGTCTTATTATGAGGTGCTACTTATGTCTTTTCCTCTGTTTTTGCATGTTGGATGATTCTTGGAGGATGGACTGTCGGAGTCAGGATTTTGATGGAAAAAAAGGTGTTTTGATGCAATTTCGCAAAGATCGGAAAAATACCAGAAAAATCATGGAAAATTATATTTTGCCAGAAGACGAATGAAGCTAGAAGGGGAGGCGGAGTTGGGCCACAGGGGGCCCACACCCCCCAGACGCGGACCCCCTTGGGGCGCGCCTAGGGTGGGTGTGGCCCACCTGGCCGGCCTCCGACTTCGCCCTCTCGCCTATATCTTCCTCTCGGAACCCTAAAACACGGGGGGGGGGGGGGGAGAGGGCGACCACAGAAATATTCTGCTGCCTCTACGGGGCGGAAAACTCCAAGAGAGAAAGAGCTCTCCGGCAGACAGATTTCTGCCGGGGAAATTCCTTCCCGGAGAGGGGAGATCGTCGCCATCAACACCATCATCAAGCTAGGCTTCATCGGGATCATCATCATCATCCACACCATTATCTCTACCAGCACCATCATCACCACTCCATCCCACTGTAATAGTCGTGTTGAATCTTGCATAGTTCTTAGGGGAAACTTTCCTGGTGTTGATTACTATTGTAGTTGATGCTTGTGAGTGGAACCATTGGATTATTGTTTATGTTCGGATTGTTATCCATCACCATATCATCTTTGATCTTGATCCATATGATGTCTTGTGAGTAGTTCGTTTAGTTCTTGAGGACATGGGAGAAGTCATGTTATTAGTAGTGGATTTGTGTTGAGATATTATTCAATGGTTTAGTATTTAAGTTGTGGTGCTATTCTTCTAGTGGTGTCATGTGAATATCGACTACATGATACTTCACCATTTATGGGCCTAAGGGAATGCATTGTGTATTTGGCTACTAATTATGGGGTTGCCGGAGTGATAAAAACCTGAACCCCCGTTAGGACACCATTGCACAAGGGAGTGTAGGATATCAGAGTTTAAGGCTGTGGTTAGGTTTATATCTTAATTACTTTCCTATAGTTGCGGATGCTTGCAGGGGGTTTAATCACTCGTGTGTATTAGTCCAAGTAAGGTCGATACATTAGCACAAGTTCACCCACACAACACTTACAACACCAAAGAAGGGTACTTAGCTATTTGAAGCGAAAACACTTGATAGAATTCCCATGTGTTCTCGAAAACATTTGGTCCGTATAAGTATTTCCACCGGCTTGTCCTTTGCTAAGAAAGGATTGGGACACTTGCTGCAGTTGTTCGTTATCTTTATTACTTGCACTTTGTTTTGTTGCTTTATCAGAAAACACCTAAAAATCCATTTGATAAGTATTTATAGAGATTTCCTGCTCCTTACCACTAGTCAACACCTTTTCCTCCTTGTTGGGATCGACACTCCTTATCGAAAGTACTACGATACACCCCCTATACTTTTGGGTCATCAGGGATCCAAAGACAGGATAATATTAGGGATTCTTTTTTTCTTTTTCGAGAACACCGAACCGGATAAATTTACTTTGGCGGTGGCATTATAGGTAATATCTCTGAACTTGCAGGGGCAAAAACAAAAAAAAATCAGAACGAAATTAGGAGAGGACGATTCTACCTCAACTAAATTAGTAGATAGATAGATAGATGGAGGGGGTAGTATGATGTCCTGCAAAAATTCGAATTTTTCGGCCATCCGATCCAGAAACAGCGGTCCAGATCTACCTAGCCACACCCGCTTCTACGCAATGGACCATCCGTGTTCTACCCACCTGGTGGTTCGTCTGGCTATTGTTGGGCCCCGCGTTGCAGCCGGCCTACCTCTCAGTCACCGCTCATCCAGTGGATGGGGTCGAGCTGATGTGCACCCAGAATAAGCAAAAAAAAATCCGGTTTAGCCCTCCCACCCCGGACCCGAAGTTTTTGCTCGCTGGAGTGAACAGAGCAAACTCGCGTCCATATAAAAAGCACGCTCGGGACGGTCCGTGTTAAAAAAATCTTCATTTTCCCCTTCTCATTCTGTGGCTCGAAACCCTAACCCTAGTGCCACCGTCGTCTTCGCCCTTGCTTCCCCAGCTTCCGCTGTTCCGACGATGCCTCCACTGGCCATGGCCTCTCGCACGGTTGTAGGCTATGGCTAGCACACACGCCACCGCCAATAAATCTGGCAGTCGTCGCCTCTCCACTTCCACCAGCACTATTGCGCCTACTTCTCCTCTTCCCCGCCCCGCCGCTCCTGCCTCTCCTCGTCCTCGCTGACCTCCTCTCCCTCTTCCTCCGTTACAACCGCCGGCGATGGCGATGGGGCGGGTAAGGGGGTGTGACGCGCATTCCTGGGGCGTCTGTGCTGCGCGCTGGTGCGTGGTGGTCATCAACGGCCACGGCTCACTTGTCTCTTCCATGAGGTCTCTCTCTCTCTCTCCCGATTTGAGGTTACCATGACTCTTATTTCTTGTAGTCATGGTCAACTGGATTAATCCCTTATTGTGTTGTCTGTGATTGCAAGGTCTGAAGCCGATTTGATTTTGTGCTGAGGTTTTGTTCCGAAATCCTTTCCATGGGGCTTTCGTTCATGGTGTTCGGCTGGCAGAAAGTGAGAGCTAAGAGGAGAGGAGGTATAGAGATCCATGATGGCGCATGTGTGTGTGTGGAGGAATCAACATGAGCGGATGTGATGCGGCGATGGTGAGGAGAATTTTAATATTAATATTTATTGTTGCCTCGTCTCACTTCTTTGAGTAACTGAATCTAGAAATATCATGTCTAAGATTGCTTTGCTTTAGTGCTTACTTGTTGCCTGCACTGAATAGAGAGGAGTTACAACAATGGGTAAAAGAGCCAAGGGAATGTACGAATAATTTAAATATTTTCATAGGTAGTGTATGTTCCGGCTATAAGTTAAATATTTTCAAGGGATCCCACAAACAATAAGAAGAAGACTTGAACCGGTAGCGGGTACAATTGTCTAAATCATTACGTTTTTGTAGGGAGTGTATGTTCAGACTATACTCTTGATCTTCTATTTGTTTTCCTTTAGATTTATCACTGGCTGATTTGTGTTTTGCTTTTCAGGGGTGCTTTCCTTCATTGTTATGTACAAATTCCTGGTTTAGTACTATATTCAGGTATTTGGTGGTTGGTCATGTTTTCTTGTGTATTGTTTCCTTTTCCCTGTTTTTTTAACACTATTGTGCCTTCTTTATGTGAGAAATCTGAGCTTTACACATAGGAGCAAAAAAAAAATTTGGAACCCTTTGCCTATTGTTTGAGGACTAGCACCTTTTATTTGATTATTTGAGGCATGATATGTCAAAAGATGATATTGAGGTTGTACTGAAAGTGCACTCTCTAGAGTTGCTTCTTTGACCATCTCTAAAGTTGTTTTTTAAGATGTTATAGAATTCAGTGAAGGTGTGTGCACCCTTAATGAATCCATTGATAGTCTGGTTAGTATGGATTCTCGATAATTTACAAATATCTAAAGTTGTTTTTAAGATGCTACAGAATTCAGTGAAGGTGTGTGCATCCTTAATGAATCCATTGATAGTTCTGGTTAGCATGGATTCTTGGTAATTTACAAATATCTGCCTCAGACTTGATACTTGATACGAGAGTAAACATAAATTCGAGTAGAGTGGCGCTTCCTATTTGTATATTACATGAACATTAATTATGCTGTGATAATCTGTTGTACAGTTAAATCCTTTTTAACACTGGTTTTTGCTTTTACAAACATGTGTTCAAAACTGATATATTATTTGGTTCAGTGACACTTACGATTCATGGTTATGGCTACATGTTCTAAAGCTTGACAGTGCTAACCGAATTTTATCTGAGGACAATTATAGGAGTAACATGCTAAATGAAAACTACCTCTGATTAATTTAATCTAGCCATTAAAATCCTCAGCTCCCCCTGATAAATGTACACATGCCCAAGACAATAATACTTAAACTTGGTGTACGCTTCGGTGAGATACTACTGTTTAAGCGTCATTTAGGCAATTGAGCTTCCTAGCTCAATTATTTATACAGCCATCTAGCAGTTCACTATTCCTTATATTTTCTTATAATGTTACAATTTCTTAAGATACTTTTTATTTGTATTCCTCAAAATGCAATGCAGTGTGACAGTCAGGGGATCATGGCCGGCTGGTCGGCTATGTTTTCTGCTCCACCGAATCTGATTGCTAGCCTCTGGCTCGCCAATGTTTTGCATGTTGAGAAAGTAAGCCCTCCTCTCCTTCCCTGTAGTTTTTTCTTCACACCTTGTCCTTAATCCAGAGCTTGTTTTTCTAAAATGTAGGTACAATCAACCATTGCTTGCATGTATGTTATATCACCTCTCTGATATGTGACTTGCATATACAATAAATTTCTTTCATCGTTTTTGATTACATTAATTGGCTGTGGAGTCTGTATTGCTAAATAGATGATCGATTCATAGGAAAATGTAATTGTGTTGTATTGGGCCATTTCTTTTATCAGTCCATTGTTCTTAGTAGAATGTTATGATTTAGTTGGCAGAGAGGCTCCGATCTCAAGTTGACCTAACTTGAGGGAACAAAATACATTTTCAAAAGGAGATCCACTATTAAGGTAATAGTTCAAGTTGACCTAACCTGAGGGAGCAAAATACGTTTTCAAAGGAGATCCACTATTAAGATAATAGTTCACCCCATCTAAGTATACTTCCCTTTCCGTATTATATTCTTGTGTTAATAGCTGCAGCCTGCAAGTACTTTTGATAGCAACACTACTATTTTAGAAGAATTGACCTTAAAAACTACCTATGTCTTCTGTGCCATCTCTTTAGTTTTTATGCATGTCAGGTTACTTCTTCCGTATTGTGGTATTAGTTATGCTCTGTTTTTGAGTATTTGTAGCTCATGTGTCGCACATGACATACCCACTAGCATAAAATCCCTACGAGATCAGGGAGCCGATGATTGTTTTAGACTAATAATTCAATCTTCTAGCAGGTTTCTGCACGTCCCGATTCATCTACATCGCAGCAGCAAAATAAATATTTTGAAAAAAGGTACATCAATGTATATCTTCATGTGTGTGATTTCTTATGTGCCTAAACTAGGAGGTAAGAAAAACAAGCATGAAGTTTCTTTATCTCACTTGCGGAATAATATTTGCAGAAAATAATATACATGTCACACCATATCTTGAGTTTTTTTGGATATAGCACTGGTTTTGAAGAACCAGTTCATTGTCGTACCGCCCCTTTAATAAAAAGGGATTAATCCATTGTAATTGAGAACAACCACAACACAACGAAAGGGTCAACGTTGTCAAGATGGTGGAGCTCCATTCCTGTAAATAGCAGGCAGAATGTTGTGGTGACTGACGACATCCTATTTTTTGGCATGTTTGGAATTGGAATGGACGGAAACAATTACTCTTCAAGACCTCTTCTTCCAACCCTACTCAAATGTCGAGAATGGTCGATTGAAGTTGGATCTAAAGGACATATGGATGTTTAATCATAGTCCAGGTGTTTATATGACATATGGATTGCAAACTAAATATTATTTGTTTAACTGTTGCTCTTATATAAGTTGACATGGATGCTAAAAAACATATTAGACCTTTAGATATTTAGATTTATGACCAATTTAGAAGAAGGTTTCCATATTTACACTTACAAGTACCTCAGATATGTTTCCAGTTTACCTTTTTTTTGACTGTACTTAACTATTCTAGAAAAAATACTAAATTAGATTTCACTTTGCTTGCAGATTCTTGCAGATTCCAGTTTTAAGGCTGCCTTAAAACAATTGTGTCGAATTCATGGGTTAATAAACTGCAAATTAATTGTTTGAACAGATGACTCTGTTTGGTGCCAAGATATTGTGCTTTGCGAAGGTGCTTCTTAGTGCTTGTTGACTTCTTCCTATGCATGGCAGTTGTATGCATCTGGTTATTCTTTTCATTTTTAGAGGTCTATGTTTCATTGCTGCATAAAACCTACTGCATGTGATTTAGGTTATTATGACGATCATGCTATTTTTTGGAGACTTGCTATTTATTTATTTTCCAATAATTGATTGTTTGTGTATGATCTGCATCTAGATAAATCTGCTTGGTTATTGATTTGATTTGTTTTAATCTTTTTGTACATTTCAGGTTTTAGTTTGGATAAGAAACTGTGGCGATATGATTGATCGCGAAGGCCCTGGTGGAGAGCCTTATCATGGTGAGCTTGTATTGCCGTGGTTTTGATCTGTTTTGTTCCAAGCCTAGGATAATGAATGTGTTTGGCACCATTTTCTTCCATTCCATTAGTTAGTTAGGCATTTTAAATTACAAACTTCCTAGCTCACTTCATATTATAAATTGTTGCACTTTTGTATATGAATTGGTATACTACACAGTTATGAGATGATTTATCATTTGATTTATGACGATGTGTGGCACAGTAATACAAAAATATTGTTTTATGCATTTTCCCCTTTTCTTACGAAATGCTTAATTATATCCATGTTTTTTCTTAGTGTAGGTAGTTGTAGGACGACGACCTGGTATTAGAAGAGTAGTGCAAATCTTCCAGTAAAGATAGTCTGGTTTATACAGCAGCCACGCATGGTACATTCTTGCTGCCGGCTGTCGGATCGAGTCTCGCAGAGTATTGACTTAGACATCTCAGACCGTTTGGTGGGTGTTGTCACTACAGGTTGGTGCAGGCTGACTGTCTGGTAGTAGTGGATGCTACACTCTTTATCTAACTCCACTATAAAAAGATTATCGCCCATGTTCGCTGTTAGTGTATATGTGAAGATCCCTATCAATTTCTGTATCTAATATTAGGAGATTGCATAGGTATGTATTTTCTTCTTGCATAGAAAGCATGGGAAAACGTCTGTAATAGAACTAAAAGGACCCAATAGACTAGTTGCTAGCCTTTTGCTGTGGGATGAGAGAATTTATCCTTTATCTCTTTCTTATTTCACTGACTTGATAATCTTTTCTTTCCTGTTAAGATTGCACATACATTACCAGAAACTAAATATGTTTTTTCTTATGACCGTGGAACATCAGCGGTGAAAATAAAAATACTTAAGGTGCAGCTCACTCTTGGAAGGATATAGCCATATTGCAGTTTCGTTTTCCTCTGTTTTGCTCTTTGATCAATAGGAATCACAGTTCCCTTTTGATGTCTCTACTGCCCACTAAAATAGATGATTTCATTGACTATGTCTCTGAGTAAGATCATTTCATATGATATCAGCTTCGTGTATTAAATCACAAACAGGCTTGCTGTGAGTTAAGATACTTCTTTTCGAGACGTTTATCTATTGTTGGTTAAGAACTACTTAGATTATGTGTAATATACTCTCTTATGTTTGATACTCTATTTGTGTAAGTATTATGATGCAAGCAATATATGTACTTACCTTTTCAAGTGTTTCATCTTTACATAATGTATTGTTACATCTGATATCTAGCCAGATATGTATTAATGGTTCAAACAGTTGTACGGAGCATTGCAACAAGTCTCACTAATAATTTCTACAAGTGGTAAAATCTCAGCCACATTAATAATAAAAACTTACATAGCAAAGTCTAAGAGCTCCATTAACTAATGCTAAATAGGTGCGAAATCTATGGGCCCGTGCACCAAGGCGCACTCCTAAATCTAATTATTGTTTAGAGAAGAGATACAGATTATTGTTTAGAGAAGAGATACAGAAGATAGATAGATAGAAGATAGACTAGTAAAAGTGCACGTGCGACGCACGTGTAATATACTTAGAAACGCAATTAGAGGTCATATGATCTGCCTGTACTTATGTTTGTGGCCATGTGCCATGTAATTCTTCTTAGGTTGGTCAGCTAACTATAGCTTCTTGGACTTGGATAAATTACATTGAAGAAATTACAAGAAAAGAGCATTGAGAAGTATGTTTCACATTTCTATTCTCCTTGAAATTTCATTGATGGGACAATATATAACATAAAACAAAACATCAAGACTCGAAAACAGAACTGAGAATTCTTATAGGTCATAAGAAACTGAACATAGCATCAACTCAGCATAACCGGGTAACAGAACTGATGAAGCCGCTGCATAAAAGAACATAAGTAAATCAAAAGAAAGAGAGGCGGTCCATATCAGAAGGGGATGAGCAATATATGTACCAAGAACTTCAAATAATGTGAAAAGACCAGCAAGAAGGAAGAACAAACTTGTTTTATCCCTCCAAGAAATCCCTATACACAATGTTCTTTGTGCTTTTACCTGTGATATCTATGTCTTTATTTGGCTTGACCAAAATCCGAGTGGTCTTCCTTGACACACCCCTTGACAATGCAACATAAAGCTGCCCATGCGAGAGTACAGGCTCGGGAAGTTAAATACCAACAATTGGAATGGTTTTCCCCTAGGCTTTGTTGATGGTCATTGCAAAACTCAACCGGATTGGGAACTGTTTCCTCTTGTTGATGGTCGATGAGACCTCTTTGCTCACACGATTCTCTGAAAGTTGAGCACAGCGGCTTGCCAAGCACATTTCTCAAATCCTCGTATGATGTGGCACCTCTGACATGATTCAATAGCACTCTCAGAAAGTACCTCTCACCTTCAACAGGATGCGCATACAAAATTCTTCTATAGAATTCTGGTTCAAACAAGCTGATGTTGTACTCTCAAGGCTGCAGGTTTAGTTGACTTGAACTGAACCTGGCCATGTTTTCATTTGGTAGCGGAAGAGGTTGTTCTGGCAGGAGATCATGAACAGTGACCAGAACTTTTTTTGTTAGATGCACATGCTGCAGTACCATGATGATATACGTGTGCTTATGCTATGCCAAGTTAGGGCATGAAGCACAATTGTAGTTTGTACTGTGTTACTGTAAGAAAAAAATATTAAATTTGTAATCCTGTTGTCCAAATCAGAGGAGATTACTATGCATGATCGTTACTATGCATGATCGTCCTAATCATTTATGTTTCCATCTGTATGTGTGCTTCTCTATGTTATTTCAGTGTCACAATTGGCTGCCAAGTATCCTTAAATTCTTATTGGTGTTTATCTATTTGCCATCTACCAACTGATTTGTTTTTCTACAAGAAGCCTCATGTGACTAAATGATAGTTAAGTTGCATGAAAAATTGGGTTGAGAATTTTAAGTCGATATAGTTTCTTGCCATGAAAGTTGTAGATAATGTACCATCTAAATAATTGAATTTCGAACGTGCAAGATTGTGTCTAGGGCATGAAGCTATTGCAGTGTCACATTTGGTTGTCAGGTATCCTTAAATCCTTGTTTGTGTTTATCTATTTTCCATCTACCAACTGATTTATATTTCTACAAGAAGCTAAAGCATAACAGTGCTTCGTGTGACTAAAATGATAGTGCAGTTGCATGATATATATCTTCTTTTGTGAGACAAGTTGCATGATATATATCTTCTTGACCTGAAAGTTGCATATAAATGTACCATCCAAATAATTGATTTTGCATCTGTATGAATTCTATCCCCCAATTTAAGTAGATTTAAATGTGATCACATTTTTTATTTTCATTGATACAATCAAATATTTCAAGGAAACTTACATTACACTTTGTGCTCATACAAACTTTTTGCCACTTGCCCACCTCCTCTGATTTATGTTACACATTTTCTTTTGGAGAACATCGTTGCTAAACATCAGAACTACTGCCACCACAGGATGATCTCTTAAGACACTACAACTCTGTAACAACACTTGACTATGGATGATCAGAGCGGTGTCTATGTACCAAAGCCTAATGGAGATTCAATTTTATACATGAAGCAGAGGAAGTAGATTCGGATTGTTTGTAAGAACAGGTGTTACCAATGTGGCGGCCAAGGTTGCCTCTGCTGTCGAATGTGCATGGTTTTGATGTTTAAGGATCTATAATTATCAATGTCGGTGCATAATTGCTGATAAATGAGCAAAGGTAAGGAGAAGGGTGAATAAAGTTGACCGTCCAATAGGAGCGGGTCTATTAACAAGAGACATGGTTAGAATTGTGCTATTGTTTCTGTATGTTTTACAATCAGTCTAAAACACGCCCTACCGTGTGAGCTGAATATAAATAGTTATGAAAGAAATAGTCAACGCCGAACTTAACTTTTGTGAATGTCTCAGCGGATTGCAACAGAAGTCCTAAGAGTCCATATTTAGCGTTGGTTGTATCCATATATGGGAGCTACAAAAATAGCGATATTTATGTAGGGTATAAAAGCTAGGTGCAGTCATCACTGTAGGTGAATCAATGAACTCATACTATCGTTTCCAGAAACTGAAGAAAGTTGCCAAATTTTTGCTGCAGTCATCCCTCTAGGTGAATCGACAGCAGTGGGAGAAGCCAAAAAAAATAACAGATAATGTTCATTGTTACCTAGATGATAGGATTTGCTTTGAGTTTTTGCTTGGAGAGTCGGACGCACCTGCAAGGCTTGGATAGCCAGAATCGTGGGGCTATGCCCTGGGGCGCGTAGCGCGATGTGTCGGCGTGGTCGGCGTCGTTGTAGAGGTTAATAGCATGGAAAACAAAAATTTCCTACCGCATGAACACACACAAGCCAAGATCTATCAACTAGATTGTAGCAACGAGTCGATTAGAGTACTCACCCTCGAAGATTCCAAAGCGGTTAACGAGAGCAGATTCTCGTGGGTGATGTAGTCGTACACTTGCCGATCTCAAGATCGCGTAGATGATCCTTCCGGCACTGTATTCCGGCAGCGCTTCCGCAGTCGGTCACACGTTCGGTACTCGATGAAGACCTTCCTCTTCCTAGTTCCAGCATGCAGCGGATGTTGTAGTTCTTTCCTCATGATTCCGACAGCACGACGACATGGTGTCAGAAGTAGAGGGAAGATCCCGTAGGGCTTCGCCTAAGCCGGTGCGAGTTATGGTGGAGAAATAGGGTTTCCCCGACGATCTAGGGTTTAGATGCCGGAGAGGAGGAGGAGGTGTGGCCGGTGGCGGCTAGGGCGACGGCGGCGACAGGGTGGTGTTATGTTGGAGGGGCAGCCCCTCCCCTCTATTTATGAGAGGGAGGGGAAGCTTGGGAGAGGGGAGTTTGAATCCTTCCCCAACTTCCTCTCCTACTAGGCTTGTGGTGGAGGGAGAGAAGGATTCTCTTCTTCCTCCAGTGGGAAACATTGTCCCAGTTTGATTTTTCAAACTTGCCTTTTGACTTTCAATTTCGGAGTTTAATTTTACTCTTTATTTGCACAGCCCTTTGACCTAGGACATTATGCAACCATTCCACTTAGTCATGACACATCCATGCACCCTTACCCTTCCGGTACGGTGAACCTTCTAGACCCTTCTAGATCATTCTGGTGAAAACACCAGAATCATTCCCGAACTCCGAAATTGGACTTTCCTTATATGAATCTTATTCTCCGGACCATTCCGGATCTCCTAGTGATATCCCGGATCCCATCCGAGACTCTGAACAACATTCGGTCTCCCTACTTACATTCCATATCTACTAAACAACATCGAATCCTTAAGTGTGTCTCCCTATGGTTCGTGAATTATGCAGACAGGACCGAGACTCTTCTCCAATCAATAACCAATAGAGGAATCTAGAAATTCACATGGTTCCGACATATTTCTACGATTACTTTGCGATCGAATGAATCATTTACATACGATACCAATTTACCTGTCTCGCGATATTTTACTTATCCGAGGTCTGATCGTTGGTATCTCTGCATACCTAGTTCAACCTCGTTACCGATAAGTATTCTTTTCTCATTCCCGTGATATGTGATCCCTTGTGGGCCAGTCACATGCTAGCAAGCTAATTGGATGACATTCCACCGAGGGCCCAGAATATATCTATCAATCATATGGATGGACAAATCCCACTCTTGATCCATGTGCCTGAACACATACTTTTCGAACACTCAATGACACCTTTATAGCCACCCAATTACGGTGTGGTGTTTGATGTCATCAAAGCATCCTTCTGGTGATGGTGATTAACATGATCTCATGGTCGAAGAAATTAGGTTACTATGTATCAAAAAGCTTATAGCAAACGAACTAATGAAATGACTTGATCTTTATGCTACGCTTATCTATAGGAGTATGTCCATCATACCATTCTCCTAATGATATGATCTTGTTGTTAACAACATCTCAATGTTCATGATCCCGAAACTATGATCATCTATTAACCAATAAGCTAGTATTATAAAGAGGCTTTACTAGGGACTCTAATTAGTTTATAAATCACACAAGTATTAATGTTTCCGTTTAATACTATTATAGCATGAATATAAACATTTATCATAAACATGAACATATAATAATAACTACTTTTATTATTGCCTCTAGGGCATATCTCCAACAGTCTCCCACTTGCACTAGAGTCAACTAATGTAGATTACATGGTAATATACCAAACACCCATGGTAGTTTGGTGCTGGTCATGTTTTGCCCTTGGGAGAGGTTTAGTCAAAGGATCCTCCACATTCAGATCTGTGTGTACTTTGCAAATCTTTATGTCACCATCTTGGACATGCTCTTGAATAGCGTGAAAATGCAGCTTTATATGCTTCAGCTTCTTGTGTGACCTTGGTTCTTGCGCATTGGCTATGGCGCCCATGTTATCACGGTAGATAGACATTGGGTCCAGCGCACTAGGAACCACACCGAGCTCTGTAATGAACTCCTTCATCCACATCGCCTATTGTGAAGCCTCCGAAGCAGCTATGTATTCCAATTCAGTTGAAGATATCGCCACAACGCTTTGCTTTGCACTCCTCTAGCTTACTGCTGCACCATTCAAAGTAAATACGTATCCAGATTGAGATTTAGAATCATCCGGATCGGTGTTCCAACTAGCATCGGTGTAACCATTAACAACGAACTATTCATCACCTCCATAAGAAAGAACCATATCCTTAGTTCTTCTCAAGTACTTAAGGATGTTTTGACCGCTGTCCAATGATCCACTCCTGGATCACTTTGATATATGCTAGTTAAACTAACATCATATGCAATGTCGGGTCTAGTACATAGCATGGCATACATGATAGATCCTATGGCTAAGGCATAGGGAGTCTTACTCATCCTTTCTCTATCTTCTGCTGTAGCTGGACTTTGAGTTTTACTCAAGGTCGTATTGGGCAACATGGGCAAGAACCCTTTCTTGCTATTTTCTATTCCAAACCTCTTTAGAACTTTGTCCAAATATGTACTCTGTGACAATGATATTAGGCGTCTCGATCTATCTCTATAAATCTTTATGCCTAATACGTAAGCTGCTTCGCCAAGATCCTTCATTGAAAAACTATTATTCACATAATCTTTGACACTATTAAGAAGGTCTACATCATTCCTAATCAAAAATATGTCGTCCACATATAGTACTAGGAATGCTACAGAGCTCCCACTCACTTTCTTATAAATACAAGCTTCTCCATAAGTTTGTATAAAACCAAAACTTTTGATTACCTTATCAAAACACTGATTCCAACTTCGGGATGCTTGCTTCAATCCATAAATGGACCGTTGAAGTTTGCATACCCTGTTAGCATCTTTAGGATCGACAAAACCTTTGGTTTGTACCATATACAACTCTTCATCAATGTCTCCATTGAGGAACACCGTTTTGACATCCATTTGCCATATCTCATAATCATAATATGCAGCGATTGCTAACAAAATCCTCACAGACTTTAGCTTCTCTACCAGTGAGAAAGTCTCATCGTAGTCAACTCCTTGAATTTGTCAAAACCCTTTTGCGACAAGTCGAGCTTTATAGACAGTAACATTACCATCATAATCTGTTTTCTTCTTGAAAATCCATTTGTTCTCGACAGCCTTTCGGCCATCCGGTAAGTCCACCAAAGTCCATACTTGGTTTTCGTACATGGATCCAATCTCGGATTTCATGGCTTCTTGCCATTTATTGGAATCTGGGCTCATCATTGCTTCCTGATATGTTGCAGGGTCGTCGGTGTTGTCCACCAACATGACACTCATAACGGGATCATACCAATCGGGAGTGGTACGAGTTCTCGTTGACCTGCGAGGTTCCATAGTAACTTCAACCGAAGTTTCATGATCTACATCATTAGCTTCCTCTCTTATTGGTGTAGGCTCCACAGAAACTTCTTCCAGTGCTGCACTACTGTCAAATCCGAGAGAAAGTTTGACAACCTCGTCGAGTTCTATGATACGTCGTAAACGTATCTATAATTTTTGATGCTCCATGCTTGTTTAGTATCAACTTTGCTATGTTTTTTCTACACTTTGAGGTATTTTTATACACTTTCTGGAACTAACCTATTGACAATATGCCGCAGTGCCAGTTGCCTGTTTTCTGCTGTTTTTGGTTTCAGAAAAGCTAAAAAATGAATATTCTCGGAATTGGACGGGACAAAAGCCAATCTGCCTATTTTTTCCGGAGCAATACGGAAACGCGAAGCAGAGACGGAGGAGGACACCAGGGCGGCCACACCCTATGGTGGCGTGGGTGGCCCCTGGTGGCACCACCAGGGGGGACCTCCATCGACCTTGCCCTCTTCGCCTATATAAAGCTCCTGACTCAGAAACCCTAAATCATCCAGCATACATCCATGAAAAGTTCCACAGCGCTGCCGCCACCGAAGGGGAGATTCGGGGGATAGAAGTCTCTGTTCCGGCACCCTGCCGGGACGGGGAAGTTCCCCCGGAGCCATCTCCATTGATCTCCACCACCATCTCAATCGTTGTTGCTGATTCCCATGATGAGGGGGGAGTAGTTCTTCCTCGAGGCTAAGGGCTCTACCGGTAGCTATGTGTTCACCTCTCTCTCTATGCATGATCTTTATGAGATCATGAGCGCTTTGTAATGAAGTAGATCTACTCTGCTACTCAAGTGCTTAAACCAATCCCCGGCTCTCCCCACGAGTGTGAAAGTGACAGCGTGCACACCGTGTGGCACTTAGGCTAAAGATTACATAAATACTCAAGTGCTTTAATAGATCTATGCTTTTCCCCACGTGTGTGAAAGTGACAGCGTGCACACCATGTGTGGCACTTAGGCTCGATTAAATAAATATTTATCATGAGTTATATTTGGAGTTGGATGTCTCTGTGAAATTGTGGTGTTTGTTGGAACCATCTAGCGCTCAAGGTGACAGTGTGGGGTTATCTAGATGGGGAAGGCGGACTTTAAGGTGTGTTATTATAGCCCTACCGTGGATTAGAGTGTCCAACCGGAGAGTAGTTCAAGGTAGTATCATGAAGAGAATATATTTATTAAGAGTGTTCACTAGTGAAAGTCTGATCCCTAGGCCTTGTTTCTAAGCATTGAAACACCGTTTACAACTAGATCTATTGCATGTTTGATTGCTTCCATATTTTTGCCTTTAGTCTTTTCCTCCCTATCATAAGCTCTTTTCTGGCACCGTTACCACTTATAATCATCCATACCACTTGTATTTCACTATCTCTTCGCCGAACTAGTGCACCTATACACATGACAAGTGTATTGGGTGTGTTCGGGACACAAGAGACTTCTTGTATCTTGATTGCAGGGTTGCTTGAGAGGGATACCTTTGACCACTTCCTCCCTGAGTTCGATAAACCTTGGATAATCCACTTAAGGGAAACTTGCTGCTGTTCTACAAACCTCTGCACTTGGAGGCCCAATAACTGTCTACAAGAATAGAAGTGCGTAGACATCAAGCTCTTTTCTGGCGCTGTTGCCAGGGAATTAAAAGCTCCCACGTCAACAACATGTCATCAAAGTATTTTCTAGCACCGTTGCTGGGGAGGTAAGGTAAAAGGTCTAATATCCTCTTAGTGTGTGAGTTCTCTAAGTTATTTCCTTTAGATTTTGCAATTTTATCTTTTTGTTTCTTGTTTTCACTAGTTAGGCTTAATGTAAAACAACAAAAAAATTAAAAAACCTATAGCAATGTTGAGTTAGGACATGAAGTGTTTGAAGAGAAAATTAAAAAACCTATGGAACTTTATTTGCATGCTAATAGTAATGTTATTAGTATGAATAATTTGAACACCATTATTGCTAATTCTATGGAAAAGTCTAAGCTTGGGGAAGCTGGTTTTGATGAGCATGATCTTTTTAGTCCCCCAAGCATAGAGGAGAAAATTTTATTTGATGATACTTTGCCTCCAATATATGATGATTACAATGATGAGTATGATATTTTCAGTCCACCTACTATTGAGGAGAAAATTAATTATGATTACAATATGCCTCCTATATTTGATGATTATGGTGATGAGAATGATAATGATAGCTATTTTGTTGAATTTGCTCCCACCATAATTAATAAGAATGACTATGCTTATGTGGAGAGTAATAATCATTTTACGCATGTAGGTCATGATAAGAATGTTTTATGTGATAGTTATATTGTTAATTTTATTCATGATGCTACTGAAAGGTATTATGAGAGAGGGAAACAGGGTTTTATGCATCTCAATAATATTAAGTTTCCCCTCTTTATGTTGAAAATTTTGAAGTTACACTTGTTTTTCTTTCCTATGCTTGTTCCTTTGTGCTTTCATGACTTGTTTCTTTACAAGATTCCTATGCATAGGAGGTGGGTTAGACTTAAATGTGTTTTGAATTTGCTTCTTGATGCTCTCTTTTACTTCAAATTCATATTTCTTATGTGAGCATCTTCTCAAAATTATCATGCCTAACTTAAAGGCGTTAAAGAAAAGTACTTATTGGGAGATAACCCAAAAGTTTTACTTGAGTCTTGGAAGTTATTACCTCTATAATAACCTCTCTTTATCCTTTTTATTTGATTTTTGTGCCAAGAATAACCTTTAATGAGAGGGAAGTAAGATTTGGGGAAGTTGCTGTCCCAAAACAGATTTTTTTTGCTTCACTGTAAAAATTCGTGAAAAATCTTTGTAAGTTGGATTGAGCTGTAATTTTCTGAATAAATCCCCCAGGTTGTTATCTAACTTTCGTTAGTTAAACACTTTTTGATTTGGTTTTGCTGTTTTGAAACTAAACCCAAAGTTTTATTATCTTTTGAATGCACTAATGTTGCTAATGAAGATTGTGTGATGTTTTGTATGAAGGAAAATTTTCAGGTGTAAGGAAAGAATGATGTAATGAGATGAAGAATAGACAAAATCTCAAGTTTGGGGATGCCACCCCATGTCACCCCAAGAAATATTCAAGAGGTACAAGCGTCAAAGCTTGGGGATGCCCAAGGCATCCCCTTCTTCATCAATAAAAATCTCAGGTCTCTTTCTAGACACTTCATTTTTATTGTTTCATGCACTGTTGTGTTGTTCTTGGAGCGTCTTTGTTTTTTAGTTTTCTTTTGCTTTTCTTGCTGCAATAAGTTGGTTGGATCCCAGCACACTTCTTTTGGAGAGAGGCACACTCTGTTTTCATTGCCTAAAACACTCTAGTTTTCATTCTTATTATTTTGTGAGTGTTCTCTTTTGCTAGCACCGTGTTTAGCCTTAGTTTTCTTGTGCTTTTTCCTTAGAACTTTTTAGTTCTTCTTTGTGGATTTGTGAGACAAGCTCGCTGATATTTGTTGATTACTATCTTTGTGAGTTGTTTCAAATAAGTCGATTGGTGTTGGAAAAGAGTAGGAAGCTTCATGCTTAGGTGGTACAAAAAGGAGATTGCTTTGACTGTGACTTAGAATTTATCATGTCATGTGATGGGCGTGTTGATGACGCCTTGTTGGGAGACCCCAAGAGCAAGGTGTGATGAGCACAGCAGCAAGTTTTCCCTTAGTAAGAAACCGAGGTTATCGAACCAGTAGGATGAAGGAAACGACTCAAAGGTGTTGCTAGCAACTTGGAGACCTGCACAACACAAACTCAAGAATTTGCCCCAACGAACAGTGAGGTTGCCAATCTCACCGGTTTGCTGAAAACAAAGGATTAACTGTATGGTATGGAAGGTAATAGCGGTTTGCAGAAAGTAAATAGTAACAGTGGAAGATGTATCAATGGTAAAGATTGGATCGAGGTCCATAGCACAACAGTGCAATTGACAGGACTGAGCAAGGCATAACAATGCAATACTAGACATTCATGATCCTATGAGATTCGATTGGGAAATACAACAAGATATATAGACCGCCATCCAACTGCATCTATGACTAGAAATTCACCTTCGGGTTATCATCCGAACCCCCTCCAGTATTAAGTTGCAAGCAACAGATAACTGCTTTAAGCAAAGTGTGTAAGGTAAACAATCCACTTGTTCCATGAACAAGAGACCGTTGTTTTCTCCCTAGTGGCAATAGCACATCTACAACCTTAGAGATTTATGTCACTTCCCTTAGATTAAATAGAGGCATGAACCCACTATCGAGCATAAATACCCCCTCTTGGAGTCACTAGCATCTACTTGGCCAAGATAGCTACTAGAAAAAGAGAGCATGCAAGATCTCAAACAACACAGGCATGATAGAATCAATAAGACAAAACCATTAATCAATCTGACATAGTAATCTCAATATCCATCGGATCCCCGCAAACATAATGCATGATTACAAATAAATATGATCTTGATCATGAACGAAGCTCACAAGATCTAAACATGATAGCACAAAGGAGGACATACAACCATCTAGCTACTACATGGACCCGTAGTCCAAGGTGGAACTACTCACACTTCATACCGAAGGCTGGCATGATGAATAAGAAGGCCTCCGGGATGATCTCCCCTCTGGCAGGGTGCCGGTAAGAGCTTCAGATCCCCCTGATCTAGGGACGATGGTGGCGGCGGCTACAAACGGTTTCGTGGAATATTGATCGGGTACTTAGGATTTTGGCATCGGGGTGTCTTTATAGGCGAAGAGGCGAGGTAGGGGGGTCGCCAGGGCGGCCGCACCCCCCAGGCACAGGCCCACCTTAGCCGCGTGGCCAGGGGGTGTGGCCCCCTGGTGGCTCTCCCCCGTCTCGTATTCAGGCTTCGTGTTCCCCACGGTAAAATATTGACTTTGGCTTTTTCCCATCCAATTCTGAGAATATTGATTTTCTGCCTTTCTGGAACCAAAAACAGAAGAAAACAGGCAACTGGCACTGTGGCAACTTGTTAATAGGTTAGTACCAGAAAACATATAAAACACCTCAAAGTGTAGACAAAGCAAAGTAAAGTAGATACTACACAAGCATGGAACATCAAAAGTTATAGATACGTTTCCAACGTATCAAGCATCCCCAAGCTTAACTCCTAGTCGTCCTCGAGTAGGTAAGTGATAAAAAGAATAATTTTTGAGGTAACATGCACCATCAAAATCAAGATCAAACCATTTGCAAGCATTGAAAGCTGGGAACAAAGAACTCTAAACATGAGCATGAAAGATGGAGTTCTAACAGTAAGACAAAGTAAGTATGCATGCAACATGAAAGGTTAGAAACAAAGATCATGAATAACATGCATTGAAAAACATTTATTTGTTTCACATACAGAAAACATGGCTTAGTGGCATTCAGCTTGTCCCTCATGGAGTAGCAAATAGATGCATAGGGCACCTTCAAAGTTCATAAGAGTGACTAGATACAAATAGCACAAGAACAAGTAAGATCAACAATATGCATCAATCAATAAGTTTTGGGACAATACACATAGAAATAAGAATGGCAACTATGCTCTCTTAACATGTACCTAAGGATAGAAGGGGGAGACTCAATATAATAGTGGAAGAAAGGCCCTTCATAAATGGAAGCAGGGATTTCAAGTCTCAAAAAGAGCTTCCAAAAATCATGGTACTTGTTAGCTTTTAGCTCTCATTCCCCCATCATAAGCATCTTGAAGTGATTAAGGTTAAAGTGAACAAACTATGGAGTATTGATGTCTACGCACTTCTATTCTTGTAGACAGTTGTTGGGCCTTCAAGTGCAGAGGTTTGTAGAACAGCAACAAGTTTACCTTAAGTGAATTACCCAAGGTTTATCGAACTCAGGGAGTAAGTGGTCAAATATATCCCTCTCAAGCAACCCTGCAATCAAGATACAAGAAGTCTCTTGTGTCCCCAACACACCCAATACACTTGTCAGGTGTATAGGTGCACTAGTTCGGCGAAGAGATAGTGAAATACAAGTGGTATGGATGATTATAAGTGGTAATGGTGCCAGAAAAGAGCTTTTGACGGGGAGGAAAAGACTAAAGGCAAAAATATGGAAGCAAGCAAACATGCAACAGATCTAGTTGTGAACGGTGTTTTAATGCTTAGAAAAAAGGCCTAGGGATCATACTTTCACTAGTGAACACTCTCATATAAATATATTCTCTTCATGATACTAACCTGAACTACTCCCCGGTTGGACACTCTAATCCATGGTAGGGCTATAACAACACACCTCAAAGTCCGCCTTCCCCATCTAGATAACCCCACACTGTCACCTTGAGCGCTAGATGGTTCCAACAAACACCACAATTTCATAAAGACATCCAACTCCAAATATACTCATGATAAATATTTATGAACTCTAACCTAAGTGCCACCACAGGCATGTCATCACTTTCGCTGCGTGGGGAGAGCAGAGATCTATTGAAGCACTTGAGTATTTATGTAGACTCTAGCCTAAATGCCACCACGGCATGCATGCTGTCACTTTCACACACGTGGGGAGAGCAGAGATCTATTAAAGCACTTGAGTAGCAGAGTAGATCTACTTGATTACAAAGCTCATGATCACAACATGATCATGCATAAAGAAAGAGATGAACACATAGCTACCGATAGAGCCCTTAGCCTCGAGGAAGAACTACTCCCTCCTCATCATGGGAATCAGCAACGGCGAGGAGATGGTGGTGGAGATCAATGGAGATGGCTCCGGGGGCACTTCCCGTCCCGAGGTGCCTAACAGAGACTGTCTCCCAAATCTCCCTTCGGCATGGGCACATGGAAGTTTTCGTGGATGTATGATGGATGACTTAGGGTTTCTCAGTCGGGAGCTTCTTATAGGCTAAGGAGGCAAGGTCGGTGGAGCCCCACACCCCCTGGTGGCGCGCCTAGGGTGGGCCCGCTCCACCCTAGGGTGTGGCCACCCTGGTGCCCTACTCCGGCTCTACTTTGATTTTCCGTATCGTTCATGGAAAATATGAACTTTGGCTTTTGTCCCGTCCAATTCCGAGAATATTCATTTTTTAGCTTTTGTGAAACCAAAAACAGCAGAAAACAGGCAACTGGCACTGTGGCATATTGTCAATAGCTTAGTTCCAGAAAGTGTATAAAAATACCTCAAAGTATAGATAAAACATAAGACAAATGATATAAAACAAGCATGGAGCATAAAAAATTATAGATACGTTTACGACGTATCAAGCATCCCCAAGCTTAACTCCTGCTCTTCCTCAAGTAGGTAAGTGTTAAAAAGAATAATTTTTGAGGTGACATGCACCATCATAATCTTGATCAAACCATATGCAAAGCATTGAAAGCTGGGATCAAAGTAATCTAAACATGAGCATGAAAGATGTAGTTCTAACAATAAGACATAGTAACTATGCTGCAACAAGAAAGGATATAAACAAAGATTCATGAATAACAATGCATTGAAAGACGTTTGTTTGTTTCACATATAGAAAACATAGCATAGTGGCATTCAGCTTGTCCCTCATGGAGTAGCAATAAATGCATAGGACACCTTCAAAGTTCATAAGAGTGACTAGATACAAATAGTTTAAGAACAAGTAATATCAACATTATGAATCAATCAATAAGTTTTGGGACAATGCACATAGAACTAAGAATGACAACTATGCTCTCTTAATTGGTACCTAAGGATAGAAGGTGGAGACTCAATATAAAAGTGGAAGAAAGTCCCTTCAAAGGGAAGCAGGGATTTTAAGTTTCAAAAAGAGCTTCCAAAAATTATGGTACTTGTTAGCTTTCATCTCTCATTGCCCCTATCATAAGCATCTTGAAGTGATTAAGGTTAAAGTGAACAAACTATGGAGTATATGCTTGACAAAGTATAAGTTGGCAATCTCATGTCCCTTGAATACGAGGGCCACTCCTCATGCTACTCAAATTTAGTCACCTGTAAGTTCTTGTCATAGTAAGTACATGTGTATCATAGAGAACCGCCAACGGGGTACCCCTTGCACATGATACAGGAGCTATCCCATAATCAAAATGACAAGACAAGCAGACAATGAGCATCTCAGCAATCTTCTTATTTACCATGGGAAAATGGTGCTTTTTCTCTCTTTACTCTTTTCAATATATCTCTTTTTTTATAAGAAGAAATCTTCATAGATTGCTCACTATGGTGATGCTGCAAGTTTCCACCATGATTAGGCATGGCTTAGGCTAGCGGCCCAGGCGTTTCTCTAACACACATACATAACTCCATGGACTTACAAGCTCCCCTTTTATTTCACACCGACGACATCCATAAACAAAACAACATGATATCAACTGTACAAGTGCAATGTTGAAAGTGTTCCCCGTGACAGCACGATTCTGCTAATTCCAACATATAAGTGCAAGCATATACAACATAGACGACACAATGTTTCAAGTTTATTAGGGGCAAGAAAAATAAAGTGTGTCATCAAGTTTGTGAGATCTTTAATCACTACTTTTTCACATAACAAAATAACTTTTTAATTGGAAGATAGATAAAACAAGAATATACTTGGAATGGTGTAACACACCATGCATAGCAATTTATAGTGGAAACTTTGGAATAACTTGGTTTCTTGGGAGTTGGATGCATGAGTAGAGCTTACTCTTACAAGTGGAGGCTAGCAAAAGACTGGGAGCAACCAACTAAGAGAGCAATAATGGCCATAATCATGTAGAGCGACAAAAAATTACTAATCAAAGCATAAAGTGGTACTACAAGTCAAGGACTAAATGATCATAGAGGCTATGGTGACTTGTTATAGTCATAACATGGTGTAAGCATGTTCCAATTCAACCCAAACAAAGCATCAAAGGAGAATACCACAATACTATGCTTTTGTATGCTAAAACAACGCATGATTCCTTCAAGGCACATTAAGCAATCCTAATTGTTTTGAACAAGTCATGCTACATCAATAATTACTAAGCATAAGGTCAAAACAACATCTAGCATGACATGTTAAATCCTAAGCCACAGTCAAAACAAGCTCCCTTTTGTACCACTATAAGCATGAAACTTTCTACTCTTTTCCAACACCAATCGACTTATTTGAAACAACTCACAAAGATAATAATTAATAAAGATCAGTGAGCTTGTCTCACAAATCCACAAAGAAGAACTAAAAAGTTCTAAGCTGAAAGCACAAGAAAACTAAGGCTAAACACAGTGCTAGCAGAAGAGAACACTCACAAAACAATAAGAGTGAAAACTCGAGTGTTCTAGGCAGTGAAAATAGAGTGTGTCTCTCTCCAAATGGATGACTTAGGGTTTCTGAGTGGCGGCGGCGCTGTGGAAGTTTTCGTGGATGTATGATGGATGACTTAGGGTTTCTGAGTCGGGAGCTTCTTATAGGCGAAGGAGGCAAGGTCGATGGAGGCCTAGGGGGCCCACACTCGCTGGTGGCATGCGTAGGGTGGGCCCGTGCCACCCTAGGGTGTGGAGACCCTGGTGCTCTACTCCATCTCTGCTTTGATTTTCCGTATCGTTCATGGATAAATATGAACTTTGGTTTTTCTCCCGTCCAATTCCGAGAATATTCATTTTTTAGCTTTTCTGAAACCAAAAACAGCAGAAAACAAGAAACTGGCACTGTGGCATCTTGTCAATAGGTTAGTTCTCAAAAGTGTATAAAAATACCTCAAAGTGTAGACAAATCATAAGACAAATGATATAAAACAAGCATGGAGCATCAAAAATTATAGATACATTTACGACGTATCAAGTATATGCTTGACAAAGTTTAAGTTGGCAATCTCATGTCCCTTGAATACGAGGGCCACTCCTCATGCTACTCAAGTTTAGTTACTTGCAAGTTCTTGTCATAGTAAGTACATGTGTATCATAGAGAACCGCCAACGGGGTACCCCTTGCACATGATACAGGAGCTATCCCATAATCAAAATGACAAGGCAAGCAGACAATGAGCATCTCAGCAATCTTCTTATTTACCATGGGAAAATGGTGCTTTTTTCTCTCTTTCCTCTTTTCTCATTTTTTTCTTTTTCTCAATATCTTTTTCTATCTCTTTTTTAAAAGAAGAAAGCTTCATAGATTTCACTATGGTGATGCTACAAGTTTCCACCATGATTAGGCATGGATTAGGCTAGCGGCCCAGGCATTTCTATAACACACATACATAACTCCATGGACTTACAATCTCCCTTTCATTTCACACCGACGACATCCATATACAAAAGAGCATGATATCAAATGTGTACAAAGTACAAGTGCAATGTTGAAAGCATTCCGCGTGACAGCACAGTTCTGCTAATTCCAACGTATAAGTGTAATCATATACAACATAGAGGACACAATGTAACATCCCAAAAATATTAAACTACAATCATCAAACTCTAATAATCAAAATTAGGGTTAACAAAAACTTTTCAAATTAAAAATATGAAAGAATGCATGTGTGTATGCATCCCATTTTGAATTCTTTTGAATTGCCTTGTTTATGTGTTTCTTTGCTTGTAAAAGGATTCTTAGGTGAAATAAACATCATCCAAACAATTCCCAAACTTTTCCCAATGACAAATAAATCAAAACAAACAAAATGAGTGAATGGTCATTTTGACCAATTTAACTCCCATGCCTACTTTGGCTGTCTCAAACTTTCAGAACTTAATAGAAACTTGTTTGGATCTTTACACCCCTTGATAGTACTCTTAACAAAGTATCAAGTCCCACCTTGTGATCATCCAGAAACTTTCAAATGCATAGTTTAAATGACAATTCAAAATTGAATCTTTATCATATGGGAAGATCCCACTTTTTCAAAAACCACTCAAACAAGCTCAACTTTAAAAACCCAAGCATCTGCAGACTCACCAGCACCAACCTAGCACACCCACCAAAAATCTTTTCAAAATTTAAAACTTGAATTCTTGCGGCCATTTCATCAAACACCTTGCTGATTCAAATCAAATAAAATCTAAACACTATTGTGAGCAGTGATTGGAGCCTAACTTGTTCCCTCTCTAGCTCACAGCAACCTCAGTAGATCATCTAGCAAACGAAACCAAGCACTAGCCCCACTGTAAGCTTGGCAATGCCATCAATGGTGAACAGTGGAAGCTCACCATGTCACCCCAGTGTGGACAGCAAGCTAGGAGAAGAAACAAGCCTAGCCAACATGTCTGGGATCAAGCCAACACCCCACCGCCACTCCATGTCCAGCGCTCGAGCGTTGCCAATCCCTGGACCACACGCACAGACCGTGCCCAGCTCGCCAGCAACCATGCCAAGCATGCGCCAGAGCGCCGCCCTCGACACACGCCCACAGACCGCGCGCCGCCCTCGCCGTGTGCATACACGATCACCACCGACCCAGGAGACCGCCAGACATCCCTGTTCGCCGCCCCCTGCCCCGTAGCCACCGCTCGCCGTCAAAGACGTCGCCTCGGCCGCGCAGAGCACCGCACGTTCTAGACCATTTGCCGCCGCCCCTACATGCGCATTAAAGCCGTAGAGCATCGCAGGAGACCACCAAGCGATCGCCACCGCCGGCCATGCCTCTAGCAGCCCGTAGCCATGTCGCCACCGTCGCCTGCCCATCCTGTTTGGTCTCGTCGTCGAGACTATAAATGGAGGCCACCCCCAGCCGAATTGAGCACACCATATCACTCCCCTCTCCTCACTGATCGTTCCACCCTGTTCCCGAAGCAAGGCGATTAGCGCTTCACCGGAATTCCACCGGAGCCCACCGCTGCTGGAGAAGAAGGGAGCCAGCGATTGGAGCCGTCCCAGGAGAAGCTGCCGGTACCAGGAGGTTCGCCGTCATCGACTTTGTTGTTCGCCCGCCTCGCTGACCCTCGCCTGAGCCCCGGTGAGCCCCCGACGACCCCTACCTGCCGCGTTAGGGTTCAGTCTTGCCGGCGTTGCCCGACGTGGACGACGACCCTCAGCCGTTGGATTAGAACTAGATCGAATGCACCATATTGCCCCATACCACTTCGCACCCCCTCGTCTCATTGCCGCGTGGGGACAACAACTTAACCAGCCCGCGTAAGCTATTGTGCCGGCCCGATGTCGTTTCCCACGCAGCCCAGTTGTTTGAATTTGGATTTTTCCATTTTCATTCAAACACACTTCTGCACCTAGTTTAAAATATCAATCCAGCTCGATTCAGTGAACCAAATTGAATGAAACCAATTTTGTTAGAAAGGTCTGGAAGTGCTGAATCCAAGCCCATTGGATTTAAATCATTTGGATCTATAGATCACTCTTGGTAAAAATAACAAGGCAGAAGCTTTTCTGCATTCAAATATTTTTCAAATTTAAACCATAATAGCTTTTGAGTTGATTACAACTCTCAAAAATCACATTTAACCATACCTTTCAGAATATATAAAAATATATAGGTTTACTTACAGAAATAATGACCAAGTAATAAAAGAATGCCACATAAGCATTTCTAGTCACTTTATTTAATTAAAAATAAAAGGTTAAACCTTATTAAATTGTGACACCACTTTAAATCACATTCCCATGGACTAAAATATGTGGTGATGACATGTGTCAACATGATCCCATGTTTGGTTTGAGAATATTAAATCTTAAGTAGTTTTTCGATGAGTAGAAATTACTTTTCTAAAAATAAAAGGAATGAAACCAAGCTTTGATCTGGTAATGTTAGTGATGATGCTAGATCATCTATAGGACCCCTTTTTGTGGGATGAGTGCAAGTAGCTAAGTATTGTTTGGTGATTGTGTACCTCGTATTTATTCATAGACGCTAGTATCGACCAAGGATACGAGGAGTAAGGAGGATACTATGAAGAAGAAGCCGAGGAGAACTTCGACCACTGCTCTACACAAGGCAAGCTTATACTGATACTGATGCAAGCCAATACTTGCAAGCTAACACTTGCAATTTAGCAAGCTTATACTGATACTGATGCAAGCCAATACTTGCTTGTCACCATGCCAACTATATGCCTTAAGCATAGATGATCCTACCCACTTGATAAACTAATCCTAGTTTTTACTTACAAGCTTTATACTTTATTTCTTTATCAAAGCTATTACTTAGAGTTTACTTAAGTAAATTGTAGATACTAGAAGGATATTTGAAGGTTGCATAAAGAGCATAAAATTTGGCCTAAGCTAGAAAATCTTGATGTCATCCTAAGGCATGAGATTGAACTTAGTTAAACTCCACTTGTTTACCACCCCTCATTAGTACTTACCCCCACTTGTAGATGCTAGTCCTAAGCATAAAACTTGATCAACTTTAGATGGGAATACTTGGTGGAAAATGGTTATGAAAACCTTAGAATGATGGATCATTCTACTGAGATGTTTTGGACATGTGTTTCCGAACACCAGATGATTTATGGTTATGAAAATGTTGAGGCATGAGCCTTAGCCCTTTATAAAACTGATGGTTGTCTGGATGCGATACCATTCCAATTTTACCGTACAACCACAATACCCGAGAATTGGGTAGGGCTTGACTGGAAACTTATATACCTTAGTATTAGTTCCCTCATGGCCAAGGTCTGAGCTGAGGCTACCTTGTGAAGATTGTCCACCTGTGCAGTATCCAAGATGACAGTTGGTCATGGTTGGGAGGCCAAACTCACAGGAGAGGTGCTTATACTAGGGCGTGTAATTGAAAGGTTAGGATTGATTATCCACATACTGTCAACACCCGGATTTTTAATCCCAGATGCCTGTTATGCCATACATCGCAATCCCAGGATTACCATTTTTGCGAGACATAACAGAATTGGATACCATAGTACATCATCCATTACAAACCGTACATAAGTTCTTACACAAATAGGGATCTCTTGATCTAGTTCTTAATACAACATCAAGCAGCGGAATACGTAATAATAACGGTAGCGTGGGCGAAGCTCCATCTTCTGGGTCACAGGCAATGCTGACGATGGGAGATGATCCTAGTTGTCGTAACCTTCCTGGGATCCATCCTCCAGGTACTCCTCTTCATAGTCTGGCCATGGGAATATCCAGGGACAAAGCCATGAGTACTCTTTAAGTACTCGCAAACTAATACCAACAAGTGAAAGGGGTTACGATAATAGGACACTAGGCTCTAGGGTTGTTTTGCAAAGCAGTTTATCTCTACTAAGTTTAGGAGCAACGAATGCTAGTTGAAGTTTTATAAAACCTAAATGGGAACTTGTATTTCATATCACAACCCTGCTGTGGTCAAGTCAAAGTCTCACTCCATTTCACAAGTCATTTTGAAAAGTCTGATGGGGGAACAGTATGGCCACTCCAACTGTCCATAACCGCGGACGCGGCTATTCGAATAGTTTGACACTCTGCAGAGATTGTACACTTTCACCACAACATTCGATACATTAAATCAGAACAAATCCTGAATTCACCATACTCAATGCAGATAATCAATCCTAACCTTTCAATTACACGCCCTAGTATAAGCACCTCTCCTGTGAGTTTGGCCTCCCAACCATGACCAACTGTCATCTTGGGTACTGCACAGGTGGACAATCTTCACAAGGTAGCCTCAGCTCAGACCTTGGCCGGGAGGGAACTAATACTAAGGTATATAAGTTTCCAGTCAAGCCCTACCCAATCTTTGGGTATTGTGGTTGTACGATAAAATTGGAATGGTATCGCATACAGACAACCATCAGTTTTATAAAGGGCTAAGGCTCATGCCTCAACATTTTCATCACCAAAATCATCAGTTTGTTCGGAAACACATGTCCAAAACATTTCAATAGAATGATCCATCATTCCAAGGTTTTCATAACCATTTTTCCATGAAGTATTCCCATCTAAAGTTGATCAAGTTTTATGCTTAGCACTAGCATCTACAGGTGGGGGTAAGCACTAATGAGGGGTGGTAAACTAGTGGAGTTTTAACTCAGTTCAATCTCATGCCTTAGGATGACATCAAGATTATCTAGATTAGGCCAAATTTTATGCTCTTTATGCAACCTTCACATATCTTTCTAGTATCTACCATTCACTTAGGTAGAATCTAAGTAAGAGCTTTGATAAAGAAATAAGGTAAGAAGCTTGCAAGTAAAACTAGGATTGGTTTATCAAGTGGGGATGATCATATATGCTTAAGGAATATAGTGGTCATGGTAACAAGCAAGTATTAGCTTGCACATTCAACTAGTAGCATTAGGCTTGCATAGGTAAGTATCTTGTAAGTGTTAGATTGCCTTGTGTAGAGCAGTGGTTGCAGTTCTCCTCGGCTTCTTCTTCATAGAATCCTCCTTCCTCCTCGTATCCTTGGTCGGTACTAGCGTCTATAAATAAATACGATGTACACAATCACCAAACAATACTTAACTACTTGCAATCATCACACACAAGGGTCCTATAGATGATCTACCATCATCTCTAACATTACAAGGTTAAGGCTTGGTTTAATTCCTTTTATTTTTAGAAAAGTAATTTCTACTCATTGAAAAACTACTTAAGATTTATTATTCTCCAGACCAAACATGGGATCATGTTGACACATGTCATCACCACATATTTTAGTCCATGGGAATATGATTTAAAATGGTGTCACAATTTAATAAGGTTTTACCCTTTTATTTTAATTAATTAAAGTGGCTAGAAATGCCTATGTAGCATTCTTTTATTACTTGAACATTATTTCTGTAAGTAAACCTATATGTTTTTATATATTCTGAAAGGTATGGTTAAATGTGATTTTTGAGAGTTGGAATCAACTCAAAAGCTATTATGGTTTAAATTTGAAAAATGTTTGAATGCAGAAAAGCTTCTGCCTTGTTATTTTTATCATGGGTGATCTACATATCCAAATGACTTGAATCCAACGGGCTTGGATTCAGCATTTCAAGACCTTTCTAACAAAATTAGTTTCATTCAATTTGGTGCACTGAATCGACCTGGGTTGATTTTTGAAACTGGGTACAGAAGTGTGTTTGAAATAAAATGGAAAAGGTTTAATTCAAATAACTGGGCTACGCGGGAAAAGTTAACGTTCGGCCTGCTAAGCATAGCGCTTCCGCGGGCTGCTTAAGTGGCTGTCCCCACTCGTCAGTGAAATAGGGGGGTGCGAAGCGGTATGGGGCGATGTGGGACGTTCGATCTGGTTCTAATCCAACGACTGAGAGTCCTCGTCGACGTTGGGCAACGCCAGAGACGAAACCTAAGCGCCGCTGGGGGTTGCTGGGGGCTCACCGTGGTGCAGGCGAGGGTCGGCGAGGCGGGCGAATGACGAAGTCGATGACGGCGAATCTCCTGGTACCGGTGGATCCTCCTGGGGTGACTCCAATCGCTGGCTCCCTTCTTCTCCAGAGGCGGCGGGCTCCGGTGAAATTCCAATGAAGTGCTGCTCGCCTTGCTCCGGGAACGGTGTGGCACGATCAGTGAAGAGAGGGGAGTAGAATGGTGTGCTCAATTTGGCTGGGGGTGGCCTCTATTTATAGTCGAGCGAGGGGACCGACGGGGCGCACGGTGAGCTCGTCGGGGGTGATGGTACAGATGACTATTGGCATGGGCGAAGGTAGGGGACGGTGCGGTGTTCCCTGGCGATGCTCAACGATACGGTGGCGAGACGTGGGGCGGTGCGGGTTGGTCTAGAACACGCGACGCTCTACGCGGCAGAGGCGGCGTCTTCAACGGCGAGCGGTGGCTGTGCGGCATGGGGCGGCGAACGGGGATGTCTGGCGGTCTCCTGGGTCGGTGGTGATCGTGTGTGCACGCGGCGAGGGTGGCGCGCGGTCTGTGGGCTTCGGTCGAGGGTGGCGCTCTGGCGCATGCTCGGCATGGTTGGCAGAGGCACGGGCGCGGCATTCCTGGGTGCTCTGGTCGGTGTCTTTGAGGCAGGGCTGATCGAGAGGGGGCGGTGAGGCATGGGTGATCTCCTAGACAAGGTTGGCACGGCTACTTTCCTTCCTAGCTTGCTGTCTACACTGGGGTGGCAAGGGTGGCTTCGACTGTTCTCCATTGATGATATTGGCAAGCTCACAGTGGTGTTAGTGCTTGGTTAATCTTGCTAGATGATCTACTGAGCTGGTTGTGAGCTAGATAGGGAACCAGTTAGGCTCAAAACACTGCACACTATAGTGTTTTGATTTTGTTTGATTTGTGTCTGCCAAGTGTTTGATGAAATGGCCGCATGAATTCAAGTTTTGAATTTTGAAAAGATTTTTGGTGGGTGTGCTAGATTGGTGCTGGTGAGTCTGCAGATGCTTGGGTTTTGAAAGTTGAGCTTGTTTGCGTGGTTTTTGAAAAAGTGGGATCTTCCCATATGATTAAGATTCAATTTTGAATTGTCATTTAAACTATGCATTTGAAAGTTTCTGGATGATCACAAAGTGGGACTTGATACTTTGTTATGAGTACAATCAAGGGGTGCAAAGATCCAGAAAAGTTTCTGTTAGGTTCTGAAAGTTTGAGGTAGCCAAAGTAGGCATGGGAGTTAAATTGGTCAAAATGACCATTCCTTTATTTTATTTGTTTTGATTTACTTGTCTTTGGGAAAAGTGTGGGAAATGTTTAGATGGTGTTTATTTTACCTAAGCATCCATTTACAAGCAAAGGAACACACAAACAAGTTGGTTCAAAATAATTTCAAATGAAATGCATACACATATGCATGCTTTCATAATTTTAGTTAGAAAAGTTTTTGTTAACCCTAATTTTGATGCTTAGAGTTTGATGATCCAAGTGTTGTATTTTGGGATGTTACAAACCTTCCCCCCTTAAACAAAATCTCGGGATGTTACAAACCAAGATTTGAAAAAGGACGAAAAGATTACCTAGGATTTGAAGAGATCGGGAAACTCCGTCCTGATGTGATCTTCGCGCTCCCAGGTAGCTTCGTCTTCTGTGTGGTTGCTCCACTGAATCTTGAGAAACTTGATGCTTCGGGTTCGGGTGGTTCGAAAAGCTTCTTCCAAAATACGGATGGGTACTTCGGGATAGGTCAGGTCATCGTTGATCTCTATGGTCCGATGGTCGATGTTTTTGAACACTTCGGCCTTCTTGGGGACTTCGAGACACTTGCGAAGTAACGAGATATGGAACACGTTGTGCACGACTGACATCTCTTCGGGTAGTTCCAATTGATACGACACTTCTCCTCGACGGTTCAGAATCTTGAAAGGTCCGATATATCTGGGGGCTAACTTTCCTTTGAGTTGGAAACGCTGCATTCCCTTCAATGGTGACACTTTCAGATAAACAAAATCTCCTATGTTGAAGGCGAGGTCTCTACGTCTCTTGTCGACGTAAATCTTTTGTCTGGATTGGGCTATCTTGAGGTTCTCACGAATCTTGTGAACCTTCTCTTCTGCTTCTCGTAGGATGTCGGGTCCATAAATCTGACTCTCTCCTACTTACAACCAGTTCAAAGGGGTGCGACACTTCCTTCCGTACATGAATTCAAATGGGGCCATTTGCAAACTGGCTTGATAACTGTTATTGTATGAAAATTCTGCAAACGGCAGACAGTCTTCCCACTTGGATCCATATTCTAACACACATGCTCTCAGCATATCTTCGTGTATTTGATTTACTCGCTCCGTTTGTCCATCGGTCTGAGGGTGATACGCGGTGCTGAAATCTAGGCGGGTTCCTAAACCTTCTTGGACTTTCTTCCAGAATGTCGAGGTAAACTGAGTTCCTCGATCCGATACGATGTTCTTGGGGACTCCATGCAAACTAACGATTCTAGCGATGTACAACTCTGCTAGTTTCGAACTCTGATATGTGGTCTTGACGGGTAAGAAATGGGCGACTTTGGACAATCTGTCCACTATGACCCAGATAGAGTCATTTCCCCTACTAGAAGTAGGCAGTCCAGTGATAAAGTCTATTCCAACAGAATCCCATTTACATTCCGGAATCTGCAATGGTTGCAACAATCCAGCGGGTCTTTGATGTCCTGCCTTGACTCGCTGACAAATATCACACTTGGCGATATAGCTTCCAATTTCCCTTTTCATCTTATGCCACCAAAATTGCTCTTTCAAATCTTGATACATCTTAGTTCCTCCGGGATGCATAGAATAAAGAGTATCATGAGCCTCCTTCAAGATAACTTCTTTCAACTCAGAATCTGCTGGTACACAAAGGCATCCTTTGTACCACAAAACTCCTTCTTCGTCCTCGGTGAATCCAGGTACTTTGCACTGTCTGTCTGACGCTTGATTCTGTCAATACTAGCATTTCCCTTCTGCGCCTCTTTAATCTGACTGATTAAAGTGGGCTGGAGTTCTATGCTAGCCAAAAATCCTTCACTCACTAATTCTATTCGAAAATCTTCCATCTCTTTGTGCAAACTTGGTTGCTCCTTCAAAATCATGGAGTTCAAGCGGCACGGCAATCTGCTAAGGGCATCAGCTACCACATTGGATTTACCAGGGTGATAGTGAATGTCCAGGTCGTAATCCTTGATTAGCTCAATCCATCTTCTCTGCCTCATATTCAGCTCTTTCTGAGTGAATATATACTTCAGACTCTTGTGATCCGAATAAATCTCACAACGGTTTCCCATGAGGTAATGCCTCCATGTTTTCAGGGCTAGAACTACGGCTGCGAGTTCGAGGTCATGGGTTGGGTAGTTTTGCTCATGTTGCTTCAGTTGTCGAGATAGATAAGATATAACTTTGCCTTCCTGCATTAGCACACATCCGAGACCGATCTTGGATGCGTCACAATACACATCGAAGGGCTTCGTGATATCCGGCATGATCAAGATTGGGGCTGAAATCAATCTCCTCTTGAGTTCTTGAAAACTTGCTTCACATTTGTCGGTCCATTCAAACTTCTTGTCCTTCTTCAGCAATTGGGTCATGGGTCTGGCGATACTAGAGAATCCTTCTACGAATTTGCGGTAATATCCCGCCAATCCGAGAAATGCACGAACTTGGGTTTGAGTGGTTGGGGCTTGCCAATCTTCTACATCTTTCACTTTGGCAGGGTCAACGGCAATTCATGTGACCGAGGAATCCTACCTCCTGTAACCAGAATTCACATTTGCTAAACTTTGCATACAACTGATGCTCTCTAAGGGTTCCAAGAATGGTCCTTAGGTGTAGCTCATGTTCTTCTTCTGATTTGGAATAAATCAGAATGTCATCGATGAAAACAACGATAAACTTATCCAGGACGTCCATAAAAATCTTATTCATGAGATTCATGAAATAAGCGGGGGCATTGGTTAGTCCGAAAGACATGACTGTATACTCATACAATCCATATCTGGTGTTAAAGGCAGTCTATGGAATATCCTCTGCACGAATTTTGAGTTGATGATAGCCAATTCTAAGATCAATCTTAGAGAACACTTTGGCACCGGTCAACTGATCAAACAAATCTTCTATCTTGGGCAAGGGGTACTTGTTCTTGATGGTGACATCATTCAATTTCCGATAATCCGTACACAAACGTTTCTTCCATCCTTCTTGTCCACAAACAAGACATGTGATCTCCATGGTGACGCGCTTGGTTGAATCAATCCAATTTCCAGCATGGAATCCAGTTGCTTCTTCAATTCTGCTAGCTCTAACGGGTTCATACTATATGGTCTCTGGGCTATGGGTCCAGTTCCGGGAATTAGTTCGATGATAAACTCGATATCCCGATCTGGGGGCATACCGGGTAAAACATCTGGAAATACATCGGGGTATTCACAGACTATCCGGACTTGGTCAATGGTAGGTTGGGCTATACTCTTGTTGCATTTGAATTGGCGAGGTAAGGTTTCAGATATATGCTCGTGATATTCCTAAAGATCTTGGTCATGGTTATGGCTTTCTTGGAACAGTCAATCAATCCTTTATGTTTGGACATCCAATCCATTCCTAGTACTACTTCCAAACCTTTAGTTCGAGTACTATCAGATTTGCATAAAAATCTATGCCATGGATCCGGATAGGGACGACTTTGCAAATTTGCCTAGCCTTGGTGGTTGATCTGGGAATTTGAACAATCATAACATGCTTCAGTTTGGTTGGTTGAATTTTACTAGTGCATGCAAATTCTTCGGTGACAAATGAATGCGATGCACCAGAATCAAACAACACTCTTGCAAGTACTGAATTAACCGAAAACATACCCAGCACGACGTCTGCCGCTTCCTGAGCTTCTTAAGCATGCATGAGAAAAAGACGGCCATTGCGGTTGAGTGAATTCCCTGGGGAAAATCTTCTTCCTGGCTAAACACGACGCTGCTGCTGAGCTGGGACATTGGCATTGGGGGCTGTAGCATTCTTCTTGTTGGGGCACTCGTTGGAATAGTGGCCTTTATTTCCACAGTCATAACAGGTCACTTGCGACTTGTCCTTTCCTGCTACCGGCACAGCATTGCTTCCAGTCCTAGGGGCAGTGTTGGTGTTGGCGGTAGCATTGTTGTTGTTGAACTTGGGTGGGGCATGATTGAAATTGCTAGCGTTGCCGGGGTTGTTGTGATTTCCTCCGGGCCTAGGGTTTCCACGGTTGGGATAGGTCGGACGGTTCATCGGGGGTCTGTTAGTTCTTGGGGCAAATCCTGGAGATGGGTCGGGGCGATACTTTGGGGTCTGATGGGTTCCTGGTTGATGCATCATGCGACGCTTGCGGTTATCATTGGCTTGGTTGATGTTTCCTTCCATCTGGATAGCTGAGTCGACAAGGGCTTCAATATCAGCAAATGGGATATTGACTAACACAGTCTGCATCTCATCGTGCAGACCATTCAAGAATCTTTCTTTCTTCTTGGCTTCCGTGTCGATCTCATCCGGGGCATACCTAGCTAATGACAAGAATTTGTCACGGTATTCCACTACAGTCATCCTTCCTTGCTTCAGCTCTCTGAACTCGTCTCTCATTCTCTTGATCAAACCTGGTGGTACATGGGTTCTGCTAAATTTGACCTTGAATTCCTCCCAGGTCATCATCTGGCCTCCAGTCATTGCGCGAACACTGTTCCACCATGCCCTGGCATCTCCGACTAGATAGTGAGTGGCGAACATAACTTTCTCGTTGGCTTCCACTCCGGCGACTTCTAAGTTATTTTCCATGGTTTACAGCCAATCATCGGCGTCTAGGGGTTCTTCTGACTTAGTGAAAACAGGTGGGTTGGTATTCTGTAAATTCTTGAGCTTAGATCCATGGTTGTCCTGATTTCCGTGGCCTTGGTTGTTATGGGCTAGCTGGGTGGCTAGGTTGGCTTGACGTTCCGCTCTTTCAGCTTCGCGGTCAGAAGTCAACATTTGCAGAATCTGCAACATCGGGTCCGGGGATGAACCACTTCCTCCATGTGGCATCTGAAGATTTAGATAGATCATGAGAAAAGAGGGAAATTTCTAAAGTTTTGGGTCTTTGAAATTTTTTTAAAGTTTGACTCAGATTTTCAGCAACTTGCTTTTTCATTCATTCATTTCTAGCACCCGATACAACACACACCACAACAAAGGAAGCAGATGGTTTTAAGAACCATTCTGAGAACTACGATACAGTGGGACCGAATACTATTCACTACGCTAGTGCTCAAGTGCTACTACTCCTCGGAATCGGTGGCTTCATCATCCTCCTCATCATCGATGAAGGCGAAATCATCTTCATCGGTGAAGAAGTCCATAGCCTGATCCTCCAGAAAATCATCGTCATCGCTGAGATAGGAGTAGGGGTCTCCATGAAGATCCTCTCCGGCATTCTCCCTTTCCTCCAACTGCATGTCTCTCTCGTGGATGGTCTCGTCCAAAGATGAGATGCGGTGGTGAAGACGGGCAATGAAGCGCTCCTTCTTGTCGAGCTGACAGCGGCGAGACTTGCGATCCTTTGCTAGCATGGCGATGGTTTGGTCCTTCGTCTTGATGATGGCAGACTTGTGGTTGGAGTAGTCACGACAGTTGTCTAACTCCTGCTGATGATCGTACATCATGAAGCTAAGGTGGTCCAATTGAGTCTTTAGCTCGGGGTGGTATGGGGCTTCCAACGGTTGTCCATTTGCATCACGCCTTGGGCAAAACTCAAAGCGAGTACCCTTGATCTGATTGATGCTCTGCCCACACAGACGGGAAAGAGCTTCCTGCATGGCCCTGGCAAGTCCATTAAGCCAGTTTTTCTCTCTTAAGGTAAACTGAATTCCTTCCGCAGTGGGAGGTTCAATCTTTCCTCGGAGACTTGCAACAATTAGCCACTGCAGATCTCCTCCTCCTTGATCATTGAGCTGAGCTCCGAAGAACTCGGGGTGTGGACGCTCCAGAAGTTCCGAGAGCTGGTCCAAATCCCTCTCAAAGATAAGGTCTCCTCCATTCCCCAACTGATAAAACTTGCTGTACTTCACGTCCATCTATAAGAATATAGGATGAGTAAGTTAGTAGAGTGATCAAGTGTGTCAAAATTTTATGTATTTGCAAGGGTTTTTGAAGAACATGAATTTTCATGAGAGAATCCAAGGGGTAAGAATGAGAATAAGTTTTTGTAAATATTTGTTTTCTTTGGTTTTGAAACTAAGTTTTTGATTCAAACGTCCAGTCTAACTAGGGTCTCCTATGTTCAGGATGGCTCTGATACCAACTTGTCAACATCCGTATTTTTAATCCCAGATGCCTGTTATGCCATACATCCCAATCCTAGGATTACCATTTTTGCGAGACATAACAAAATTGGATACCATAGTACATCGTCCATTACAAACCGTACATAAGTTCTTACACAAATAGGGATCTCTTGATCCAGTTCTTAATACAACATCAAGCAGCAGAATACGTAATAATAATAGATGGCGTGGTGAGCTCCATCTTCTGGGTCACAGGCAATGCTGATGATGGGAGATGATCCTAGTTGTCGTAACCTTCCTGGGGTCCATCCTCCAGGTACTCCTCTTCATAGTCTGGCCATGGGAATAGCCAGGGACAAAGCCATGAGTACTCTTTAAGTACTCGCAAACTAATACCAACAAGTGAAAGGGGGTTCTGATAATAGGACACTAGGCTCTAGGGTTGTTTTGCAAAAGCCAGATTTATCTCTACTAAGTTTAGGAGCAACGAATGCTAGTTGAAGTTTTATAACACCTAAATGGGAACTTGTATTTCATATCACAACCCTGCTGTGGTCAAGTCAAAGTCTCACTCCATTTCACAAGTCATTTTGATAAGTCTGACGGGGGAACAGTATGGCCACTCCAACTGTCCATAACCATGGACGCGGCTATTCGAATAGTTTGACACTCTGCAGAGATTGTACACTTTCACCACAACATTCGATACATCCGTCAGGAACAAATCCTGAATTCACCATACTCAGTATGCGGATAATCAATCCTAACCTTTCAATTACACGCCCTAGTATAAGCACCTCTCCTATGAGTTTGTCCTCCCAACCATGACCAACTGTCATCTTGGGTACTGCACAGGTGTACAATCTTCACAAGGTAGCCTCAGCTCAGACCTTGGCCGGGAGGGAACTAATACTAAGGTATATAAGTTTCCAGTCAAGCCCTACCCAATCTTCGGGTATTGTGGTTGTACGATAAAATTGGAATGGTATCGCATCCAGACAACCATCAGTTTTATAAAGGGCTAAGGCTTATGCCTCAACATTTTCATCACCAAAATCATCAGTTTGTTCGGAAACACATGTCCAAAACATTTCAATAGAATTATCCATCATTCCAAGGTTTTCATAACCATTTTTCCACCAAGTATTCCCATCTAAAGTTGATCAAGTTTTATGCTTAGCACTAGCATCTACAGGTGGGGGTAAGCACTAATGAGGGGTGGTAAACTAGTGGAGTTTTAACTCAGTTCAATCTCATGCCTTAGGATGACATCAAGATTATCTAGCTTAGGCCAAATTTTATGCTCTTTATGCAACCTTCACATACCTTTCTAGTATCTACCATTCACTTAGGTAGAATCTAAGTAAGAGCTTTGATAAAGAAATAAGGTAAGAAGCTTGCAAGTAAAACTAGGATTGGTTTATCAAGTGGGGATGATCATATATGCTTAAGGCATATAGTGGTCATGGTAACAAGCAAGTATTAGCTTGCACATTCAACTAGTAGCATTAGGCTTGCATAGGTAAGTATCTTGCAAGTGTTAGCTTGCCTTGTGCAGAGCAGTGGTTTAAGTTCTCCTCGGCTTCTTCTTCGTAGAATCCTCCTTCCTCCTTGTATCCTTGGTCGGTACTAGCGTCTATAAATAAATACGATGTACACAATCACCAAACAATATTTAACTACTTGCAATCATCACACACGAGGGTCCTATAGATGATCTACCATCATCTCTAACATTACAAGGTTAAGGCTTGGTTTAATTCCTTTTATTTTTAGAAAAGTAATTTCTACTCATTGAAAAACTACTTAAGATTTATTATTCTCCAAACCAAACATGGGATCATGTTGACACATGTCATCACCACATATTTTAGTCCATGGGAATATGATTTAAAATGGTGTCACAATTTAATAAGGTTTTACCCTTTTATTTTAATTAATTAAAGTGGCTAGAAATGCCTATGTAGCATTCTTTTATTACTTGAACATTATTTCTATAAGTAAACCTATATGTTTTTATATATTCTGAAAGGTATGGTTAAATGTGATTTTTGAGAGTTGGAATCAACTCAAAAGCTATTATGGTTTAAATTTGAAAAATGTTTGAATGCAGAAAAGCTTCTGTCTTGTTATTTTTATCATGGGTGATCTACAGATCCAAATGACTTGAATCCAATGGGCTTGGATTTAGCATTTCAAGAACTTTCTAACAAAATTAGTTTCATTCAATTTGGTGCACTGAATCGACCTGGGTTGATTTTTGAAACTGGGTACAAAAGTGTGTTTGAAATAAAATGGAAAAGGTTTAATTCAAATAACTGGCCTGCGCGGGAAAAGTTAACGGGCCGGCCTGCTAAGCATAGCGCTTCCGCGGGCTGCTTAAGTGGCTGTCCCCACTCGTCAGTGAAACAGGGGGGTGTGAAGCGGTATGGGGCGATGTGGGACGTTCGATCTGGTTCTAATCCAACGGCTGAGAGTCATCGTCGACGTTGGGCAACGCCGGCGAGACAGAAACCTAGCGCGGCCAGTGGGGGTTGCAGGGGCTCACCGAGTGCAAGCGAGTCGGCGCGGTGGGCGAGCGAAGTCGGCGGCAGCGAATCCTCCTAGGGCGGCTCCAATCGTTGGCTCCCTTCTTCTCCAGAGGCGACGGGCTCCGGTGAAATTCCGACGAAGTGTTGCTCGCCTTGCTTCGGGAACGGTGTGGCACGATCAGTGAAGAGAGGGGAGTAGAATGGTGTGCTCAATTCGGCTGGGGGTGGCCTCTATTTATAGTCGAGCGAGGGGACCGACGGGGCGCACGGTGAGCTCGTCGGGGGTGATGGTACAGACGGCTATTGGCATGGGCGAAGGTAGGGGACGGTGCGGTGTTCCCTGGCGATGCTCAACGATACGGTGGCAAGACGTGGGGCGGTGCGGGTTGGTCTGGAACACGCGACGCTCTGCGTGGCAGAGGCGGTGTCTTCAATGGCGAGTGGTGGCTGTGCGGCATGGGGCGGCGAACGGGGATGTCTGGCGATCTCCTGGGTCGGTGGTGATCATGTGTGCACGCGGCGAGGGCGGCGCGCGGTCTGTGGGCTTCGGTCGAGGGTGGCGCTCTGGCGCATGCTCGGCATGGTTGGCAGAGGCACGGGCGCGGCGTTCCTGGGTGCTCTAGTTGGTGTCTTCGAGGCAGGTCTGGTCGAGAGGGGGCGGTGAGGCATGGGTGATCTCCCAGACAAGGTTGGCACGACTAGTTTCCTTCCTAGCTTGCTGTCTACACTGGGGTGGCAAGGGTGGCTTCGGCTGTTCACCATTGATGATATTGGCAAGCTCACAGTGGTGCTAGTGCTTGGTAATCTTGCTAGATGATCTACTGAGCTGGTTGTGAGCTAGATAGGGAACCAGTTAGGCTCAAAACACTGCACACTATAGTGTTTTGATTTTGTTTGATTTGTGTCTGCCAAGTGTTTGATGAAATTGCCGCATGAATTCAAGTTTTGAATTTTGAAAAGATTTTTGGTGGGTGTGCTAGATTGGTGCTGGTGAGTCTGCAGATGCTTGGGTTTTGAAAGTTGAGCTTGTTTGAGTGGTTTTTGAAAAAGTGGGATCTTCCCATATGATAAAGATTCAATTTTGAATTGTCATTTAAACATACATTTGAAAGTTTCTGGATGATCACAAAGTGGGCCTTGATACTTTGTTATGAGTACAATCAAGCGGTGCAAAGATCCAGAAAAGCTTCTGTTAGGTTCTGAAAGTTTGAGGCAGCCACAGTAGGCATGGGAGTTAAATTGGTCAAAATGACCATTCCTTTATTTTATTTGTTTTGATTTACTTGTCTTTGGGAAAAGTGTGGGAAATGTTTAGATGATGTTTATTTCACCTAAGCATCCATTTACAAGCAAAGGAACACACAAACAAGTTGGTTCAAAAGAATTTCAAATGAAATGCATACACATATGCATGCTTTCATAATTTTAGTTAGAAAAGTTTTTGTTAACCCTAATTTTAATGCTTAGAGTTTGATGATCCAAGTGTTGTATTTTTGGGATGTTACACATACTGAGTATGGTGAATTCAGGATTTGTTCCTGACGGATGTATCGAATGTTGTGGTGAAAGTGTAGAATCTCTGCAGAGTGTCAAACTATTCGAATAGCCGCGTCCGCGGTTATGGACAGTTGGAGTGGCCATACTGTTTCCCCGTCAGATGTTTTTCAAAATGACTTGTGAAATGATTTGAGACTTTGACTTGATGACAACAGAGTTGTGGCATGAGATACAAGTTCCCACTTAGGTGTTATAAAACCTTAACTAGCATTCGTTGTTTCCAAACTTAGTAGAGGTAAATCTGGCTTTTTGCAAAACAACCCTAGAGCTTAGTGTCCTACTACAAAAAAAACCTTTTACCTGTTAGTATTAGTTTGCGAGTACTTAAAGAGTACTCATGGCTTTGTCCCTGGCTATTCCCATGGCCAGACTATGAAGAGGAGTACCTGGAAGATGGACTCCAGGAAGGTTACGACAACTAGGATCATCTCCCATCGTCAGCATTGCCTGTGACCCCGAAGATGGAGCTTCGCCTATGCTACCGTTATTATTACATATTTCCGCTGCTTGAGTTGTATTAAGAACTGGATCATGAGATCCTTATTTGTGTAAGACCTTATGTATGGTTTGTAATGGATGATGTACTGTGGTATCCAATTCTGTTATGTCTCGCAAAAATGGTAATCCTGGGATTGCGATGTATGGCATAACAGGCATCTGGGATTAAAAATCCGGGTGTTGACACACAATGGTTCAAGTTTATTAGGGGCAAGAAAAATAAAGTGTGCCATCAAGTTTGTGAGAGCTTTAATCACTAAGGTTTCACATAAAAAATACTTTTTAATTGGAAGATATATGAAAACAAGAATATACTTGGAATGGTGTAACACACCATGCATAGGAATTTATGGTGGACACTTTGGAATAACTTGGTTTCTTGGGAGTTGGATGCATGAGTAGAGCTTACTCATACAAGTGGAGGCTAGCAAAAGACTGGGAGCGACCAACTAAGAGAGCAATAATGGTCATAATCATGCAGAGTGACAAAACATTACTAATCAAAGCCTAAATTGGTACTACAAGTCAAGGAATAAATGATCATAGAGGCTATGGTGACTTGTTCATAGTCATAACATGGTGTGAGCATGTGCCAAGTCAACCCAAACAAAGCATCAAAGGAGAATACCACAATACTATGCTTTTGTATGCTAAAACAATGCATGATTCTTCAAGGCACACTAAGCAATCCCAATTGTTTAGAACAAGTCATGCTATAGCAATAATCACTAAGCATAAGGTCAAAACAACACCTAACATGACATGCTAAAGTTTAAGTCATAGTCAAAGCAAGCTCCTCTTGTACTACTCAAGCAAGAACTTTCTACTCCTCTCCAACACCAATCAACTTATTTGAAACAACATAGTGAGGACGGGGGTCCAAACTAATTTATTCAAGAAAACTAAGCAAACCAAACAAAAACTAAGACGCTCCAATAACAACACAACAGTGCATGAAACAATAAAAACGAAGTGTCTAGAAAGACCTGAGCCTTTTATTGATGAAGAAGGGGATGCCTTGGGCATCCCCAAGCTTTGACGCTTGTAAATCTTGAATATTTCTTGGGGTGACACGGGGTGGCATCCCCAAGCTTGATCTTTTGTACATTCTTCATCTCATTACATCATTCTCTCTCTACACCTGCAAAATTTCCTTCATAAAAAAACTCACACAATCTTCATTAGCAACATTAGTGTATTCAAAAGATAATATACCTTTGGGTTTAGCTTTAGAACAACAAAACTTTCACTAAAAACACAAGCTACTGTAGCAATTTCCTCAAAAAGCTCAATTTACCAAAAAGAACCCAAAAAGGAATCAATAAGAAGCAAATGCAAATAATGGCAGAAATCTGTCAAAACAGACCAACAGGTAGAAACCGATTTTTTCGAAGACCTTATGTTGCTCAAATCAAAAAGTGTTGAACTAAGTAAAGTTAGCTAATATACTAGGGATTTATTCAAAAAATATCAACTTAATCTGACTTACAGAGATTCCTCACGATTTTTTACGGTGCAACACAAAAATCTGTTTCGGGACAGCAACTCTCCAAATCTTACTTCCCTCTCATTAGAGGTCATTCTTGACACAAAAAGCAAAAAAAAAGATAAGGAGATGTCATTACTGAAGTAATAACTTCCAAGGCTCAAGAAAACTCTTGGTTTATCTCCGAGCAAGTACTTTTCTTTAACGCCTTTAAGTTAGGCACAAGAAGCAAGAATCAAATGTTTTCAAATGAAGAATTAAGAACAATACTTGAAATCTCTTCAACTAGGAAAGGTATCTCATCCAAATGAGTTTTGGAGGATCCCTTATCATCTCTCCTTGGTTCACTACTTTCATCAAAAGGATTTTCAGGAACAATCCAATCAAAATTCTTTTCTAAGGCTTCATGCATTCCTACACGTTTAAAAGGTATGGGTATCTTAATTTCCTCTCTAGGTTTGGTTTTATCTAAAGTACCCATAACATCTACACATTAGCCTAGCATATTAAAACGTCCAAAGACCTTTTTGGCTTCCTTAGCAACATCATTGAACTCTTCCAGTAAAGTTTCAAGGATAAAATCTCTCTTTTCAGGGTCCTCTTATTCTTTTAGTTTGAGAAACAAAATTTGCATCATGGGGTTAAGGTTAAGAAATCTAGCCTCCAACATATGAACTAAAGAAGCTGCAGCAATTTCATAAGTAGGAGCAAGTTCTGCTATAGATCTATCCTCAATATCCTCATGTTTGCTAACATGATTAAAGAATTCTTCAATATATTCTTTCCCAATTATAGAGCCACTACATAATGAAAGGTCCTTCAGGGTGAACTTGGGAATCAACATGGTGAGCAAGAGAAAGGCGACAACTAGAGCAAGAACTATTTTTTGTGTTTTTGATAAGAGAAAGAAAACCAAACTAAACTATTTTTTTGGAGTTTTTGATAACAAGAGGCGAACAAAACCAAGAAAAAGAAACTAAGCAAAACCAAAACAAAGTAAATAGAAAGGTTGAGAAGGAATCCCCTTGTGAAGACGTCCTTAGCCTCCCAGGCAACAGCGCCAGAAAAGCTTGTGATGGGCGTGTTGATGACGCCTTGTTGGGAGACCCCAAGAGCAAGGTGTGATGAGCACATCAGCAAGTTTTCCCTTAGTAAGAAACCGAGGTTATCGAACCAGTAGGAGGAAGGAAACGACTCAAAGGCGTTGCTAGAAACTTGGAGACCTGCACAACACAAACTTAAGACTTTGCCCCAATGAACAGTGAGGTTGTCAATCTCACCAGATTGCTGAAAACAAAGGATTAACTATATGGCATGGAAGGTAATAGCGGTTTGCAGAAAGTAAACAGTAACAGTGGAAGATGTATCAATGGTAAAGATTGGACCGGGGTCAATAGTTCACTAGAGGTGTTCTCCTTATATAAACAAACATGACATGCTGGGTAAACAAATTACAGCAGGGCAATTGACAGGACTGAGCAAGGCATAACAATGCAATACTAGACATTCATGATCCTATGAGATTCGATTGGGTAATACAAGAAGATACATAGACCACCATCCAACTGCATCTATGACTAGAAATCCACCTTCCAGTTATCATCTGAACCCCCTCTAGTATTAAGTTGCAAGCAACAGATAACTGCTTTAAGCAAAGTGTGTAAGGTAAACAATCCACCTGTTCCATGAACAAGAGACCGTTGTTTTCTCCCTAGTGGCAACATCACATCTACAACCTTAGAGATTTCTGTCACTTCCCTTAGATTAAATAGAGGCATGAACCCACTATCAAGCATAAATACCACCTCTTGGAGTCACTAGCATCTACCTGGCCAAGATAGCTACTAGAAACGGAGAGCATGCAAGATCTCAAACAACACAAACATGATAGAATCAATAAGACAAAACCATTAATCAATCTGACATAGTAATCTCAATATCCATCGGTTCGCCGCAAACACAACATGCATGATTACAAATAGATATGATCTTGATCATGAACGGAGCTCACAAGATCTAAACATGATAGCATAAAGGAGGAGATACAACCATCTAGATACTACATGCACCCGTAGTCCAAGGTGGAACTACTCACACTTCATACCGGAGGCTGTCATGATGAAGAAGAAGGCCTCCGGGATGATCTCCCCTCCGGCAGGGTGCCGGGAAGAGCTTCAGATTTCCCCGATCTAGGGACGATAATGGCAGCGGCTACAGACGGTTTCGTGGAATATTGATCGGGTACTTAGGGTTTTGGCATCTGGGGGTCTTTTTAGGCGAAGAGGCGAGGCAGGGGGTGTCGCCAGGGCGGCCGCACCACCCAGGCATGGGCCCACCTTGGCCGCGTGGACAGGGGTGTGGCCCCCTGGTGGCTCTCCTCTGTCTCGTATTCAGGCTTCGTGTTCCCAACGGTAAAATATTGACTTTGGCTTTTTCCCGTCCAATTCCGAGAATATTGATTTTCTGCCTTTCTGGAACCAAAAACAGAAGAAAATAGGCAAATGACACTGTAGCAACTTGTTAATAGGTTAGTACCAGAAAACATATAAAAACACCTCAAAGTGTAGACAAAGCAAAGCAAAGTAGATACTAAACAAGCATGGAACATTAAAAATTATAGATACGTTTCCGATGTATCATCATGCTAGATGTTGTATGGACCTTATTCTTAGTGATTATTGCTGTAGCATGACTTGTCCGAAATAATTGAGATTGCTTAATGTGCCTTGAAAGAATCATGCGTTGTTTTAGCATACAAAAGCATAATATTGTGGTATTCTCCTTTGATGCTTTGTTTGGGTTGAATTGGCACATGCTCACACCATATTATGAATATGAACCAGTCACCTTAGCCTCTATGATCATTTAGTTTTTGACTTGTGATACCACTTTATGCTTTAATTAATAATGTTTTGTTGCTATGCATGATTATGGCCATTATTGCTCTCTTAGTTGGTCGCTCCCAGTCTTTTGCTAGCCTCCACTTGTACTGGGTAAGCTCTACTCATGTATCCAACTCCCAAGAAACCAAGTTATTCCATAGAGTCCATTATAAATTCCTATGCATGGTGTGTTACACCATTCCAAGTATATTCATGTGATTAATTATCTTCCAAATTAAACTTGTTATGTGAAAATTAGTGATTAAAGCTTTCACAAACTTGATGGCACACTTTATTTTTCTTGCCCCTAATAAACTTGAACCATTGTGTCATCTATTTTGTATATGCTTACACTTATACGTTGGGAATTAGAAGAACCGTGCTGTCACGGGAACACTTTCAACACCTGTAAATATCTACCCAGTTGATATCATGCTCTTTTGTTTATTGATGTCGTCGGTGTGAAATGAAAGGGGAGCTTGTAAGTCCATGGAGTTATCCATATGTGTTAGAGAAACGCCTGGGCCGCTAGCCTAAGCCATGCCTAATCATGGTGGAAACTTGCAGCATCACCATAGTGAGCAATCTATGAAGCATTCTTCTTATAAAACAATAGATAGAAAAAAAGAGATTGAGAAAAAGAAAAAAAAGATATGAGAAAAGAGGAAAGAGAAAAAAAGCACCATTTTCCCATGGTAAATAAGAAGATTGCTGAGATTCTCATTGTCTGCTTGCCTTGCCATTTTGATATGGGATAGCTCCTGTATCATGGGGCAAGGGGTACCCCGTTGGCGGTTCTCTATGATACACATGTACTTACTATGACAAGAACTTACCGGTAACTAAAGTTGAGTAGCATGAGGAGCGACCCTCGTACTCAAGGGACATGAGATTGCCAACTTATACTTTGTCAAGCATATACTCCATACTTTGTTCACTTTAACCTTAATCACTTCAAGATGCTTATGATAGGGGCAATGAGAGCTGAAAGCTAACAAGTACCATAATTTTTGGAAGCTCTTTATGAAACTTGAAATCCCTGCTTCCCTTTGAAGGGCCTTTCTTCCCACTTTTATATTGAGTCTCCACCTTCTATCCTTAGGCACCAATTAAGAGAGCATAGTTGTCATTCTTAGTTCTATGTGCATTGTCGCAAAACTTAATGATTGATTCATAGTGTTGATATTGCTTGTTCTTGAACTATTTGTATCTAGTCACCCTTATGAACTTTGAAGGTGTCCTATGCATTAATGTTTTTCTACTCCATGAGGGACAAGCTGAATGCCACTCTTGCTATGTTTTCTATATGTGAAACAAACAAACGTCTTTCAGTGCATTGTTATTCATGATCTTTGTTTGTATACTTTCATGTTGCAACATAGTTTCTTTGTCTTATTGTTAGAACTTCATCTTTCATGCTCATGTTTAGAGTACTTTGATCCCAGCTTTCAATGCTTTGCATATGGTTTGATCAAGATTATGATGGTGCATGCCACCTCAAAAATTATTCTTTTTATCACTTACCTACTCGAGTAAGAGCAGGAGTTAAGCTTGGGGATGCTTGATACGTCATAAACGTATCTATAATTTTTGATGCTCCATGCTTGTTTATATCAACTTTGCTATGTTTTGTCTAAACTTTGAGGTATTTTTATACAATTTCTGGAACTAACCTATTGAAAAGATGATGCAGTGCTAGTTGCATGTTTTCTGCTGTTTTTGGTTTCAGAAAGGCTAAAAAACGAATATTATCGGAATTGGACGGGACAAAAGCCAATCTGCCTATTTTTTCCGGAGCAATACATAAACGCAAAGCAGAGACGTAGGAGGACACCAGGGCGGCCACATGCTATGGTGGCGCTGGTGGCCCTAGTGGCTGGCCCTCAATCGACCTTGCCCTCTTTGCCTATATAAAGCTCCCGACTCAGAAACCCTAAATCATCTAGCATACATCCACGAAAAGTTTCGAAGTGCCGTCGCCATCGAAGGGGAGATTCGAGGGACAGAAGTCTCTGTTCCGTCACCCTGCCGGGATGGGGAAGTGCCCCCGAAGCCATCTTGTAACATCCCAAAAATATGAAACAATGATCATCAAACTCTAATCACTAAAATTAGGGTTAACAAAAACTTTGATTAAATAAAAACCAAATGAATGCATATGTGAATGTGATGATTTGATAAATGCATGAATGAACTTGTGTGATTGAACTAAATAGTAAGCAAATATGAATATAACATCATCTAAAACATTTCCAAGAAGAAACAAATCAAGAAAAAAAATCAAAAACAAATCAATTAAAGCAAATGGTCATTTTGCCAATCTTGCTCACTAGGTCACTTTGAGTGTTTCTAGTCCAAGATTTCAAACAGAAACTTTTCCAATTCTTTTCACCCCTTTCTAGACCAAGTAAAAGTGAATCAAAGCCCACCTTTCAAACTTGCAGAAACATTTAGCAACCCCATTCAAATTACAATTCAAAATCGAATCTTTAACATATGTGAAGATCACACCTTTTCAAAATCCAACCAAACCAGTCCCCCTTGACCAATACAACTAACCAGATAGTCCCTAGTATGTTCCTAGCAAACCCACCAAGTTTGAACCAAAAATTAAAATTTAAATTTCTTGCGGCCATTTAATCAAACACTTGGAGACAGAAAATCAAACTGGCAAAACTTCACTGTTTTGAGCAGTAATTTGGCTAAGCATCGTCCACCATTGATCACCCTTGTCTCCCCCAGTTCCAACCAATGCCTTGACCACCCCTAGCCCCTACCCATTGCACCATGCCATGCCAACCCGAAGGCACCCTTGCCAGCCGACCATGGCTAGCTAGCCAGAGCAAGCACCAAGCCTAGCCACCATGTCTAGCAGGCACTCCACTGTCCATCGCCACTCCATGTCCAAGCCCCGAGCGCAGCCAGCCACTGGACCACCCATAACGCACGCGACCATTCTCTCTGTAGCCATGTCGAGAGCGCGCCTGAGCGCCGCGCTCGACACGCTCGCACAAACCACGTCCTGCCTTCGCCGCTCGCGTACGTGATCACCACCGCACCAGGAATCGCCCAGACATGCTCGTTCACCACCGCGCGACCAGGAGCGCCTGTGCGCCATTAAGACTTCAGTTGGAGCCTCATAGAGCGTCGACGTGTTCCGACCGATTCACACCACCCCACACCTCGCCACCATGCCGTTGAGATTCGCCAGGGAGCACAACACCGCCCCTATTGTCGCCCATGCCAGTAGCACTCTGTGCCGTCGACACCGATGAGCTCCACCCGTGCCATTATGTCCCCTTGAGCCACTATAAAAGGAAGCCTCCCCCGCTCGTTTTCTTCACACCAGTTCACTCCCCACCTCTTACTGATCACACCCACTCACTCCTAGAGCAAGGCGAGCATCAGGTGGTCGGAATTTCACCGGAGTTTGCTGCTGCAGAAGAGGAGAGGCGCCGTTGATTGGAGCCGCCCCAGGAGAAGCTACCGGTACCAGGAGAATCGCTGTCATCGACTTCGTCGTTCTCCCCCGTCGTCGACCATCGCCTGAGCCCCGGTGAGCCTCCTACGACCCCCACCGGCCGCGCTAGGGTTCCGTCTCGCCGGCGCTGCCCGACGTAGATGATGAACCAGAGCTGTTCGATTAGAGTTAGATCATGCGGCCTAGATCACCCCGTACCACTTCGCCACTCGTTGTCTCATTGACGAGTGGGGTCGCTCACTTAACCAGCCTGCACGTGTGCTGTGCGTAGTCGGCCGGCCCAGTTAAACATCTCGCGTGACCCACTAATTCAAATTTAGTTTTATTCATTTATTTCTAAACTTAGTTCTGTACCTAGATTCAAAAATCAACCCAACTCGATTCACTAAACCAAAATGCATGAAACCAATTTTGTTAGAAAGGTACTGGAATGCTTAATCCAAGCCTGTTTGATTCAAACCATTTAGATTTGTAGATCACCCATGGTAAAAATAACAAGGCAGAAGCTTTTCTACATTCAAACATTTTTCAAAATTCAACCATAAGAGCTTTTGAGTTGATTCCAACTCTCAAAAATCACATTTAACCATACCTTTCAGAATATATAAAAATATATAGGTTTACTTACAGAAATAAGGATCAAGTAATAAAAGAATGCCACATAGGCATTTCTAGTCACTTTAATTAAATAAAATAAAAAGGTTAAACCTTATTAAATTGTGACACCACTTTAAATCACATTCCCATGTACTGAAATATGTGGTGATGACATGTGTCAACATGATCCCATGTTTGAGTTGGAGAATATTAAATCTTAAGTAGTTTTTCAATGAGTAGAAATTAATTTTCTCAAATAAAATAAATGAGACAAGTGCTTTAATCTTGTAATGTTAAGTGATGATGCTAGATCATCTAGTGTGAATCTTTGTGTGATGATTAGAAATAGTTAAGTATTGTTTGGTGATTGTGTACCTCGTATTTATTTATAGACGCTAGTACCGACCAAGGATACGATGAGGAAGGAGGATACTACGAGGAAGAAGCCGAGGAGAACTTCAACCACTGCTCTACACAAGGCAAGATAACACTTGCAAGACACCCTAATTATGCAAGCTACTACGTGCTTGTTACTATGCCAACTATATGCCTTAAGCATATGTGATTATACCCACTTGCCACACCATCCTAGTTTTACTTTCAAGCTTAGTATTTTATTTTATTTAATAAAATCTTTCTATCAAAAGTTTACTTAGTGACTTGTAGATTCGAGAAAGATAATTGAAGGTAGCATAAAGAGCATAAAATTTGGCCTAAGTTAGATAATCTTGATATTATCCTGAGGCATGAGATTTTACTTAGATAAGATACACTTGTTTACCACCCCTCATTAGTATTTACCCCCACTCGTAGATGCTAGTGCTAAGCATAAAACTTGATCAACTTTAGATGGGAATACTTGGTGAAAATGGTTATGAAAACCTTAGAATGATGAGTCATTCTACTGAAATGTTTTGACATGTGTTTCCGAAAACACCAGATGATTTATGGTGATGAAAATGTTGAGGCATGAGCCTTAGCCCTTTATAAAACTGATGGTTGTCTGGATGCGATACCATTCCAATTTTACCGTACAACCACAATACCCGAGAATTGGGTAGGGCTTGACTGGAAACTTATATACCTTAGTATTAGTTCCCTCATGGCCAAGGTCTGAGCTGAGGCTACCTTGTGAAGATTGTCCACCTGTGCAGTACCCAAGATGACAGTTGGTCATGGTTGGGAGGCCAAACTCACAGGAGAGGTGCTTATACTAGGGCGTGTAATTGAAAGGTTAGGATTGATTATCCGCATACTGAGTATGGTGAATTCAGTATTTGTTCCTGACGGATGTATCGAATGTTGTGGTGAAAGTGTACAATCTCTGCAGAGTGTCAAACTATTCGAATAGCCGCGTCCGCGGTTATGGACAGTTGGAGTGGCCATACTGTTTCCCCGTCAGATGTTTTTCAAAATGATTTGAGACTTTGACTTGACCACAACAGAGTTGTGGCATGAGATACAAGTTCCCACTTAGGTGTTATAAAACCTTAACTAGCATTCGTTGTTTCCAAACTTAGTAGAGGTAAATCTGGCTTTTTGCAAAACTACCCTAGAGCATAGTGTATCCTATTCAAAACCACTTCACTTGTTAGTATTAGTTTGCGAGTACTTATAAAGTACTCATGGCTTTGTCCCTGGCTATTCCCATGGCCAGACTATGAAGAGGAGTATCAGGAAGAAGGACATCAGGAAGATTACGACAACTAAGATCATCTCCCATCGTTAGCATTGCCTGTGAACCTGAAGATGGAGCTTCGCCCATGCTATCGTTATTATTACGTTATTTCGCTGCTTGAATTGTATTAAGAACTGGATCATGAGATCCTTATTTGTGTAAGACCTTATGTATGGTTTGTAATGGATGATGTACTGTGATATCCAATCTGTTATGTCTCGCAAAAATGGTAATCCTGGGATTGCGATGTATGGCATAACAGGCATCTCTGATTAAAAATCCAGGTGTTGACAAGTTGGTATCAGAGCCATCATGACCATAGGATACCCTAGTTAGAATGGATGCTTGAATCAAAAACTTAGTTTCAAAACCAAAGAAGTGAGTATTTATGAAAACTTATTCCTATTCTTATCACTTAGACTCTTTCATTAAAATTCATGTTCCTCAAAAAAATTCTTGCAAACTTACATAAAATTTGACACACTTGATCACTCTACTAACTTACTCATCCTATATTCTTATAGATGGACGTGAAGTACAACAAGTTTTATCAGTTGGGGAATGGAGGAGACCTCATCTTTGAGCGTGACTTGGACCAGTTGGCAGAGATGCTGGAGCGTCCGCACCCCGAGTTCTTCGGAGCTCAGCTCAAGTATCAGGAAGGATAAGATTTGCAGTGGCTAGTTGTTGCAAGTCTCCGAGGAAAAATTGAACCCCCCACTGCAGAGGGAATTCAGTTCACCCTAAGAGAGAACAACTGGCTCGATGGACTTGCCAGGGACATCCAGGAAGCTCTTGCCCATCTGTGTGGACAGATTATCAACCAAATCAAGGGTACCCGCTTTGAGTTCTACCCAAGGCGTGATGCTATGGGACAACCACTAGAGGCCCCATATCACCATGAGCTGAAGACTCAGTTGGACCATCTAAGCTTCATGATGTATAACCGTCAAAAGGAGTTGGACAATGCTCGTTCCTATGCCAACCACAAGTACGCCATCGCCGCCAAGAAGGATCAGACCATCGCCATGCTAGTAAAGGATCACAAGTCTCGTCGCCGTCATCTCGACAAGAAGGAGAGCATCATTGCCCGTCTTCGCCACCGGATCACGGATTTGGAGGAGACTATCCACGAGAGAGACATGCAGTTGGAGGAGAGGGAGAATGCAGGGGAAGACCTTCGTGGAGACCCCTACTCCTATCTCAGCGATGATGATGACTTTCTGGAGGATCATGCCATGGACTTCTTCACCGATGAGGATGACTTCGCCTTCATCGATGATAATGATGATGAGGATGATGAGGACACTGACTCCAAGGAGTAGTAGCACGTGAGCACTAGCGTTAGTGAGTTGTATTCGGTCCCACTGTATCGTAGTTTCCTAGAATGGTTCCTAAAACCATCTGTTTTCCTTTGTTGTGGTGTGTGTTTGTATCGTGTGCTATGAATGAATGAATGAATGAAAAGAAAGTTGCTAGAAAAATCTGAGTCAAACTTTAAAAACTTTCCAAAAACCCCTTAACCTTAGAAATTTCCCTCTTTTCTCATGATCTATCTCAATCTTCAGATGTCTCACGGAGGAAGCAACTCAGCCCCGGACCCGATGTTGCAACTCTTGCAAATGTTGGTTTCTGACCGCGAAGCTGAAAGAGACGAACGTCAAGCCAACTTAGCCACCCTTCAACAGATAGCTCAGATGGACAACAAGGTCTAAGCTCAAGAATTTCCAAAACACCAATCCACCTGTTTTCACTAAGTCAGAAGAGCCCCTAGATGCAGATGATTGGTTGCAAACCATGGAGAACAACCTAGAAGTTGCAGGAGTGGAAGCCAATGAGAAAGTGTTGTTTGCTACCCACTATCTGGCTGGAGATGCAAGAGCATGGTGGAACAGTGTTCGCGCAATGACAGGAGGTCAGCTGATGACTTGGGAAGAGTTCAAAGTCAAGTTCAGCAGAACCCATGTGCCACCGGGTTTGATCAAGAGGATAAGAGATGAATTCAGGGAACCGAAGCAAGGAAGGATGAGAGTAGTGGAGCATCATGACAAATTGTTGTCATTGGCTAGGTATGCACCGGATGAGATAGACACTAGAGCCAAGAAGAAAGAGAGACTCCTGAATGTTCTGCACGATGAAATGCAGACAATGTTAGTCAATATCCCCTTTGCAGATATTGAAGCCTAAGTTGACTCTGCCATTCAGATGGAAGGAAAGATCAACCAAGCTAATGAGAACTGCAAGCGTCGCATGATGCATCAACCAGGAACCCAGCATACACCAAAGTATCGCCCCAACCCATCTCCAGGATTTACCCCAAGAACCAAAAGACCCCTGATGAAGTGTCCCACCTATCGCAACCGTGGAAGCCCAAGGCACGGAGGAAATCACAACAACCCCGGCAATCCCAGCAATTTCAACTGTGCACCACCAAGTTCAAGAACAACAATGCTGCCACCAACACCAACACTGCCCCAAGGACTAGAAGCAATGATGTGCCTGTTGCAGAAAAGGACAAGTCGCAAGTGACTTGTTATGAATGTGGAACCAAAGGTCACTATTCCAATGAGTACCCCAAAAAGATTGTCGCAACCCCCAATGCAAATGCCCCAGCTCAGCAGCAGCGTCGTGTTCAGCCCAGAAGAAGGTTTGCCCCAGGGAATTCACTCAACGACAACGGCCGTCTCTTTCTCATGCATGCTGAAGAAGCCCAAGAAGCGCCAGATGTCATGATGGGTATGTTTTCTGTTAACTCAGTACTTGCAAGAGTGTTGTTTGATTCTGGAGCATCGCACTCATTTGTTACTGAAGAATTTGCATGCACTAGTAAGATTCAACCAACCAAATTGAAGCATGTTATGATTGTTTAAATACCTGGTTCAACCACCAAAGCTAGGCAAATTTGCGAAGCCGTCCCTATTCGAATCCATGGCATAGATTTTTATGCTAATATAATAGTACTCGAAACTAAAGGTTTGGAAGTAGTACTAGGAATGGATTGGATGTCCAAACAGAAAGGATTAATTGACTGTGCCAAGAAACCCATAACCATGACCAGTACAACCGGAATATCAGTCGAGCATGTATCTGAAACCTTGCCCCATCAATTCAAGTGCAACAAGAGTATATCCCAGCCAACCATTGACCAAGTCCGAATAGTCTGTGAATACCCTGATGTATTTCCAGATGTTTTGCCCGGTATGCCCCCAGATCAGGATATCGAGTTTATCATTGAACTAATCCCTGGAACCGGACCCATAGCCCAGAGACCATATAGTATGAACCTGTCAGAACTAGTAGAGCTGAAGAAGCAACTGGATGCCATGTTGGAAATTGGATTTATTCAACCAAGTGCGTCACCATGGAGATCACTTGTTTTGTTTGTGGACAAGAAAGATGGAGGTAACCGTTTGTGTACGGATTATCGGAAGTTGAATGATGTCACCATCAAGAATACGTACCCGTTGACAAAAATAGAAGACCTGTTTGACCAGTTGACTGGTGCCAAAGTGTTTTCTAAGATTGATCTTAGAACTTCCCATCATCAACTCAAGATTCACGTAGAGGATATTCCAAAGACTGCCTTTACCACCAGATATGGATTATACGAGTATACTGTCATGCCTTTTGGATTAACCAATGCCCCCGCTTATTTCATGAACCTCATGAATAAGATTTTTATGGTCTTCATGGATAAGTTTGTCGTTGTTTTTATCGATGACATTCTAACCCTTAGAGAGCATCAACTATATGCTAAGTTTAGCAAATGTGAATTCTGGTTACAGGAAGTAGGATTCCTCGGACATATTGTATAAGTCGGAGGAATTGCCGTTGACCCTGCGAAGGTGAAGGATGTTGAAGATTGGCAAGCCCCAACCACTCAAACCCAAGTTCGTGCATTTCTCGGATTAGCGGGATACTACCGCAAGTTTGTAGAAGGATTATCGAGTATCGCTAGACCCATGACCCAATTGTTGAAGAAGGACAATAAGTTTGAATGGACGGACAAATGTGAAGCAAGTTTTCAAGAACTCAAGAGAAGATTGATTTCAGCCCCAATCTTGATCATGCCGGATATCACGAAGCCCTTTGATGTGTATTGTGACGCATCCAAAATCGGTCTCGGATGTGTGCTAATGCAAGAAGGCAAAGTTATATCTTATCTATCCCGACAACTGAAATAGCATGAACAGAATTATCCAACCCATGACCTTGAACTAGCAGCCGTAGTTCTAGCCCTAAAGACATGGAGGCATTATCTCATGGGAAACAGCTGTGAGATTTATTTGGACCACAAGAGCCTGAAGTATATATTCACTAAGAAGGAGCTAAATATGAGGCAGAGAAGATGGATTGATCTAATCAAGGACTATGATCTAGACATTCACTATCACCCTGGTAAAGCCAATGTGGTAGCAGATGCCCTTAGCAGATTGCCATGTCGCTTGAACTCCATGATTTTGAAGGAGCAACCAAGTTTGCACAAAGAGATGGAAGATTTCCGAATGGAATTAGTGAGTGAAAGATTTTTGGATAGCATAGATCTTCAACCCACTTTGATCAGTCGGATCAAGGAGGCGCAGAAAGGAAATGCTAGTATCAACGGAATCAAACATCGTATAGGTATAGGCAAAGTACCCTGATTCACCGAAGACGAAGAAGGAGTTCTGTGGTACAAAGGATGTGTGTGTGTACCAGCAGATTCGGAGTTGAAAGAAGTTATTTTGAAGGACGCCCATGATACCCTTTATTCTATCCACCCCGGAGGAACAAAGATGTATCAGGACCTGAAGGAGCAATTTTGGTGGCATAGGATGAAGAGATAAATCGGAAGCTATATTGCCAAGTGTGATATATGTCAGAGAGTCAAGGCGGGACATAAAAGACCAGCAGGACTATTGCAACCATTACAGATTCCAGAATGGAAATGGGATTCCATTGGAATGGAATTTATCACCGGATTGCCTACTTCTAGTAGGGGAAATGACTCTATCTGGGTCATAGTTGACAGATTGTCCAAAGTAGCCCATTTCTTACCAGTCAAGACCACATACCAAAGTTCGAAGCTAGCGGAGTTGTACATCGCTAGAATCGTCAGTTTGCACGGAGTCCCCAAGAACATCGTATCAGATCGGGAAACTCGGTTTACCTCGATATTCTGGAAGAAAGTCCAAGAAGGTTTAGGAACCCGACTGGATTTCAGCACATCGTATCACCCTCAGACCGATGGATAAACGGAGCGAGTAAATCAAATACTCAAAGATATGTTGAGAGCATGTGTGCTAGAGTATGGATCTAAATGGGAAGACTATCTGCCTTTCGTAGAATTTTCATACAACAACAGTTATCAAGCTAGTCTGCAAATGGCCCCATTTGAATTCATGTATGGAAGGAAGTGTTCCACCCCTTTGAATTGGTCGGAAGTGGGAGAGAGTTAGATTTTCGGACCCGACATCCTACGAGAAGCAGAAGAGAAAGTTCACAATATTCGTGAGCACCTCAAGACCGCCCAGTCAAGACAAAAGAGTTACACCGACAAGAGACGCCGAGACCTCGCTTTCAATATCCGAGATTTTGTGTATCTCAAAGTGTCGCCTTTGAAGGGAATGCAGCGTTTCCAGCTCAAAGGAAAGTTAGCCCCCAGATATATCGGACCCTTCAAGATTCTGAATCGTCGAGGAGAAGTATCATATCAATTGGAACTACCAGAGGAAATGTCAGCAGTGCACAATGTGTTCCATATATCGTTACTTGGCAAATTCCTTGAAGTTCCGGAGAAGACTGAAGTTTTCAAGAACATTGATCACCGGACCATAGAGATCAACGATGACCTGACGTATCCCAAAGTACCCATCCTTATTTTGGAATAAGCTTTCAGAACCACTAGAACCCGAAGCATCAAGTTTCTCAAGATTCAGTGGAGCAACCACACTGTAGAAGAAGCTACCTGGGAGCGAGAAGATCACATCAGGACGGAGTTTCCCAATCTCTTTAAATCCTAGGTAATATTTTTTCTTCTTTTTCAAATCTCGGGACGAGATTTTGTTTAAGGAGGGAAGGTTTGTAACATCCCAAAAGTATGAAACAATTATCATCAAACTCTAATCACTAAAATTAGGGTTAACAAAAACTTTGATTAAATAAAAACCAAATGAATGCACGTGTGAATGTGATGATTTGATAAATGCATGAATGAACTTGTGTGATTCAACTAAATAGTAAGGAATTGTTCAAAGATGAATATAACATAATCTAAAACATTTCCAAGCAGAAAAAATCAAGAAAAAAATCAAAAACAAATCACTTAAAGCAAATGGTCATTTTTGCCAATCTTGCTCACTAGGTTACTTTGAGTGTTTCTAGTCCAAGATTTCAAACAGAAACTTTTCCAATTATTTTCACCCCTTGCTAGACCAAGTAAAAGTGAATCGAAGCCCACCTTTCAAACTTGCAGAAACATTTAGCAACCCCATTCAAATTACAATTCAAAATTGAATCTTTAACATATGTGAAGATCACACCTTTTCAAAACCCAACCAAACCAGTGCCCCTTGACCAATCCAACTAACCAGATACTCCCTAGTATGTGCCTAGCAAACCCACCAAGTTTGAACCAAAAATTTAATTTTAAATTTTTTTGAGGGTAAAACAGTAGGGCAAAATGCCCCACTGCAATTTTTTATATATATCATAGAGTGTTACAAAAAATATTTACAAACTCAATCTACCTCAAAAGAGGGATAACATTCTAAGCAGCTATCTCCTGTCTAAATTATTTTCAATCCAATCTTTGAGGCCCTGATAATACTTCTTCTTAATTCTATACATGACCCATCTTAATTCCTGAGCTACAATAGCTCTCCATTCCTCAAGCGAATTATGCTTGTTGTTGAAGATTTTATTGTTTCTGCAAATCCAAATGCCCCAAGCTCCAAGTACAAGAATTTCCATTGCAAAAGGGACATTAAGCTCTTTTTTAATACTGGCTAAAGCTTCAAAAAGATTTTGATCAGCCACTTGGACATGCGAGATTTCAGCCCAGCAAGCTCGTGCAAAAGGGCAGTCCCAAAATAAATGTAGAATGGTTTCTTCACTGATGCAGCCATGGAACACACATTCATATGATGCCAGAGAAAAACATTTCCTTTTTAGAAGGTTTCTTGTGTTTAGCCTATAAAGCAGTAAGAGCCAGAGGAAGAATTTGTGCTTTTGTTGACAAGAGGATTTCCACAACCAAGAGAAATGTGGCTGTATAGGTTGGTAACCAGATAAGAAACAATAAGCCTTTTTGACCGAAAAATTACTGCCCCAAATGTAACTCCAGTTATCAGCTTCCCCACCGTCGATTATTAAGAATTTGCTCAAGACTTTGATATTCCTGGTAAGCTTGCTGTGACAGAGGGAGGAAAAAAAGATCTTGAGTATTGTCTGTCTACAGGAACTCACTGACAGAGATGTGTGGGTTTTTTGCATAGGAGAGGATATGAGGAAGCTTATGTTGAAGACAACTATCATTCCACATATCAGACCAGAGAAGTGTGGATTTACCATCTCCCACCAAGCACTTTGCAATTCCTTTAAAAATGTCAATCAATTTCAGATGAGCTTTCCACCAGAAGGACCCCTCAAGGCTTCTTCCAGGGAGTTTACCATTACAGTAATAAGTGTTCCATATAAGGTGAACCCAAGGGATATCCTTGTGATTATAAAATTTATCCAAATTTTTCAAAAGAAGTGCAGAGTTTTGAACATTAAGGTCAAGAACTCCCAATCCCCCTGGTTCTTGGGCCTACAAACTTTCTTCCATGCTACAAGAGCATTACCTCTAGCTTGAACATCAGATGTTTTCTTTCTCCACAGACATTGCCTCATATATTTAATCAACTGTTCCTTAATAGTGACAGGAAGATCAAAACAACTCATGTAATATATGGGAAGGGAAGACAAAACAGATTTAACTAGCTGCAGTTTCCCCCCATAATTAAGAAAATCAGCTATCCCACACAACCTCCTCTCAACTCTCTGAACAATAGGCAGGAAGTGTTCCACTGCAGGCTTATTTAAACTTAGAGGCAGACCAAGGTAGGTGAAAGGCAAAGAGACAGTGAGGCAAGAAAGAGTATTAGCAAAGTGTCCAAGCCTCTCAGAGTCCATGTTGATTGGCATCATACTGGATTTAGAGTAATTAACTTTGAGTCCAGTGGAGAGAGCAAAAGTATGAAGAATGGCCTTAAGGCACAAAAGTTGCTCAGAATCAGCTTTAAGGATTAGTAAAGTGTCATCTGCATACTGAACCACAGGGAAATCAGGACAGAACACATCTTCAGTGGGAAGAGAAAGAAGACCAAGATTCATTGCTTTATTGAGGATACTTTGAAGGAGGTCGTGACCAAGACAAAGCAGAGGAGATAAAGGATCCCCCTGTCTAACACCTCTTCTGCAATAATTTTTTTTCCTAGGCACTCCATTTAAAATCACAGAGGAAGAAGCTGAACCAAAGATCAACTGAATCCAAGAAATCCATTTATCACCAAAGCCTTTGGCTTTAAGGATATTGATAATTGCAGAGTGCTCAATTCTGTCAAAAGCCTTTTCAAAGTCAAGCTTAAGAATTAAAATTTCTTCCTTGGACTTGTGACATTGATCAAGGAATTCAAATGCCCAACCTAAACAATCTTGGATAGATCTTTGTTTGAGGAAACCATATTGATTCGTGTGAACAAGTTTAAGGATGACCTTCTGCAGTCTATTAGCCAGGATTTTGGTGATAATCTTAAAGACACTATTTAACAAAGAAATAGGCCTAAAATCAGCAGGAGTCAAAGGAGCTGCAATTTTTGGAATGAGGGTGATAAAAGAGGCATTAATGCTTTCCAAGGAAGTTTTCCCCTCATAGAAATCCACAAGGAGTTGTTTCACATCCTCCTTAATAATAGGCCAGCAATGTTTCATGAATTCATTATTAAAACCATCAGGGCCAGGGGATTTATCATTTGGCAGATCTTTAATGACCTCATCAATCTCCACATCAGAAAAAGGCTTTTCCAAAGCATCCTTATCCTCTTGCCTTAAGCATTCCCTAGCCAAGTCATTAAGATTGAAGTGCATTTCAGGCTTATCAGAAGTACCCATTCTATCTTTAAAGGAATTCCAAAGGAGATTTGCTTTGCCATCATGATCATAAACCTCAAGATTAGAAACATCCTTAAGCATGGAAATGTAGTTATGCCTAAAGCTTATGGTAGCTCTGGAATGAAAGAATTTTGTGTTTTCATCACCCAGCTTAACCCATTTAATTTCCCCCCTCTGTTTCCAATAAGTATTTTGATCCTGTAACAGAGAGATTATAAGATTTTTTAGGAGATCCCTGAGATTCCATTCATGGACAGTGAGAGTTCTCATTTCCTCCATGACATCTAGAAAATCAATGGTGGCATTAACATTGCAGATTTGTGATTTCAGGCAGGGCAGCTTTTTGGCCCAGAGCTTCAGCCCCCTTCGCACATTTTTGAATTTAGCATTAATTTTTTTGCAGAATCCTGAAAACCCACAGGAATATTCCAGGCATTTTGAACAATAGCTTTAAATTCCCTATAATGCATCCAATGATTCTCAAATCTGAACACCTAGGCTTTGGGAATCATTGTGCCAATGGAAATGACACAACGAAGATGGTCAGAGGTAGGTTTTGTAAGAGGAGCAACAAAAGTTGAGGGAAAACTCTGAGTCCAGGAAGCAGAAGTAAAAAACCAGTCCAACCTTTCCAAAAGGGGATCTTTTTGCATGTTACTCCAAGTGAACTTCCTACCTTTAAGTGGTAACTCTACGAGACCCAAATTATTAATGGCTTCATTAAAGAGAAGCATACCATTCACATCTCCACCCAATTTGTTTCTATCAGAAGGCTGTCTACAGAAGTTGAAGTCTCCCACAATGAGCCAGTCCAAATCATCAGGCATATCAATGTTTCCAAACCAGTCCAAAAATTTAGCCTTTTTTTCAGGTAAACATGGCCCATAAATATTGGTAAGGATCCAGGATTCATTGGACAAGAGAGATGTCAAGGTGATAAAGATGGAAAACTCATTGTGGAAGGAAAGATGCCCAGAGAACAAGGAACCATTCCAAATGGTGATCAAACCTCCAGAGGCTCCTCTGGAGGGAAGAAATTCAAAATTGGTAAATTTGGGGGGGCAAAAATTTTTGATGTAAGAGCTGTCAAAATCCTCTCTCCTAGTTTCTTGGAGACAAATAATGTCACATCCAGACTCCTCAATTTTATTTCTGAGAGCATTCCATTTATTTTCAGAGTTAATTCCTCTGATATTCCAATTCAAGATCTTCCAAATTCTTTTGTTATTCATTAAGAAACCAAAAGAAAGTATAGATATGGGGTGATATAAATAATGTAATCACCCAAGAGTGGAAACCACAATCACATAGGCAAAAGGCAATCCATATCAAGGCACCACAGACATATTCCACAAGTACCAAACACATGACAAGATCACAAGAACAAATCACATGACAGGGAGTCAACAAGACTCTAGCAAAAGACTTAGTTTGATACATTAATTTAAATTTCTTGTGGCCATTTCATCAAACACTTGGAGACAGAAAATTAAACTGGCCAAACTTCACTGTTTTGAGCAGTAATTTGGCTAAGCATTGTTCACCATTGATCACCCTTGTCTCCCCCAGTTCCAACCAGTGCCTTGACCACCCCTAGCCCCTACCCATTGAACCATGCCATGCCTACCCGAAGGCACACTTTCCATCCGACCATGGCTAGCTAGCCAGAGCAAGCACCAACCCTAGCCACCATGTCTAGCAGGCACTCCACCGTCCACCGCCACTCCCTGTCCAAGCCCCGAGCGCAGCCAGCCACTGGACCACCCAGAACACGCGCGACCATTCTCTCTGCAACCATGCCGAGAGCGCGCCAGAGCGCCGCGCTCGACACGCTCGCACAAACCGCGCCCCGCCTTTGCCGCTCGCGTACGTGATCACTACCGCACCAAGAACCGCCCAGACATGCTCGTTCACCGCCGCGCGACCAGGAGCGTCTATGCGCCATTATAACTTCCGTCGGAGCCGCCCAGAGCGTCGACATGTTCCGACCGATTCGCACCGCCCCACGCCTCGCCACCATGCCGTTGAGATTCGTCAGGGAGCACAACACCGCCCCTATTGTCAACCATGCCAATAGCACTTTGTGCCGTCGACACCGACGAGCTCCACCCGTGCCATTCAGTCCCCTTCAGCCACTATAAAAGGAGGCCTCCCCCGCTCGTTTTCTTCACACCAGTTCCCTCCCCACCTCTCACTGATCACACCCACTCACTACCGGAGCAAGGCGAGCACCAGGTGGCCGGAATTTCACCGGAGTTCGCCGCTGCAGAAGAGGAGAAGCGCCATTGATTGGAGCCGCCCCAGGAGAAGCTGCCGGTACCAGGAGAATCGCCGTCATCGACTTCGTTGTTCGCCCCTGCACCGACCATCGCCTGAGCCCCGGTGAGCCTCCCATGACCCCCACCAGCCGCGCTAGGGTTCTGTCTCGCCGGCGCTGCCCGACATGGACGATGAACCAGAGTCGTTCGATTAGAGTTAGATCGTGCGTCCTAGATCACCCCGTACCACTTCGCCACTCGTTGTCTCACTGACGAGTGGGGTCGCTCACTTAACCAGCCCGCGCGTGCGCTGTGCGTAGTGGGCCGGCCCAGTTAAACATCCCGCGCGACCCACTAATTCAAATTTATTTTTATTCATTTAGTTCTAAACTTAGTTCTGTACATAGATTCAAAAATCAACCCAGCTCGATTCACTGAACCAAAATGCATGAAACCAATTTTGTTAGAAAGGTACTGGAATGCTTAATCCAAGCCCGTTTGATTCAAACCATTTAGATTTGTAGATCACCCATGGTTAAAATAACAAGGCAGAAGCTTTTCTACATTCAAACATTTTTCAAAATATAACCATAAGAGCTTTTGAGTTGATTCAGACTCTAAAAAATCACATTTAGCCATACCTTTCAGAATATATAAAGATATATAGATTTACTTACAGAAATAATGATCAAGTAATAAAAGAATGTCACATAGGCATTTCTAGTCACTTTAATTAAATAAAATAAAAATGTTAAATCTTATTAAATTGTGGCACCACTTTAAATCATATTTCCATGTACTGAAATATGTGGTGATGACATGTGTCCACATGATCCCATGTTTTAGTCGGAGAATATTAAATCTTAAGTAGTTTTTCAATGAGTAAAAATTACTTTTCTCAAATAAAATAAATGAGACAAATGTTTTAATCTTGTAATGTTCGTCATGATGCTAGATCATCTAGTGTGAACCTTTATGTGATGATTAGAAATAGTTAAGTATTGTTTGGTGATTGTGTGCCTCGTATTTATTTATAGACGCTAGTACCGACCAAGGATACGAGGAGAAATGAGGATACTACGAGGAAGAAGCCGATGAGAACTTCAACCACTGCTCTGCACAAGGCAAGCTAAAACTTGCAAGACACCCTACTTATGCAAGCTACTACTTGCTTGTTACTATGTCAACTATATGCCTTAAGCATATGTGATTATACCCACTTGCCACACCATCCTAGTTTTACTTGCAAGCTTAGTATTTTATTTTCTTTAATAAAAGCTTTCTATCAAAAGTTTACTTAATGACTTGTAGATTCTAGAAAGATAATTGAAGGTAGCATAAAGAGCATAAAATTTGGCCTAAGTTAGATAATCTTGATATTATCCTGAGGCATGAGATTTTACTTAGATAAGATACACTTGTTTACCACCCCTCATTAGTATTTACCCCCACTCGTAGATGCTAGTTCTAAGCATAAAACTTGATCAACTTTAGATGGGAATACTTGGTGAAAATGGTTATGAAAACCTTAGAATGATGAGTCATTCTACTGAATTTTTTTGACATGTGTTTCCGAAAACACCAAATGATTTATAATGATGAAAATGTTAAGGCATGAGTCTTAGCCCTTTACAAAACTAATGGTTGTCTGGATGCGATACCATTCCAATTTTACCGTACAACCACAATACCCTAAATTTGGGTATTTCTTGACTGGAATTTATATACCTTAGTAAGGGTTCCCTTGCGGCCAAGGTCTGAGCTGAGGCTACCTTGTGAAGATTGTCCACCTGTGCAGTACCCAAGATGACAGTTGGTCATGGTTGGGAGGCCAAACTCATAGGAGAGGTGTCTATACTAGGGCGTGTAATTTAAAGGTTAGGATTGATTATCCGCATACTGAGTATGGTGAATTTAGGATTGTTCTTGACGGATGTATCGAATATTGTGGTGAAAGTGTACAATCTCTGCAGAGTGTCTAACTATTCGAATAGCCGCGTCCGCGGTTATGGACAGTTGGAGTGGCCATACTGTTCTATCGTTAGGAGTTTTTCAAAATGACTTGTGAAATGATTCATGACTTGACTTGACCACAACAGAGTTGTGATTTGAAATTCAAGTTCCCACTTAGGGTTATAAAACTTTCAACTAGGTTTCTTTGCTTCCGAACTTAGTAGAGGTAAATCTAAACAACCCTAGAGCTTAGTATATCCTATTCAAAACCACTTCACTTGTTAGTATTAGTTTGCGAGTACTTAAAGTACTCATGTCTTTGTCCCTGGCTATTCCCGTGGCCAGACTATGAAGAGGAGTATCAGGAAGAAGGATAGCTAGAAGATTACGACAACTAGGATCATCTCCCATCGTCAGCATTGCCTGTGACCCTGAAGATGGAGCTTCGCCCACGCTATCGTTATTATTACGTTATTCCGCTGCTTGAATTGTATTAAGAACTGGATCATGAGATCCTTATTTGTGTAAGACATTATGTATGGTTTGTAATGGATGATGTACTGTGATATCCAATCTGTTATGTCTCGCAAAAATGGTAATCCTGGGATTGCGATGTATGGCATAACAGGCATCTGTGATTAAAAATCCGGGTGTTGACACATCTCCATCGATCTCCACCACCATAGCCATCGTCATTGCTGATTCCCATGATGAGGAGGGAGTAGTTCTTCCTCGAGGCTAAGGACTCTACCGATAGCTATGTGTTCATTTTTCTCTCTATGCATGATCTTTATGAGATCATGAGTTTTGTAATCAAGTAGATCTACTCTGCTACTCAAGTTCTTAAACAAATCCCTGGCTCTCCCCATGTGTGTGAAAGTAACAGCGTGCACACCGTGTGGCACTTAGGCTAAAGATTACATAAATACTCAAGTGCTTTAATAGATCTATGCTTTTCCCCACGTGTGTGAAAGTGACAGCCTGCACACCGTGTGTGGCACTTAGGCTAGATTACTTAAATATTTATCATGAGTCATATTTGGAGTTGGATGTCTCTGTGAAATTGTGGTGTTTATTGGAACCATCTAGCGCTCAAGGTGACAGTGTGGGGTTATCTAGATGGGGAAGGCGGACTTTGAGGTGTGTTGTTATAGCCCTACCGTGGATTAGAGTGTCCAACCAGAGAGTAGTTCAGGGTAGTATCATGAAGAGAATATATTTATTGAGAGTGTTCACTAATGAAAGTATGATCCCTAGGCCTTGTCTCTAATCATTGAAACACCGTTTACAACTAGATCTGTTGCATGTTTGCTTGCTTCCATCTTTTTGCCTTTAGTCTTTTACTCCCCGTCAGAATCTCTTTTCTGGCACCATGACCACTTATAATCATCCATACCACTTGTATTTCACTATCTCTTAGCCGAACTAGTGCACCTATACACCTGACAAGTGTATTGGGTGTGTTGGGGACATAAGAGACTTCTTGTATCTTGATTGCAGGGTTGCTTGAGAGGGATACCTTTGATCACTTCCTTCCTGAGTTCGATAAACCTTGGGTAATCCACTTAAGGGAAACTTGCTGCTGTTCTACAAACCTCTGCACTTGGAGGCCCAACAACTATCTACAAGAATAGAAGTGCGTAGACATCATTCTACTTTTCTTCTAGTCACTTCTTTCGAGAGAAACTCCTTCTCTAGAAAGGATCCATTCTTGGCAACGAAGATTTTGCCCTCGGATCTATGATAGAAGGTATACCCAATAGTTTCCTTCGGGTATCCTATGAAGATGCATTTTTACGCTTTGGGTTCAAGCTTGTCGGGCTGTAACTTCTTTACATAAGCTTCGCAACCCCAAACTTTAAGGAACGACAATTTAGGTTTCTTCCCAAACCATAATTCATACGGTGTCGTTTCAACGGATTTAGATGGTGCCCTATTTAAAGTGAATGCGGCTATTTCTAATGCATAACCCCAAAATGATAGTGGTAAATCTATAAGTGACATCATATAATGAACCATATCTAAGAGAGCACGATTACGATGTTCGGACACACAATTACGTTGTGGTGTTCCCGACGGTGTCAATTGTGAAAGTATTCCGCATTTCTTCAAATGATCGCCAAAATCATAACTTAGATATTCACCTCCACGATCAGATCGTAGAAATTTAATCTTCTTGTTACGTTGATTCTCTACTTCACTTTGAAATTCCATAAACTTCTCGAAAGTTTCGGACTTATGTGTCATCCGTGAACGTAAGAACATAACGATAACCACCACGCGATGCTACACTCATTGGTCCACACACATCGGTATGTATGATTTCCAATAAGTCTGTAGCTCGCTCCATCGTACCAGAAAATGGAGTCTTGGTCATTTTACCCATCAGACATGCTTCGCATCTTTAAAGTGATTCGAAATCAAGTGATTCAAGAAGTCCATCAGAATGGAGTTTCTTCATACGCTTCACTCCAATGTGACCAAGACGATAGTACCACATATAGGTTGAGTTATCGCTTAATTTCAAACGTTTAGCTTCAATGTTATTAACATGTGTATTACTACAATCGAGATTCAACAAGAATAGACCATCTATCAAAGGTGCATGTGCATAAAACATATTACTCATATAAATCGAACAACCATTATTCTCGGATTTAAACAAGTAACCGTCTCGCAATAAACATGATCCGGATATAATGTTCATGCTCAACGCAGGCACCAAATAACAATTATTTAAGTATAAAACTAATCCCGATGGTAGATGAAGAGGTAGCATGCCGACCACGATCACATCAACCTTTGATCCATTTCCAACGCACATCGTCACCTTGTTCTTTGCTAGTTTTCGTCTATTCTGCATCACCTATTTCGAGTTACAAATATGAGCAACCAATCCAGTATCAAATACCCAGGCACTACTACGACTACTAGTGAGATACACATCAATAACATGTATATCGGATATACCTTTCTTCTTGATGTTGCCGTTCTTCAGATCCGCCAAGTACTTAGGGAAATTCCGCTTCCAGTGACCTTCTCCCTTGCAGTAAAAGCACTCAGTATCAGGCTTAGTCCCAGCCTTGGTATTCTTCGCCGGCGCGGTAACTTTCTTACTGCCCTTCTTGAAGTTTCCCTTTTTCTTGCACTTGCCTTGGCTTTTGAATTTGGTGGTCTTATTGACCATCAACACTTGGTGCTCTTTCTTGATCTCCACTTCCGCAGACTTAAGCATGGAGATGAGTTCAGGTAACGACTTTTTCATGTTTTGCATATTGTAGTTCATCACAAAGTTCTTATAACTTGGTGGTAGTGATTGGAGGACACGGTGAATCCCCAAAGCATTAGGAATCACTATACCCAAGCTTTGGAGCTTACTTGCGTGCCCAGACATCTTAAGCACATGCTCACTGATGGAGCTGCCTTCTTCCATCTTGCAGTTAAAGAACTTTTTAGAAGCTTCATAACTCTCAACTGCCGCGTGAGCCTCAAATATCATGTGGGTCAAAGTTCTCAAACCTTTTCTGAAGCTCCAATTCCAATCCATACAAGATAGCACACTGAACTGTGGAGTACTAATTCTTCCTAGTGAGGAAAACATTCTTCAACTCATTGGTAGCGTCAGCTGTAGGTGGGTCACCCAGCGGTGCATCCAACACATAGGTAAAATTACCAGCATGAGGATAATCCTCAAGTTGCGAAACCAATCCACAAAGTTGCTTCCATCGTTTTCCAACTTTTTTTCTCTGGAATGCATTAAAATTGATGGTAGAGGCCGCCATTGATCTACAACATATTTGCAATTGTTTAGACTAAGTTTATGACAAATTGAGTTCTAATTAATAGTTAAATTAATCTAGGTGAACCCCCACTCAAATCAATACCCCTCACATTGTTTTAGTGATCACACGAACCAAATCCACCACATCAAAACCGATCATCACGAGATATGATGTAGCTTCAATGGAGAACAATCAACATGTTCATCATATCTACTATATGACTCATGATTTACCTTTCGGTGATCCGTGTTCCGAGACCATATCTGTACATGCTAGGCTCGTCAAGATAAAACCTTAGCTTCCGCATGAGCAAATCTGGCTTGCTCCCGTTGTATACACTCACAGAATCTAACACACCCGATCATCACGTGGTGCTTCGAAACAACGAGCTTTGGCAATGGTGCCTACTAAGGATGAACACTTTATAACTTAATATTTTGTGAGAGAGATCGTCTTATAATGCTATCCTCGCGAACTAAGCAATACAAGATGCATAAAAGGATTAACATCACATGCTTACTTGCGATCGAATAAACCATTTACATATGATACCAATTTCCCTTTGTCTCACGATATTTTACTTATCCAAGGTCTGATCGTTGGTATCTCTGCATACCTAGTTCAACCTCGTTACCGATAAGTATTATTTTCTCGTTCCCGTGATATGTGATACCTTGTGAGCCAGTCACGTGCTTGCAAGCTAATTGGATGACATTCCACCGAGAGGGCCTAGAATATACCTATATGTCATATGGATGGACAAATCCCACTCTTGATCCATGTTCCTCAACACATACTTTCCGAACACTCAATGCCACCTTTATAGCCACCCAGTTACGGTGTGGTGTTTGATGTCATCAAAGCATCCTTCTGGTGATGGTGATTAGCATGATCTCATGATCGAAGGAATTAGGTTACTATGTATCAGCAAGCTTATAGCAAACGAACTAATGAAATGACTTGATCTTTATGATATGCTTATCTATAGGAGTATGTCCATCATAGCATTCTCTTAATGATATGATCTTGTTGTTAACAACATCTCAATGTTCATGATCCTGAAACTATGATCATCTATTAACCAACAAGCACTACTAGGAAACCCACTATAGATAGACAAAATTTCTATGGCGCATATGTGTGACCATGCGCCACAGATAAACTCCAGTGGCGCATTTCAGAAAATGCGCCACAGAAATCTTCACACTTCTGTGGCGCATATAGGAAAAATGTGCCACAGAAATTCCAACTTCTGTCCATATGCGCCACAGAAAGCTCGGGTGGACCCTACCACGGAATCTCGTTGACTGTACTCTGACCAACATTCTGTGGTGCATATAGAGATGTGCGCCATAGAACTGGAGTAGAAAAAACAGATTCCACCCCCTCGTGGATCGCCTTTTTAGCCTTGCAAAAAATAATAGAAAATGAAAAATAGTTCAAAAAATAAAATCCTTTCACATAGTGGTAGGTAACGTGGTCTAGTTTGCAGGAAAATTAACAAACATGAGTTTCCACTTTTTATGCAAAAAAAGGTCATGCCACGGTAAAATGGCCGTAACTTTTGCATACGATGTCGGAAAAAATCGTATAATATACCAAATGACGAGAACGAGATTTCACATCTTCTTGCAACCACCTCTGGTCGTTTAGCGATTTTTTAGATTTTCAAAATTCAAAAAGAGTAAAAAGTTATGGCCCAAAGATCTTTTTTCCTGCAAAAAAAATAAAAAAGGAGGAGAAACTTCTGTGGCGCATTTCTTCCATATGCGCCACAGAAGTCTTGGGCGGGATTCGAATTTTGAATCCCGCCCCCCTTCTCCCTCTCTTATACTCTTCCACTCCTCCATCCTTCTCCTCCTCCACTTCTTCTCTCATTATCCTCACCTTCTTCCTCACCTTCTCCTCCTCCTCCTCCTCCCCGGTGAGATCCTCCTCCTCCACCCCGGTGAGCTTATCCTCCTCCTCCTCCTCCACCTCCACCCGGTGATCTTCGCCTCCTCCACCAAGTGTCCGGTGAGCTCATCCCTCCTCCTCCCTCCTCCCTCCACCCCGGTGAGCTCCTCCTCCTCCCACCTCCCTCCTCTACCACCCCGGCGAGCTCCTCTGACGACGACCTTCTCCTCCTCCTCCTCCTCCTCCATCGGCGACCTCCACCTCCTCCACGAGCTACCTCCTTATCTCCTCCATCGGCGACCTCCTATGGTGACCCACACCTCCGGCGAGCACCACCTCCAGCCAGATCTATCCGGGTTTTGTTTAAATTTGAAAAAAACATTTGTGGTGCATATTGGCAATATGCGCCACAAAAGTTTGAGATCTGGTTCGGGACTTCTGTGGCGCATTTTGTCAATATGCGCCAGAGAAGTTTTTCAGACTTCTGCGCCATAGAAGTGCACTTTAGTGGCGAGATAACAATGGCGTTTCCAATATGCGCCACAGAAGTCCCAAAATGATGCGCCACTGATAGGCCTTTTCCTAGTAGTGAAGCTAGTATTATAAAGAGGCTTTACTAGGGACTCTAATTAGTTTACAAATCACACAAGTATTAATATTTCCGGTTAATACTATTATAGCATGAATGTAAACATTTATCATAAACACGAAGATATAATAATAACTACTTTTATTATTGCCTCTAGGGCATATCTCCAACAGTCGTTTGGCGCGGCGGCGCGATGCGGCATCTAGTGCGGGACGCGATGCGATGGCGGCGGCTGGTGACTGGTGCGGGGCAAGATGCGGCGGCGACGGAGTCTGGCGTCTGGCGTGGGGCAAGATGCGGCAGAGGCGGTGGCGTCTTCAGCGGGGTGCGATGCGGCTGCGGCGTCTGGCGCGGTGGCACTACCTGGCTGCGGCGACTAGCGCAGGTTTGACGATACGGGGGCGACGGTTCTTGTGGGACACGTGGGTTATTGATGATTTTTTCTTTTACAATTGTGAAGGGTGCGTGGGTTGGAGACGTTTAACTATGTGTTTTAGTGGTAATCGTAGCCACTGATTTTGGTGTTTAGACGGTTGTGATGTCTTGGATCTGCCTGACTGTCTTTTTATATTAGTGGAGATGAAGATTTATATTAGTGGAGACTAGTTGAATACCCGCGTGTTGCTACGGCCACCCGCACTGTTTTTTTCACCGTCATGGTGTTTCATACTCCACATTTTAACTTAGTAGTGCACGTGAGAAACTGTTCTCGGGATCGATATAAGGTTTCTTGTAGTTTTCCCATGATATAATGTACCAGTCAATCCGGCTTGATATTGCTTCCTTGAGATCCTCCTTTATTGGTCGAAGTTAAGTAGTTACTCCCCAAAAATCAACGAAGTAAATAAGAAAGACATTATACATAATCAAGCCTTTCAATATATAGCCATATAAAGCATGTCATTGTCACAAAATAAAGATGAATGGTTTCTTTACTCATCAAACTGTCCAGGAATTGAACTCGTACCGGTATCAGTTACCAATATAAGACCAAGAGATTGCATGATAAGACTTGGTAGGGGAATAAAAAACCAAGTACAACAATTAGACTAAAGCTTGCTACATTAGTGTGCCTACATGTGTTAATAAGTCTCATATCAACCTACTGCCCAGAAAAATCACATGCAAAAAAACAATTAGAAAAACAGATACTTAGATGGAGAAATATATACATTTGGTTTGATTTGGATTATTGCATACACACCACAATCATCCAGCGTACAGAGGATGAATTACACTAAAAAGTTGTACATGATCCTGAATTACACTAAAAAGTTGTACATGATCTTGAATTACACTAAAAAGTTGTACATGGGATCAGATGGGCTTACAATGTAGTACATGGACAACGGAAATTTATATCGCTCAAATATACATCTTGGATAGAAGATCAGACATTCTTATAAGGCTTCCAAAATTATCTTAAACTGATTATTTCTTTCTGATGGTAAAAGAGACGGAGAAAATAGATATGCACTTAATTGAAACAAGATAAAAAAATAAATTAAGTGAAGAGCCCGCCTTATATTTTCTCTGTATCTTTAATGATTGAAATGCAATGCATATTTTTTAAATATCAATCAAAGAAGAAAATGAGAAGAACATGGAGTTGCTCTGATACCTTGGTAAATGGAGCAATACAACTGATAGAAACATTTTAGTCTTGTATGAGCTGGTGCCAGAGGGCTCGCACAATATCCTGAAGAGTGAGGTCACCCACACCTCCCTCTCTACACTCATCCACGTAACATCTATATTGTACAACAAAGAAATCAAATAGAGTTAGAGATATGACAATAGAAAGCAGAGAGCATGTGGAAAAGGAGAGGGGAGAGCCGTCATGGTTCAGCCACCATGGCAATCGGTTTGAGTTACTCTCTCGGTGATGCCTACCCGCCCATATTGCGCCGTGCGGCATGCGCTTAGCTGCCACTACCCACGTGAGAGGAGAGACGAGTATATATTTATCTGATGATTGTAAAACAAGCAAGGACAGTGTAAACTACATAAATATAAATTGTTTAAAACACTCAGAAATTGTTTATCTCAGCCAATTAGACCATGTACGAAAATTATGAGGCAATAAATTGGAGATTATCAAACAACGAACCTGATGAACATGATAGGGACGACCTCCATGGATTCTGCAGGTGGCTAGGCAAGCCGTTGTCAAACCTCTCCGTGGTCGTGGCTGCCTCCATGCAAGTGCAATCCAATAGCTCCGCCAAGGCTCTAACATCGCCTCCGCACTGCTCCTATTACGCGTCACTGCTACCTGGCTCCGACATAATAAGGCTTGGGTGGGATGATTGTTGACATGGTTATACCCAACGGGTACACGACCTTAGCATACCTGGTCCAGCCCAAGAAAGGCCCACAAGCATATACACGGCCCATGAAGACTTTCGGGTGGCCCAAGCTCATGACGTCTTTAGATCCTTGGAGAGAAAGACTAGATTAGATAGAATATTTAAAGGGGCAAACCCTAAAACCTGTAACCGACTCGGTCTATGCCCGGGACCTGCCTACTTCTATATAAGGGCTAGGAGGGCACGACGAGGAGGGCACTTCATACCACCGCATACACACCTCCACGCTAGATTGCATATGCGAACCCCTGTACTTTTCGGTTCCGCCATAATCAAGAGCAGACAAGCAGGAGTAGGGTTTTCCCTCCGGGGGCCTGAACCTGGGTAAACCTCGTGTCCCCGTGTTGCTTGTTTGCTAACCGTTCCGCGATCTCCAGCATCCCCATCTTCTCCAAAACCCAAGCTCATAACAATGGGCATTGACGAGATTAAACCTCGTCAATTGGCGCCGTCTGTGGGAACTGGGGACGCTGATTGTGCGATCGTGATGGTCCCAACCAAAGCGATCTACAACTCCTCGGCGACGGAGAGCCATCTCCTCTTCAACGCTTTCGACTTCACCGTCCACTCGCCAGCCACTCTGAAAGACTTCGAGCCCATTGGCGACGAGCTCGAGATCCTGTTCGGGAGATTCTGCTTCCAGGTGGGGCAGACCGGCACTCTCCGTCTCCTAGAGCGGGTGCCCCTGCCGTCGATCAGGCCCGCTTCGCGGGCTCCACATCCCGTGCTACGCACATCGCCATCGACAGATGAGTCCTATGACAGCAGCAGCTGCAACTCAGATATGTGCGATCCACCATCAGAAGAAGGTACCTACGGTTCCGGATCCGAAAGTTACGGCAGCAGCAATCCGATCTACGAGTGCTACCAATGTGCCGCAATTATTCAGAGCGACGTGGATCAGGAGGACAACCCGCCACCTAACCCACAGGGTAGAAACAGCGAAAACAGGAGAAAACAGTCCCTCCCGCCCAACGAGGAGGACACCGACCCCAATCGGATCATCCACCTCAGCGAGGAAGGATGGGCTCAGGCATGCGAAGCCGTGGCAGGCAACAAGATCCTGCCTGCAGGTGGCTCACGGGACCTACTGATGGCATACCATCTGCTCCTCGTCGAAGAGCACAAGAAGCAGGTGAAGATGCAAGAAGTGCTCGACAAGCGCAAGCAAGCGGCCTCGGAGTCCAGCGTGCGGTGAGCTGCGCTCTCCGCCATGGGCGGCTCCAACTCGCACGGCAACCATGACAACAAGCACCGTTCTCGCACGGAGAACATGGACCCCAAGGCACGTCGCGAGGTGACTCGAACCCTCAACACGTCTTTCATGGAGATGGATGCTGACGACAACGTCATCCCGAAGACGTCGCAAGATGCGATCATGGCAGCCACTACATACCTTGCGTCCCATCCACCTCCGGTGGGCGACCCGAAAAGGTCCATGCACAAATCCGCATTAGCCGGACTCGGACTCATTGGAGCTGCGCTCCACGAAGAAGCTCCTGCGGAGCCAAAAAAGAAGGCTGCGGTCAGGTTCAACTGCAGCCCCACACCTTCATCCGACGAGGAAGAGCACGACCTACCCCGAAGGCACAAGAAATCGCGACATCGCAGTCGCGATTACGACGCTCGAAGAGAGCTCACCCAACGCAAGATCGACAAAGCGCGCGCCAAGCGCGTTTGCTCGTCCGAATCCGAGGAGGACGACGACGAAGGAGAACTCTGCGGAGCTCGATGCTTTAGCAGATCCGTCTGGCGAACACGAATGCCGCGGAACTTCAAGCTTCCTTCGGACACTCCGAAGTTTGACGGCACACAGGACCCCAAGGCGTGGATCAGCGACCACCTGTCGTCCGTCAAACTACACGGCGGAAACAAGGACACCGCCCTGCAATGCCTTCACCGTACGGTAGCGCAGCCCGGATCTGGCTCAGCAGCCTATCCTCGGGGTCCATCCGAAGCTAGGAGGAACTGGCGTACAGTTTCATCCGAAACTTCAAAGGCACCAGCAAGAGGCCAGCCTCGATCGAGGAGCTACGGGCCTGCACCCAACAAACGGGCGAATCCATTCGCTCGTACATACTACGCTGGTCCAATACCAAGAACTCCACGGCGCACATCTCTGAGGAGAGAGCGATCGACGCCTTCAAGGATGGCGTCAAACGCCAGGACTTCAAGGAAGAACTTGGGCGCGTCAACCCCAAGACACTTGACCACCTCATGGACATCGCCAATAGGTGGGCAGACGGCGCGGACTCCGTCCACCGAGTGTACTCAAAGGAGGAAGATGACTACGGCCGTCGACGTGAATGCCGTAGAAAGAGAACACCACCCGTCTACGACGATCGTGACGGACCCGACATGGTCGCGGCTGGCTACGTCGACCGCCGCAGCGACGGTAACCGCAGCAGCGGCAGATACCGTGGAAACAACTTCCACGACGGAGGACGCCCAGCGCAGTCATGGCAACACCGCGGCTGCGACGATGGACCCTTAGCATACGATAAACTGTCGGGTCCATGCACCATCCACTTCTACATCGACAAGCAGGATGGAAAAAAGAAGGCAAGCCACATGAGCAAGGATTGCCGCGAGTTCCAGAAACTCAGCGAGACCATGTCCCAGATGAGGCAGCAAGCCCGGAACCCTGGGTACGGGAACGCACCCGCACCAGGAGACATCGCGCACGGAGCTCCTCCACCACCACCTGTGGGACCTCCGAATCATTTAATCGCACCCGCGCAGAACAACGGCGGAAACGGGTACCCCGTGCCAAAAGGATCGCTAATGATCCAAAAAGGGCGCCCAACAAACAAGGTGCAGAAGAAAATCACCCGTCAGATCAATCTGGATGTGACCGCTCCACCCGCCATCCCTGAGTACCTCGGCGATTCGGATTCCTGCATCATGTTCAGCCGTTCGGATCACCCTTGCCAGGTCCCTCGCCCAGGTCATGCTGCCATGGTGCTCGAGGCACAGATCGGAGGATTCGACATGAGCCGCGTCTTCATGGACGGCGGCAGCAACATCAATCTGATGTTCACCAGCACCTTAGCAGTAATGCGGATCCCGCTGTGCTGTCTGGAACAATCCAACACAACGTTCCACGACATCGTCCTAGGGAAGGGCATATTCCCCTTGGGAAATATATGGCTCGACGTCATCTTTGGCAAGCCCGACAACTTTCGGTGCTAGCGACTCGAGTTTGAAGTGGTGGACTAGCCATCACAATACCACACCATCCTCGGGCGTGTGGCATTTGCACGATTCCTGGCAGTACCACACTATGCGTACCTGCTACTCAAGATGCCAGGACCTAAGGGCATAATCACGGTCCACAGGAGCTTCACTCGATCGTACCACTGCGACAGGGACTTCAACAGAATCTCCTAGTCATTCGGCATGCAGGAGGAGCTCATAAGGCTCCGAGAGGTGACAGACAACGGGGCATCCCCGGTTGCAAGACAGAACGCACCCGACATGTCTTTCGACTCCACTGTCAACACAAAGAAGGTGCAGGTCCACCCGACGAACGCCTCCAAGACGGCACTGATCGCCAACGACCTCAACCACGCATAGGAAAGCACGCTCGTCGAATTCCTCCGTGAGCGCTGGGAAATCTTCGCCTGGTGTCCTGCGAACATGCCAGGAGTTCCCAGGGAATTCGCCGAACATGCACTTAACGTCTTTCCAGACGCCAAGCCCGTCAAACAGTCCATCCGATGACTGTCCGAACCACGGGCTGAAGCCATCGGAGTCGAAGTCAACAGACTACTCGATGCAAACTTCATCAGGGAGATCAAGGAAAGCGAGTGGCTCGCCAACACCGTGATGGTCCCCAAAAAGGACACGGACATCCTGCGGATGTGCGTGGACTTCACATCGCTGAACAAGCACTGCCCGAAGGATCACTTCCCTCTCCCTCGGATCGATCAGATCATCGATTCGACTGAAGGATGCGAGAAGCTCTCCTTCCTCGACGCCTACTCAGGCTACAATCAGATTCGACTGAAGGTCGAAGATCAGGAGAAAACGGCGTTCATCACGCTGTTCGGAGTATTCTGCTACAACACAATGCCCTTCGGGCTGAAGAACGCAGGCGCCACGTACCAACGGTGCATGCAGGCATGCCTGAAGGACCAGATCGGCCGCAACATCCAAGTCTATGTCAACGACATAGTAATCAAAACAAGGTAAGCCAAGACACTGATCGACGATCTCCGCGAGACGTTCGACAACCTTGATCGATACAAGATCAAGCTAAACCCATAAAAGTGCGCCTTCGGCGTCCCATCTGGTCAACTATTAGGCTACTTCATCTCCCAGCGAGGGATCGAAGCAAACCCGAAGAAAATACGGGCCATAATGGCCATGGAGAAGCCGAAGAACCTCAAGGGTGTCCAGCAGTTTGCTGGGCGAATCGCGGTGTTGAGCAGGTTCATCAGCCGCATGGGCGAAAAAGCCCTGCCTTTCTATCAGCTGCTACGCAAGGAAGACAAATTCGAGTGGACGCCCGAAGCGGATGACGCATTCGAAGATCTAAAGCGGCTGCTCTCCACCTCGCCCATCTTGGTCAAGCCAAAACAACGCGAGCCTCTACTGCTATACATAGCAGCTACCCACCAGGTGGTAAGCACCGTTCTTGTGGTCAAAAGACCCGAAGATGGCAAGACCCATGGGGTCCAACGCCCAATATACTACCTTAGCGAGGTATTGACGCCGACAAAGAAGAGGTACCCTCACTACCAGAAACTCGCCTACGGCGTATTCATGACGGCTCTTCGGCTGAGCCACTACTTCCAGGAGCATCAGGTGATGGTCGTCAATGAAGCACCCCTGAACAGCATACTGAACAACCCGGAGGCCACAGGACGTGTGGCCCTGTGGGACATCGAGCTGTCACCTCTAGACATCGTCTATGAGAAGCACCACACGATCAAGTCTCAGGTCCTTCCGGACTTCCTCGTCCACTGGATGGAACTGCAGCTGCCATACACCCCGGACATGACACAGTCATGGACAATGCACTTCGACGGCTCCAAGCGCGAGACCGGAGCGGGAGACAGGGTCATACTGACCTCCCCGCAGGGCGACAAGATGAAGTACGTCATCTGGATGAAATTTCGAGCTTCCAACAACGAGGCCGAGTATGAGGCCCTCATCCACGGCATGAGGATGGCCAAGATCTGCGGCGCAACGCGCCTGGTCATCTATGGTGACTCAAACCTCGTCGTCCAGCAGACAATGAACGAGTGCGACACTCACGCAGCCAACATGATTGCGTACCGTGCACTCTACAACGCACTTGAAGGAGACTTTGACGGTTGTGATCTTCGGCACGCCAGGAGAGAAAGCAACGAAGAGGCCGACAGACTCGCCAATATCGGCTCCACCTGCGCACGGGTGCCACCAGGTGTGTTCCTCGAACAGATCTGCGTGCCATCCATTAAAAGTAAATTCCCAAAAGGATCACCCGAAGAAGCAGAACACTCGGGGGTTGCTATACCCGAAGGACAGGACCAGAAAAGCTCAACACAGAAGTCGTAGTGGTCAACCTGATGCAAGTCATGGCAGTCGAAGAAACATGGACACAACCATACCTCCGGTATCTGATAGACGGGGAGCTTCCTGACAGCCCGACAGATGCCCGGCGCATATCTCACCGGTCCAAGGCCTTCACCATCATCAATGGCGAGCTGTACAAGCACATCATTTCGGGTGTACTCCAAAGGTGCGTCACCATCGGTGACGGCAAAACTATCCTCCAAGACATCCACGAGGGCATCTGCGGGCAGCCGCGCCCTTGTCGCCAAAGCTCTACGAGTTGGGTTCTACTGGCCATGAACGACGCCAAGGACATCGTCCGAAGGTGTAACGAGTGCCAGAGGTTCGGAGCTCAGGCCCATTCCCCTGGCCTGGCCCTTCGCCCAATGGGGCCTCGACATGATCGGCAAACTGCTCAAGTCCTCGAAAGGAGGCCACGTCTACCTCCTGGTCGTAGTCGACAAATTCACCAAGTGGATCGAGGCCATGCCCGTAACTAACCAAAAGGGCAAAACAGTCGTAAAATTCTTCGAATCCATAGTCTACAGGTTCGGCGTGCCATACAGCATCATCACCGACGACGGGTCGAACTTCATCTCCAAAGAATTCTAGGACTTCTGCGAAGACCTCGGAATCAACATTATATACGCCTCTGTGGCGCACCCGGAAACAAATGGGCAGGTCAAAAAGGCCAACGGTCTCGTCGACGGCGGAATCAAGAAACGCCTAATGAGCCCACTCCAGCGACTCGCAGGAGCCTGGACACAAGAGCTACACTCCGTCCTCTGGAGCCTACGCACGACGCCAAACATCTCAACTGGCTACACGCCTTTCTTCATGGTGCACGGAGCCGAAGCCGTGCTACCCGCAGAGGTGCGCCACAAGGCCCCACGGGTCGTTGCCTACAGCGAAGCCGAATCGACGGCCACACTCGAAGACGTTGTTGACACACTCGACGAGGCACGTGACATAGATGCGGCTCGATCAGCGGTCTATCAACAGAGCCTCCGCAACTATCACAGCCGTCGGCTACGCCCAAGGTCCTTCGTCGAAGGAGACCTAGTCTTACGACTCAAGCAAGAGCGACCGAAGAAGCTCGAGTCGCCCTGGGAAGGACCCTACGTCATCACTGAAGTCATCCCAGGTGGCGCCTATCGCCTCAAGCACGTGGAGTCTGGAGTAGCATACTCCAACCCATGGAACTTCGCACAACTGCGACGCTTCTACCCCTAGCTACCCCCCTCTTTTTACTTTAAATAAGGCCATTTAGCCAAGGCTACTCAGCCGAACAATGTACCTCATCATTACGATATGAATAAAGCTAAGTGTCTCGCCCCAAAAATTTATCTATTACTCGCATTTTCTTCATGTTACAACACACTCGGGGGCTCCCCTCACCTCACGACTTCGTCGACTGAGGATAACGCGTGTACACCTGAGTAGCTGACCACGTCAGGCTAACGAAAAGGGCACGCATACAAACAAAGCACCACGTGCTAACAACAATCAACCTTTACAGCAAAGGGCATAACATGCCCAGTCAAATACATACAAATTTTACATCTATCATTTTACAGGTCCTACCTATTCTAAAGAATCACCTACGCACGCTGCTCAAAGAGATCTACAATTTGTTCGGCATACTGCCTTACAGCCGCATATGTGTACGCATGTCCCACATGCCACCATCTGGCCAAAGAGGCGGCCCAGCCGCCATAGCAGCAAGATCTACATTAGGGCAATGCAGCCGCACGAGGGAAAGTGTAGCCTTCACCCCTGCAACCAGCTGATGCCGCACCAGCTCCCTAACATGATGCACATCCCAAAACTTCGCCAGCAGGCCCCATAGAGTCGATGGTGCCTCATCCAGGGGAAACATCACGTGCAGAATTGACGCCAAGGAAGTCTTCGCTTGCCGCAGCACCCGCGACACCTGGTGAACACGATCCTGCATAGTCGCAAGGACCATAGCACGATCACAATCCATCCAGAAAAAGCCGCCGGCCTCCATGTCCTGCTGGGTCAGGCAATTGATCCAAACAACAACACACTCTTTTTCCTCCCTAGGAACAAGGTTAGCACCTGCAACAACTGCAAAGTAAGATGACAAGCCAACACGCGCATCCGAAAAATGAGCAGCAGCTCGAGGAAACTCACATTGAAGCTATTCGGCCAAATGCCGCAACTCCCCCATCAGATACTCCTCCCTGGCGGCGCCCCGCTCCGCCTTCGACTTCCACACATCCGCGTGGCCTTCAACGCCAAGCAACTCTTTCTCAAGACTACAGATGCGGTCACGAAGAAACACAAGCTGCGACGCATCATCCAAGGATGGTCACAACTGCGGCACAGACAAAGTATCAACGGGATCATCACCCGAAGACCCCTAGAGGAAAAGAAGGCAAAGATATGAACAAACGCACGAATAAGCAAACAACTCAGAAATTCATTATATACAGCAAAAGCCACTGCGTGGCACAAGGAGTGTTCGTAGATACATTACAACAAAAGAAACAAAAGCTATCCTACAACTACAAGGCCTAAGAAGGTGCATCCTGAGTGGCCTTGGAGCCAGACTTCCTGCTTTTGGCCTCCCCCTGCTGCCTCACCGCGTACTCCGCCAGCAAGTCAATCAGCTTTGGCCCATAGCGTTTACAACAGGCAGCGTAGAGGGCAAAGGCTACCTCCGATCCGTCGGCAGCCGCCGGCATCTGGGAGGTGACATGATGAAGATCTAGCTCCGCTCCAGATGCCATGGCCATCGCCAGCCCCATGGACGCACCAATGCCTTCTGCTTGCGCTTGTACGCCGCAGGCGCCTCGGCCGATAGAGCATCCGCCAGCATATCGACATCGTTGAGGGCGATGCCCTTGGGGACGAGATCCTTGTAGAAGCGTCGGAGAACCTCCTTGGCCTTGGCAAGTGAGCCGGCCACGGTACTGCAGCGGTCTTCGACCGCCACAGTGGCATCATCCAGAGCACTCCTGTGCTCCAGGACACCACGGTCAAACTCGATGCTCGCGACATCTAGATAAACGGAAGAAGCAAAGTGAAAACCAAAACGAAGCTAGAAAGACAAGAAAGCCGAAAAGGAACAGATGAAACTACTCACCCGAAATAGCCTTGGCAGCGGCCATCAGCTTGCCGGCTACCCCCTTCTCGCGCGAGGCCGCAGCGATGGCGAGCTGCTCCTTGCGATCCGTGGCCTCTTGCTGCAGGTGCTCCTTTGCTGCAACCGCGTCGGCTAGTTCCTGCTCAAGGCGCTCCTTAGCGCCAACGGCATCTTCAGCTTTTTTTCTCCGCTCGCCCGAGGCTCTTTTTGAGAGCATCAAGCTCGTGGAGGGCAGTGTTCTTCTCGTCTGCAACAAAGAACAAGCATGAGATTTAGGAGCAAGCAAGCAGCCGACGAAGCAGAAGATAGATAAAAACACACAAACCTTGGAGCCGCTGAAGGTTGGCCTCCAATGCCAGATGCTGCTTCACCAGCTGATTGACACCCTAAACAAAAGGCTGCGAGAAGATGAAACTTGTCAGGAAAAAGACTCGGGGGCTGCGCCCAAGGAAACGAGCAAAACAAATCACGCACATGAAAAGCTCTCAGGGGCTCCCCCCGAGACATACAAAAAAGAAAGGCATGATCAGCAGATCATCCAACAGATGCTCGGGGGCTCCCCCGAGACACAAAACAAAAAATGATTAGCGGATCATCTGAAAAAATGCTCGGGGGCTTCCCCCGCGGCAAGAACGAAAGCACTTACGTGGTCATACGGCGACTCCGAAGGTCCGGATGTAGTCTCCTGGGGGACAACCATCCGAGCCTCCTGTGGAGAAGGGTTCGGAGCAGCGCCCTTAGAGGTGGCCACCGTCTGAGGAGGAGGAGCAACCTTCGACTCCCCCACCATCTCCCGAGCTCCATCACTGAAGGAGCCATCGGAGGAGTGGCTACAAAAAAAACATCAGACAAGTACAAGCAAGCAAAATCGAAAGAGAGCAAAAAGCAACTGCAGATACTTACGAGTCCATATCGCTCAAATTGAAGACAGGCAAGGCCATCTTGCCTTTCTTCTCTTCCTTCTTCTCTTCCTTCTTCCGCTTCACCGGCGGCTGCGGCGCCATGGCCCGCACGGGCACGGCCGGAATAGGAGAGGAAGAGCCACCATGACCCCCACTGTGACGCTCAAGGCATGACGAGTTCCTAGGGGTTAGTGGAGTCGAGTCATCCGACGATTCGCTCGAGCTCCGTGTACGCTTTCGAGGCTGCTCCTCGCTCGACCCAAAAGTTTCTTTAGCCGGCGACCATGCTGAAGGAAGCTCAGACATGGAGTCCACCACCTCATTGTCCGGTGCATCCGGAAAACGTTCGGGTAGTGGAGGCGCCATGCCAGGCACCTTGAACTCCTACACAAAAGAAAACAAACTCTCAGAATAAACAAACTGCAAAGAGACGCAGTCGAAAAAAAGCGCTACGTGCACGTCCCAGATCTACACATGCGGCACTGGTCGAGAGGCCCTGAATGGAAGGGTCAGCGAGCTACCCGGAATGTCCTCGTCAGCCTTAAACTTCAGCAGCGGCCGGAGGATTCCGTCCACATCTCCCTTGGAGAGCTCTCCGGTTGAAACCCTAGTCGGGTCGTTGCGGCCAGAATAAAGGAACATCGGGTGCGCCCTATCCTGGAGCGGATGCACCTGACGTTTGAGGAAGGTGCGGATGATATCCACACCGTTCACCTCTTTATCCGGAATCACCTGGAGGTCCTCCACCCGACGATAGAGCTCCTCTATCTCCGCCACCTCACCATCCAAGATGTGGTTCTTCCAGGACCTCTTCGGCTGGATTTTCTGGGAGGGGTCGAAAGGAGCAAGGCCAAAGTTCTGCCCGGCCATTGTGGAGTCACGGATGTAAAACCATCGCCTCCGCCAAAGATCGGATGTACTCGTATATAGAAAAAGAGAAGAAGAGAAAGTTGGATTTAAGGGAAATGATGCAGCCGCCGATGGGATAAACGCCATCGGAGCCAGATTGCCTCTTCACGGAATAGAGCTTCCGGAAGAGGCCAAAGTGCGGCTCGACACCAAGCCAGCACTCGCAAAAGGTGATGAAGCAGGCGATATGAAGAAGAGAGTTCGGCGAAAGATGATGGAGTTGGATGCCATAAAAGAAAATCAATCCACGGAGAAAATCGTGGATAGGGAAAGAAAGGCCCCGAAGGACAAAAACGACGAACATGACCCGAAACCCAGTGGGAGGACGAGGAATTACCTCGTCACCGGGAATCCTGACGGCCTCCCTATCATGTGGAATCAGACCCCGCTCACGGAGCTTGCGGAGACCGCCCTCGCGTGTCTCCGATCGTCGCCAGCCACCATCGGTGACGAGAGTAGCGGCGAAACCCTTCTTTCCGCCGGTGGCAGCACTAGTACCAACTGCGGTGGAGGCCTTCTTGGACTTCCCCATCGCAGTGCGGCAATGGTGACAACGTGAACACAGAAACAAAGATGGAAAGGTTCGAAGAAATTCCAGCGCGCGGCGAGAAAAACTCACGAAGATGGAAGCGGTGAAACAAGAATGGCTGCAGTGAAAACAAACAAAACTTTTCCCCAATGATTATAAGGACGAAGAAGACGCACGGTGACCGTCCATCGGGAAGCCCTAGAGCCAACATCAAGATCCGACCATCCACGTGTCAGTACGACAGCGAACCGTCGCTCACACGCTGTCCACTACGCACGAAAATCGAGGTGCGTGACCAGTCAATTCAAAGTCAGAAAGGTGGGACCCATGTTCGTCCAGTCACGTCATCTCTGGCGCCGCAGACGCTTGATGTCATTGATCGTCAGCAATGACGTCACCAAGGCTATACAAGCAACGGTTACAATTCTTCGGCTACACAGCTAAAAGTACTCACTCGAATCTATGATTTGACAAAGTACTCGGGGGATACTCCTATCAGGAGCGCTGGCCGCGCACCCGAAAAACGATCAAAGTACTACACCATTGAACTATTATTCGAGTCCCACGTCGAGTCCACGACTCCACTACGGACTCGGGGGCTACTCCCATAGGGAGGATGGATTCAAGCATCCGAAAAATTTGTGTCCTACGGACCTAAAAGTCAACAAAGACTGAATTAAAGTCTCTGCTCGAGTCTATGACTCAAACAGACACTCGGGGGCTACTCCCATAGGGAGCGCAAGTCGCGCACCCTATGAATTCTTCGACTACAATCCTTCGGATGAGCATGCAAAAACTTTTCGGCAACTTTGCCCCAGTTAACGCTAAATGAGTAACATCCTCTTTGGCCACCCGAAACACCTCCGCGGTGATAAACATTCGGATGCTGCGTCTGCGACGCAAATATAAGACCTACAGATACCATCTGATGGCCTGGTAACGCCAATGACTGCGCTCTGCTAGTAATAATTCGTGCCAACAGGCGCGATGAAAATCCCGACGAACGCGGTGGGTACACCATTTGAAAATCACTGGAATTCCACTCCTGTAAGTCCTCAATGGCCTGAGTCGAATTACGCCAGCATATGTTCTGGTTTCGAGTCGAGGGACTCGAATCTGAAGAAGATTGTGTTGTTTTGTCCTAAGACAGTTAACTGGCCCCGATCCGTCGGAAGAGTCAGGCACACGCATCAACAATCCCTACACACTAAAACCATTCTTTGATGACCAAAAATAACTGCACCCGAAAGATTGAAGAGTCCTCAGCCGAATCTACGATTCGACTGAACACTCAGGGGCTACTGACATGGTTATACCCAACGGGTACACGACCTTAGCATACCTGATCCAGCCCAAGGAAGGCCCACAAGCATATACACGGCCCATGAAGACTTTCGGGTGGCCCAAGCCCATGACGTCTTCAGATCCTTGGAGAGCAAGACTAGATTAGATAGAATATTCAAAGGGGCAAACCCTAAAACCTGTAACCGACTCGGTCTGTGCCCGGGACCTGCCTACTTCTATATAAGGGCTAGGAGGGCACGACGAGGAGGGCACTTCATACCACCGCATACACACCTCCACGCCAGATTGCATCTGCGCACCCCTGTACTTTTCGGTTCCGCTATAATCAAGAGCAGACAAGCAGGAGTAGGGTTTTCCCTCCGGGGGCCTGAACCTGGGTAAACCTCGTGTCCCCGTGTTGATTGTTTGCTAACCGTTCCGCGATCTCCAGCATCCCCATCTTTTCCAAAACCCAAGCTCATAACAATGGGCATTGACGAGATTAAACCTCGTCAATTGTGGCATCACCTAGAGCAAGGGAGATCTCAGGGGGAGCTGGACTGCGGCATGCCACACGATGGAGGATAGTTTCTGACCACGTATAATTCGTGCACGTGGATGAGCATGACGCATGTGCACAATGCCGGCCTAGCTCGTAGGTCATGATCCAACTTGGTGTTGCTGGCGGCGAGTACGGCGATGTGGTACACACAAGGGGCGCGAGTGGCGGCGCCACCGTCGTAGCTGAGGTGGGATCGACGATGACAGCGTGTTGAGGAACCCTAGCGAGCCAAGCAAAAGTAGGGAGGTAGGATGGAATCGTTGCCTTGTGGGGATGTGTAGCATGCACTAAAGCCGATGCAATTAGTTTTGAATAATACTCTCTCCATCCCTTATTGTAAGGCACTGTGAGGATTTTTGGATGAAAATTAGAGCACGTTAATTTGGAATCCTCTGCCCCTATGTGATATGATTGCGGATACACCGGCCTACATCATAAATAGGAGCACAACTATAGGGATTTGCACCCATCCACGCCAACAAGCTCTTCTAGGGCGTGTTTGGTAGGATGGCCCAAGGGCGAGCAAACCCTGTAGAGAATAAGTTATGCTGATTGGATGTTTTCTGGCCTTCGTGTTGTTGGCCCGCATGAACTTTAAAGCGGCTCCAGGGCAGGCCCGCTAGAAACGCTCGAACCGGCGGTTTTGGTGGAGCCAAGCTCATTCTCAACTCTCGGGTGCTCGCTAGATGCAACCTCCATATGTGATAAACTTTCTCTCTCATGCCTTAAACTGCTTCTTCTCTAACCTCTTGTAATTAGCCTATGATGCTTCGATTTAAAATAATCTCTACACAAAAAAGATGCGTATTGACGATGGAGTCTCATTCTGACAATCAACATAGAGTTTCATCAACTGTATCTTCTCAGATTTGTGTTCCTATTCGACGAAATTTTTGAAGTATTTCTTCAGATTCGTCGCATATGGTGAATCGTTTGAAAATTCCATTTTGAGGCGGCTTGAACATGTTGTTCCGCACAACTCTCATGTTGTAAGATTTTCGATTCAGTAGACGTCGAGGAACATATATGTAGCTCTCTAATATAGTGTCTGAACTGAAGATGCCTAGCTACTGGTGATGATCCTAGAGAAATTACTTAGAAGGAGGCGGAGGCACGCGGGGGACAGGAGGTTCGTGGTGGTGAGCTTGACCTTGGAGACATCGTTGAGGATGCCGCGGCCATCCGGCAGAAGGCGGGGACACGGATGCGGAGCTTCTTGGCGACCTCGAAGGACCCCCGCATGTTGACATCGCAGCGCTCCGCCGCCCTCTGGTGATAGCTAGGCAAGCACGGGCGTGTGGTCCTCCTCGGTGTTGATGAAGGTGACCTCAAAGCCATGGTCGAAGAGACAGTGCGAAAACACCCACAAAACAACCACCTGCGCGCGAGCAGTTTATTCCGAGCAGTTAATTCAGTCGGGCGGCAGACAATGAGGGGAGTGCGAGCACATCGATACTGAGGTCATCGGAATGCATCCTCCATCGCTAGCTGTGGTGTCGCCATATCCATCTCAGTTCAAAGGAAGAGTGACGAGAGTATAGAGGTGTACTGCGGTCAAAGCTTGTTTACATGTGAGTGTTAACTTTTAATCACGAGACAACCAAATCGAGTGCGATCAACCAAACAGCCAACACTCCCTTCTCCCCAGGGTTAAAAGAAGGCTACACATGCAACCAGTCAAAGTAGAGGTCATTCTCAATGCCCATTTTAGCCGGACCATTACCTAGTCGGCCTAGCCAGAACGGAGATGAAATTTTGACACTAGGAACCAAACAAATGCGCCCCTAGCCATCACCATGCACTATGTGTGATTGATTTCGCTTGGAGTTTTTTTTTTTTTTGAAAGCGATTTCGCTTGGAGTTGATTCCCTCTCACCAGTGCCACTTGACTTCCACCGGTGCCTAGCTTGCTTCTTAGCCGTGCATCCCACATTATGGGGTGGTGCTCACTAAATCTTGAAAATTGGAGATGAGCCGTGCGCGTTGTATGCATGTATAGGAGTAGATGGGTACATATATGCCAGCACGCCGGAATCAAATGTGTTAACATCTCGTTTCAGTAGGAAACTGATCATGGGCAGGTAGCATCAAATAGCAGTTTTTATTGCGGTCCATAGATGGCGCTACACTTGCATACGAGGTCAAAATCCAAAAAAATCAGGATAAAATAGTTATATTTTGAAAAAAATAGGATCCGTATACGTAATGGGATGGAGGGAGTAATTATTTTTCCCACTAATTACATGTCAAATCATTGATACTATTCTGCTTTGTGCTGTGGTTTTTGGATCTCACCGTTTTGTTTTTCCGTGATTGGAGGGATTCTTAATTGTTGGTTACCATATAGTTTTGACACGATTATCTTAATGTTTAGTGGGAGTTGTTTAGAGTGATTCAACGGTTGTGATGCATCCAATGTTTGACCCTAAAGTGAGCCACCAACTCGGTTTTAATAGTAAAGATAGATCTATATTTATGCAACTAGCTAAATGTCCGTGCATTGCTACGGATTTAAAAAATTCTACAAACAAAACTCCAATATACCATATCTAGAAAAAACATCTATAAAAAATTAGTCATAAAACATAAAAAGGAGGAAAAGAAACTATTCTAAATATTGGATATTGCTAAATGTTCAGCCATCTTTTTTTTATTGTTTTTGTAAGTGGGCTGGCAAGATGTAGCCCGAAGAATAACCTCCTAGCCATGAATTAAATTGATCGATGACACAATACATTACTAAGATTCGTTTTTTGTGTGTGAATTCACATATGGAAAGATCAGTTCGATACAAGGGACTTCGTCTTAGAAATCCGTATCACTCGTGCTAGCCCAACCAGCTGGAAAGAGCGAGGCGGTCCTAGTCAAAACGACACCGACTAAACCACATCTTCCCATCATCGAGAACCACATCGAGCAGGTGAAAGGAAAAGCGCCAAATGGCAATCCTCACGCGGCACCGGGCGGACTCCTCTCCGACAACGCCTCCCTTCCCTCGCCAGCCACCGCCAATATACTAAAACATTACACAAACATTGTTTTTAATGAATGTGGTACCTAGAAGAATATGTGAGTTTTTTAGTATAGAAGATGGAGGGCTAATAGGCTTTACTCGTCTAATGTTGTATGCCAATAGTAGCAAAGCTGGATATGATTTAGTCACGTTGCATTGTGAATTAACTCACTTTATAGATGTTATTATTTCAGTTTAATGCTTAACTTGTCAATAGAAACAAATAGAGCTTGCTGCATATTTAGAAAGAAATAGTTTTTTCAGTGGAATTTGCTTTCCCGTGAAGAGCTATATACACTTTTAGTCTCATATCTTATATCATAGGAGCACTTTAGTCTCACATCTTGCAAAATGAGCAAAACTAGTCCCACAACTTGCATTCTTAGAATATTTTAGTCCAATTTAATTAAATTTTAGCAAGTTTGTTAAATTCGTCCATAATTTTTTTAAACTATCCCTATATATTTTCCTGGCATTTGTGTCTTTGGTGCGGACAGACAGACCCCTATCTGTCAGTACAGATTATACAAATAAAATAGTTAAAACAGGCGTTAAAGGGACTTGAACTCAAAACCTTTGAGTACCTAAACACCAACAAATCCATTACAGCAACAGATACCATTGGTTAAATAGTAGGACGTAATTTCTTATATAACATGAAGGCACACATCGGACGATAAAAAATGCTACTGAAAGTATCAAAAACAATTTTAATATATATATATATATGGGCAATGATGTACGGATTTTTATTATGCAAAATTTCAACCCAACTTATTTGTATTGCCTACACACAAAAAAGGACAATTCTAACTTGATTTGAAGGTGCACATTTTGCAAGCCTAGCTCTAATTTTTTCTTTTCTATATAATCGAGAATACAAATCATTTCGGATTGAAACATCTCTTTTTTTAGATTTTTTCACGACTTTATAACAGTACTTTTGAGAATTTCCATTTTGCCACGCCGCCGAAGGACCTTGGCTGCACCGCCGCAGCCGCACTCTTCCTAGCAGGTACCGGCCAAGGCCTAAGCGTCCCCGCCAGAAGCAGCCCCTCCGCCGCACTGCTCTGGGACCACGTGCCTGTCGCGCCGCCGCCAGACGAGTCCATCGTTAATTCCATGTCGCATCGCCGCCAGCAGCACCACCCCGCGATGGCTCTCCAGCACCGGGTAGAGGAAGTTTCGTCGCCTTCGGATCGCTCGGACCTTGTCGGGCGGCGGCGGGATAGGAAGCAGGGACGGGGCGGCGCGAGGTAGGGTTAGCGTCTCCCTCGCCCTCGCGAGGGGCGACACGAGATGCGAGGTGGGAATCTCTTTGTCGTCGGGCAACACGCTAGCTAGCTCGACGGACATGAAACAAGAAAGTTATGTATACTAAAAGCGCGCGCACGAGTGAAGTGAATCTTGATTGAGTGAGTGTATACGCCCGGGCTACATGTAATTCTTTATTTTGGATATTAAAAATATTGTTCTAAAGTTGTGAAAAAATCTAAAAACGATGCAAATTTTCAATCCAAAATATTTTTTGTATTCTGGGCTAGATGGAAAAAAACAAAATTAGAGATGTAGGTTTGCAAACTATGCGCCTTCAGATCATGTTAGAATTGTATTTTTCTTTGTGTAGTCCAATACAAATCAGTTGGGTTGAAATTTTGCATAATAAAAATCCTTACATAATTACCCACATGTATATATATTTTTTAAAGGTGTTTTCGATACTTTCAGTTGCATTTTTACCGTACGTGTGTGCTTTCATGTTATATAAAAGAATTATATCCTTCTTTATAATCTATAGTATTTGTTGCCGTAGTGGCTTGTGTTGGTATCTAGCCATACAAATGTTTTGAGTTCGAGTCCCTCTTACATTCTGGAGTTTTAACTATTTTATTTATACCTGTACTAAAAGATAGACCTATCTGTCTGTGCTAGGGACACAAATGCCAGAGAAAAATATGTAGGGATTATTTTAAAAAAATTATGGACAAATTTAGTCAAACTTGCTGAAATTCAATTAAATTGGACTAAAATATTTTAAAAATGCAAGTTGTGAGACTAGTTTTGCTCACTTTGCAAGATATGAGACTAAAACGCTCCTACGATGCAAGAGGTGGGACTAAAAGTGTATATACCTTATTAACCCTCTAGGTAGGTATGCTTACTTCCGTGTATTGGATGAACTGTACGTCAAAGCTTATGAGTTTGTGGTTGCTACTTGTGGCAGGATGGGCAGAAGAAAGTGATGCACTGGATCAAATTAATAATGTCAATCTGACGCTGCTGTAATTCTAGCTACTCATGCGCTGTATGAACGAAAATGAAGATGAAGAAGCACTTAGTAGCTTGTTGCTGGTAATATGTGTATTCTTGGGGGTAAAGCTTGCAATATGAACTTTGTTTGAGGCATGTAGCCATTATTGGTTTGTACTTGTGGGTCATGATGAACCCCACAATTCTGATTCCTAGCCCCAGTCCATTTTGTGTCGAAGATTCATAATTATGAACTTCCTTGAAATGAATGTCAAATGCGTGACAATTAGAAAGATGGTTAAGTTGTGAATGGGAGCAGAGAGAAGAGGAAAAGACGGTCGCCTAGCCAACAAGTGACAAAATGAACAATTATGCTTCCTCACAAGTCGTTTACTACATTTTCTACCACAATTTTAATGATGTAGTACAACACAGGTAGAACGCAACAGTCTATTGTAAGAATTATAGAGTTTCGGACAAACAGAAAAGATCTCAGTTACTTCGATGGATAGAAGTTGGTGCAATTGGAATTGGACAGGGTTTCACGGGAAACATTTAAACTCCAGCAGAAAACAAGAAAAGTCCCATGTTCCAAACAGGGCCCTAGTATATATCCATTAAAGCATGCCAGGTGTATCTTTTTTTTCTTATTAAGCTCATAGCCTGACATGGATATAGATATTGTGCCTCCTATTGTGGGATAGGTAAAGTAGGCAAAAAGGTTGTCAAATACTTCTGCGGTGTGACTATTTTGTAGGCAAAGCAGAGCGTGTTCATGACAGAATGTACCTTCAATTACGAGGTGACATGAACTCCAGTATCGTTCACTCTGCTTTCTTATGAGTTGTCACCGTTTTGTTTGTTACCCCGGTACTCCATCAATATACATGGCCTCCGTACTACTCCCTTCGTTTCAAAATATAAGATGCTTTAGGTTTGTGAAGAGAATGTATCTAGACTTATTTTTGTGTGTAGATTCACTCCGAACATGAATAAACCTACGTACTAAAAAAAGTCTAGATGCATTTGCTTTACAAAGCTAAAACATCTTATATTTTGAAACGGAGGGAGTAGAATTTTCTTAAGCTGCAAAAAATGCTATTGTTGTGAAGTGTCTGCATCTTTCTTCTGCCATTGTTCCCTAGCAGGTTGACCTCTCTGCCACTCTACCCTAGCAGGTTGACCTCTCTGCCAATGTTGCCCAGCAGCTTGACCCCGAGGAGCAGGTTGGCCTCTCTGCCACTGTTGCCCAGCAGGTTGACCCTGAGGATGTCTTCTGGGAGCGTAAGCTCGGTTTCTCCTTCGAGGGCCTGAACTGTTTTGCTTCTTGCTGCCACCAGTGTTGTGTGCCATGCTGCTTGGATCTGGTCCTGAAGTTGAATTTGTGGTTGCTTCACAAGAATTGGCGCCGTCTCCTGCACTTGTGGTTGGCTCACTAGGAGGAAAAGTAACATACATTCCAGGCTGTATGGCAAGGTCTTTCTTCGGTTCAATTAGACCGTTCTGTTCTTGTTGCAAATTAAACAATGACCCGAATTTTTCTCTTCTCTTCTTCTCTGCCTCAGAATGGAGCAACTCTTTATCATCTTCTCCCAGGTCAACTGTTAAAGACGCCTACAGGTGAATGGATGAAAAAAACAATCTTAATGGATTCCACTGAGGTGTAGTGTATCTCTAAAGGGTGAAATACTTGAAATACATGAACGGATTGAGAATCATACAACTGTAAGAAGTTTCTGAACTAAATTAACTACTCCCTCTGTCTTTAATTAGATGTCGGAAATTTGTCTAGATTCGCATGTACTTTTAGTGTATAGATACATGCGAATCTAGACAGATCTCCAACATCTAATTCGAGGCGGGGGGGAGTACATATGATTAGTTTACTAAAAGTAGGATAAATCCATGCAAGAATGCAAATATGATGGATGGCAACTGATTTGATCTATAATGAGAAACTGACTATGCATGTCAATGTTAAGATGTTTCACTTGTACTTGAATCACATCCAATGCATACCATCAGCTGAGTAGTGTTTGCATCCAAGAGATGACGAACATGCTCGATATCCTTCTCATCAAACAGTTTACGGCAAACTGGGCAAAATCCTTTGTGATGATTTAGCTTGTCTGAGCTGGACAAATCCAATCCTTCAGAAGAATCAATAACATGTAGCAACAGACAAGATAGCCCATGAGTGACATAACCAATGCATAAAATATTAAAATGTGTGTACGAAATTACATTGTCAATAATTGGTGCCCTGAAATGACGTCATTTAACATTTTCACCAAGAAATAAGGATCAGGAATGTAACGCAATTGCTGGAAGTCCAGACTGCATTTGTGACCTTTAAAATAATAACATCATTGACTTGATTGCAAAATGCGTGAAGCGCCAATTCGAACCAAAATTTTACATATTTTCCAGACACAAATCACCCAGTGTTCAAGTTCACCTCCCTTTGTAGGGAGAAGGTGCTAAATAGCATTACTGGAAACAATATAAAGGTACATATATGTCAAGCATTCCCTGCAAATCTGTGTACCAACAGCCCATTATATGCTAGAATTAAGATAGTTTAGCTGAGTGATGCACAACTTAAGAACTTCCACAACTGCCGGTAGATAGTTTATTTACAGTTTTAATGTGTTGCACTGCATTAGTAAGTTTGTCGTGGTGGTGTCACGGCATATGCCTGGGGTAGGCTAAAGTTGGGGCCGATGGACGTGGTGGAATCCGGGGAGGGAGTGAGATAAAACCTCTACTCCTGCACCTAATCTCATATTATCTTGCCATACATGGTGGCTACAATGGTGCTCCTTGAGCTGTATCTCCTATGCCTCTAGTAGATTTCTTTGTGAGAACAGGAGAGGAAGAAGGTGAGCTCCTAACGAGCAGAGAAGTGAGGAGCCCTTCGGGGCCTCTCTTGGGAACGATCCCCCTGGTGCTCCTTATAAAGGGGAGCCCAGGGGACAAGACTTGTTCCTCACGATTGGTCCTAGTCAGACTGGTTTGTCTTGTAGTTCTTGTCATCGGTATCTCTTCAGCATATTCCTAGCATCTTCCTGAGATGCTCAGCATATGCCTTAGCATCTCTAGAGATGCCTGGCATATTCCCTAGCATCTTCCTAGGATGCCAAGCTATCCCATGGGCATGTGCCAGTCTGAGCCAGGGGCGTCCAAGACTGGCACGAGACTTGGGTAGCTTGATCTGGCTTGATGGTACGTTAATGTTGGGGTCAAGGGTGCATCTGGTGGGGTGTCCAGGGTGATATAACTTGGCCCGAACGGCCCAGGTGAAGAGGAAATCCGGACTGGGGGAAGGTTGACTCGACCTGGGAGAGAGAAGGCCCAACCGAGTCATATCCTGGCCCAGCCGGACTAGCTCTTACTCGGCCCGGTGGGGAGAGCCGGCCTGGGGTGGAGAGCAGGCCCAACCGGGTCATTGATTCGGTGGAAATCCCGTGGTGGGCCAAGTTGGCCCACCCGGGTGACGCTGGTCGATGGGGTGGCGATGCTGGCAGAGGATCCCCGCGGTGGGCCGAGTGACTCTCATCCCGGCCCACCCGGTGAAGCAGTGCAGGGGCGACGGAGCACAACGGGCGAGGGCCATGGCGCTGGCCCACTAAAAGGACATTTACTGTCTTAATCAATTTTGGTGTTCATTAACAACTCGTGGATCATTTTACAATATGCTAATGTCTACAGGTTGGTATAATGAAAAGTGAAAAGGACCTTGGACTGTGGAATTATCCTTGCAGAATATGCAGGTTTCTAGGGAACTCTAGACCAGAGTCTCCGGTCTGAATGGACCGGAGTTTCCCCAGGAATCTCCGAAGGGGGCTCCAGAAATTAGCCTAGGACCTTCTGTATGGGGGTCCGGAGATCAACCGGAGACAGTCCGGAGTCTCCGGTCCAAGCCTCAGACCGGAGTCTCCGGTGTGGCTAGACCGGAGTCTCCGGTGCACAGGGACCGGAAACTATGAAGAGTCTCTGGAGGAGATTTTCCTAGGGGCGCTGGGACATTCAGAATGGCGGTCCGGAGGTAGGTCCAGAGATTGGCTGGAGTCTCCGGTGTAGACCGGAGTCTCCGGTTTGCACACCGGAGTCTCCGGTCTGACAAGTTCTCCAACGGTCAGAAAACGGTTCAGTGAGTGGTGGCCTATAAATAGGGGACCTTATCCCCTTCCTCCAGCTGCTTGACCCACTCATGAACTCCAACACCATTTAAGCCACCAAATCAACAAGATCTCTTCATCCAACCATCCAAAATCATTGATCTTTGGAGAATCGAAGGAGGAGGCCTTGATCTATAGCTTCACCAAGAGAGATCTTCATTTCCCCCTCATTCACTTGAGGGCCCCTTGCTCTAGTGTTTCTTTGGAAACCCTAGCTCTTGATTTGGTTCTTACAAGCTTGTCTTTGATTGTTTGACAGCTTGCTTGTATTTGGGAACCTCCAATTCAGTTATGGATGTGTGCCTCGAACTTGTTGTAAAGGTGCCGGCTTCCACCTCGAAGGTTGCCGATATAGTGGAAGAGGTGAATCGAACCCGTTGGGGTGAGGGTCATCGGAGAACAAGGGAGGCCTCTCGTAGCATTGGTGGTTTGAAACCACCCCCTCTCCAAATGTAGACGTACTTCCCTTCAAAAGGAAGGAACTACGGGAAACAAACCCTTGTGTCTCCGTGTGCTCCACTTTGGTTACTTCTATCCTTTACCGCACCTTACTTACTTAGTTCTTGCTTAGTGTTGTGCTTGTTTGTCATATAGGTAAATTCATCATAGTTGCATAATCTAGAGAATTTACATTTTGTGTCAAACCCTAATTTGGAAAAGAGTAAAATTGGAAGTAGCACCTATTCAACCCCCCCCCCTCTAGGTGCCCATACGATCCTTTCACCCACCCAGTTAGTCGAGTCAAGCTGGCGAGGCGGAAGACGCCCCGCAGCCGGGCTTATCGATATGCCGCCCACCCAGAGATTCGTGGAGCGTCATGAAGTATTTGGCGGGGGCGTGTTTTCGATGAAGTACGACGGGAGGAGCATCTGGCGGGAAGACCCGTGGTGGGCCGACTTTAGCTCACGTCGGCCCACCCAGGGGAAGACGTTGGCGACGAGGTGGAGATGGTGGCGGGACGGCTCGGTGATTCGGCCCAGTCGGGTTATTGCACAATTCAGCCCTAGGGACCTTGATTCGGCCCGAGAGGAGTAGTTTTGGCCTGGGGCTTATTTTGACCAGGCCGCATTAGCTTTAACCCGGCCCGGAGCTTATTTCTTTCCCTTTTTCTTTATGTTGTTTATATTTCAGTCATATATGTCTCTTCTCCACATAGATCTCTGATTAAATCGTTTATTCATCTATCGAGTCTCTTTATACCTCAACTCTGGGGTACCTTGGGTCATATCCCCGACAAAGTTCCTTTTGAGTCCTAAAGGAACAGTGATATGCTGCATCACTGAAGAAGGTTGATAAGGTGAGCCTGATTGTCCATACATTTGGTCCGAGGACTGATCTAGCTTGCAGGAGCATAGTAACATAATGCTACCAGAGTGTGATTATGCATATTTCTAACTACAAATCAGAACCTTAATGCAATTTACAAGACATGGCATACAACTGATTATCTATAAAAAAACAAGTAAATGAACAATCCAATAACTCATGTGCAATCAAATATTAGTCACCAATCAAACTGATATTTTAGGATTTTTAATTTTTAACTGAATGAAACTTGTTCCAGGGAATATGTACAACAAAAAAAGAGCTTTTCGAAAAAAGAAAGGGAAGACCAAGATTTCTCGCACCTCCAGTTACTACTGTACCATTCTTCTTAGAATTGCCATCGTCGTCGTCATGTTGAAGCCATCCCCACCATCTCATAATGCAGTCACTGCAGTGCCAAAATATTAACCAACCACTAGAGAGATTAAGCTATGTGCACATGTTTGTAGAGAAGGAGGTGGCATCAACCTGTGGAAGCAGTGGTAGCATGACATCAACTTCATGAAGGGCAAAGCAGAACCATCATTATCATCTGGGAGTAAAGGATATAGACAAAGTGGACAATCGCCAGCTGGATGGTTCATATTCGAGAGGATCTCTCCAGCTTCCTGCACGTGAAGTTTAGATCATGTATAAAAAAATACATTATCAGACTCACTGGTTTCATTTTTCTCCCTCTATCAATTAATACAATTAAATCTAGGAAAATCTGCAAGTTTTGCTATCCTCGAGTTGCAAATATCATCTGACATTTCCTAAAAAAACGCAATTCATAGTTTCCAAAGTAGCAATTATTATTTTGACAGCCTGGCAGCCTGCACATTACTCAAATAAACTAAGTATAATACTACGATTAATAGCGCATTAGACACTCCTAAACCACATGCAACAATTGGATGTTTCAACTCTTCAACTAACATGCAAGCATGCAAAATCCTCTTGAACAATATGGTATAGAACAACTGTTGTTCTCCACTGTACAGAAAGCAAAAGACAAGGAATACCTCACATAGAGTCACAAGCATTGGATAGTCGGAAAGCTCTTTTGCCTTGTTCTGGATGCTGCTAATAAGATATGCCTGTCTATTCTCATCAAGGCCCTTACTTTCCACAGAACAAACATGAGGTGGTTCTTTTGGATACTGCAAGTAAAATGCCATAAAAATGTAATGCATGAGAACTCAGGCAATACAAACCAGATATGAACCATGCTGAATAAGGTGGATTTGCTAGGGAGATAAATTTCTAGGAAAAGAGTAGCACCATCAAAATATACCATGATGTAAAATTTCAAGCATGCTAGATATCAACATCTATGCATTCACCCATATTATGGAACTTCGCAATTTTGAAGCTTTAGTCAGGTATGCAAAATTTAACAAGAAAACAAGTACTCCCTCCGATCCATAATAAGTGTCGGTGATTTAGTACTGTTTTAGTAAGTGTCGGTGATTTAGTACTGTTTTAGCATAAAATTTGTACTATATCTCCGACACTTATTTTGGATCGGAGGGTGTAACAGAAATGAAAATTTTGTTTGCACCAAGAAGTGCTGATTGTTCACATTACATCCACCTTCTGAACTTAGATAGCACAAGCTCATTGCTTCAATGTGATGAAATGAAACCATTACTGGCTTACTGCTTCAAACGCACTCATCAGTGAACAATTTCAGCAAAGAGATAGCATTATTTGCAAATGAAACAGTTCCGAAAACAGCAACAATATATATATCATGATGGTAATAGTCGATTAGGTTCTAAAAGATTATGGAAATAAAAACTATGCAAATTTTTCTCATGACAAAAATGTTAAAATTTATGTTTCCAAGTCAATCGGTTGAATTGAAGATTTGTTCCCCAACACCAAGAGTCTCCCATGAAATAGAGCTAAACAGAAATTCAATGGAGATAGATCAGAACCTCGAAGGTGGTAAGCCATGCAGGTCCATACCTGGGTAGATGCTTTAATTCCAAGAAAGAGTTCTACAAACTGAAAAGGAGAAAGTGGACATTAACATACTAATAAATATGCATAACTCCTTTTAACAGAAGCAGGAGAAAATAAGGGTGATATTGGTCAAACTGAAAATTTGCATTGGATACCACGGAAAAGAGCAAGAAAAGAAAATACATTCTCAACCACTTTGAACACAAAAAAGTATACAGTCCAACCGAAGTAATGCTACAATTTACAATTAAAACACTTCAAAGGTTATGGAAACACAAATTCAGCAGCCTTTATCTAATGTCTTCAATCCTCCTCATGGACATGTTGACAATTACTGGCTATCATTTCAAAGAAGTTCAATCCAAAAAAAATCCTACATATGAGGACAAATGTAGACTTTTTGTGACTTGATTGTTGCTCGCAGAGATGAAAATATCTTTCTGAGCAACAGGACCACAACTTTCTGAGCCCCTCCCCTTTGCCGTCACCATCCGCCACATTGCACCCCCTTCCTCCTCCTCTCAGCTTACCTTCCTTCTTTATTTCCCCTGCTTACCCTTCCTTCTCCCATTAAGGTTACCTATATTGACCCCCTTTCTTGACCGCCTCAACTGTGGCCTCCCAGATAGTACCCCTTGTACGTCACAACCACTATACCCAGAGCAAGGTAGCAATCATGTAGGTGTGCCTTGTAGTACTTCTGTACTGTATGCCAAAAATTATACTCCCTCCGACCCATATTGGTTGACTTGGATTTGTCTAGATTTGAATGTATCTAGACATGTTTTAGTGCTAGATACATCCGAATCTAGACAGATCCAAGTCAACTAATATGGGTCGGAGGGGGTACTACAAATGTCCATATCAACATGGATCACCACTACAGCGGTACTATTGGTTGTTGGCTCAAATCAATTATTACTGGATAGATTAAGATAAAATATCATTAAGTAGTTTATTTTTTACTTGCAACACTATCAGCTTATAGAAAAAATGATGGATCACATGCAAAAAATATTAACGATAAACAGGTGAAGCAATTTTACCAACAGTGCACAAATGGTACTCCCTCCGGCCCATATTAGTTGACTCAAGTTTGTCTAGATTCATATGTATCTAGTTAAGTATCTAGTCTAGATGCATCCGTATCTAGACAAAGTTGAGTCAACTAATATGGGTCGGAAGGAGTATGTTTTTCTCTGATTTGAGTTACATATATCTTTGCTTGAGCACTGCGCAGGTAAAATGCAAGGCATGGATGGTTGTAGGTTATCAAATTTATACAATTTGTAGCCTAACCAGAAGGGGCAAGATTTTTTCATGTGAACTAAATCCTATTGTATTCCCTCAGGTATCTATCCTGCATGTAAAAAACTGAAATAAAATATTTATCTAACTTCAGATGTACAGAACAGCAAAAGTTCTACTCGCTACATTGGTACAGCTACTCCTTGAAAGTAAGAAAAGATTCCAACTATAATTAGAACCCTGATAAACACTTAACTAGTAGGGAAACAGGGTTCTACGTACAAACTCCATCTACCTTGCACAGTGGCTCTTAATCTTTATATCAGCCCTCTGGATTCAGTTTTCTACATGCAAACATGGGCCTTTCAATCATGAAAAAGCTTAATTCTTGATAAATTGCACAAAAACAAAATTTGCAGCTCAGAACTTAAGTATATACTCAGTAAGAACGGTTCGGTAAGTATATATTTCTCTTTTACCTGCTAATAATACACAAGCATTAGAACGGTTACAACATATATATACTAACAATTGATCGGAGGCATCCTGACTCAGTAAGTAAAACCCGCGATTGATCAGTAATAACGTGTCAAATGTCAACTACTAACCATCGGTAGAGAACTACCTGGATAGACAAAAGGCAGAAGCTACTAAATGTTAGGGTTCGGAAGCAGCAACGCCACCACCACTGACCACACTCACTCACCCAGTGGCTTGTCAATCGATCAAGATCCCGAGCCCTCTCACTAATCGCAAAACAGAACGGACCAATCGGGAGGCGCCGATTGCCGTGAAACCGGTCTAGGTGCGGAGGGGGTAGGGGGAAAGCCAACCTGCTGCGAGGAGTCGTCGGCGGTATTGGGGCGGACGTGGACGACGAGATGGGGAGGGAATTCGCAGACCACACGGCAGTCTTCTCCGTACATCGCTGACACGGCCTCCATCTCCAGCCGGACCTCCTCCTCCGCATCCGCCGCCATTGCCTCCAGTGGTGGCCGAGGAAGCTTATTCTCCATTTCCTTTTTTTTTTTAAAGGGTCTCCTCCTCCTCCTCTTCTTTTTTTACGAAGAGAGGTGACTATTCAATAAAGAATATTTTAGACGAATCGAGGGAACTGGGTATGGCCGAGTTAACTTGGGCCTTTTGCTACCAGGCTGAGCCCAATATAATTGTGCATTATATTACTGTAAGAATAAAATATACTTTTCAGCTCCAAATGTATCTAAGCACTGCAATGTATTCCCTCAAATAAAATTTGGTCTAATTTAAACCTTGAATGTTTGATACCATCTTCAAAAAGCTCTAAGCTTCCTAGAATTGGGAAGTTGTATCGGAGACAATATGCGCTAGTGGGTCTCTTCATTGGTCGTGACGTTAAGTAACAATATCGAGACCCACCGTTCGTCGGTTCCTTTGGTAGGTACATGTTGCCAGGCCAACCCCAAATCGCTTTTCTCTATGGATTCCTTGTCGATTGCTAATTGCCGCTCAACGCGGCGCTACCTGCTAGTGTCGCGTACCCCTTCGTTGTGTATTCTCTTCTTGTCGTTGTTTTTGGGCTTGGCCCAGTTTCCTCTTCGTCTTATATTCTTTCCTCGTTGTCTTCTCTTCTTCCCCCGACCCCGAACCCGAATGGCAGCTCCTAGGGTTGGGTTTCTCTTGTCTGCTTTGCTTCTTCGGCGGTGATTTCGACCGCACGGTGATGGCAGGCGAAGGTTTGTCTGCTTCACGTGTCCTCTCCTTCCTACTATGTTATTTTCGACCGCGCGGAATTTGCTGTAGGAATGTGTTCCTGATGTTTCTTTTGAATCTAGCAATCTCTGATCTGTAGTAGTTTCTTTGTTTTGCTGCCGATTCATGATTTTTTGTGTGGGTATGATTTGATACTGATTCATGATATTTGTTAGGGTTTTCAATTTATGTTAGGGTTTTTCTATCGATTCATGTATGTTGTGTTTGTATAAATCGATACCGATGTGTTTGGTAGGAATGTGTTCCTGATGTTCCTTTGAGAGAAATAGTAGTTCCTGATGTTATTTTTGTTAGGGTTTTCGATTTTATTTGTGGAGTCTAAAGTAGATATGGACATTCATTTTTCTGTTCAGCGTAGTACTTTTGTTCGTTATGACTTTTTGATATTCATATGTATGTTTATTGTTTGATCTGTTTGTTGTCTCCTTTAGATAATGAATGTTTCCTGATAGTTTACTTCCATTAGGGTTTCACAGATCTAAGGAGTTCTTATTTTTAATTTAATGACAATTTTGTTACTTCAGTATGTTTTCTTTTCTTGTCAATGATGTAAATTGAATCACATCCTATATGTTTATGTATCTTTTAATGCAATGTTTTTGTTTAGGCCAGTTTCAGTTTAGTATATACAACTTATTTTTTGTATTCATAAATATGTTTCCCAAGTTATCTACAATCATTCAATATTGTTTGGTTAGTTGTTTAGTTCGCCCATTGTTTCATTTATGTACATTCTTTACATATTGTACAACCTTTTAATTTTTCACCATTACAAAGAGTTGTTTCTGATAGTTCGACTATTTTGTGTGTATTGGTAGGGAAAAATATTGGTCCATCTGTGTTTTTGGATGTTCCTACTACAAGAAATAGGTTTTATATAGTTAGGTTCAACAAAGTTGTTAAAAATTTCAATGATATTCAAATCTCATATTTGATCAAATATGGCTTTTCAACTTTTCTTCACCTTCCAAAAGTTAAACCTCCTCCTTGGATTATGTAGTGGCTTGTTGACCACACATCTATTCGTGAACGAGCTGTTTTTGAGAAGAAAACAAATTCTATCAGATTTAGAAAAGAAATGTTTAATCTTGTCTTTGGCCTTCCATTAGGCACTATCCCGTTTGTTCTTGATAGCGATGATCTGGTGGTTATCGCTGAAATTAAAGCTCTTAGGGAAAGTACCCTGTGAATGAGTGTATTCCCATGAAAAAAACTTGTTCAAGTAATGGTTGCTGATAATTCTGAGGTTGGTTTCATGAGGAGGTTTGTGATGTTCTTTATGTCTGTGATTCTTTTCCCTTGCACTTCTGATTCTATCAATCCCAAATATCTCTACTGGTTAAGAGATGTTTCTCTTATTCCAAATCTTGATTATGGAGATCTTTATTTGAATCACCTTCCGAATGAGATTTATAAGTTATTAAACAAAGTATTTGATGTTGATGAAGTTAAGATGTACAACAGGCTGTTATGGATAGGTGGTTGCCTCCTTGCAATGGCAGTAAGTATTTTAATTTTTTAAAATTATTTATTTGTTTATTTTCCTTTGTGTCTACACTAGTTTTTGTGATGTTTTCGATTTGTTTAACTTTTCACTTTTTTCACTACTATTTTTTGCAGGTTGTGTACCTCGATTTTATTGATTTTACAGGATACAATGGTTGTATTGACTATAGAATCCCACGGATTCTTCATGTTAAGACCATTGATTTTAATCACTTGTTGAATTTTGATCGCAAGGAGTCATCAAGTAAAAGTTTTGGTGTGCTACTAGTAAGTATTATCTGTAGCATATTTCTTTTTTAAGTTTGGACATGTTAAGGTTTTAATTTTCGTATTTGATTTTTTAAATTTTGTCTCATTAAATTTTCAACACAAGGATATATCATTAACTCCATATAGAACTAATGTTTGGAGAGCTTGTTTTGTTGTCACTTTGGCACCTCCACTGCCTATCCGTGTTCCTACTGATGATCAGGTAACTTCTTTTGTCAATCTTATTTTTTTTCAATTTTTCTAGTTGTTATATATTTATTTATGAAAGTAGATTTACTGTCTTAATCACTTTTGGTGTTCGTTAACAACTCGTAGATTATTTTACAATATGCTAATGTCTACAGGTTGATATAATGCAAAGTGAAAAGGACCCTTGACTTGCGGAATTATCCCTGCAACATATGCAAGCTTCTGGGAACTCCAGACCGGAGTCTCCGGTCTGACTGGACCGGAGTCTCCGATGTGGTCCGGAGTTTCCCTAGGAATCTCCAGAGGGGCCTCCAGAAATCAGCATGGGACCTTCTGTATGGGGGTCCGGAGATGTCAACGCCCGGATTTTTAATCCCAGATGCCTTTTATGCCATACATCACAATTTCAAGATTACCATTTTTGCGAGACATAACAGATTGGATATCACAGTACATCATCCATTACAAACCATTAATAAGGTCTTACAACAAATAAATAATCTCATGATCCAGTCTTAATACAATCAAAGAAGTGGAATAATATAATAACGATAGCATGGGCGAAGCTCCATCTTCATGGTCACAGGAAATGCTGACGATGAGAGATGATCCTAGTTGTCGTAACCTTCCTGTGGTCCATCCTCCTAATAGTCCTCTTCATAGTCTGGCCACTGGAATAGCCAGGGACAAAGTCATAAGTACTCTTTAAGTACTCGCAAACTATCACTAACAGGTAAAGTGGTTTGAGTAGGAATACTAAGCTCTAGGTTGTTTTGCAAAAAGCCAGGTTTATCTCTAACTGAGTTTAGAAGCAAGAAAGGTAGTTTAAGGTTTTATAACACCCAAGTGGGAACTTGAGTTTTCATATCACAACCCTATTGTGGTCAAGTCAGGTCATGATTCATTTCACAAGTTATTTTGAAAACATCTGACGACGGAACAGTATGGCCACTCCAACTGTCCATAACCGCGGATGTGGCTATTCGAATAGTTTGACACTCTGTAGAGGTGGTACACTTTCACCACAATATTTGATACATCCGTTAGGAACAATCCTGAATTCGCCATACATAGTATGCGGATAATCAATCATAACCTTTCAGTTACACACCCTAGTATAGGCACCTCTCCTATGAGTTTGGCCTCCCAACCATGACCATCTATCATCTTGGGCACTGCATATGTGGTCAATCTTCATGAGGTAGCCTCATCTCAAACCCCGGCCGCAAGGGAACCCATACTAAGGCATATAAACTTACAGTCAAGCCCTGCCCAATTTCGGGTATTGTGGTTGTACGGTAAAATTGGAATGGTATCGCATCCAGACACAACCATCAGTTTTATAAAGGGTAAGGCTCATGCCTCAACATTTTCATCATCAAAGTCACCTTGTGTTCACTAACACATGTCAAAACATTTCATTAGAATGACTCATCATTCTAAGGTTTTCATAATCATTTTCACCAAGTATTCCCATCTAAAGTGATCAAGTTTTATGCTTAGCACTAGCCACTAAAGTTGGGGTAAACACTAATGAGGGGTGATAATCAAGTTTGACTTATCTAAGTATAATCTCATGCCTCAGGATGACATCAAGATCTACCTAACTTAGGCCAAGTTTTATGCTCGTTATGCTATCTTTGATATCTTTCCAAAACTTCACAAGTCACTAAGTAAACAAAGAATTTTGATAAAGAAATAAATTAATAAAGCTTGCAAGTAAAACTGGGATTTGGTGTACTCAAAGGGGTATCATCACATAAGTCTAAGGCATCTAGTTTGCATAGTTATCATACAAGTGTTAACTTGCAGAGTTACTTGTTTTATGAAGCTTGCTTAGTTAGTAGCCTGCCTTGTGCAGTGCAGTGGTTGAAGTTCTTCTCTGCTTCTTCTTCGTAGTAGTCTCCTTCCTCTTCGTATCCTTGGTCGGTACTAGCGTCTATAAATAAATACGAAGTACACAATCACCAAACAATACTTAACTACTTCTATTTAGCACACAAAGGTTCACACTAGATGATCTAGCATCATCACAATCATCACATGAATTAAGGCAATAGTTTTATTTATTTTATTTTAGAAAAGTAATTTCTACTCACTGAAAAACTACTTAATATTTAATATTCTCTAATTAAAATATGGTATCATGTTGACACATGTCATCACCACATATTTCAGTACTTGGGAATATGATTTAAAGTGGTGTCACAATTTAATAAGGTTTAACCTTTTTATTTTAATTAATTATAGTGACTAGAAATGCCTATGGAGCATTCTTTTATTTCTTGTCCAATATTACTGCAAGTAAACCTAGATATTTTTATATATTCAGAAAGGTCTTATCAAATGTGATTTTTGAGAGTTGGAATCAACTCAAAAGCTTTTATGGTTGAATTTTGAAAAAAAATTGAATGTAGAAAATTCTCTGCCTTGTTATTTTTACTATAGGTGATCTATAATTTCAAATGGTTTGAATCTAATGGGGTTGCATTAAGAATTTCCATACCTTTCTAACAAAATTTGTTTCATGCAATTTGGTTCAGTGAATCTCCCTGAAATGAATTTTGAATCTACTGCCAAAACTAGGTTTAAAACTAAATAGATAAATCTAAATTCAAACTAACTGGGTCAGCGGAGAGCTAAGCTGGGCTGGCTACTTATGTGGGCTGGTTAAGTGGTTGTCCCCACACGTCAGTGGGACAGGGGGTGCGAAGGGGTACGGGGCGATTACGACCGTAGGATTAGATGCAAGATCAACGGCTGAGGGTCGTCGTCGACAACGAGCTACTCTGGCGAGGAATTAACCCTAACACGGACAGTGGGGGTCTTGGGCGGCTCACCGGGGCTCAGGCGATGGTCGGCGATGGGGGCGAACGACGAAGTCGACGACGGCGGTTCTCCTGGTATTGGCGCCTCCTCCTGGGGTGGCTCCAATCAACAGCGCCCTTCTCCTCTAGAAGCGGCAGGCTCCGACGAAATTCTGGCGATGTTGCGTTCGCCTTGCTCCGGGAAGAAGTGGGCACGATCAGTGAGAGGTGGGGAGTGGAATGGTGTGAAGAATTCGAGCGGGGGAGGCCTCTATTTATACTGCGACGAGGGAGGCAACACAGCATGGGCAGAGGTCATCGGAGGTGAAGGTACAGGCGGCTATCGGCATGGATGATGATAGGGGACGGTGCGTGGTCTCCTGGCGGTCGTTGCTAGCTTAAAGGTGAGGCGTGGGGCGGGGCGGTTCGATCGGGAACGTGCGCTGCTCTGAGCGGTACCGACGGTGAACTCCACGGTGTGCGGCGACTACGGGGCACGGTCGATGAAACGAGCATGTCTAGTAGTCTCCTGGGACAGTGGCGATCATGTAGACGGGCGGCGAAGGATCGAGGTGGTCGGGTTGAGTGGGAACGGCGCGTGCACTTTCAAAGAAGGGATGAGGCACGGCAATGGCATGGTAGACAAGGTTGGCGAGGCTGGCTATGCTTCTAGCTTGTTGTCGATGGTGGGGGTGGCAAGTGTGTTCGGCCATGGTGGCTATTGATGGCATGGTCGAGTTCACAGTGAGCTAGAGCTGCTTAGGCAAGTTTAATGACCTACTGGGAGTGTAGTGAGAGCTAGAGAGGGAACAAGTTTGGCACAAACACTGCTCACAATAGTGTTTGTTGTTTAATTTGATTTATGCTCAGAAGGTGTTTGATGAAATGGCCGAAAGAATTTCATATTTGAATTTTTGGATGAAACTTGGTGGATGCAATGTTCACATAATCGGTAGTCTCTGGTTGATTGGATTTTTCAAGGTGCACTGCTTTGGTTGGGTTTTGAGAAATGGTGATCTTCCCATATGAACTAGATTCAATTTTGAATTGTCATTTGAATAGGGTTGCCAAATGTCTATGTGGGTTTGCAAGGTGGGCTTGGGTTCACTTTCACTTGGTCTAGCAAGGGGTGAAAATAAATGGATTTTGTTTCTGTTTGAAATCTTGGACTAGAAACACTCAAAGTGGTCTAGTGAGCAAGATTGGCAAAAATGACCATTTGCTTGTTTTGTTTGTTTTTGAATTTCTAAAGATTTGATTCTGCTTGGAAATGATTTAGATGATGTTGTTTTCATCTTTAAACCAATCCTTGTCATTCACAACAATCAAACAAGTCCATTCAAGCATTCATCACATACACACATGCATTCATCACATACACACATGCATTCATATGGATATTTAATTAACAAAAGTTTTTGTTAACCCTAATTTTGGGTGATTGGAATTGATAACCTTGATTAATATTTTTGGGATGTTACAAACCTTCCCTCCTTAAACAAAATCTCGTCTCGAGATTTGAGAAAAAGAAAACTAGGATTTAAAGAGATCTTGAAACTCCATGCTAATGTAATCTTCTCGCTCCTAGGTTGCTTCTTCTTCAGTGTGGTTACTCCACTGGATCTTGAGAAACTTGATACTCCGGGTCCTGGTGGTTCTGAAAGCTTCCTCCAAAATACGAATGGGTACCTCGGGATACGTCAGGTCATCGTTGATCTCTATGGTTCGGTGATCAATATTCTTGAAAACTTCGGTCTTCTCCGGGACTTCTAGGCATTTGCGAAGTAAAGAGATATGGAACACATTATGCATGACTGACATCTCCTATGGCAGTTCTGGTTGATACGATACTTCTCCTCGACGATTCAAAATCTTGAAGTGTCCGATATATCTGGGGGCTAACTTTCCTTTGAGCTGGAAATATTGCATTCCTTTCAAAGGTGACACTTTGAGATACACAAAATCTCCGATATTGAAGGCTAGGTCTCGATGTCTCTTGTCGGCATAATTCTTCTGTCCGGATTGGGCGGTCTTGAGGTTCTCATGGATCTTGTGAACTTTCTCTTCTGCTTCTCATAGGATGTCGGGTCCGAAAATCTGACTCTCTCCTACTTCCGACCAATTCAAAGGGGTACGACACTTCCTTCCATACATGAATTCAAATGGGGGCATTTGCAATTTGGCTTGGTAACTGTTGTTGTATGAAAATTCTACGAACGGCAGACAGGTCTTGACAGGCTCTCAACATATCTTCGAGTATTTGATTTACTCGCTCCGTTTGTCCATCGGTCTGAGGGTGATAAGATGTGCTGAAATTCAGTCTTGTTCCTAGTCCTTCTTGGACTTTCTTCCAAAATCTCTAGGTAAACTGAGTTCCTCGATCCGATACAATGTTCTTTGGGACTCCATGCAAACTAATGATTTTAGCAATGTATAACTCTGCTAGCTTCGAACTCTGATAGGTGGTCTTGACAAGTAATAAATGAGTGACTTTGGACAGTCTATCTACTATGACCCAAGTAGAATAATTTCCCCTACTAGATGTAGGAAAACCGGTGATAAAATCCATTCCAACTGATCCCATTTCCATTCTGGAATTTTCAATGGTTACAACAGTCCTGCGGGTCTCTGATGTCCCGCCTTGACTCTCTGACAAATATCACACTTGGCTATATAGCTTCCGACTTCTCTCTTCATCTTATGCCACCAAAATTGCTCCTTCAAATCCTGATACATCTTCGTTCCTCCGGGGTGGATAGAATAAAGAGTATCATGGGCCTCTTTCAAAATAGCTTGCTTCAATTTTGAATCTTCTGGCACACAGATACGTCCTTTGTACCACAAAACTCCTTCTTCATCTTCGGTGAATCCGGGTACTTTGCCTGTACTGATGCAACGTTTGATTCCGTCAATACTAGCATTTCCTTTCTGCGCCTCCTTGATCTGACCGATCGAAGTGGGTTGAATTTCTATGCTAGCCAAAAATCCTTCACTTACTAATTCCATTCTGAAATCTTCCAATTCCTTGTGCAAACTTGGTTGCTCCTTTAGAATCATGGAGTTCAAGCGTCACGGCAATCTGCTAAGGGAATCTGCTACCACATTGGCTTTACCGGGGTGATAGTGGATGTACAGATCATAGTCCTTGATTAGCTCTATACATCTCCTTTGCCTCATATTTAGCTCCTTCTGAATAAAAATAAACTTCAGGCTCTTGTGATCCGAATAAATCTCACAACGGTTACCCATGAGGTAATGCCGCCATGTCTTCAAGGCTAAAAATACGGCTACTAGTTCAAGGTCATGGGTAGGATAATTCTACTCATGTTGCTTCAGTTTTCGGGATAGATATGATATGACCTTGCCTTCCTGCATAAGCACACATCCAAGACTGATCTTGGATGCATCACAATACACATCAAAAGCCTTCGTAATATCTGGCATGATCAAGATTGGGGCTGAGATCAATCTCTTCTTGAGTTCTTGAAAACTCGCTTCACATTTTTCTGTCCATTCAAACTTCTTATCCTTCTTCAACAATTGGGTCACGGGTCTTGCGATGCTCGAAAATCCTTCTATGAACTTGAGGTAATATCTCGCTAATCCGAGAAATACACGAACTTGGGTTTGAGTGGTTGGGGCTTGCCATTCTTCAACATATAACCTTGGCGGGGTCAACGGCAATTCCTCCGGCTGACACAATATGCCCGAGGAATCCTACTTCCTGTAACCAGAATTCACATTTGCTAAACTTGGCATATAACTGATGCTCCCTAAGGGTTCCAAGGATGGTCCTCAGGTGTAGCTCATGTTCTTCTTCTGATTTTGAATAGGTCAGAATTTCATCGATGAAAACAACGAGAAACTTATCCAGGAAGTCCATAAAAATCTTATTCATGAGGTTCATGAAATAAGCGGGGGCATTGGTTAATCCAAAAGACATGAAAGTATACTCATACAATCCATATCTGGTGGTAAAGGCAGTCTTTGGAATATCCTCTGAACGAATCTTGAGTTGATGATAACCAGTTCTAAGATCAATCTTAGAAAACACTTTGGCACCGGTCAACTAATCAAACATGTCTTCTATCTTCGGCAGTGGGTACTTGTTCTTGATGGTGACATCATTCAGCTTCCGATAATCCGTACACAAACGGTTACCTCCATCTTTCTTGTCCACAAACAAGACAGGTGATCTCCATGGCGACACACTTGGTTGAATTAGTCCTATTTCCAGCATAGCATCCAGTTGCTTCTTTAGCTCTACTAGTTCAGATGGGTTCATACTATACGGTCTCTGGGCTATGGGTTCGGTTCCAGGGATTAGTTCAATGATAAACTCGATATCCCGATCTGGGGGCATACCGGGCAAAACATCTGGAAATACGTCGGGGTATTCACAGACTACTTGGACTTGGTCAATGGTTGGTTGGGCTAGACTCTTGTTGCACTTTAATTGACGGGGCAAGGTTTTAGACACATGATCTACTGATATTCCGGCTGTACTGGTCATGGTTATGGCTTTCTTGGCATAGTCGATTAATCCTTTATGTTTCAACATCCAATCCATCCCTAGTACTACTTCCAAACCTTTGGTTCCAAGTACTATTATATTAGCATAAAAATCTATGCCATGGATTCTGATAGGTATGGCCTTGCAAATTTGTCTAGCTTTGGTGGTTGAACCAGGTATTTGAACTATCATAACGTGCTTCAATTTGGTTGGTTGAATCTTACTAGTGCATGCAAATTCTTTAGTAACAAACGAGTGTGATGGTCCAGAATCAAACAACACTCTTGCAAGTACTGAGTTAACAAAAAACATACCCATCACAACATCTGGCACTTCTTGGCTTCTTCAAAGATTCATGAGAAAGCAGACGCATTGCGGTTGAGCGAATTCTGGGAAAATCTCCTTCAGTGAACACACGGCGATCTTCTTTGAAATAGGCATTCATATTGGGGGCTGCTGCAAGCTTCTTGGGGCACTCATTGGAATAGTGACCCTTGGTTCCGCATTCATAACAAGTCACCCGAGACTTGTCCTTTCCTGCAACAGGCATAGCATTGCTTCCAGTCCTTGGGGCAGTATTGGTGTTGTTGGCGACATTGTTGTTGTTGAACTTGGGTGGTGCACGATGGAAATTGTTGGAGTTGCCGGGGTTATTGTGGCACCCCGGATTTACGGTTTGAGAATACCCGTTATGCATACAATTCACGTTCCCATGATTAGTGAGCCGTAAGCATATCCGACTAGTATCATTACAACATCCATCAAGTAACGAGTATAAAACTTACAAAGTGGCCATTATGGCAAATACAACACAAGTAGCGGAAGTCTTCAAGCGCAGAGCCCATGACATGCCTTAAACTACAGGCAACTAACTAGGAAGACAGCCTAGCTCGCATAGACGTCAGCACCTTTGTCGCTTTGTAACATCTGCAATCTGGCCATGTAAATAGCCAAGGACAATGCCGGTGAGTACTTTGAATGTACTCGCAAACCACCGAGACAAGGTAACAAAGATTATGCATATTGGGTTGTGGCGAGATAACTCTACACTATAGTTGTTTCTGAAAAAGTCTAACAATGGCATCTCTATATCTTTGTTGAAAAAGAGTTTTTGGAAAAAATATGACTCCATTTAGAAAGTCCGGATATCTCCATATCCTTGTTAAAAACTTTGAAAACAGTTTTATAGGAAAACCGTTTTTAAAACATCTTCGACCATCTCTGGTCAAAACCAAACTCGTTCTTATCTTTCCTCGTCACCAAGTCACATTCTTTTTATTCATCTCAACATATCCCCTGTGAAAGGATACGGATGTCGCCTAGAGGGGGGGTGAATAGGCGATTAAAACTTTTCCTAGAGTGGCTCAACAAAGGCGGAATAAAACTAGTGTTTACTTTGTTAAGCACAACCTAGAACAACTAAGGTTCACCTATGTGCACCAACAACTTATGCTAAGCAATACAAGCAACAAAGTGATAGCAAGATATATATTACTTCAAGCACGAAGGCTATCACAATGTAAAGTGCATAAGTAAAGAGCTCGGGTATAGAGATAACCGAGGCACGCGGGGACACCGATATTTTACCGAGTTCCTCCCAACATGGAGTACGTCTCGTTTAGAGAGGGGGTGGTATCAAACCACCAACGCCACAAAAGGCCTCCCTTATTCTCTGGTGAATCTCACCCCAACGGGATCGATTCACGCTTCCACTATCGGTGCACTTGTCGGTGGCAACCGGAACCTCTCACAAGGTTGGGGCACTTCTCCACAACTTAATTGGAGGCTCCCAACAAACGCCACAAAAGGCCTCAACAAATGCCACCAAGGCCACAAAACCGTCTAGGGTTCCAAGAACCCAAGAGGGACAAGCTCCAATGAGCAACTCAAACCAAATCCTTTGAGGAGAACTCAAACCGATGCACCAAATGCAAATGGCAAGAACACCACAAAGATGCTCAAATCCCTCACTCTCAAGTTCCAACAAAGCTACTAAAGCTATTGGGGGAACAAGAGAGGAGGAATCAAAGAGAGACACAAAATCCCCCAAAATCTAGATCCCCAAAGATGCACTCACAAAGAGATGAATCGGTTAGGTCAAAACGTGGGTCTAGATCTCCTCTCTCTTCCACTCAAATATGGGCAAGAATCATCGGAGGAAAAAGATTAGGCAAGCTTCAAGACCTAGAGCAAGTGTGGACAAAGTTTAGCCTAATAGATAAGAGAGGAGCAGTCAAAACGCAAAACGGACAAAGCAATATATAGGGCTGGACAAAATCTGCCCGTTGGGGCGTTTTTCAGAACGGCCCGATACTATCGGTTTTAATCGGTAGTACCGCATGTTCCGGGAAAAAGCAGAAGCAGAGCAGCAGCAGGATGGGGCCTGTGGCCGTACGTGCGCGCAGCGAGGCAAGTGGGGCCAGCGAATAGGCAGCAGCAGCTGCGCACGCGCGCGGGAGGCAGCAACTAGAAGCTAGCTGCGCGCGGCAGCAACAGCAGATGCGGCAGCGTGCGGGTGGGGCCAAGCAGCGCGCGCGCGAGAGGGGCCAGCACCGCGGGCGCTGCGCAGGCCAGTGCAGGGCCACTGCATCGCGAGCGAGCGCGCAGGGGAGCGTGCGGCAGCGCACAGCAGCGGGAAACACGCGGGAGTGGCGGCGGCTTCCCTCGCGAGTCAACGAGCGCGGGGACGCGGGCCCAGGTGAGCGGCGGCTTGCGCGTCACCGCGAGCAAGGGCACGCACGCGGGATCTGGGCAGCGGGCTGGCAAGCTGGAGCGGGGAGCAAGTTGGGCTAGGGGGTGGGCGGCCCGGTACTACCGGCCGCCCGGGCCGATAGTACCTGCGAGGACTACCGGACAGATCTGAGAGCCAACGGGCCGAAACTGGGGTGTCCGGTACTAGGCCCGGTAGTAACGGACAGCCCAGAAAAACTGATTTTTTCTTTTACTTTATTAGAATCAAATCCGCAAATATTCGAACGGTCATAACTTTTGAACGGTAGATCCGATTGACCCGATTCCAATTGCGTTGGAAAAATGACGACAAAAGCTACCCTATAAAAAGTGAAAATATTGGTTATCACCAAGTGATAAAATATCAAGTAGAATAATGTGGGATACCTCACTTGGTGAGAAACCGAAAAACCGCCAAGATCAAAATCGCAACAAGATACAAACGGAAGATCCGATTTTGATGAACAAGAGCTTGTTATGGAGATTACCACAAGCTCTATATCCTCACATGACTAAGACCAAATAACAACCAAATATGATGATGCAAGTATGCAAAGGTTTGAGCTCTCTCCGAACGATGTGACCGAATTACTCATTCGAGAGCCCCTCTTGATAGTACGGTTATCTATCCTAAACCCGGTCTCCCACACACAACATGAGACCGGGAAAAGGGAAGACCTATCAAGATTGTACCTTTGCCTTGAGCATTCCACTTGATCTCGATATAGACGAACTTGACCTTGTCAAGATGGAACGCCTTTCTTAATTCCTCATCATCGATCCATGATCACCGAGGATGGCAAGCATCAAACATGATATCTTCTATAGATGGCGCATTTTGAGCTTTCACAACACATCTTCTTCTCATTTCATCGACCTTGAAGCCAACACATGCTCCAAGCGATGCCAATGGACAATTCCTACAAGTACAACTTAATACACACATTAGTCCATAAAGATTGTCATTAATTACCAAAACCACACATGGGGGTCCAACATGTTCTTTCACCCTGGGTACTCATAGTAATCACCTTTCCAACCGTCCTTGACCATAGACACGGCTATTCGAATAGATTAGACTCTACAGAGTTTGTGCACTTTACCCACAAGAATCAATACATCCGTCGGGATACAATCACGACCCGCTACACACCGTAGCCGGGGGTTCGGACAACCGAACCTAACTTTTCATTTGTTGTCCCTAGTATAGGTACTTTCCCTATGGTTGCTTAGTTCCCCCGGGACGAGTAATTGACTTCCCAAGTCCGGATCTCCCTTCTTGCGCATCCTTTATCTGTAGGGGTTCGTAGCATGGAAAACAAAAATTTTCTATCGCATACAAACAAACAAGCCAAGATCTATCTACTAGATTGTAGCAACGAGTCGATAGTGGAACTCACCCTCGAAGATTCCAAAGCGGTTAACGAGCGATTCTCGTGGGTGATGTAGTCGTACTCTTTCCGATCTCAAGATCGCGTAGACGATCCTTCCAGGTATACGTTCAGAAGCGCTCCCAGATCAGTCACACGTTCGATTTTCGACGAAGACCTTCCTCTCCCTTGTTCCAAAGAAAATGGAGGTTGTAGCACTCTCCTCGCGATTCCTAAGACAACCAAGTGGTACCGAGGAGGTAGGGAGATCATGAGGCTTCGCCTTAAGCAGTAGTATGGTGGAGCTTATGAGAGAGGCTATTAGTGGTCTAGTAATTAGACACACCAATTAGAAGGCTCTAAACCAATTAGAAGGCTCTAATGAAATAGCTCTAAGGGGTTTAGATCTAGGGTTTAGTTTAGAGGATAGGATCTTATGTGTGTATAAGGAGGAGCCCCCGCCTCCTTATATAGGTGGGAGGGTCTGGCGCCAGGAAGGGAGTGGAGTCCCTCCCCAACTCGGCTTGGGTGGTGGCCACGGTTGGAGGAGGTCTCCTCCCAACTCGTTTCATACTCCTCCTCTTTCCCACTTCCCAAAATTGCGTTTGACTTTCAAACTAGCCGTTTGACTTTTCAATTTAGGATTTAAATAAACCCTTTATTTTGGACAGCGAGAACACTTAGTACATGATGCAATCATTCCAACTTACAATGACACATTCATGTACCCTTCCCCTCCGAGTCTTGGGACATTCCGGACCTTCTAGAATGTTCCAGATGAAAACACCGAAACAATTCCCCAACTACGAAACGGGACTTTCCTTATATGAATCTTATTCTCGGACCATTCCGGATCACCTCGTGATATCCCGGATCCCATCCGAGACTCGAACAACATTCGGTCTCTTTCTCATAATACCATAACTACTCAAACAACGTCGAATCCTTAAGTGTGTCTCCCTACGGTTCGTGAATTATGCGGACATGATCGAGACACTTCTCAACAATAACCAATAGAGGAATCGAAATTCATATGGCTCCACATATTTCTCGATTACTTTGCGTCGAATGAACCACTTACATACGATACCAATTTCCCTTTGTCTCACGATATGTTACTTATCCGAGGTTATGATCGTCGGTATCTCGCATACCTAGTTCAACCTCGTTCGATAAGTACTCTTTTCTCGTTCCGTGATATGTGATCCCTTGTGACCAAGTCACATGCTTGCAAGCTAATTGGATGACATTTCACCGAGAGGGCCCAGAGAATATCTATCCGTCATGTGGATGGACAAATACCACTCTTGATCCATGTGTTTCAACCAATAAGTTACGAACACTCAATGCCACCTTTATAGCCACCACATTACGGTGTGGTGTTTGATGACATCAAAGCATCCATCCAGTAAAGGTGATATGCATGATCTCATGGTCGAAGGAATTAGGTTACTATGTATCGAAGCATATAGCAATTGAACTATTGAAATGACTTGATCTTTATGCTACGCTTATCTATAGGAGTATGTCCATCACATCATTCTCCTAATGATATGACCCTGTTGTTAATAACATCTCTATGTTCATGATCAGAAACAATGATCATATATTAACCAACAAGCTAGTTTAACACTAGGCTTTACTAGGGACTATTTTATGTTTACAAATCACACAAGTATTAATGTTTCCTATTAATACAATTATAGCATGGTATGTAAACATTTATCATAAATCTGAAGATATGATAATAACCACTTTATTATTGCCTCTTGGGCATATCTCCAGTCTCCCACTTGCACTAGAGTCAATAATCTAGTTTCAAACCTTTGTGTTTTCAACACCTATGGCTTTCCGGTGTTGTATGTACACGATTGCTAGTGGTTAATCGATCTCCGGATCACACTTCCAGTCCGTGTGTAATTGCATGTCTTTGCGTCTCTACATCACTCATTCTCTAATGAGATGGCTTTGTATAAATTTGGTCTTTGGTGTGACCTTTAGTTCTTTGGGGTTAAAACATGTTGATAATATTGTGCACAATATATCTTCATTGTATTATCCTTGTGAACTACACCTAGTTTGATAACAAACTACTTGACACAAATGCCCTCTTTCTGCTATAATAGCAGTCATATACTTAGCCTTTTGTTGTAGTATCTCACAATGTCTTAACTTTGGAACTCATCCAAATCCATTATGGAACTCACTTTCCATTATATTGTGCCACCCTTAGTTTAGATTGAGATAAACTAAATTTGTACTTTGTGACAAAGCTAGTATCAATGTAGTACTTTTACAATGAACTAACCATCTATTTGTCACTTCTACAAATAATATACTCTTAGTTCTTCCAAAAGATCATAAGAATATCTTTACTATTGTCCAATGATCATTTTACAAATCATTCTGGTATATGCTCACAACATTTAGAGCATAGGACATATCTGGATTTGTACATATCACAGTATGATTGATATAAATACTCTTTGTGATTTCATACATCAAGTATCAATCTATACTTGAATCTTTGTTTCACTTACCAAATGTCAATACACTTGAATATATCATCAATATTGAATTTATTCAATCCTTTCTGTGCGACAAGAACCTTTCTTGTAGTTTCTATATTGAACTCATTCAATATCTCGTCTATGTACTTCTGGCACAACCATATTAGCGTCTATTGATGCCTAATATTTGGGTTTTGCCTAAGTCTTTCATCGGGATGAAATTCTTAATATGTGTTAATAAAAGATACATTATTTCCAATCAACAATATGTCTTCCACATAATGTATTAGAAACATGTCTTAGCGCTCCCACTTAATTTCTTGCAAATGCAAGCATCTTCATTGTCTCCGATGAAATTAAACTCTTTTAACAGTTTCATCATAGTGAAGATTCCAACTCCGCTATGCTTACTTCAACCATTGAAGTTTGCATATGCTTTTAGCATCCTTTGAATTAACAAAACCCTTTGGACCGTGTCTTGCACATGTCCTAGGTAACCATTCTATTAGAAGAACTTGTTTTGTTTATTCTACTACCACATAACAAATTATATGTAGTGGTTGCTACATTAATCCGTCTAGACTAAAAATCGCTATGAAAGATCAAATCTTGTCATATACAACATTTGAACATTGTTGTAAACTCTTTCCCAACATGTCGACTATTTCATAGATGTGAAACATCCATGTCTACTTTTATAGATCCAAACACAACTGCAAGGTCTTACACCTTTTTCGAGGGTCCTTCAAGTTCAAAACTTGATTTCTCGTGTATGGAACTATTACGGATTATATGGCTTCAAGCCATTTGACGGAGTCAGGGCCCATCATCGCTTCTTTGCATGTAGTAGGTTCATTATTCTCAAATAATGATTCAACCCTCAAATCTTGGTATTTGATTGTTCATCCGACCTACTTGTTTCAATAGAAACTTAGACCTCCGTGACCATAACCTTTGAGGCACGTGAGCCATGAGCATTGTTGCTGCCTCCGGAACACTTTTCGGTGCTGCGCAACTTTGCACATATAGCTAAGGTTCTTTTAACCTTATCAAAGTTCTATTGTCCTCCCACTTAACTTTTCACGAAAAATTCCTTCTCAAAGAAACTTGACGTTCTTAAGCGACAAACACTTTTGTCTCCGGTGTTTATGGAGGAATACTTAACAGTAATACAAAGACAGGTTTATCCGACTTTGGTTGCACACATCTTTCTTATGCATAGCATACCAATGTTTAAGAAAGGACTACTTGGGTTTTATCCCAAACCATAACCTTATATGGTGTCATTTCAGCGGATTATGATGGAGCTCTTTTAGTGGAAAACGGTAATCTCTAAAGCTTTTAATCTTTAAAATATAATAGCATTTCTATGAATTATACCTTCGATCTTACCATGTCAAACAAGGTTCAATTACATATCTCGAACGCTCCATACTCTTATGATGTTTCGGGAAATGCAAATCCACGGACCGATTCCTTAAATCTTAGGTATTATGCTAAACTTGTAACTTAAATATCTTCCTTTATGATCTTATCATAAACTATTTATATTCTTGTTACAATGATTTTGCACTTCATCTTGAAAGTCTTTGAACTTTTCAAGTGTTTCATACTTCATCCTTATTAAGTAAATATTCATATATTCACTCAAATTTTCGGAGAAAGCATATGAAGTTGAAATCCATCGCTCTTGACTACACATAATGGAGTTCGTACAATCATATGCACAAGTTCCAATAAGCTAGTCATTCATTCCCTTTTGGCCTATGAACGAAGTTTTAATTATCTCTAGGAAAGTTTCACAAACGTCATTTGATCAAAAATCAAAAGACTCCAAAATTCCATCCACATGGAGTTTCTTCATGTTTTCTTTCCAATATAATTTAAACGGCGATGTCACTTCCTAAGTGATCTTTCAATCAATTTGTCTTTCGACAATTTTAGCACTAGTTTTATGGATGTGATTTCTCCAACGAGATTTGTGAATCATCCATCTTTTATGGATTACGGCAATTATTTGAACAACCCTTTTGTTCTCATAATACCTGATAAAACAAATCTTGAAGGCAAGCGTTGATGTTTAACGAGCAACAAAATAACCCTTTATTTGTTCTCGATGAACATCATCACCTATTCTTTTGCTAGTTACTTAGGCCATTGTAGTTCATGAATTGTGTTGTTTTCGTATGACGATTCACACCAACAAATTCAGTATCAAATACTTAAGAACCACATTGTTTAATAAGCAAAGAATATAGCCATAACACATATCATCTATATACTTAAACTGAACAATTCTAGTCTTTTCTTTTACGCCATATATTTATGAGATTCTCTTTCAGATTTCCTTTTACATTTGAAAGAATCTATCAACATCAATAGTGGAGTCATACATATGACACATAATCCAAAGCGTGTATAGTTAAATACCAATGTCTTTGAACTTGCACTTTGAAGTAGATCACCATTATCAAATATTTGGTGTTCTTTCAAATTCCTTTCTTTAGTAATCTCTTGGTGTAGTAAACATTTTACCTACATCAAATATTCACCCTCATCATGGACTTATCCATGATCTAGCTACTTTAGCTTGTAACGGTGAATCGCGAGTATAATGTTGCTCTCCAAAACCTTTTGGAAGATTAGGACAACTAGTGTCTCCAACCTTTTGCAAATTCTCATCAAACATGAGAACATGACTTTGCCATATTATACTCTATCATGTTGTAACTAAAACTTCGTTTGATATCATAATATCTTCCACACATCATGGTTTTCAAACAACTCTTTCAGATCCTAGATAACCTTGATATTAAGATAATCTTTTGAATATCAAGAATCATGGAGACAAACATGATACTCATATACTAACACTTTGGAATTGTCACTCTTGTTTTAATACCAATTATTAAACTTCATGGAGTAACCTAACTTCTTGAAAGTTTGCAATAGGACTTTTAAACTTTAGATTAACACTTCAAAACAATACGATACCGGTTCGTAAAGTAACTAACCAGAATTCTATAGTTCTATCATCTCAATTATAACTAAGCGCCAAGGTGGTAAACGGATGCCAATGACTACAACAACTATGCAAATTCACTTTGATTTAGTTTATGATAAATTGAGTTCTAATTAATAATTAAATTAATCTAGGTGAACTCCTCAAAACAATATCCCTCACATTGTTTTAGTGATCACCAACTAAATCCACCACATCAAAACCGATCATCACGAGAGTTGATATAGCTTCAATGGCGAACAATCAACATGTTCATCATATCTACTATATGACTCATGCTCTACCTTCAGTAATCCGTGTTCCCGAGGCCATGTCCATATGCTAGGCTCGTCAAGATCAAACCTTAGCTACCGCATAAATCTGGCTTGCTTACGTTGTATTCACCCGCGGAATCAAAGACACCCGATCATCACGTGGTGCTTGAAGACAAGCTTTGGCAACGGTGCATACTAAGGGTGAACACTTTAGAACTTGAAATTTATGTGTATGAGGATCATCTTATAATGCTACCGTCGTCTACTAAGCAATACAAGATGCATAAAGGATTAACATCACATGCAATTCATAATATGTGATATGATATGGCCTTTCTTCTTTGTGCTTCCGATCTCCATCTTCAAGCACGAACATGATCTCCATCATCACCGGCATAGCATCAAGGTCAATGACGGCTTCTTCATGGTTGTAGTCCACCAGCTTCAACTATTACAACTATTTTGAATAGACGCAGGTCTTAATGAAATTAAAGACAACCATATATTCTCTGCCGGTTGCCAACTTACAATAAGGAACATTGCATACATCAAATATAATCACAATCATGGCCATATCACATCATCAGACACCCCTGCAAAACAAAGTTAGGCCTCTACTTTCTTTGCATATTTTACGTGGTTTGGGGCTTTCAATAAGTGTCGTTCTAACTTACGAACAAGAACCACAACATTGATACTAGCATCGTTGATCACCGTTGTAAATTGGATCTTTACTATGCTAGGAGAAAGCAGGCACCATAAAGCCACTTATGCAATACGAGTTGCATGTCAAACGTGGAGCAAGTCTCATGAACGATGTCATGTAAGGTTAGCGGCCGCTTCATCCCAACATACCGCAAGATGCAAAGTACACAAAAGCAATCTACAATAAAAGCATCAATGCCCATAATGACCATTGTGTTCTACTGCGTGCAATGATCTACATATAGACACGGCTCTCGATACCCTTTGTAGGGGTTCGTAGCATGGAAAACAAAAATTTTCTATCGCATACAAACAAACAAGCCAAGATCTATCTACTAGATTGTAGCAACGAGTCGATAGTGGAACTCACCCTCGAAGATTCCAAAGCGGTTAAGCGAGAGCAGATTCTCGTGGGTGATGTAGTCGTACTCTTTCCGATCTCAAGATCGCGTGAGCGATCCTTCCAGCGCCACGTTCAAAGCAGCGCTCCCTTGATCGGTCACACACGTTCGACTGACGAAGACCTTCCTCTCCCTTGTTCCAGCAGTGCGGAGGTTGTAGCACTCTCCTCGCGATTCCGGCAAACAATGGCGTGGTAGGAGGTAGAGGGAGATCCCGAGGCTTCGCCTTAAGCCGGTGCGAGTATGGTGGAGCTTATGAGAGAGGCTATTAGTGGTCTAGTAATTAGACACACCAATTAGAAGGCTCTAAACCAATTAGAAGGCTCTAAACTGAAATAGCTCTAAAACGGGGTTTAGATCTAGGGTTTAGTTTAGAGGATAGGATCTTGTGTGTATAAGGAGGAGCCTGCCTCCTTATATAGGTGGGAGGGGGCTGGCGCCAGGAGAAGGAGTCCTCCCCAACTCGGCTTGAGTGGTGGCCGCCGGTTGGAGGAGGTCTCCCTCCCCAACTCGGTTTCATACTCCTCCTCTTTTCCCACTTCCCAAAATTGCCGTTTGACTTTCAAACTAGCCGTTTGACTTTTCAATTTAGGATTTAAATAAACCCTTTATTTTGGACAGCGAGAACACTTAGTACATGATGCAATCATTCCAACTTACAATGACACATTCATGTACCCTTCTCCCTCCGGAGTGCCGGACATTCCGGGACCTTCTAGAATGTTCCCGATGAAAACACCGGAACCATTCCCCAACTCCGAAATGGGACTTTCCTTATATGAATCTTATTCTCCGGACCATTCCGGATCACCTCGTGATATCCGGATCCCATCCGAGACTCGAACAACATTCGGTCTCTTTCTCATAATACCATAACTACTCAAACAACGTCTAATCCTTAAGTGTGTCTCCCTACGGTTCGTGAATTATGCGGACATGATCGAGACACTTCTCCGAACAATAACCAATAGAGGAATCTGGAAATTCATATGGCTCCCACATATTTCTACGATTACTTTGCGATCGAATGAACCACTTACATACGATACCAATTTCCCTTTGTCTCACGATATGTTACTTATCCGAGGTTATGATCGTCGGTATCTCTGCATACCTAGTTCAACCTCGTTACCGATAAGTACTCTTTTCTCGTTCCCATGATATGTGATCCCTTGTGACCAAGTCACATGCTTGCAAGCTAATTGGATGACATTTCACCGAGAGGGCCCAGAGAATATCTATCCGTCATGTGGATGGACAAATCCCACTCTTGATCCATGTGTTTCAACCAATACTTTCCGAACACTCAATGCCACCTTTATAGCCACCCTGTTACGGTGTGGTGTTTGATGACATCAAAGCATCCATCCAGTAAAGGTGATATGCATGATCTCATGGTCGAAGGAATTAGGTTACTATGTATCAGAAAGCATATAGCAATTGAACTATTGAAATGACTTGATCTTTATGCTACGCTTATCTATAGGAGTATGTCCATCACATCATTCTCCTAATGATATGACCCTGTTGTTAATAACATCTCTATGTTCATGATCAGGAAACAATGATCATATATTAACCAACAAGCTAGTTTAACAAGAGGCTTTACTAGGGACTCTTTTATGTTTACAAATCACACAAGTATTAATGTTTCCTATTAATACAATTATAGCATGGTATGTAAACATTTATCATAAATACGAAGATATGATAATAACCACTTTATTATTGCCTCTTGGGCATATCTCCAACATTATCCACTTCCACCCATACTGCCTTAACCTGGTACCGTCCACGAGAGCTCCATAGTTGCAGCTGACCTCGAGGGAGTCAATAGAACCTCTCTGGATACGACGACCCCTAAGTGGAAAGGAACCGGCTTCGAGGGACTCTAACCCCTTTGTACGCGTTATGGCGTAGCCCATACTAAGGAAAAAAACTACGAGTTAGCCCTGAGTCCCACCCAGGGTAATGTGGTTGCACTGATAAAATTGTTCCGGTAAAAGACTCGAGTACCCCTTTCCTTCTCTTTCTCTTGCTCGACTTTCTCTTTATCTTCATCCTATCTTATTTAGTAAAACCTCCACTTGGAAACGATGCCTCTTTCCAAGGATTTTATTTTGAAAACTCTATAGTAGGGTACAACCCAAAATATTTTTATCATTGAAAACCCACAGTTTCCAAGAGGGAAGATGCTAAGCATCTTAGCCTCATTCTAAAGGATAAAGATGGGTGTCAATAGTGTAGGTGTACTAATGGACACTCATCCATAACTTGGAGGAGCTAAGTTACTCACGCCTTTTATTTGAAACAAACCATGCAATTAAATGTGCAGTTCATAAACGAGATATAAAACAATTGATAAAAATGAGTAGGTTAATATAGGAGTTCAGGAATGGTGGCTTGCCTGTGACCAGCCAGATGTCCCTTGACTTCCTTATAATACCAGAATACCAATACAATTAATAATAAGAGAAACCCAATGCTTCCTTCTTCTCGGAGTCTTACAAACGCAGCTATAGCCGTTATCGAGTATACATGCAAACAAGCAATACTAGATTCAGTACAAGGCATAAAAACCTCAAACCATACAGAAAACAAAGCATAATTGCATGATATACATCAGTAGGGTGTTGGAGGTTTGATTTGATTGGATTGGGAGAAGATTTGGAGGCAGAGGAAAAAGGGATCCTTTTGGATTTAAAGTCTAGGAACTACCTAGGAGAGAGTTTTGGACCAAGGGCTTAATATGTATGAGACCATTGTATAAAAATGATACCATCAGATAGGTATTGATAAAATGAATCCAACAAAAGTGGTTTCACTATTTTATCAATTTCCAGGGATTTATAATGGATTTTATAGTGATTAGAACTCTAGTTTTAGGAAATAATTCACCAGAACTGTTCTGGAGTTCCAAATATTATTTCCTTGGGTTATTAGTTTTATTTAGTGGACTGAATCAAGAGGAGTTGGAATCACCTCAAAACAATTAACAGAATGCCCTTGAGAAATTCCCAAAAATAGTACTGGATGGAATTTGTCTTTTTCATCACATTTAATTTAAAGAAGTTTTTAGGTGATTCCAAGGACACTTGTTATGTACTTAAAATACCTTCCATTAGAAATTGTAATCAACCCTTTTGGAGTTACAGAGCTACTGTTATGAATTTATTGGTGATTAAACAATACATAGAACAATTTAATTCACCAAAATTCAACAGGGGTTCCTAAAATTATTTTCTACTGGATTATGAAATATGTTGATATATATGTGTACAAGGAGTTGGAATTAGGTCAAAAACTCATTTGGTTTGACCCAGAGAATTTCCTAAAGGCAGAAATGCCCTGAAATTGTTATTTTTACTAAAGGCAAACTAGGAAGCCATTTTAGGTGGGGCCAGTGGGACATGAAAGGTATGGATAATACCTTCCAGTAACAATTGGAGTTAATCCATTTGGAGATACCAAACTATCTGGAGAAATTCATTAGTGAACTGGACATACCCTAGTAGATGATTTAACATATTTATCTTAAACATTAAAAGGGATAACCAAAACTCCTGCATGTTAGGAAAAACATATAGGGACAGGGGAAAATAAGATCTGGACATTTTAATGGGTTTAACATTTTTATTTGGATTTAAACCAAACAGTTATATTCCAGATCTGGGAAATGATTAAAAGAAAGGGGAGGAGGCAGGTGCAGGCCGGATCTGGCGGTAGTGGGCCGGGGGAGGGGTTTTGGCCCAGCTAGAGGGGCAGGCCCGCAGGAGGGCCGTGGATCAGCTGGCCCGGCCGGGGGCGAAGGGGTATGGGCGTGGGGTGACCATCGGATTAGAGGAGATCCGATGGCGGTCGCTCGTCATCCTCACGGGGCAGCTGGGCAGGGAGGAAACCCTAGGAGGACACTGGGGAGGACCAGGGTAGCTCACCAGGGGCTCGAAGACGACGAGGAGGTGGCGGGGGAGATGCGGCGCACCACGCCGCAGCCGGGGATGGGCGACAGCGATGGTTTTGACGTCGGGGAAGCACCCGCACGTCGGGTACCGATCCGAGCTCGCCGGAGCTCCCCGGTAGGTCTTCCTGGGACGTTCCTGCGCATGGAAAACAATGGGAGAGAGTCAGAGAGAGTAGAGGAGGGAAGGAGAGTGACATGCAGAGGGAGATGAGCTCGGGGGAGAGGAGTTGGGATTGCAAAGAGGGAGGAGGCCGAATCTTCTTGTTCTTCTTCTCACGGGCAGGGTAGAACTGGGGAGGGGGAGCTCTGGGGTGTGAGTGGGGGCTGTTAGGGGCAAATGAGAGATAAGGGGAGAGCCGGGGTGGCCCATGGCCTTATAAACCGAGGGACAAGGGTCCATGGTGGACATGGCCTAGGGAGGAGAAGGGAGGGATGCTGCTTGTGCATTGGCTGGTTGGGGTGGTGCTGGGTGGTGGTGGGACCAGCAGCTCGACCAGAGAGAGGTGGCAGGGGGTGGTGTAGCTGGATGAGAAGATATTTGCAATGAGAGAGGGCCACCCATTTTTATTCCTCTTTAAGGAACAAGAGACAAAGAAGGGAGGGGAGCTACAATAGCTAGGGCTATAGTAGGTGGTCGACTAGAGGGGTGTGTGCTGCTAAGGAGGGGTGCTTGACAAGTTTGGAGATAGTTTGGTTTTGATTTATCTCAAGTTTGATTGTTTTGAAAAATGTTGATCACAAGGATGCTTGTGAAGGAGTTTGAAAAAAATTTATTGGAGAAAGTGAAGAGATGGTACTGGTAGATAGGGGAGGTCAAATAATCTCCTCAGGATTTAATTGGGATTTTTCTAGAGATCATAACCCCATTTAAATGCACTTATTCAAAAAGTGCAGAAATGGTTTCTAGAAGCTTAAGTGATATTTTTATATTGGACAAGCTTGGTTTTTGATGTGATATGTTCCTAAATACCATATTACACATTGGAGAATTTTATTGGAATTTATTGAGATGGAGAAGTATTTTTAAGGAATTATTTCTTGTTTCTGCCATTTAAGAAAAGGGGCAAAAAGAAATAATAAAGAACCTCAAAAATATTTATTTTTGAGTTTTAAATATGGGATAGATAAATAGGCATCAAATGTTCCTTGAGTTGGCAAGGTTATTTGGAGAAAAACAACCTTGCCTTTATAGACAAAGATTTTGAGAATGTAGTAAGCAAGGGAAATTAAATAGCTTAATAATCCAAATAATTATGGGAAATTATTTGGGGATGCTTATATCCAAGGTATATGATGTATACTTAGAATATATAACAATATCACCTTGGGTATTGACCAACAAGAGGTATTCTTGGAAGAAGAGATTGATTTGAGGATCTAGGGTTTTGTTATTTTCATACCACCTAAACAAGGTTGGATTAGGGAGCTCAGAGCTCACCTAGGTATAAGGGGTATATGGATAGATATACCAAGGTATATAGATGACCATGGAAGCAAGATTTGGGCTTGATTCTGTTTGAGGTGATCTAGAAGAGATGGCAAACTTTGTTGAAAATAAGGCTGCCATAGCAGATACATCAGGTAGCCTCCTAAACCATGTGGGCTTAGGGAGTACAAGACTTCAATGGGAACAAGGGAAGTGGGGATTGATATTCCATGATTAGTAGATCATAATCATGCAAAGATTTGGCCAAGGGGAGGTAGCATATGGATGTGAGCTTCTACCAAAGTAGGCAAGATGGTAAGATTTGCAGAAAAGATTATTATCTTGAGTACACAACCATCATGGATGAGTGGGAATTATAATGGCTTATCCAAGGGCAAGAGTAGGCTCTGGTAGTAATAAATATGTACTAAAATATGGTTCAAGCACATTCTCAAGAATGCACATAGGTTGGAAAAAGGTAGAGCTCCAAAGAGTGAATCTAGATAAGAAATCCAGACTTAGCCATTTTGGCAGATTTGGAGATTTTGACTAGTATGTAAGAGGGAAACATTTGAGAGGGTGGCAAGGGTTTATCCTTTCTAATAAGTGGTTTATGTTGAGGTATAGATTAAATAGAAGGGATCCATTCTTGGATTGGGTCTCCACTGAGTTGGAAACTATCAGGAGTGATTATCCCTAGTTTGATCTGATTAGGAGATGAGATGATCACCTTAGTGGCTTAGGATAGATCCATACTTGGATGCTTGATATGAGATTGATGATCACAAGCATATATTGGGTCCTAAGGTATGAGATACTAGATTAGCTCACTCTAGTTCCTAAGCAAACAATGCAATCAGCAGATTAAGGCAATTCATCCTATCAAACTTATCCATCTACTACTAGGGTTACCATCAAGCCTAGCTTGAGGTAGGGATTGGTATTTTGAATTGGTTAAGTTTTGAAGTAAGATAAGTACCTCTTGGTATTTCTACCAAGATTTGAATGAAGAGGTTTTGGAACACCTAGGGTTAAGAGTAGTTGATAGTTCTGTCTTGAAAATATAAGGAGATTATATTTTAGTTCTCCATAATTTTGTTAATAGAACTAGTAAAATATTTTTGTTTTGGTCAAAGTCATCTTTGTAGGGGTTCGTAGCATGGAAAACAAAAAATTTGTACCGCATGCAAACAAACAAGCCAAGATCTATCTACTAGATTGTAGCAACGAGTCGATAGAGGAACTCACCCTCGAAGATTACAAAGCGGTTAACGAGAGCAGATTCTCGTGGGTGATGTAGTCGTACTCTTGCCGATCTCAAGATCACGTAGACGATCCTTCCGGCGCTGCTTCGCAGCGCTCAGTAATCGGTCACATCGCTCGGTACTGATGAAGACCTACCTCCCTTGTTCTAGCAGGCGGAGGTTGTAGCACTCTCTCGCGATTCCAGCAAGACGGCCAGTGGTGCTCAAGTAGAGGGAGATCTCGCAGGCTTCGCCTTAAGCCTAAGTAGTATGGTGGAGTATGAAAGAGGCCTTGGTGATCTAGGGTTTAGAGGGCACCAAGGGGAGAGTGTAGCCGGCGGCTAGGGTTTGGGGAACACCCCAACTCGCCGAGTTGGAGGTGCCCTAGGCGGCGTCGGCAGCACAAGGAGGTGGTGGCGCCGACGACTTGGAGGAGAGGGCTAGGGTTTTTAGGTGTGAGGGGTAGGGGAGCCCTACCCCTCCTTATATAGGTGGAGGGTGGCCGGTTGGGAGGAGGGAGTCCTCCCCCAACTCGACCTCCTTGGCAGTGGGTGGAGGAGGAACTCCCCAAGTAGGTTTCCTACTCTCCCTCCACCAAGCAAACTTGCAGTTTGACTTTTTCAAATTGGCGTTTGACTTTCAAACTAGGATTTGATTTCTCCCTTTATTTTTCCCAGACAAGTGACCTAGTACATGATGCAACCATTCCACATTGTCATGACACATTCATGTACCCTTCCCCTCCGAGTCTGGACCTTAGGACCCTTCTAGAACATTCCCGATGAAAACACCGGAATCATTCCCCAACTCTGAAACAGGACTTTCCTTATATGAATCTTATTCTTCGGACCATTCCGGATCTCCTGTGATATCCCGGATCCCATACGAGACTCCGAACAACATTCGGTCTCTTTCTCATCATTCCATAACTACTCAACAACATCGAATCCTTAAGTGTGTCTCCCTACGGTTCGTGAATTATGCGGACATGATCGAGACACTTCTCCGATCAATAACCAATAGAGTAATCTGGAAATTCATATCGCTCCCACATATTTCTATGATTACTTTGCGATCGAATGAACCACTTACATACGATACCAATTTCCCTTTGTCTCACGATAGTTTACTTATCCGAGGTTTTGATCGTCGGTATCTCTGCATACCTAGTTCAACCTCGTTACTGATAAGTACTCTTTTCTCATTCCCGTGGTATGTGATCCCTTGTGATCCAGTTACATGCTTGCAAGCCAATTGGATGACATTCCACCGAGAGGGCCCAGAGTATATCTATCCGTCATATGGATGGACAAATCCCACTCTTGATCCATGTGTCTCAACCCATACTTTCCGAACACTCAATGCCACCTTTATAGCCACCCAGTTATGGTGTGGTGTTTGATGTCATCAAAGCATCCTTCCGGTGATGGTGATAAGCATGATCTCATGGTCGAAGGAATTAGGTTACTATGTATCAGAAAGCTTATAGCAATTGAACTATTAAAATGACTTGATCTTTATGCTACGCTTATCTATAGGAGTATGTCCATCATATCATTCTCCTAATGATATGACCTTGTTATTAACAACATCTCAAATTTTCATGATCAAGAAACCATGATCATCTATTAATCAACAAGTTAGTATTATAAAGAGGCTTTACTAGGGACTCTAATTTAGTTTACAAATCACACAAGTATTAATGTTTCTGGTTAATACTGTTATAGCATGAATGTAAACATTTATCATAAAACAAAGATATAATAATAACTACTTTTATTATTGCCTCTAGGGAATATCTCCAACAATCTTGGCTCAGGTTTTGAAATGCCAGAACATTTGAGAATATGAAAAATGAGCCAAGATATCTCTTTTGTAAAATAGCTTTTGTCAACTAGTGTTGAGATAAGAAGTATAACATCTAATACACAATCAGTTGCAAGAACACAAGCAAGCAAGTAAGCAAACATTGCAAGAAAAAGTTTTTGTTCCCCCTGATTTTTGCCTTTTGGACATTAAATCAGGGTTGCTGAAATTGGGATGTTATAGCTGTTGTTGTGGTTTCCTCTGGGCCTTGGGTTTCCTCCTCCACGGTTGGGATAGGTTGGACGGTTCATCGGGGGTCTATTGTTTCTTGGGGCAAATCCTGTAGACGGGTTGGGTGATGCAACGCTGAGTTGATGTAGGAGCGCTTCGTTGGGAACCCCAAGAGCAAGGTGTGAAGCAGCACAACAACAAGTTTTCCCTCAGTAAGAAACCGAGGTTATCGAACCAGGAGGAGGAAGGAAACGTCACATAGGTGTTGCAAGCAACGTGGAAACCTTCACAACACAAACTCAAGACTTTGCCCCAATGAATCAGTGAGGTTGTCAAGATCACCGGTTTGCTGTCACAAAGGATCAAACGTATGGTGTGGAAGGTGATGATGGTTTGCAGCAAGTAAACAGTGGAAGATGTATCAATGGTAAAGATTGGACCGGGGTCCATAGTTCACTAGAGTTGCTCTCCTTAGAAACAACATGGCATGAAGGGTAAACAAATTACAACAGGGCAATCGACAGTAACTGAGCAAGGCATAACAATGCAATACCAGACAAAAATATCCTATGAGATTCGATTGCGCAATACAACAATATACATAGACCGCCATCCAACTACATCTATGACTAGAAGTACACCTTCAGGTTATCATCCAACCCTCCAAAGATTAAGTTGCAAGCAATGCATAACCGCTAAGCAAAGTGTGTAAGGTAAACAATCCACTTGTTCCATGAACAAGAGACCGTTTTTCTCCCTAGTGGCAACAACACATCTACAACCGAAGAAATTTCTGTCACTTCCCTTGGAAACTAGAGGCATGAACCCACTATTGACCATAAATACCCCCTCTTGGAGTCACTAGCAACTACTTGGCCAAGATAGCTACTAACACCGGAGAGCATGCAAGATCACAAACAACACAGACATGATAGAATCATAAAGACAAAACCATTAATCAATCTGACATAGTAATCTCAATATCCATCGGATCCCCGCAAACACAACATGCATGATTACAAATAGATTAGATCTTGATCATGAACGAAGCTCACAAGATCTATACATGAAAGCACAAAGGAGGAGATACAACCATCTAGCTACTACATGGACCCGTAGTCCAAGGTGGAACTACTCACGCATCATACCTGAGAAGAAGGCCTCCGGGATGATCTCCCCTCCAGTAGGGTGCCGGGAAGAACTTCAGATCCTCCCGATCTAGGGATGACGGTGGCGGCTGCTACAGAAGGTTTCGTGGAGTTTTGATCGGGTGCCTAGGGTTTCTGTATCGGGGGCTTCTTATAGGCGAAGAGGCGAGGCTGGAAGGCGAGCAGGGGGCCCACACCCTGCCTAGGCGCGGGCCCACCCTAGCCACGCCTAGGGGGGTGTGGCAGACCTGGCTCGCCTCTCCGTCTCTCCTCTGGACTTCAAGTCGCCCACGGTAAAATGTTGACTTTGGCTTTTGTCCCGTCCAATTCCGAGAATATTGATTTTCTGCCTTTCTGGAACCAAAAAACAGAAGAAAACATGCAACTAGCACTGTGGCAACTTGTTAATAGGTTAGTTTTAGAATAGATATAAAAACACCTCAAAGTGTAGACAAAGCAAAGCAAAGTAGATACTAAACAAGCATGGAACATAAAAAATTATCGATACGTTTCCGACGTATCAAGCATCTCCAAGCTTAACTCCTGCTCATCCTCGAGTAAGTAAGTGATAAAAGAATAATTTTTGAGGTGACATGCACCATCAAAACCAAGATAAAACCATTTGTAAGCATTGAAAGATAGGATCAAAGAACTCTAAACATGTGCATGAAAGATGGAGTTCTAACAATAGGACATAGTAACTATGCATGCAACATGAAACACTACAAACAAAGATCATGAATAACATGCATTGAAAAACGTTTGTTTGTTTCACATATAGAAAACATGGCATAGTGGCATACAACTTGTCCCTCATGGAGTAGCAAATAGATGCATCGGACACCTTCAAAGTTCATAAGAGTGACTAGATACAAATAGCACAAGAGCAAGTAATATCACAATATGCATCAATCAATAAGTTTTGGAACACTGCACACAGAATGGAAACTATGCTCTCTTAATGGTGCCTAAAGGTAGAAGGTGGAGACTCAATATAATAGTGGAAGAAAGGCCCTTCACAAAGGGAAGCAGGGATTTCAAGTCTCAAAAAGAGCTTCCAAAAATTATGGTACTTGTTAGCTTTCAGCCCTCATTGCCCCTATCATAAGCATCTTGAAGTGATTAAGGTTAAAGTGAACAAACTATGAAGTATATGCTTGACAAAGTATAAGTTGGCAATCTCAAGTTCCTTCACTACGAGGGCCACACCTCATGCTACTCAACTTTAGTCACCTGTAAGTTCTTGTCATAGTACGAACATGCGTATCATAGAGAAACGCCAATGGGGTACCCCTTGCACATGGTACATGAGCTATCCCATAACCAAAATGACAAGGCAAGCAGACAATGAGCATCTCAGCGATCTTTTTATTTACTATGTGCATAGCTTTTTTATTGAGGATGCTTCATAGATAGCTCATTATGGTGATGCTGCAAGTTTCCACCATGATTAGGCATGGCTTAGGCTAGCAGCCCAGATGTTTCTCTAACACAAAATACATAACTCCATGGACTTACAAAATCCCTCTTTATTTCACACCGGTGACATTCATAGACAAAAGAGCATGATATCAACTGTGTACAAAGTACAAGTGCAATGTTGAAAACGTTCCCCATGACAGCATGGTTTTGCTAATTCCAATGTATAAGTGCAAGCATATACAACATAGATGACACGATGGTTCAAGTTTATTAGGGGCAAAGAATAAATGTGCCATCAAGTTCTGAGAGCTTTAATCACTAAGTTTTCACATAACAAAATAGTTTTTAATTGGAAGATAGCTGAAAACAAGAATATACTTGGAATGGTGTAACACACCATGCATAGGAATTTATAGTGGATACTTTGGAATAACTTGGTTTCTTGGGAGTTGGATGCATGAGTAGAACTTACACATACAAGTGGAGGCTAGCAAAAGAGTGGGAGCGACCAACTAAGAGAGTAGTAATGGCCATAATCATGCAGAGCGACAAAACATTACTAATCGAAGCATAGAGTGGTACTACAAGTCATGGACTAAATGATCATAGAGGCTTTGGTGACTTGTTCATAGTCACAACATGGTGTAAGCATGTGCCAAGTCAACCCAAACAATGCATCAAAGGAGAATACCACAATAGTATGATTTTACATGCTAAAACAACACATGATTTCTTCAAGGCGCACTAAGCAATCCCGATTATTTGGAACAAGACATGCTACAACAATAATCACTAAGCATAAGGTAAAAACAACACCTAGCATGTCATGCAAAAGTCTAAGTCACAGTCAATGCAAGCCCCTCTTGCACTTTCAAGCAGGAACTTACTAATCCTTCCCAACACCAAGCAACTTATTTGAAACAACACAGCGAGAACGGGGGTCCAAACTACTTTACTCAAGCAAACTAAACAAACTAAGCAAAGAAAACGAAAACTAAGACGCTCTAAGAACAACACAACAGCGCATGAAAACAATAAAAACGAAGTGTCTAGACAGACCTAAGCTTTTTATTGATGAAGAAGGGGATGCCCAAGGCATCCCTAAGCTTTGACGCTTGTACCTCTTGGATATTTCTTGGGGTGACACCGGGGTGGCATCCCCAAGCTTGAGCTTTTGTCCATTCTTAATCTATCGCGCCGAGGCCGAAAGTAAGGCGGTCTGGTAGCGATAGGTTGACCATTTAAAACTTGAATGGATTTGCCATATTATATCGTGGAGATGGAGCACGTTGAAGACATTCAGTGTTTTATATGTAATATGCGTGACATAGTTGTCTATAATATATATTAGTAGGTTCCAAATATTAAGTAGTAAGATCGTACAGGATATGCAGTGTACAAGACAGAAGCACATTACAAGGACTATTTATGAAAATATACCAGACACGAGGCCTTGGCTATGTATTGATATTTACACTACAAGGGAGCCTCTTAATCAGGTAGAAGGACCAGGCGATGCGTCGATGGGCTTTAGGTTTCAATGGCCCATGAGACCTGGCCCATCAGGTAACGACCGACATGGAATCTTCAGCTCCATTCCTCCTAAAAAAGAATTCTCAGCTCCATAGCTTTAGATGGTAGGTGGATTAGACAACGTAGCTCGTCCCCGGCTACACGAGGGCAAGCCACACGAAAGATGCTACCTATCGCAGCTCGTCCCCGTGACCGCTAGGTGGCGTAGGGCGAGAAGAAGTTTGCGGTGGCAAAGCTAGATCTGCCAGCCGCGCACGTTCCTGGTCCGTCGAGCTAAAGTGTTATTGCCTGATTCCTTCAACGAAGGTGCGTTGTGCCCACGAACACGCTAGATCCATTTCTGCGTGTGTGTGCAAGCCACCGGCGCCAGCCGATTCGGAGGCAGTGCTCAGGTACTTGTCCGGTAGCTATTCCGAATTTCATGTCTATGTTATCAGTAATTTCTAGTACCTGGCCATAGGATTGTGACATACATGCGTAGGGTGTGAGAAGGCAAAAGCGAGGCATCGCCTATTCAGAGATATAGAGCAAGCTATACACAAACATATCACAACAGAAGTTAAACCTCTAGATAATGCGCAGGGGTATACATATTTTTAGGCATAAATAAGCAGGTTAGACGAAAAACAGAATAGGCATTCATCAATCTTACTTTATATGATAGTCTTTGTTAAATCCTTGACTCAATTTTTTAGTGTGCCTTTCAATTCCTAGGTAGAGTGGTGTCTAATCAGGTAAAGAAAGAATAAACAGCCTACATCTTACTCAATCAGTGAAAGTCAACAACAGTGAGCGCACATGCAAAGAATATATTTTGATAATATATTGAAGTAAACAAAGAAAAAACAGCAAATCAGGTAATAGAGTGTAAAGCTGGCTAAGAAAACCTAAGATGATTCTGAATCTGTAGCCTAAATATATCTAAACTCTGGACCTCTTCCACAAAAGTCAGACCTGCTGTATAAGGTGATTAACATGAGAAAATTTATGCACACTGAGTTCACCAAGACACATCTCTATCACCTCCATTTCGGTTAGCTACTGCCTGAATACATCAGTATGAAGAATATATGTCCCCCATAGGCAACCGGGTACATCAAAACGGCTAGAATAATTAGCATGAGTCGATAGGAGCCATAATGTAGATCAGATCATGAGGAAAATCGTAGAGGGAATTATAGATTATGCTTGAGGATATACAAATTTATTATTTTCTTTACAGAATCTGTTTAGTTTCATGTTTTTGAAATATCTGGTTTGCTTGCTTAGTTAGTTGCTTAGACAACCCAAAATATACCTTGGTTTGCTTATAGTTTCTCTCTCTGAATAGCGGCTGAATATCGATTAGCAAGTAATGTTAGTGTAAGGTAAGCAGGTGTGGTTCTGCAACATCTTCTATACCTTAGGTCCTGCTGTCGTTTTTTCATACCTTTGGCTGTAATTTTTTTAACGTGTGATGTCTTGGTCTTGTATTTAACAGATACCTGGACAACGAGGATGCCTATGAACTCTAGCGAGGAGGTGTTCTTGATGGAGCTTGTCGTTGCGGAGATACTGAAAAGGACTAGGAGCACCAAAGACTTTCTTAGAGCCAGTTTCATCAACAAGTGCTATAATTCGTGTGCTAAAACTCCAGACGTGATCTCTGCAATTGTGATCCGCAATGATCCTTGTTTCATCGGTTTTTTATGTGAGCATGCCCAAGGCAATGGACCTGAAATGAAGCTTATTATCCCGCCTGGTGCTCCGATTGATGATCCTGCTCAGTCTATGCGGGGAAGGTTTGTTGCTGATTACCTTTATGGCTAGCATGTGATGGGCACCCATGGATCCCGCGTGATCATTCGAATGGAGGCTGGCATGCCACGGCAGGGCAGGCTGTATATGAACCGCCCAGGGGCTTTTGCATCTGTGGCTAAACCAATCCCTCCCATGTAGAAGAATCCGGGGGACAACACGCTCGGACAGTTTGTTGTGCTGCCTCATGACAATGGTCCTGAAGGTGATTACCCCGTGTTCTTTGTAAAAGACCACTCCAGACCGTTCGCCAAGGCTCACGTAGGAGTGAAATTCACAACTGTTGGTACAGTTCGTCTACATCTTTCTGTCTTCAGTAATGAAGAATGGTTTCCACACGTATCTGATCCGTTGGTACATCCATTAGAAGTCATGTTTCAGAGGAGCCTGTATTGTGTCCAGGCTGGTCCTAGGCTATACATGATGTATTTGGTGAGCCTAATAGCTTGGTTTGATGTGGAACGGGAGATGTTTGGAGTGGTGCCTCTCCCGGGTAAGATGGGAACTGAAGTTCAAGGTTGCCTCGAATACACCGCTGGACCGCATCCTCAAGGCGATCTGGCAATAGTTCACCTGGACAATTGATGGCTTGTTAGGTGGGTACTTACCCGTGAGGAGATCTGGCAAATTGGAATCAGGAGGTAAGAGTGGATGTGGCAGCTGCGTTTGGGCACATGATGAACAGCGATGTTCTCGATGCACTTGCGGTTGTTCAATCAGATTGGCATGCTATGCAAGTACGATCTGTATCTTCTGATGGACGGTATGTTCTTATATCTGTTGGGGTGATCTACAATCTATATGTGGTGGATATGGTTGAAGAAACGGCGGAAGCTGCTCCAGAAATTGGTCAGATGGGCCGTGTGTTCCCTAAGTCTCAGACTTGGCCGCCTAGGCCATGATCTGGTGGTAGTGTCCTATTTGCTAGTGGTGGACATGTTTGAAAACAGGGCGAGATCGGTTCCAAGCATTCGCAAGATGGTGTGCGTGTTTTTCTTATCCGAGAACAGGCCTTCTAAGTTATAACTTGGTAGTAAGGCTATGTAATATTATGGTCTGTGTGTACTATGTAGCTGAATTATGGCCTATTTTTAATGTGTAGCTGAATTAACCTGGTAGCAAGGCTATGCATATTAGGGTCTGTTTGTACTATGTAGTTGAATGATGGCCTATTTGTAATCTGTAGCTGAATCTACAAATAAAGACCATCTTATGTAATAATAAATCTATGCCGTATCACATTTCGTCTAATTTTATTAGATGTCGTGTTTTTCTGCTACGATGAACTTGCTGTCTTCAGGAATATCTCTTCATATATGTAACATCCCAAAAATACTAAACTTAAATCATTAAACTCTAATCATCAAAATTAGGGTTAACAAAAACTTTTCTAAATAAAATTATGAAAGCATGCCTATGTGTATGCATTGAATTTGAAATTCTTTTGAACCACCTTGTTTATGTGTTTTTTTGCTTGCAAAGGGATTCTTAGGTGAAATAAACATCATCTAAACAATCCCCACACTTTCCCAAAGACAAGTAAATCAAAACAAATAAAATAAAGGAATGGTCATTTTGACCAATTTAACTCCCATGTCTACTTTGGCTGTCTCAAACTTTCAGAACCTAACAGAAACTTTTCTGGATCTTTGCACCCCTTGATTGTACTCATAACAAAGTATCAAGGCCCACTTTGTGATCATCCAGAAACTTTCAAATGCATAGTTTAAATGGCAATTCAAAATTGAATCTTTATCATATGGGAAGATCCCACTTTTTGAAAAACCACTCAAACAAGCTCAAATTTTAAAACCCAAGCATCTGCAGACTCACCAGCACCAATCTAGCACACCCACCAAAAATCTTTTCAATATTCAAAACTTGAATTCAGGCGGCCATTTCATCAAACACTTGGCAGACACAAATCAAACAAAATCAAAACACTATAGTGTGCAGTGTTTTGAGCCTAACTGGTTCCCTATCTAGCTCACAACCAGCTCAGTAGATCATCTAGCAAGATTAACTAAGCACTAGCACCACTGTGAGCTTGCCAAAACCATCAATGGTGAACAGCCGAAGCCACCCTTGCCACCCCAGTGTAGACAACAAGCTAGGAAGGAAACTAGCCGTGCCAACCTTGTCTGCGCGATCACCCATGCCTCACCGCCCCCTCTCGACCAGCCCTGCCTCGAAGACACCGACCAGAGCACCCAGGAACGCCGCGCCCATGCCTCTGCCAACCGTGCGGAGCATGCGCTAGAGCGCCACCCTCGACCGAAGCCCACAGACCGCGAGCCGCCCTCGCCGCGTGCATACACGATCACCACCGACCCAGGAGACCACCAGACATGCCCGTTCGCCGCCCCATGCCGCACAGCCACCGCTCGGCGTCGAAGACGCCGCCTCTGCCACGCAGAGCGTCGCGTGTTCCAGACCAACCCGCACTGCCCCACGTCTCGCCACCGTATCGTTGAGCATCGCCAGGGAACACCGCACCGTCCCCTACCTTCGCCCATGCCAATAGTCGTCTGTACCATCACCCCCGATGAGCTCACCGTGCACCCCGTCGGTCCCCTCGCTCGACTATAAATAGAGGCCACCCCCAGCCGAATTGAGCACACCATTCTGCTCCCCTCTCCTCACTGATCGTGCCACACCGTTCCCGGAGCAAGGCGAGCAACACTTCGTCGGAATTTCACCGGAGTCCGCCGCCTCTGGAGAAGAAGGGAGCCAGCGATTGGAGCCGCCCCAGGAGGAGCCACCGGTACCAGGAGATTCGCCGTCGTTGACTTCATCGTTCGCCGCCTCGCCGACCCTCGCGCACCGGTGAGCCCCCAGAACCCCCAATCGGCGCTAGGTTTCTCGCCGGCGTTGCCCAACGTCGACGATGACTCAGCCGTTGGATCAGAACCAGATCGAACGTCCCACATCGCCCCATACCGCTTCGCACCCCCTGTCTCACTGACGAGTGGGGACAGCCACTTAAGTAGCCCGCAGATGCGCTACGCTTAGCAGGCCGGCCCGTTAACTTTTCCCGCGCAGCCCAGTTATTTGAATTAAACCTTTTCCATTTTATTTCAAACACATTTTTGTACCCAATTTCGAAAATCAACCCAGGTCGATTCAGTGCACCAAATTGAATGAAACTAATTATGTTAGAAAGGTCTGGGAATGCTGAATCGAAGCCCGTTGAATTCAAGTCATTTGGATCTGTAGATCACCCATGGTAAAAATAACAAGGCAGAAGCTTTTCTGCATTCAAACATTTTTCAAATTTGAACCATAAAAGCTTTTGAGTTGATTCCAACTCTCAAAAATCACATTTAACCATATGTAACACCCTCAGAATCGGCCCTATGCAAGTTTCAGCGCTCTCCGCCAAAACCCGCATAGAAACGATTCAAAGGTGCCCACCAGGCACTTGCGTGCGGGTGGAAAACGAAGTAATATCATTACACAATAGTCCTCGATGGAACCCACAAACATATATATACAACAGCGACTCAAAGAGTCAAGAATACAGATATAATATACAAAGATCCAAATCACCTTGAAAATGATAGAGCGTCCGACTACGGACAAGATGCAAATGGGGCTAAGAGCCCTGAAGAATAACCAATGGCGTCCATAACCACCTGTGCCAAGCCGGAAGGGTAACCCCGCTAACGACGTTGAAACCTGCTAAACAAAAGGGTGCCGACAAAGGGCAAAGGAAAAGAGGAGCATCGATCGAGGCCAAGACACGGCGAGGCTAGAATTGCGGTCCTCGCCACATAGGTATGGTGGATCGAAGCGCAAGGCTGCCCCTTAAACCACCTATAGAGACTCGATATAACTGTCGGCTATCAGAGAAGGATAAGAAAGACCTATTCGGAACCAACCTGATTCTACCACCAAACAAACCCATCCTGGTATTTCCCCCTCGAGACCAAACGAGGAAGTCAACCGAGGAACTCACACAGTTGGCAGTTTTATTCATTCAGTTATCGTTGCAGCAATTACTAGTCAGGTATAGATAGTCGTCCTGATATAATAAGCAGTGGGCAACTTTTAGTTAACCATTCCGTTGTAGTTGCAACACTTACTAGTCAGATACATTTAGCATGAGATATCTCAAACCCAGCAGTGGTTGGTACGTTTATTTAGCCATTCCGTTGCAGTGAAGCTGATTACTAGTCATATCGGATACAAGTCAAATTATAACAGTAAACTTTAGTTATAGTTGTCTATGATCGAGAACTGTGCTCCAAGTCGTCCATAACCATGACACGGCTTTTGAAAAGATTTAACCTGCGGTGCACCAAAGTATCCACACACACTTGACCCTTTTTGCCGGATCAATTAACATACACCCATCAAGATGTCGGCGGGCCTAAGTCATGACGCTTCCTGCACCCAAAGCAAGTACATGGGGCCACCCACTAAGTCTACCCGCAATGAAGTCGGCCGGTCTCCGAGACGGACTCGTGGTTTGCGATGGTATTGTAAATGGGAACCGAAAGTGAGGCAGGCTTGTCGATACAAAAACACTCCGCTTTCCTAACAAGACAAAAGGTACCTGCACAATTTAAATAAAGCAGAAAGCATGGCATAAGTACTGGATAGTTTATAAAAACTCAAACTAGTTTGTGGCCCTAGTACAAGATTTTGAAATCAGGTACTAATCGATGGGGTGCCTACACACCCCACGTGGTTAGCGCGCCGATCTCTAACAGTGTCAAGAACTCGGGGTCCTACGGGACACCAGTGAGCGGTCGGAAATCAAATATTGTCTATCACCCACCGGTGCCTCTGCATTTACCTACTTCAATTTTAGTTATTAAACAGTAATTAAAGCCATGATCCTCTCCAACATTAAACACGCGGCAGTACTCCAACAACTGTGGTACTCGACGACCCGCAACAACACTTGAACAAGCGACTACGACGCGCAAGTCCAATTATCTACCAATCAACAGGTAATAGGATGTGTCCAAGGCAATATAAGGCTGCAAGGGATACCACGGGTACGAAAACTAGAGCATCGCAACACAGATAGCAATAGATCAACAGGAGGGGAATAAATACTATAAAAGTAAGATAGGTAGAAAGGGGGAGGTGCTCGCCTGAAAATATTGCCGAAGGTTCATCCGAAGATCGGATCGACACTCGCATCAACTCAACGGCCTTATCCGCGAAGATCCAAAACACTAGAAGAAACACCAGATGCACTATTTAATACTACGGCAAAAGATCGGGCATGATGCATGTATGATGTATGACATGGCAAAGGATGCGATGCAATTAGGTCATATTAAGAGGAACCGGGGTCCCGAAAATTATTTAATAGGTTCAAGTTGTTTAGATACCCTGCAATTTAAATGTTGTCTTAACATGGCAAAAGATATCACCGGTTCGCTACACGAATTTAAATGGGGTCAATATAAGACTGGAAAAGTCCACATATGGACCCCATATTTAATTATGAGGTGAATCGACATAAGGCCCCCAAACCACACAAATATGCATGCGAGTATGAACAATTTAATATGCGACAGACGATAATGTCATATTATAAAAATAATGGGATCTCGGATAGGGAATCACATTAGGGTTCGGCGAACTTGGGCTCCGAGGGGTTCGGGGTCGGTCTCAGGGTCCGGATCTGGGGTTTGGTCTCGGCGGGACCGTTCTCGGATAACAGAGTAGATCTTGGTGTTCCGCGAAGAAGGACTTGGTTCGGCGTCGGGGCGCATCGGATTTGTCCTGGTCGGTGTCGATCTTGTCGTTGCGAAGATCTTGTCGGGTCCGCGCCAGCGAATCGGTCTTGGCATTCGGGACGAAGAACTTGGCGTCCTCGAGGAAGTACTTGGCGTATCCGTGTCGACGACCTGGGCGTCCGGTTTCTCGGGCATCAGATCCGGGAGGAAGTACTTGTCGCATCTGTGGTTTGGTCCTCGGGGTCGAAGAACTTGCGCGCCAGGGTTCGGTCTTCGGACTCGGGGAGAAGAGCTCGGTGTTCGCATTGAAGATCTTGTCGATAATTCTGGTACAACTTGTTCTTTGTCGACCTTGTTCGTTCGGAGACTTTGACAGGTACGCTACACAGGAGATCACTAGGGACGGTCTTGGATGGCGACACGCTAAGAAGCAGAACCCGGTGGCGACACGGTCCTCTCTGTCCAACAGGACCAATAGTACCACAACAACAAAAATTACACCAAAACACACAGACACAAAAACGGGCCAGAGAGGAGAGGCGGTCGGCAGGTGGCGGCGGTGGCGAGGCCGTGGCACACACGACGCTTGAGAGAGAGGCACGGCGGTGACGAGAGGAGGTCGAGGCGAGCGGGGGAAAGGGGGCGGCAAGCGTGTGGGAGGGCGAGGCCAGGCGAAGCGGGAGGAGGAGGCCTGCGGTCTAGGAAGGAGGCGACCGGAGGGGCGGTGGCCGGACTGGGGAGCGAGCGACGGGTTCAAGGCGGACGAGGAGGTCCGGGAAGCGAGGAGGAGAGCCAAGGCGGGTCGAGCCGGGGAAGGAGGAGCGCGGGGGTCGGTAGGGACGACGGTAGGGCACGGACGAGGGAGGCCGAGGCGAGGAGGAGCGAGAGAGGAGGCACGGGCACGACCGGCCGGCGAGGCGGAGGTTGGCGGTGGCAGAGGACGCGGTCGACGGAAGGGAGGGCATGGCCGGTCTTGAGGGAGGCGGCGGTCGGCGAAGGAGGGGGTGCGGGGCATCGAGGAGGTTGGGCAGTCTCGGGGAGGAAGAGGTGGGCGGCGGCGCGGCACCAGAGGAAGCAGAGGGAGGCGGTGGTTGGTGGCGGTAGGAGAGAGGAAGGTGGGAAGCAGGGAGGAGCGTGGGGATCGGGGATGGGAGGGGGGTCCGGGTGAGAGGAACGTGGACCGGGTCGGGACGCGTGAGTGCGTGCGTGGGGCGCGTGGGGCTGGGGCGACGTGGCCGTGTGGGTGGGGACAAGCGGGGGTTCTGGGAGCGCGCGTTCAGGAGGCGGCCGGTCGGCGTGGCCACGCGGGGTGGGCGGGAAAAGGGTAGGAGGTGGGCCCGGGGAGATAAGGTGGCGCTGGGGTAGTGGGGTGGGGCGAGGTGGCAGAAGGTGGTTGGTGGGGATTTGGGGTAGGCTGACGTGGCCAGCTGCGATTGGGTGGGAGTGATGTGGCTAGGGACTAGGTAGGTTAGGGTTAGGTAGGAAAAGGTCTGGGCGGTTCTGGTTTTTGCACTGGGGGTGGCCGACTGGGTCGGATCGGCCCGGTACGGCTGCCCCTAAAAATAAAATAAATATTTTAATGTTTAAATCGGGGCTTTTGAAAACCATTGGTAGACGAAATAAAATAATCCGGAGACCCGGTTTTGGATTTGAAATAAAGGCGGAGTATTTAGAAATCAAAATATGTTTTTCGAAATAGTTTCAGACAAACAAATGCATGATGATGACGATGCTCAAATGCAAGGTGGCATGATGACATGAGCATGGGGTCATGATGATGCAATGCACAAAATAACGCGATTTTCTAGTAGTGGTTTTCGCGGGGCGCCACAATTCGACACCACTAACAATGGATCTCGCCCTCGAGATCCGCCTCATGGTACCGGGAAGAAGGGCGGCGATCTAATCTTCTCGCATCGTGTAGATCCTCGCGACACCACTAACAAGAGGTCGTTGTCCGTGATCGTCGAGAGAACACTCCGGGAAACAAGGCGAAGGTAGAGGTATCAACCAATCAGTCCACCTCTAACTTCGATAGAAAGAGAGAACCGATGCATTCTCATCCACTTCAATGTACACAAGTGAATAGAGTGAGTAGTCGGCATGGGGGCCAATCCATCACGCACCCAAACTATTACTCCGCACAATCAGTAGAAAAGCGTGCAACCATTCTCGGAATCAGACTGAAGATCTCGACAATCGAGGTTCAGAAACAAAGGAGGGATGCAGACTCTGCATCGGATCTGGCGTAGATGATGTCGCCGCTGAAAACACCAAGGCACGAGAAGGAACAAAGAGAAGTCCACCAGACGAAGGATTCCTCGGATAGCATGAAGACCAGATGTAGCAACACCGTTACCAAAGGAGGAAGCGAAACCCTGAAGGTGCGATGGAACCCAACCACGAGAATTCCTGGACTCGAAGAAAGAGAAAAGAGCGGATTCAAAACACGCAGAGGTAAGAGGAGAACAGCAGAGGGGTAAGGAGTAAAATCAGACCTAATCAGAACTATCCAACCGATTTTGCAAAAAATAGTTTTGACACTCTACTTCGGCCATTAGCTAGGTTATCCTATAGGCTGGACTTGTGGGGTATCGCGAATCGCTGAGCTCGATACCACTCAGAACACCTCGATCGCCCTATGCAAGTTTCAGCGCTCCGCCAAAACCCGCATAGAAACGATTCAAAAGGTGCCACCAGCACTTGCGTGCGGGTGGAAAACGAAGTAATATCATTACACAATAGTCCTCGATGGAACCCACAAACATATATATACAACAGCGACTCAAAGAGTCAAGAATACAGATATAATATACAAAGATCCAAATCACCTTGAAAATGATAGAGCGTCCGACTACGGACAAGATGCAAATGGGGCTAAGAGCCCTGAAGAATAACCAATGGCTTCCATAACCCTGCCCAGGCCAAGCCAGAAGGGTAACCCTGCTAACGACGTCGAAACCTGCTAAACAAAAGGGGTGCCGACAAAGGGCAAAGGAAAAAGAGGAGTCCAAGATGAGGCCAAGACACCGAGGCTAGAATTCGGCGGTCCTCGCCTACATAGGTATGGTGGACTGAGCGGCAGCGCGGCCTGCCCTAAACAACCTATAGAGACTCGATATAACTGTCGGCTATCAGAGAAGGATAAGAAAGACCTATTCGGAACCAACCTGATTCTACCACCAAACAAACCCATCCTGGTATTTCCCCCTCGAGACCAAACGAGGAAGTCAACCGAGGAACTCACACAGTTGGCAGTTTTATTCATTCAGTTATCGTTGCAGCAATTACTAGTCAGGTATAGATAGTCGTCCTGATATAATAAGCAGTGGGCAACTTTTAGTTAACCATTCCGTTGTAGTTGCAACACTTACTAGTCAGATACATTTAGCATGAGATATCTCAAACCCAACAGTGGTTGGTACGATTATTTAGCCATTCCGTTGCAGTGAAGATGATTACTAGTCATATCGGATACAAGTCAAATTATAACAGTAAACTTTAGTTATAGTTGTCTATGATCGAGAACTGTGCTCCAAGTCGTCCATAACCGCGGACACGGCTTTTCGAAAAGATTTAACCCTGCAGGGGTGCACCAAAGTATCCACACGCACTTCGACCCTTTTTGCCAGATCAATTAACATACACCCATCGGTATGTCGGCGGGGCCTAAGTCATGACGTTTCCCAGACCCAAAGCAAGTACATGGGGGCCACCCCACTAAGTCTACCCGCAACGAAGTCGGCCAGTCTCCGAGACGGACTCAGGGTTTGTGTCAGTGGCTGTAAACGACTGGGAACCCGAAAGTGAGACATTGCTTGTCGATACCGCGAAAACACTCCGCTTTCCTAAACAGTACAGTGTGCAGTACCTCGCACAATTTAAATAAAGCAGTAAAGCATGGCATAAGTACAGGATAATAAATAAAACCTCAAACTAGTTTGTGGCCCCTAGTACAGTACTTTGAAATCGGGTACTAATCGATGGGGGTGCCCACACACCCCACCTGTGGTTAGCGCGCTCAATCTCGGAACAGGTGTCAAGAACTCGGGTCCCACGGACACCAAAGGAGCGTCGGAAACCAAATATTGTCTATCACCCACCGGTGCCTCTGCATTTACCTACTTCAATTTTAGTTATTAAACAGTAATTAAAGCCATGATCCTCTCCAACATTAAACACGCGGCAGTACTCCAACAACTGTGGTACTCGACGACCCGCAACAGCACTTGAACAAGAGACTACGATGCGCAAGTCCAACTATCTACCAATCAACAGGTAATAGGATGTGTCCAAGGAAATATAAGGTTGCAAGGGATACCACGGGTACGAAAACTAGAGCATCGCAACACAGATAGCAATAGATCAACAGGAGGGGAATAAATACTATAAAAGTAAGATAGGTAGAAAGGGGGAGGTGCTCGCCTGAAAATATTGCCGAAGGTTCATCCGAAGATCGGATCGACACTCGCATCAACTCAACGGCCTTATCCGCGAAGATCCAAAACACTAGAAGAAACACCAGATGCACTATTTAATACTACGGCAAAAGATCGGGCATGATGCATGTATGATGTATGACATGGCAAAGGATGCGATGCAATTAGGTCATATTAAGAGGAACCGGGGTCCCGACAATTATTTAATAGGTTCAAGTTGTTTAGATACCCCGCAATTTAAATGTTGTCTTAACATGGCAAAAGATATCACCGGTTCGCTACACGAATTTAAATGGGGTCAATATAAGACTGGAAAAGTCCGCATATGGACCCCATATTTAATTATGAGGTGAATCGGCATAAGGCCCCCAAACCACACAAATATGCATGCGAGTATGAACAATTTAATATGCGACAGACGATAATGTCATATTATAAAAATAATGGGATCTCGGATAGGGAATCACATTAGGGTTCGGCGAACTTGGGCTCCGAGGGGTTCGGGGTCGGTCTCAGGGTCCGGATCTGGGGTTTGGTCTCGGCGGGACCGTTCTCGGATAACAGAGTAGATCTTGGCGTTCCGCGAAGAAGGACTTGGTTCGGCGTCGGGGCGCATCGGATTCGTCCTGGTCGGTGTCGATCTTGTCGTTGCGAAGATCTTGTCGGGTCCGCGCCAGCGAATCGGTCTTGGCATTCGGGACGAAGAACTTGGCGTCCTCGAGGAAGTACTTGGAGTATCCGTGTCGACGACCTGGGCGTCCGGTTTCTCGGGCATCAGATCCGGGAGGAAGTACTTGTCGCATCTGTGGTTTGGTCCTCGGGGTCGAAGAACTTGCGCGCCAGGGTTCGGTCTTTAGACTCGGGGAGAAGAGCTCGGTGTTCGCATTGAAGATCTTGTCGATAATTCTGGTACAACTTGTTCTTTGTCGACCTTGTTCGTTCGGAGACTTTGACAGGTACGCTACACAGGAGATCACTAGGGACGGTCTTGGATGGCGACACGCTAAGAAGCAGAACCCGGTGGCAACACGGTCCTCTCTGTCCAACAGCACCAATAGTACCACAGCAACAAAAATTACACCAAAACACACAGACACAAAAACGGGCCAGAGAGGAGAGGCGGGGTCGCGGGACAGGGCGGTGGCGAGGCCGTCGGCGGCTGCGCACACACGGACGCGCTTGAGAGGCACGGCGGTGACGCACCGAGGGAGGCAAGGTCGAGGCGGAGGGGAAAGGGCGGCGCGGCGGAGGACGGCGGGGCGAGCCCGAGCGGCGGGAGGAGGAGGCCGACGGTCTAGGAAGGAGGCGACCGGAGGGGCGGTGGCCGGACCTGGGGGAGCCGAGCGACGGGGTTCGCGGGGCGGACGAGGAGGTCCGGGGAAGCGCCGAGGAGGAGAGCCGCGGGCGGCGGGGTCGAGCCGGGGAAGGAGGAGCGCGGGGGTCGGTGGGGACGACGGTGGGGCACGGACGAGGGAGGCCGAGGCGAGGAGGAGCGAGAGAGGAGGCACGGGCGCGACCGGCCGGCGAGGCGGAGGTTGGCAGTGGCGGAGGACACGGTCGACGGAAGGGAGGGCATGGCCGGTCTTGAGGGAGGCGGCGGCCGGCGGAGGAGGGGGTGCGGGGCATCGAGGAGGTTGGGCGGTCTCGGGGAGGAAGAGGTGGGAGGCGGCGCGGCACCGGAGGAAGCAGAGGGAGGCGGTGGTTGGTGGCGGTAGGAGAGAGGAAGGTGGGAAGCAGGGAGGAGCGTGGGGATCGGGGATGGGAGGGGGGTCCGGGTGAGAGGAACGTGGACCGGGTCGGGACGCGTGAGTGCGTGCGTGGGGCGCGTGGGGCTGGGGCGGCCGTGTGGGTGGGGACAGGCGGGGGTTCTGGGAGTGCGCGTTCAGGGGGCGGCCGGTCGGCGTGGCCACGCGGGGTGGGCGGGAAAAGGGTAGGAGGTGGGCCCAGGGAGATGAGGTGGCGCTGGCGTAGTGGGGTACTTAAAGAGTAGTTTGCGAGTACTACTATCAAAAACCCTAGAGCCTAGTGTCCTATTATCAAAAACCCCTTTTCTTTTGTTAGTATTAGTTTGCGAGTACTTAAAGAGTACTCATGGCTTTCTCCTTGGCTATTCCCATGGCCAGACTATGAAGAGGAGTACCTGGAGGATGGACCTCAGTAAGGTTACGACAACTAGGATCATCTCCCATCGTCGACGTACTGTGACCCGAAGATGGAGCTTCGCCCATGCTACCGTTATTATTACGTATTCCGCTGCTTGATGTTGTATTAAGAACTAGATCATGAGATCCCTATTTGTGTAAGAACTTATGTACGGATTGTAATGGATGATGTACTATGGTATCCAATTCTGTTATGTCTCGCAAAAATGGTAATCCTGGGATTGCGATGTATGGCATAACAGGCATCTGGGATTAAAAACCCGGGTGTTGACAAGTTGGTATCAGAGCCATCCTGACCATAGGAGACCCTAGTTAGACTGGACGTTTGAACCAAAAACTTAGTTTCAAAACCAAAGAAAACCAATATTTACAAAAACTTATTCTCATTCTTATCCCTTTGATTCTTTCATGAAAATTCATGTTCTTCAAAAACCTTTGCAAAATACATAAAATTTTGACACACCTGATCACTCTACTAACTTACTCATCCTATATTCTTATAGATGGACGTGAAGTACAGCAAGTTTTATCAGTTGGGGAATGGAGGAGACCTTATCTTTGAGAGGGATTTGGACCAGCTTTCGGAACTTCTGGAGCGTTCGCACCCCGAGTTCTTCAGAGCTCAACTCAATGATCAAGGAGGAGAAGATCTGAAGTGGCTAATTGTGGCAAGTCTCCGAGGAAAGATTGAACCTCCCACTGCGGAAGGAATTCAGTTTACCTTAAGAGAGAACAACTGGCTCGATGGACTTGCCCGGGCCATGCAGGAAGCTCTTTCCCGTCTGTGTGGGCAGAGCATCAATCAGATCAAGGGTACTCGCTTTGAGTTTTGCCCAAGGCGTGATGCAAATGGACAACCACTGGAAGCCCCATACCACCCCGAGCTAAAGACTCAATTGGACCACCTTAGCTTCATGATGTACGATCGTCAGCAGGAGTTAGACAACTGCCATGACTACTCCAACCACAAGTCTGCCATCATCAAGACGAAGGACCAAACCATCGCCATGCTAGCAAAAGATCGCAAGTCTCGTCGCCATCAGCTCGATAAGAAGGAGCGCATCATTGCCCGCCTTCGCCACCGCATCTCATCTTTGGAGGAGACCATCCACGAGAGAGACATGCAATTGGAGGAAAGGGAGAATGCCGGAGAGGATCTTCGTGGAGACCCCTACTCCTATCTTAGCGATGACGATGATTTACTGGAGGATCAGGCTATGGATTTCTTCACCGATGAAGACGATTTCGCCTTCATCGATGATGATAAGGATGACGAGGCCACAGATTCCGAGGAGTAGTAGCACTTGAGCACTAGCGTAGTGAGTAGTATTCGGTCCCACTGTATCGTAGTTCTCAGAATGGTTCTTAAAACCATCTGCTTTCCTTTGTTGTGGTGTGTGTTGTATCGTGTGAATGAATGAATGAATGAAAAAGCAAGTTGCTAGAAAATCTGAGTCAAACTTTAAAAAAATTTCAAAGACCCAAAAACTTTAGAAATTTCCCTCTTTTCTCATGATCTATCTCAATCTTCAGATGCCACGTGGAGGAAGTGGTTCATCCCCGGACCTGATGTTGCAGATTCTGCAAATGTTGACTTCTGACCGTGAAGCTGAAAGAGCGGAACGACAAGCCAACCTAGCCACCCTTCAGCAGATAGCCCAGCTAGCCCACAACAACCAAGGCCACAGAAATCAGGACAACCATGGATCTAAGCTCAAGAATTTCCAGAATACCAACCCACCCATTTTCACTAAGTCAGAAGAACCCCTAGATGCAGATGATTGGCTGCAAACCATGAAAATAACCTAGAAGTCGCCGGAGTGGAAGCCAACGAGAAAGTTCTGTTCGCCACCCACTATCTAGCCGGAGATGCCAGGGCATGGTGGAACAGTGTTCGCGCAATGACCGGAGGCCAGATGATGACCTGGGAAGAATTCAAGGTCAAGTTTAGCAGCACCCATGTGCCACCAGGTTTGATCAAGAGAATGAGAGACGAGTTCAGAGAGCTGAAGGAAGGAAGGATGAACGTAGTGGAATACCGTGACAAATTTTTGTCATTAGCTAGGTATGCCCCGGATGAGATCAACACCGAAGCCAAGAAGAAAGAAAGATTCCTGAATGGTCTGCATGACGAGATGCAGACAGTGTTAGTCAATATCCCCTTTGCGGATATTGAAGCCCTTGTGGACTCTGCTATCCAGATGGAAGGAAAGATCAACCAAGCCAATGAGAACCGCAAGAGTCGCATGATGCATCAACCAGGAACCCATCAGACCCCAAAGTATCGCTCCAACCCATCTCCAGGATTTGCCCCAAGAACCAACAGACCCCCGATGAACCGTCCGACCTATCCCAACCGTGGAAACCCTAGGCCCGGAGGAAATTACAACAACCCCGGCAACGCTAGCAATTTCAATCGTGCCCCAACCAAGTTCAACAACAACAACGCTACCGCCAACACCAACACTGCCCCTAGGACTGGAAGCAATGTTGTGCCTGTCGCAGCCAAGGACAAGTCGCAAGTGACTTGTTATGACTGTGGAAATGAAGGCCACTATTCCAACGAGTGCCCCAACAAGAAGAATGCCGCAACACCCAATGCCAATGTCCCAGCTCAGCAGCAGCGTCGTGTTCAGCCAGGAAGAAGATTTGCCCCAGGGAATTCACTCAACCGCAATGGCCGTCTTTTTCTCATGCATGCTGAAGAAGCTCAGGAAGCGCCAGACGTCATGCTGGGTATGTTTTCTGTTAATTCTGTACTTGCACGAGTGTTGTTTGATTCTGGTGCATCGCACTCATTTGTCACCGAAGAATTTGCATGCACTAGTAAAATTCAACCAACCAAACTGAAGCATGTTATGATTGTTCAAATTCCCGGATCAACCACCAAGGCTAGGCAAATTTGCAAAGCCATCCCTATCCGAATCCATGGCATAGATTTTTATGCAAATTTTATAGTACTCGGAACTAAAGGTTTGGAAGTAGTACTAGGAATGGATTGGATGTCCAAACATAAAGGATTGATTGACTGTTCCAAGAAAGCCATAACCATGACTAGTACTGCCGGAATATCAGTCGAGCATATATCTAAAACCTTACCTCGCCAATTCAAATGCAACAAGAGTATAGCCCAACCTACCATTGACCAAGTCCGGATAGTCTGTGAATACCCCGATGTATTTCCAGATGTTTTGCCCGGTATGCCCCCAGATCGGGATATCGAGTTTATCATCGAACTAATTCCCGGAATAGGACCCATAGCCCAACGACCATATAGTATGAACCCGTCAGAGCTAGCAGAATTGAAGAAGCAACTGGATTCCATGCTGGAAATTGGATTGATTCAACCCATTGCGTCACCATGGAGATCACCTGTCTTGTTTGTGGACAAGAAGGATGGAGGTAACCGTTTGTGTATGGATTATCGGAAATTGAATGATGTCACCATCAAGAACAAGTACCCCTTGCCCAAGATAGAAGATTTGTTTGATCAGTTGACCGGTGCCAAAGTGTTCTCTAAGATTAATCTTAGAGCTGGCTATCATCAACTCAAAATTCGTGCAGAGGATATTCCAAAGACTGCCTTTACCACCATATATGGATTGTATGAGTATACAGTCATGTCTTTCGGACTAACCAATGCCCCCGCTTATTTCATAAATCTCATGAATAAGATTTTTATGGACTTCCTGGATAAGTTTGTCGTTGTTTTCATCTATGACATTCTGATTTATTCCAAATCAGAAGAAGAACATGAGCTACACCTAAGGACCATTCTTGGAACCCTTAGAGAGCATCAGCTGTATGTAAAGTTTAGCAAATGTGAATTCTGGTTACAGGAGGTAGGATTCCTCGGTCACATTGTATCAGCCAGAGGAATTGCCGTTGATCCCGCAAAAGTGAAGGATGTAGAAGATTGGCAAGCCCCAACCACTCAAACCCAAGTTCATGCATTTCTCGGATTGGCGGGATATTACCGCAAATTCGTAGAAGGATTCTCTAGTATCGCGAGACCCCTGACCCAATTGCTGAAGAAGGACAAGAAGTTTGAATGGACCGACAAATGTGAAGCAAGTTTTCAAGAAATCAAGAGGAGATTGATTTCAACCCCAATCTTGATCATGCCGGATATCACGAAGCCCTTCGATGTGTATTGTGACGCATCCAAGATCGGTCTCGGATGTGTGCTAATGCAAGAAGGCAAAGTTATATCTTATCTATCTCGACAACTGAAGCAACATGAGCAAAATTACCCAACCCATGACCTCGAACTCGCAGCCGTAGTTCTAGCCCTGAAAACATGGAGACATTACCTGATGGGAAACCGTTGTGAGATTTATTCGGATCACAAGAGCCTAAAGTATATATTCACTCAGAAGGAGCTGAATATGAGGCAGAGAAGATGGATTGAGCTAATCAAGGATTACGACCTGGACATTCACTATCACCCTGGTAAAGCCAATGTGGTAGCCGATGCCCTTAGCAGATTACCGTGCCGCTTGAACTCCATGATTTTGAAGGAGCAACCAAGTTTGCACAAAGAGATGGAAGATTTTTGAATGGAATTAGTAAGTGAAGGATTCTTGGCTAGCATAGACCTCCAGCCCACTTTGATCAGTCAGATTAAAGAGGGGCAGAAGGGAAATGCTAGTATTGACAGAATCAAGCGTCGTATCAGTATAGGCAAAATACCCGGATTCACCGAGGACGAAGGAGTTTTGTGGTACAAAGGACACCTTTGTTTACCAGCAGATTCTGAGTTAAAAGAAGTTATCTTGAAGGAGGCTCATGATACTCTTTATTCTATCCATCCCGGAGGAACTAAGATGTATCAAGATTTGAAGGAGCAATTTTGGTGGCATAAGATGAAGAGAGAAATCGGATGCTATATCGCCAAGTGTGATATTTGTCAGCGAGTCAAGGCAGGACATCAAAGACCCGCTGGATTATTACAACCCTTGCAGATTCCGGAATGGAAATGGGATTCAGTGGGAATGGACTTTATCACAGGACTGCCTACTTCTAGTAGGGGAAATGACTCTATCTGGGTCATAGTGGACAGATTGTCCAAAGTCGCCCATTTATTACCCGTCAAGACCACATATCAGAGTTCGAAACTAGCAGAGTTGTACATCGCTAGAATCGTTCATTTGCATGGATTCCCCAAGAACATCGTATCGGATCGAGGAACTCAGTTTACCTCGAGATTCTGGAAGAAAGTCCAAGAAGGTTTAGGAACCCATCTAGATTTCAGCACCGCATATCACCCTCAGACCGATGGACAAACGGAGCGAGTAAATCAAATACTCGAAGATATGCTTAGAGCATGTGTGTTAGAATATGGATCCAAGTGGGAAGGTATACGCCGTTTGCAGAATTTTCATACAACAACAGTTATCAAGCCAGTTTGCAAATGGCCCCCTTTGAATTCATGTACGGAAGGAAGTGTCGCACCCCTTTGAGCTGGTCGGAAGTAGGAGAGAGTCAGATTTTCGGACCCGACATCCTACGAGAAGCAGAAGAGAAGGTTCACAAGATTCGTGAGCACCTCAAGACAGCCCAATCCAGACAAAAGAGTTACGCCGACAAGAGACGTAGAGACCTCGCCTTCAACATAGGAGATTTTGTTTATCTGAAAGTGTCACCATTGAAGGGAATGCAGCGTTTCCAACTCAAGGGAAAGTTAGCCCCTAGATATATCGAACCTTTCAAGATTCTGAACCATCGAGGAGAAGTATCGTATCAATTGGAACTACCCGAAGAGATGTCAGCCGTGCACAATGTGTTTCATATCTCATTACTTCGCAAGTGTCTCGAAGTCCCCGAGAAGACCGAAGTGTTCAAGAATATCGACCATCGGACCATAGAGATCAACGATGACCTGACCTATCCCGAAGTACCCATCCGTCTTTTGGAAGAAGCTTTTCGAACTACCCGAACCCAAAGCATCAAGTTTCTCAAGATTCAGTGGAGCAACCACACAGAAGAGGAAGCTACCTGGGAGCGCGAAGATCACATCAGGACGGAGTTTCCCGATCTCTTCAAATACTAGGTAATCTTTTCGTCCTTTTTCAAATCTCGGGACGAGATTTTGTTTAAGGGGGGAAGGTTTGTAACATCCCAAAAATACTAAACTTAAATCATTAAACTCTAATCATCAAAATTAGGGTTAAATAAAAATTTTAATAAATAAAATTATAAAAGCATGCCTATGTGTATGCATTGAATTTGAAATTCTTTTGAACCACCTTGTTTATGTGTTTCTTTGCTTGCAAAAGGATTCTTAGGTGAAATAAACATCATCTAAACAATCCCCACAGTTTTCCCAAAGACAAGTAAATCAAAACAAATAAAATAAAGGAACGGTCATTTTGACCAATTTAACTCCCATGCCTACTTTGGCTGTCTCAAACTTTCAGAACCTAACAGAAACTTTTCTGGATCTTTGCACCCCTTGATTGTACTCATAACAAAGTATCAAGGCCCACTTTGTGATCATCCAGAAACTTTCAAATGCATAGTTTAAATGGCAATTCAAAATTGAATCTTTATCATATGGGAAGATCCCACTTTTTCAAAAACCACTCAAACAAGCTCAACTTTCAAAACCCAAGCATCTGCAGACTCACCAGCACCAATCTAGCACACCCACCAAAAATCTTTTCAATATTCAAAACTTGAATTCAGGCGGCCATTTCATCACACTTGGCAGACACAAATCAAACAAAATCAAAACACTATAGTGTGAAGTGTTTTGAGCCTAACTGGTTCCCTATCTAGCTCACAACCAGCTCAGTAGATCATCTATCAAGATTAACTAAGCACTAGCACCACTGTGAGCTTGCCAAAACCATCAATGGTGAACAGCCGAAGCCACCCTTGCCACCCTAGTGTAGACAGCAAGATAGGAAGGAAACTAGCCGTGCCAACCTTGTCTGGGCGATCACCCATGCCTCACCGCCCCCTCTCGACCAGCCCTGCCTCGAAGAAACCGACCAGAGCACCCAGGAACGCCGCGCTCGTGCCTCTGCCAACCGTGCCGAGCATGCGCCAGAGCGCCACCCTCGACCGAAGCCCACAGACCGCGCGCCGCCCTTGCCGCGTGCATACACGATCACCACCGACCCAGGAGACCGCCAGACATCCCCGTTCGCCGCCCCATGCCGCACAGCCACCGCTCGTCGTCGAACACGCCGCCTCTGCCACACAGAGCGTCGCGTGTTCCAGACCAACCCGCACCACCCCACGTCTTGCCACCGTATCGTTGAGCATTGCCAGGGAACACCGCACCGTCCCCTACCTTCGCCCATGCCAATAGCCGTCTATACCATCAGCCCCCGACGAGCTCACAGTGCGCCCCGTCGGTCCCCTCGCTCGACACAAATAGAGGCCACCCCCAGCCGAATTGAGCACACCATTCTACTCCCCTATCCTCACTGATCGTGCCACACCGTTCCCGGAGCAAGGCGAGCAACACCTCGTCGGAATTTCACCGGAGCCCGCCGCCTCTGGAGAAGAAGGGAGCCAGCGATTGGATCCGCCCCAGGAGGAGCCACCGGTACCAGGAGATTCGCCGTTGTCGACTTCGTCGTTCGCCCGCCTCGCCGACCCTACTTTGCACCCGGTGAGCCCCAGCAACCCCCCAGCAGCGCTAGGTTTACATCTGCTTGGCGTTGCCCAACGTCGACGTTGACTCTCAGCCGTTGGATTAGAACCAGATCGAACGTCCCACATCGCCCCATACCGCTTTGCACCCCCTGTCTCACTGACGAGTGGGGACAGCCACTTAAGCAGCCAGCAGGCTCGCTTAGCAGGCGGCCCGTTAACTTTTCTGCAGCCCAGTTATTTGAATTAAACCTTTTCCATTTTATTTCAAACACACTTCTGTACCCAATTTCAAAAATCAACCCAGGTCGATTCAGTGCACCAAATTGAATGAAACTAATTTTGTTAGAAAGGTCTGGGAATGCTGAATCCAAGCCCGTTGGATTCAAGTCATTTGGATCTGTAGATCACCCATGGTAAAAATAACAAGGCATAAGCTTTTCTCCATTCAAACATTTTTCAAATTTAAACCATAAAAGGTTTTGAGTTGATTCCAATTCTCAAAAATCACATTTAACCATACCTTTCAGAATATATAAAAACATATAGGTTTACTTACAGAAATAATGTTTAAGAAATAAAAGAATGCTACATAGGCATTTCTAACCACTTTAATTAATTAAAATAAAAGGGTAAAACCTTATTAAATTGTGACACCATTTTAAATCATATTCCCATGGACTAAAATATGTGGTGATGACATGTGTCAACATGATCCCATGTATGGTTTGGAGAATATTAAATATTAAGTAGTTTTTCAATGAGTAGAAATTACTTTTCTAAAAATAAAAGGAATTAAACCAAGCCTTAATCTTGTAATGTGAGAGATGATGTTAGATCATCTATAGGACCCTTGTGTGTGATGATTGCAAGTAGTTAAGTATTGTTTGGTGATTGTGTACATCGTATTTATTTATAGACGCTAGTACCGACCAAGGATACGAGGAGGAAGGAGGATTCTACGAAGAAGAAGCCGAGGAGAACTTCAACCACTGCTCTGCACAAGGAAAGCTTATATTGACACTGATGCAAGCCAATACTTGCAAGCTAACCCTTTCAATTTAGCAAGCTTTAATAATCAAGTTGACCTATGCAAGCAAATACTTGCTTGTTACCATGCCAACTATATGCCTTAAGCATATGTGATTATACTCACTTGATAAACCAATCCTAGTTTTACTTGCAAGCTTCTTACTTTATTTCTTTATCAAAGCTCTTACTTAGATTTTTCCTAAGTGAATGGTAGATACTAGAAAGATATGTGAAGGTTGCATAAAGAGCATAAAATTTGGCCTAAGCTAGATAATCTTGATGTCATCCCGAGGCATGAGATTGAACTTAGTTGAAACTCCACTAGTTTACCACCCCTCATTAGAGCTTACTCCCACTTGTAGATGCTAGTGCTAAGCATAAAACTTGATCAACTTTAGATGGGAATACTTGGTGGAAAAATGGTTATGAAAACCTTGGAATGATGGATCATTCTATTGAAATGTTTTTGACATGTGTTTCCGAACACCTGATGATTTTGGTGATGAAAATGTTGAGGCATGAGCCTTAGCCCTTTTTAAAACTGATGGTTGTCTGGATGCGATACCATTCCAATTTTATCGTACAACCACAATACCCGAAGATTGGGTAGGGCTTGACCGGAAACTTATATACCTTAGTATTAGTTCCCTCACGGCCAAGGTCTGAGCTGAGGCTACCTTGTGAAGATTATCCACCTGTGCAGTACCCAAGATGACAGTTGGTCATGGTTGGGAGGCCAAACTCACAGGAGAGGTGCTTATACTAGGGCGTGTAATTGAAAGGTTAGGATTGATTATCTGCATACTGAGTATGGTGAATTCAGGATTTGTTCCTGACGGATGTATCGAATGTTGTGGTGAAAGTGTACAATCTCTGCAGAGTGTCAAACTATTCGAATAGCCGCGTCCGCGGTTATGAACAGTTGGAGTGGCCATACTGTTCCCCCGTCAGACTTTTCAAAATGACTTGTGAAACAAAGTGAGACTTTGACTTGACCACAACAGGGTTGTGATATGAAATACAAGTTCCCATTTAGGTGTTATAAAACTTCAACTAGCTTTCGTTACTTCTAAACTTAGTAGAGATAAATCTGGCTTTTGGAAAACAACACTAGAGCCTAGTGTCCTATTATCAAAAAACCCTTTTCTTTTGTTAGTATTAGTTTGCGAGTACTTAAAGAGTACTCATGGCTTTGTCCCTGGCTATTCCCATGGCCAGACTATGAAGAGGAGTACCTGGAGGATGAACCCCAGGAAGGTTACGACAACTAGGATCATCTCCCATCGTCAGCATTGACTGTGACCCCGAAGATGGAGCTTCGCCCACGCTACCGTTATTATTACGTATTCCGTTGCTTGATGTTGTATTAAGAACTGGATCATGAGATCCCTATTTGTGTAAGAACTTATGTACGGATTGTAATGGATGATGTACTATGGTATCCAATTCTGTTATGTCTCACAAAAATGGTAATCCTGGGATTGCGATGTATGGCATAACAGGCATCTGGGATTAAAAACCCGGTGTTGACAATATACCATCTTCTGGTCGGTACCTACATGTCTAAATTGCATAACCGAGAAAGCACGCTCAATTTCACAGCACTGACCGGTAGCCAAACTAATGCACTAGTTATTTCACAGCACTGACTGGCAGCCAAACTAATGCACTCCAGTTAATCAACACCGACATCCTGTAGGGAAACGCTATTAAAAAATAGGAGAGACAAGTACCTAAAAAAGGATCCAATACACAAGGGAAATAAAAATAAAAACTACCAGAATGTGTAACTCCGATTTTAGTAAACTGAATAGGGATACCATCAATAAGGTTTGATACATTCCAAACCGTACCATGATCTAAAAATGACAGAGATTAAGTGGGAAACGCTGAAAATTGTAAAAAAAAAGAAAATATGAGTCAAACAATAGTAAAGGAAAGTACTGCTCTTTCAACATTTAAATATAGAAGTCTAAAATTAATCAACCATCATGCTTCTATTAATGAATACATGAAAATTCATAGATCGTTGTATTGTTTACGGAACAGGAGCACCAATAAGAACTTACAGATTATTTACACTCCTGAGTGCTGGCATGGTAAATATGGCAGGAAGAAAGCCATCTTTTAGTAATTTGTCACTGAGCTGAATAGCTACCAACAATTCAGCTTTGCCTAATGCAAACATACCGAGGTTCTCAATCGAAGTGTCTATATGTATGCCCACACTTCTTGAAGCATGTTATTCAGATTTCTGTCTCCTTTCACAGCTTGGTTATAACCAAAAGCAGATTATAAACAGGACCTTCAAAAGAAACATTATAGGACACCTTTCTGATGTATAATTAACAACATACCATTCATATTAGTAGATATATCCCAAACCCAGGCATACAGGTACATAAGGTCTTATGTTTTGGGCATACGGTAGGGCAGAGAGATTACATCGCAAGTTCCTCCCTTCACGGACCACTAATTATCTTACAAAAGGGTGCTTCTATAAAAGCATGAAACTACTCATAAGGGCCTCTACATAACTACTCACACAACTAGCACATGAGACCGACGGTAAGTCAGACAGGATATGCTAAGCAATAGTGTGGAGGCATGGAGCAAGAGCATCACATTAGCTTCACAGCACGGTATAGGAACCGCAAGTGCAGCATAGAGGCCAGCGCCAAGTGGAGAGCTAAGTTGGTCAACCCGACTATGCATGGAGGAAGGACCGCTGGGCACCAGCGGACGTCAAGATAGCGAGTAGTTGAAAAGGACCTATCAATGCAAGAAAGCATCAAGAAATAAGTGTATAGCAGGTAGGTAACATATATACATGACAGGTTGGTAGGCATCAAAAAAGGTGAGGATGGTATATTCAGCAGTAGTAGTTGGTACCTTATATACAAACGGTGCCTGCAATCGTAGCAGCCAAGCTATGGTTTGCCTTTTTTGAGATCCGCACCAGACTTGGTATAAGCAGTCCTGATACAAGGAAAGACCGCATAATCAGCCGGTGATCCAGGGAGGACCGAGCAAACACTGTTAGATATATATATTTGTATATTATAGTTTCCTCATATGTTAGGAGGCTTCCTGCGTATTTGCACCTGTATCTGTATTATATATTGTGGCCTTTGGCCCCCAGAGAAATACAAGTTGCATATTCCTGACATGGTATCAGAGCTAGGTTAGCCTCTTTCCTCTCGCAACTTCGTCAGCCGCCACCATCCCTGTCGCCGACGTCTTTGCTGTTGTCGCCGCCGCCGGTCGCCGCCCGTTCCGTTTGAGTATTCCGTCTTGATCTCTGCCGCGTTCTGGGCGTCTGGATCTCTGCATCGCCCGTCTGGATCTCTGCATCTCCCAACTCGCCGATTCTCTGTGCCGCCTCGATCTGCTCCCTGACGCGACGCGGGACCCCTGCCTCGACCTGTTGACCGCTCACGAGGAGCCTGGTCGATTCCCCTGACGCGGGTCCTCTGTGCCGCCTAACAACACCAGGCCACTGTGTACCCCCGCCTCTGTACCACGCGGGACCCCCGCCTCTGTGCCTGCTCCCTGACGCGGCACGGCACTGCTGCCCGCCCTGACCGCTCGCCCCGTCTACAGCCCGGCCTCCTCCACGCGACCTCCACGCGACGACCCCACACGCGGACGCCCACGCGCCCGCCTCCCACGCGCGGACGCCCACGCGCCCGCCTCCTGCTTCCACGCGCCCGCCTGTGATTCTGCCTGCTGACGTCAGCCTGCATCAGCACCGATCAGATCTAGATCTGATCTGATCTGATCTGTCCAAAAAAATTGAGAGAGAGATGTCTTCTGCATCGGGCTATGTCGCGATTCCTCGCTGTCCGGTGATCTTCGATGGCGCGAATTATCCTGATTTTGCTGCCTTTATGCGTGTTCACATGCGCGGTCTCCGTCTTTGGGGTGTGCTCTCCGGCGAGGTCCCCTGTCCGCCGTGCCCCCTGCTCCTGTGGCTCCTCTTCCGCCGACGCCGATTGTTCTTGGTGCTGATGCTTATCAGGAGGCCAAGGATGTTGCTCAAAGTGCTGATGATAGTGCTGTTGCTGCTTATGACCTGAAGTTCAAGCAGTACTCTGCTGATCTCGAGTCCTATCGCCACGCTCTGACTTCGTACACTCAGTAGGTTGATGAGGATGCTCGTGCTGCTGCTGTTCTCACCTCTAGTGTTCTTCCCAGTATGCTGCTGAGTTCATGAGTCTTCCTACTGTTGCCGCTCAGTGGACACATCTTCGTCAGCGCTATCAGCCGTCTAGGGATGTTCTTTACCTGTCTGTGGTTCGCCAGGAGCATGCTCTTCAGCAGGGTGATTCCACTATTGATGAGTTCTACACTCAGAGTGCTTCTATCTAGCGTCAGCTTGATTCTCTCCGTACTGCTGTTTGTGGCACATGCTCGTCTTTGCCAGTTGCGCCGGATTTGGAGTTTCACCGCATCTATGAGTTTCTGTCTCGGCTCCGCCAGGATTTTGAGCCCCGGCGTGCTCAGCTGAATGCTCGTGGTCATGTTCCTCTCTCTGAGGTGTTGTCTGAGCTTCGGGTTGAGGAGACCCGTCTTCGTGGTGCTAGTCTTCTTGCGGTTCGATCTGTCCTTGCTACTCGTGGTCCTCCTATGCCGTCTACTCCCTCGACTCAGCCGCGGTCCTTTGTACTGCCACCGATACTACCCACTCCTCCAGGTCAGGGTCAGAGTCAGCACCAGCAGTCTCAGGGTCCGAGTCAGCACTAGCAGCTTCAGGGTCAGAGTCAGCACCAGCAGGCTTGTGGTCAGGGTCGCCGTGGTTCTCTTCGTCACTGCTCTTATTGCAATAGGGATGGCCACACTTGGGCCACCTGTTATACACGGGATCCCAGTTTACTTCAGCAGCACCAGGCTCGTGGGCAGTCGGCTCCTTCCGGGTCTTGAGCAGTTGCTCTCTCTGATCAGGACATTATCAGGAGTCTTCGCGGTCTGCTTGTTGCTACATGCTCTTCTTCGACGGGCACTGCTGGCTCTGTGACTGATTCTTCCGGCACTGCGTGACCACCATCTTTTACACAGTCAGGTATGTCCCCGTGGTATTTGGACTCTGGAGATTCTTTTCATATGACCTCTGAGTCTTCTTTTCTGTCTTCCCTTCGTTCTCTCCCTTCCCCTGTCCGTGTTTTCACGGCTGATGGTACCTCTCTTCCTGTTTCTAGTCGGGGCACCCTTTCTACTTCTTCTTCTTTTTTCCTAATATTTCTCATGTCCCTCTTCTTAAGATGAATCTGTTCTCTGCTAGCCAGCTTACTGACTCTGGTTGTCGCGTCATTCCTGATGCTGATTCTTGTGCTGTCCAGGACCGTCGCACACATGCCCTGGTTGGAGCTGGCCCTCGCAGCCGTGACTCTTCAGGACTTTGGGAGTTAGACTGGCTTCGTGTTCCTTCCGCTGCCACTTCATCTGCCGGTTCTTCTCCGGTCGTTACCGCTGCTACCAGCCCCTTTTAGCAATGGCATCATCGTCTTGGTCACCTTTGTGACTCTCGCCTGTCGTCATTAGTTCATCGTGGTCTTCTAGGGTCTGTCTCAGGAGATGGGTCTTTACATTGTCAGGGATGTAGGTTGGGTAAACAGATTCAGCTTCCCTATCCTACTAGCGCGTCTGTATCTCAGCGACCTTTTGATTTAGTTCATTCCGATGTTTGGGGTCCGGCTCCTTTCGCTTCGAAAGGGGGTCATCGCTAGTATATTTTATTCATCGATGACTTTTCCCGGTACACTTGGTTGTATTTTATGCGCTCTCGCAGTGAAGTGCTCGCCATATATCAGCATTTTGTGGCCATGGTCCGTACTCAATATTCTACCCCCATTCGTGTGTTTCGTGCTGATTCTGCTAGTGAGTATATCTCCCAGATGCTGCGAGGAGTTCTTGCTGAGCAAGGTACCCTCGCTCAGTTCTCCTGTCCTGGCGCACATGCCCAGAATGGCGTTGCTGAGCGCAAGCACCGCCATCTTCTTGAGACCACTCGTTCCATGATGATTGCTTCTTCTCTTCCGCCGCATTTCTGGGCTGAGGTTGTCGCTACGTCGACTTACCTCATCAATATTTAGCCATCTGCCGCTCTGCAGGGTGGTATCCCTCTTGAGCGCCTATCTGGTCATTCTCCAGACTACTCCATGCTTCGCTTGTTTGGTTGTGTTTGCTATGTTCTCCTTGCCCCTCGCGAACGCACCAAATTGACCGCTCAGTCTGTTGAGTGTGTTTTTCTTGGATACAGTGATGAGCATAAAGACTATCGCTGTTGGGACCCCGTTGGTCGCCGGATGCGTATCTCTCGCGACGTTATCTTTGATGAGGCGCGCCCTTTCTATCCTCGTCCCACCGCTGGTACCTACCCGGTGGAAGATCTCTTTTTTCTTCTTTTTCCTGACACACCTCCTTCTACTCCTATCATGTCTTCTTTAGGACCCCCTCTCCCCGATGTCTCTTCTTCGACACCATCCTCCTCTGCTCCGTCTAGTTTCCCTAGTTCTCCTCGTTCTCCGGAGCCTTCTTCTGTTATTCCTTCTTCTTCCTCGTCATCTCCGGAGCCTTCTTCTGATGAGCTTCCCTCTACTCGTCCTGTTTGCCAACGTCGTGCCCCCAACCGTTACTCTCCTAGTCAGTATGGTCTTTCTGTTGCCTCTGAGCCGACTTCTTATCGGGATGTTGAGCATCATCCTGAATGGCAGATGGCCATGGCTGAGGAGATTGCTGCGCTTGAGCGCACTGGCACCTGGGATATTGTCTCTCCCCCTCCCGGTATTCGTCCTATAACTTGTAAGTGGGTCTATAAAATTAAGACTCGCTCTGATGGATCTCTTGAGCGCTATAAAGCGCGTCTTGTGGCTCGTGGTTTTCAGCAGGAGCACGGTCGTGACTATGATGAGACCTTTGCTCCTGTGGCTCATATGACCACAGTGCGCACTCTTCTTGCTGTCGCTTCTGTTCGTCACTGGTCTGTTTCTCAGCTTGATGTTCAGAATGCATTTCTTAATGGTGAGTTGAGTGAGGAGGTTTATATGCAGCCTCCTCCTAGGTATTCCATTCCCGCTGGGATGGTTTGCCGTCTTCGGCGTTCTCTATATGGCCTCAAACAGGCCCCTCGTGCCTGGTTTGAGCGCTTTGCCTCTGTGGTGACTGCTGCTGGTTTCTCTCCTAGTGTTCATGATCCAGCGCTGTTTGTTCACACTTCTCCTCGTGGACGCACTCTTCTTCTTCTTCTCTATGTTGATGATATGATCATTACTGGTGATGATCCTGAGTATATAGCCTTTGTTAAGGCTCGTCTTCGTGATCCGTTTCTTATGACTGATCTTGGTCCTCTTCGATATTTTCTTGGGATTGAGGTTTCCTCCACTTCTGATGGCTTTTACATCTCCCAGAAAAAGTATATTCAGGATCTTCTTGCTCGTGCTACTCTTGGGGATGAGCGCACGGTTGAGACCCCTATGGAGCTTAATGTTAAGCTTCAACATACTGATGGTGATCCTCTTCCTGATCCGACGCGTTATCGTCATCTTGTTGGGAGTCTTGTTTATCTTGCTGTCACTCGTCCTGACATCTCTTATCATGTTCATATTCTGAGTCAGTTTGTTTCTGCTCCTACCACTGTTCATTATAGTCATATTCTCCGTGTTCTTTGTTATCTTCGTGGTACGATCATTCGTCGTCTTTTCTTTCCTCGTTCCAGTTCCCTCCAGCTCCAGTGCTATTCGGACGCTACGTGGGCGAGTGATCCTTCGGATCGCCGTTCACTTTCTGCTTACTGTGTGTTTCTTGGTGGTTCGCTTATTGCTTGGAAGACGAAGAAACAGACGGCGATTTTCCGTTCAAGTGTTGAGGCTGAGTTGCGTGCTATGGCCTTGTTGACTGCTGAGATGACCTGATTACGGTGGTTACTTACGGATTTTGGGGTCTCTATTACCACACCCACTCTGGTTTTGTCTGACAGTACAGGTGCTATTAGTGTTGCACGTGATCCGGTCAAGCATGACCTTACCAAGCATATTGGTGTTGATGCTTTCTATACACGTGCTCAGGTGCAGACTCAGGTTGTTGCGCTTCATATGTGCCTTCAGATTCATAGTTGGCGGATTTCTTTACGAATGCACAGACCAGAGCGCAGCATGATTTCTTACTCTCCAAACTCAGTGTTGTGGATCCAACATGAGTTTGAGGGGGGTGTTAGATGTATATATTTGTATATTATAGTTTCCCCATATGTTAGGGGGCTTCCTACTTATTTGCACCTGTATTATATATTGTGGCCTTTGGCCCAGAGGAATACAAGTTGCATATTCCTGACAAACACAATAATTGCATGGTTTAGGACCAGTGAAAAATGTTAGTGTGAAGGGAAACCAGCAGTATGGCCAAATCTACCAATTGTAACAGGTTAGTAAGCAGAACCTTTTAAACTTAGTGCCGCTCTCTTTATCATCAATGATAGCTTTGTCCTTGAGAGGCAGGTTCTCACTGACCCTGGCCTGAGCGAGAGCTGTACCATGACCCACCCCAGTCTGTTCACCAGATGCACCATCACCCGCTTCAGCCTCTCCAGAAATCTTGAAGGGACAAACAATTATAAGTAAGGAACCTACAACATCCAGGTGATAGAAAGAATCACAAGCAAAAGAAATATACAGTTACATTGGAAGAAGCGCCTTCTTCAAGAGGTTGTGCTTTGTCTTTGGTAGGAGTTTGGAACAAAGAGCGCCTCGCACCACACATTGGAGTAGATGACCTATTACAATGGAAAATGCAGCAACAAATATTAGGAGGCAGAAGCATGGGAGGCAAACACGCCAACAAGTCCTCTTAGCAGTTGATTACCGCGTAGGTGGAGTCAATGGGCTGAGCTTAACAACAGCAGCAAAATTCTGTTTATGTAAAGAAACAGGTACCATTAGAAAAAATAGATCCAGCATGTACGACCATTCAGTAAAAACTAACAGCAAGGCGCACCATACCTGAGGTGCAGTTGGTGACATAGCTGGACCTAGGGCTAGAAGCGGCGCCCTCGAACCACTCCCTGACGATGATCCCTCTGCGGGATCTAAGACAATGGGCTGTAGCTCTGGCTTGAACGTTTCTTCGATCCTGTTGACTTGGAACGGTAACTTCTCAGTATTTTTGAGTTTCCATTTCTTGGATATGGACAGCATGAGTATTTTTGGCCAACCAAACGAGTAACCTCAGCTGGAACAAATGTGTCATGCCTAGCAGCATTGGCCAAGTCATCCATCTTGGTGTAAGCTGGGTATCTTTGGCGCAGGACAACGCAAAGAGTCTTTCCTACAGCAGCCGCTGCGACCTTGTCGAATAGCATAAATTCAGCCTCTGTCGTACCATCGGTTGCAAAAACAGATATGCAGTACCTGGAAACGGACCATAGTAAACATGGTGAGCTAATGAAGAAGTAATGAAACTTCCAAATGCACCAGGCACTCACGTCAGGTCAGCGTCCATGGAAGAGCAGGCATCGTTCGAGCATACATAGTGATAGCCGTTATGTTTGGCTGATTTGCGGCAGGCGTCGCATGAAGGGAACCACCAACGGTCATCGGAACCAAGTCTGTCAACAGTCACAGTGCAGAAGAACCTCTTCTCCTGAAGTAAATAACAGTAGGAGGCAGGAGATACATAACCAGTAACAAAATAGTAGGCACACAAACAAAGCATTTCAAAACAAGGAAAGTACCATATCTTCGAAAGGATCAAGCTCTTCAAGCTGGCTAACGGTTTTATCAATTGGGTCCTCTTGAACCCGAGACACCAAAGCACCCGGGCCTGTTGGATCAACCGCCAAAGGAACGAACTTGCCACAAAAGCTGCAACAAGGCAAGAAAACATTAGTAAAGAGAAAATTCTGAAACATGTATACCTTCAGTAAAAGAACACACCCTTCACGGAATGAGTTAATATCCGGAATGTCTTCATTGATATACCAACGGCAGGAGGTACTGCCACTTAGCCCCTTAATACCTGCATCATAGCCACATGCAGTCAGCAGTAGATACAGAAGGATCGAGATATCAGAGGGGGAAATAAGATATACAGATGACGAAGCCTACGAAACAGAAAACCTGAGGACAGAAAGAACACAATTTATACGGTTCACAATACAAAGCTAACCCTAATCATTTTGCTGTGGAACTTACCATGATGTATCTTAGGAAGAGTCCCCACAAAGATAGCAATAACTGGTTCTTTAGCACCCATGTCATGGACCGTATCAGCATCAAACTCAACCGCACGATCACCCCAGAGCACAAGCTTCATATCATTGCCTCTGCATAGTCATACGCCAAGAATTAGCCAAAACCACAAACACTCAACACAACCCCAAGAGCAGACAAGCGAAAGCAATCCAAAATGTAGCTTACTGAAGGTCTGTTAGTATCACTGTCCGTGTGTTGGAAGCCGTCGTCTGATACATGGACTGAATAGGAATAACATCAGAGACGTTGCTGATCTTCCCAGTAACATCTGCAGGGGAGTAAACCAGGAAAGACAGTTACACCTAAAAAACTCACCAGGAACAACAGTAGGCATAACATAGAAAACACAGGTCTAGTAGCAGGTGCTGGGAGGTCAGTAAATGCAGTGAGGCTGTAAGTGCAGAATGGGAACCCGTCTTCCAAGTCAGGTTTTTCTTGGACCTCAGTATACCTTGTGAACTGCACCATGAAAGGGCTTTCCACAAGCCTGAAAGTAGGCCTTGATGGAGTACAGAGGAACTTTTTTATGACGTATACCTTTCCTTCCTGCAACACATCCTTAAGTTTCTCTGTAGGGATTGGAGGGATCTGACCATACATGTGAGTTCCCTGCAAGACACCACCTGTATTAGATAAACCCAACAACATTAGCATACGGTGTGCTTTGAAGCAAAATCTTATAACCAACCTCGCAATCAAGCCGAACCAGGTCAGTGTGCTTAATCGGTCCATCGCCAGTCCCCCCGCGATAGTGCTACATGTGAGAGACAAGAACACAAATGGTCTAGCGATTACTATCCTTGTGAATCTCAGAAAACTTGTTGTATGCCATCTGTAACAGAAGTAAAAAACACTGTTAGCCAAGAAAGAACACAGTGCTGGAAAATCAGGTAAACTACTGAGCAAACCACACCATATATATGAACCAAATCCATTTCCAGAGTCCTCACCTGGGAACTGACCAAGCCCAGGCAAATCACAAAAGACAGAAACAAAGTAATCCACTAATTGTAAGCACCATAGGAATAGCCATAAATACGGGCTAACCACCATAACCGGTAATGGCACAGAAAAGAAACCCGAACAACCTTGCACTAAAACATAGAAGGGCCAAAAACATTCTCGCAGAACAAAAGAACACAGGGCATAGAAGCAAGGCGTGCACAAAAGGGATGTCTATACATAAGCAGATCTAGTTTATTGTGGAAGCCATACTGCCAAAAAGATGCCAATCCAAAAATTCTATGATTGAAGAAAAAATACTAAACCTAGCTAAATAACTAAGGTAGCCGAAATACTATCTATGCAGAAGTGACTGAAATATCATAGAGAAGACGATATTTCGAGTCCGAGAACCGCATTTACCATCTTCATTCTCAATTAAAATTCGAAGAGCCTTTTTAGACGTCACTCGAGATACTGCCACATAGAACTGACCATGGGTAAACACGGGAGTTTTGAGGTACAGACCAACAGCTGCAAGAGTCTATCCCTGGCCTTTTTTAATGGCCATAGCATAAGAAACCCTAATGGGGAACTGACTTCGATGAAGAGTAAACGGCCACCTAGGATCTTTCACGGTCAGGCAGATCCTCGGTATATAAACAACATCTCCGATATTTGAGCCAGTTATCACAATGGCTTCAATAACCTTTTCAGCAAGTTTAGTAATAATAAGACGTGTGCCATTGCATAAACCAGTTGCCTGGCTAATATTTCGAAGGAGCATTATAGGAACGCCTTTCTTAAGAACTAATTTATGGTAAGGGAAATTATTAACCTTGATAGTATTTAGAACCTCAACAGGATAGAAAATATCTATGTTACAAACCTTGTCAGCTGAGTTTCCTGTCGAGTCACAGCTCAAGTACTCCCTTTACAAGGGGTTACGCTGGCTGGCGCCCGTGGTTTTTTCCTCTCTTTGTTGGAGAGGTTTTTCCACGTTAAATCTATGTCCCCTTGCTGTGTTTTTCGTTTTTGTTCTTCGTTATCTTCTTGTCACAATTGTAACAAGTGGTATCAGAGCCCCAGGTTCTAATCTAGGGTTTGCGACATGTCGTCATTGAAGTTCGATCTACCACAGCTGGACTACACCACAAGATTCTCCTTGTGGCAGGTGAAGATGCGGGCGATTCTCGCCCAAACTTCTGATCCGGATGAAGCGCTGGATGGATTCGGTGAAAAGGATGCTAAGACCTGGTCCGCCGAAGAGAAGCGGAAAGACCGTAAGGCTTTGTCTTTGATTCAACTTCATCTGTCCAATAATATTTTGCAGGAAGTACTGGAGATGAAATCTGCTGGTGCCCTATGGGAAAAACTGGAAACGATCTGTGTGTCAAAGGATCTAACCAGTAAGATGAACGTGAAGATGAAGTTGTTCTCGCACAGGCTGCAAGAAGGTGGATCGGTAATGAATCACATATCTGTTTTTAAAGAGATTGTTTCAGACTTGCAGTCTATGGAGGTAAAATATGATGATGAAGATTTAGCTCTTCTACTCTTATGCTCGTTGCCTAGTTCCTATGCACATTTTCGTGATACAATATTGTTGAGCCGTGATGAACTAACCCTTGCCGAAGTACATGACGCCCTCAAACAGAGGGAAAAGATGAAAACTATGGTAGGGTCGATGGGACGTCATCAAGGCTGAGGCTCTGCGAGTTCGTAAGGACCGGCGAGATACAACAACTATGGCAAGAGATAAGAGCAAGGACGGTATAAGTCGTTCAAAGTCCAAGGAAAGGATAAATTCTGCAGGTATTGTAAGAAATCTAATCATGTTATTGATGATTGTTGGAAGTTGCGAATAAGGAGAAAAGAAACGGAACTTACCAACCGAAGATAGGTCAAGGTTCGGTAAGGCTGCCGTTGTTTCGATAGTTTTGATGGTGAATGCTTAGCTGTTTTTGCTGCTTGTGCTTCTCGTGATGATGAATGGATACTTGATACTGCATGTTCATTTCATATTTGCTGTAACAAAGATTGGTTCAGTTCATATGAGTCTGCAGACCGGAGATTTTGTGCGTGTGGGGAATGACAACCCATGCCATATCGTTGGTGTTGGATCTTAAGATTAGGACACATGATGGCGTGACACGACGTTGAGTGAGGTGAAGCACATACCAAGCATGGCCAGAAATTTGATCTCCCCAGTACCATGGACGTTGATGGATACAAGTATGCGGTGGGCATCGAGTTCAAGGTATCAAAAGGTTCTCTTATTCACATGATAGGTGATATGAATTCTGCTAAATTATATGTTCTTAGAGGTAGCACTTTGCCTGGTATTGCTGCTGCTGTTACTTCTAATTATTCTGATGATTGTGGTAAAACACATCTATGGCATATGCGTCTTGGGCATATGAGCGAACAAGGCATGGCAGAGTTGGTCAAGAGAGAGCTGATTGATGGTTGCAACTTGAGTAAGTTTGAGTTCTGTGAGCACTGCATCTTTGGTAAGCATAAAAGAGTTAAATTCAATGCTTCTGTTCATACCACCAAAGGCATATTAGATTATGTGCATGCTGATGTATGGGGTCCGTCCCGTAAGACTTCTATTGGTGGTGCTAATTATATGCTTACTATTATTGATGATTACTCAAGAAAAGTGTGGCTTTATTTTCTGAAGCATAAATCTGATGTTTTTGATGCTTTTAAGAAGTGGAAAGTTATGGTTGAAAAACAGACTGAGAAGAAGGTAAAGGTACTACGTACTGACAATGGTATGGAATTCTGTTCTAATGAGTTTGAGGAGTTTTGCAGTAACGATGGCATGATCAGGCATCACACCATCCCATATACTCCTCAAAGAGAATGGCGTGGCGAGCGCATGAACAGAACCATCATCTCGAGGGCTCGTTGTATGTTGTCTAATGCAGGTATGCATATGCGTTTACAGGCTGAAGCAGCCAACACAACAGTTACCTCATCAACAGGTCACCTTCTATTCCACTTGAGAAGAAAACTCCCGTTGAGGTATGGTCGTTCGCTGATTATTCACAGTTGAGAGTTTTGGCTGCTTGCATATGCTCATGTTGATAATGGAAAGTTAGAGCCTAGGGCTGTTAAGTGCATATTCCTTGGTTATGGTTCAGGAGTTAAAGCATATAAACTATGGAATCCTAAAACTAAAAGGATTTTGCTAAGTAGAAACGTTGTTTTCAATGAGTCCGTTATGTATCATGATAGCTTGCCATCAGATACCTCTCACATTGTTGTTGGAGAGGAGAGTTAATGTGCAGGTGGAGAACTGCAGAAAACTATTGATAATGATGCTATCGTTGAAGATACACATGAGGAAAACATTGATGATATTGTTGTTCAGCACTCACCTCTTGTTTTGCAGCAGCCACATGAGTCCATTGTTGGCGATAGACCGGCGTAATCGTGGTCCTCGTCCTCGTTTAATTGAAGAGTGTAATCTTGTACATTATGCTTTGAGTTGTGCTGAACAGTGGAGAATGATTCGAACCTACATATAATGAAGCCATTGCATCCGTTGACCCGAGAAGTGGGTTTACGCTATGCAAGAAGAGATGCAATCGCTTGAGAAAATGGCACATGGGATGTTGTGCGCTTGCCTAAACAAAAGAAGGCGGTCCTGCAAGTGGATCTTCAAGAAAAGGAAGGTCTATCTCCCAAAGAGCCTTCAAGGTACAAGGCAAGGTTAGTAGCAAAAGGGTTCAGCCATTCGGTATTGATTACAATGATGTGTTCTCTCCGGTTGTGAAGCATAGTTCCATTCGACTTTCTTTAGTATTGTGGCTATGCGTGATCTTGAGCTTGAGGAGTTAGATGTCAAGACGCTTTTACGCATGGAGAGCTTGATGAGGAAATATACATGGACCAACCGTAAGGGTTCATAGTGCCAGTAAAGAGGATTTTGTGTGCAAATTAAAGAAGTCTCTTTATGGCTTAAAGCAATCTCCAAGACAATGGTATAAAAGGTTTGATTCATTTATGATCTCACATGGTTTTGAGAGGTCTAAATATGATAGTTGTGTTTATATCAAGTTTGTTGATGGGTCACCTATATACTTGCTGCTATATGTTGATGATATGTTAATTGCTGCCAAGGGCATGAAAGAAATCACTACTTTGAAGGCACACCTAAGTAGTGAGTTTGAGATGAAGGATCTTGGTGCTGCTAAGAAGATCTTAGGTATGGAGATTACCCGAGATAGAAAATCTGGTTTGTTATTTCTTAGTCAGCAAAGTTACATTAAGAAAGTTCTTCATCGTTTTAATATGGATGGTGCCAACTCAGTTAGTACTCCTATTGCTCCTCATTTTAAATTGTCAGTTTCTCAATGTCCTACTACCGATGAAGAGTTTGAGTACATGTCAAAGGTGCCATATTCTAGTGCTGTTGGTTCTTTGATGTATGCCATGGTTTGTTCTCGTCCTGATTTATCATATGCTATGAGTTTGATAAGTAGATACATGGCTAATCCTGGTAAAGAACATTGGAAGGCTGTTCAGTGGGTTTTCAGGTACCTTCTTGGCACTTCCAATGCTTGTTTGAAGTTTGGAAGGACCGGTGAGGGACTCGTTGGCTATGTGGATTCAGATTTTGCTGCCGATTTGGATAAGAGAAGATCCCTCACAGGTTATGTGTTTAATGTTGGTGGTTGTGCTGTTAGCTGGAAGGCTACATTGCAGGCTGTTGTTGCACAATCTACTACTGAAGCTGAATACATGACTATTGCTGAAGCTTGCAAAGAATCTGTTTGGTTGAAAGGTTTGTTTGCTAAGCTTTGTGGAGATGATTCTTGCATTACTTTGTTTTGTGACAATCAAAGTGCCATATACCTTACAAAAGATCAGATGTTCCATGAGAGAACTAAGCACATTGATGTCAAGTACCATTTTGTTAGAGACATTGTTGCTCAAGGTAAATTAAAGGTATGCAAGATCAATACTCATGATAATCCTGCTGATATGATGACTAAACTTGTTCCTGTTGCTAAGTTTGAGCTTTGCTTGAACTTAGTTGGTTTAACTGATTAGCCCAAGTGGCTATTGGCGCTAAAAGTATTTGCTTTTGTTTGTTCAGGGAGATGGTTGCTGTTGATGCTATAAGAAGGAATTTGTCTCAAGGTGGAGTTTGTTATATGTTGATCCAAATTCTACAAAGTATAGGCCAACTTCTGACGAGTGGAGCGAGACCCGTCGCCGGAGGCTTGGGCCGAGTGTAATATTTGTAGATATTACTCGAACTGTTCCTTTTTTATTCATGTCCGCGTTTCTTATAGAGGTTAGTAAATCCGCAATAGTGTCCTTGCCCATAAGACTCTAATTCTAGGTTCCTCCAAATTGTTCTATAATCAACATGTTTTCTTTTTTTTTGCTTTTCATTTTAAATTTTAAAACATATACGTAAAACACAATCTACTAACTACTAAATTTATTCTCTGATCTAAATTTCACCTACTAGTATTTATAATACTTCAGGAGCTAATGAAACTATTTTGGTAAAATTCAATTCTCTCAATTCCTCAGCAATCGCGCCAAAAACTCGAGTTCCTTTTGGATTTCCTTTTTGATCAATTATAACCGCTGTGTTGTCATCATAACGGATTATTATACCGTCTTCACATTTGAACTCTTTACATGTACGTACAATTACAGCTCGAATTACTTCGAATCTTTCTAGGGGCATTCGGGGCAATGCGTCTTTGATTACAGCAACAATAACATCACCAATACGAGCATATCGTTGATTACCTGCAGCTCCTATGACTCGAATACACATCAATTTTCGAGCTCCACTATTATCTGCTACGTTTAAAAGGGTCTGAGGTTGAATCATATTATTTTGATTTCCATTTGTTATTTCAATGCAAAAGGATGAAAGAAATATTGTCTTTTCAGAAAGAAAAAAAGGGCGTTTTTTTATCTTCAATACTCCTTTGAGTTTTAGGGGTTCTATATTTCTAATCGAATAAATTGACTTCGTATAGGCATTTTACTGGCAGCTATGGAGATAGCTGCTCTAGCTACAGTTTCGGATACCCCCCCCATTTCATAAAGTATACGACCTGGTTTAACAACGGCTACCCAATATTCGGGGGACCCCTTTCCTGAGCCCATACGTGTTTCCGTCGGTCTTAGTGTAACGGGTTTGTCGGAAAATATACGTACCCATATTTTTCCACCACGACGTGCATATCGTGTTATTGCTCTTCGTCCTGCTTCTATCTGTCTCGCCGTGATCCAAGCAGGTTCAAGTGCTTGAAGAGCATATCTACCAAAACAAATACGATTGCCTCGGCAGGATTTTCCTTTCATTCTTCCTCTATGTTGTTTGCGAAATCTGGTTCTTTTGGGGTTATAGTCGATGGTTCTTTCTTAGTTCCATCTCTACTGCAAAACTGGACATGAGAGTTTCTTCTCATCCAGCTCCTCGCGAATGAAATGAGAAAGCGTGCAAATTTCTCTAATTCCATAATATTCATAAATATTATGGAGAGATCCTCATTAAGAGATAAATAATAGACTTAATTAGTTTTTTTTTATATTTATTATTCAATTTGTTAAAATCGAAAATCTATAGTCAAAAAAAGAAGATCTAGAATATATCTAGATGTGTGTCTATATTATCTAAATTCTATATTTTATAGATGATGTAATCATTAAAATATCTTTATTTTTTCTATTATTGTATAATGGTAAAGCTAAAGTATTCTAATTTAACAAGGATTTCGCGGCGAATATTTACTCTTTTCTGTCTTATTTGTTAATTTATAACCTTACCAAATAAGACAATTTTTTTGGTTTGTTCCGCCATCCTACCCAATGAAGTATTAGGATTCTTTTCAATAAAATCCTATGGAATCATAGGTTCTGTCGTTCCCACTGCCTCTCCTTGAATGGTTAGGTCTGAATTCCACAATGGAGCTTCCAAAAAATTTCTTTCCCAGTTAATTTTCTCAGTTTTATTAACCAGGATGGCTCTTTATTATTGCTTTAAATTTCTAGTTCTTGTTTCAAGTTACGTTACGATTTCTAATTCTCTATTTTTTTATTATATTGATGCTTTATCACATTGCTTTTTATGATGCAATTCATAGACCATACATATTGGAATCCTATATCTTACTTAATCCCTCTTCCTTCTTTCTATCATCCCTCCCTTTATCCGCATCCCTTTAGTTTTCCTTCACAACCTAGAATCTCATTTCTTTTGTAGAGAAAAGAAGTTGCTACAACTATATGATAGATCCACTCATTTATGATAGAGATATTTATTCATATAGTGACTGTTTCTTAGTTAGGATCTCGACAATACGAAGCAATAGGTTGGTTATTAGTTAATTTTCTATAATTACTAATTTTTTTTCTTAAAAAAAAATAACGAGTCACACACTAAGCATAGCAATTATATTAAATGATTTATCAATTTTCATTAAATCTTATAGAAAGAAAGAGGTAGAATTTCTTGTTTTTTTCAGGGATTTCAGGAAAAAGTCTCTTGTCATTTTTATTCTATCACTGGACAGAATGCGAAGAGAAGATTACTTATACTTCTTCAACGAATAACCAAATAATTACACCAAATACTCCATAGATAGTTCGAATTGATAGCAGCAATAATCAATTTTAGCGCGAATTGTTTGGAGGAGTCTACCCTTTTGATGCATTCGGCACGTGCAATTTCTTTTCCTCCGAGACGACCCGCAATTTTGACTTTGACTCCTTATATCCGCTTTTTAGTTAATTCAATGGCTTTTTTCATTGCCTTCGAATGAAACTCTATTTTTAATTGGAAAGCTATATATTCTGCCAGAATGTTAGGTTCTCTATAAGGCACATTCACTTTATCGATAGAAATATTAAGTCTTTGGTTTACAGAGTGAATTTCCTTTGTAGATCTTTCTCTAATTCTTCGATTACTCCTTTTTTCTTTAATAAATTAGGGAATCCAATATGGATTATGACGTGGATCGTATCGATTTCTTTTTGAATTTCTATACGTGTAATTACTTCAGAACTTGAACCTGAGTCCGTTTTTCTATTATGTGTAATTACTTCGGAACTTGAGTCTGATTCTATTTTTCTATTCGAGCCCTTTTTCCTATTCTTTTGTATATAGTTCTTGATACAATTCCTTATTTTTTTATCTTCCTGTAAACCTTCAGAATAATTTTTTGGTTGTGCGAACCAAAAGGAATGGTGTTTTTGGGTTGTACCAAGTCTGAAACCGAGTGGATTTATTTTTTGTCCCATATTTCTCTATTCTATATTTTTTTAGTGGGAATTGAAATCTTAGATGAATCTAAAGGTTATTTAGATTTCTTTACTATATTTAATACAATTGTTATATGACACATGCTTTTTTTATGGGAAAACTACGTCCTCGAGCCCGAGGTCTAAATTTTTTCATAATAGTACTCCTACTGACTTCGGCTTTAGTAATGAATAAATTCGCTTTGTCGAAATCCCTATAATGAGTAGCATTCGCTGCTGCTGAATAAACCAACTTTAAGATGGGATAAGATGCTCGATAAGGCATGAGGTTCAGTATCATAACAGTTTCTTCGTAGTAACGCCATCGAATCTCATCAAGAACTCTTTGTGCTTTGAAAACAGACATATGTATACGTTTTTGTGCTTTGAAAACTCGCTCAAACTTAAGTAAACGATCGGTTGGCACTTTCCTTGCGAGTTTCCTTAGCACACTTTTCTTCTTCTTTATCCTAGGGATATACTTTACTAGTTTGAAACTTGTCATAAATAAGGTTATTCCCCGCCTACCTTTACTTTATTTTGAATCCTTTGTTTATTCAGAATGGAAAGATTCTGAATTCAGTTAACGACGAGATTTAGTATCCTTTCTTGCATTTTCATAACTCGTGAAATGCCGAGTAGGCACGAATTCCACCAATTTGCGACCTACCATAGGATTTGTTATGTAAATAGGTATATGTTCCTTTCCATTATGAATCGCGATTGTATGGCCAACCATTGTGGGTAGAATGCTAGATGCCCGAGACCACGTTACTATTGTTTCTTTCTCCTCCTTCATATTTACCTTTTCTATTTTTGCCAATAAATGATGAGCTACAAAAGGATTCGTTTTTTTTCGTGTCACAGCTGATTACTCCTTTTTTTCCTTTTTAAAGAGTGGCATTCTATGTCCAATATCTCGATCGAAGTATAGAGGTCAGAATAAATAGACTAATGATGAATGGAAAAAAGAAAAATCCTTTAGCTGGATAAGGGCGGATGTAGCCAAGTGGATCAAGGCAGTGGATTGTGAATCCACCATGCGCGGGTTCAATTCACGTCGTTCGCACATCGGATTATTTCAAATTCCAAAAATGCAATTTTCCATATTTCTAGTTACGTATTTACTTACGTCGACGAAGAATAAAACTATCGCTATATTTTTTCATTTTCCTAGTTCTTATCCCAAGCTCAGGGTAACAACAAGGGGTTGTGGGTTTTTTCACCAATGGGGCTTTCCTTCACCGCCCCCATGGGGTGGTCCACAGGGTTCATAACTACCCCTCTTACTACGGGTCGTTTGCCTAGCCAACACTTAGATCCGGCTCTACCCAAACTTTTTTGGTTCACCCCAACATTACCCACTTGTCCGACTGTTGCTAAGCAGTTTTGGGATACTAAACGGACCTCCCAGATGGTAATCTTAAAGTGGCCGATTTACCCTCTTTAGCAATCAGTTTCGCTACAGCACCTGCTGCTCTAGCTAATTGCCCACCCCTTCCACGTGTGATTTCTATGTTATGCATGGCCGTGCCTAAGGGCATATCGGTTGAAGTAGATTCTTCTTTTCTCTCAAAAAAACCCTTCCCAAACTGTACAAGCTTCTTCCAAAGCATACGGCTTTCTAGATGTATATGACGATCTCTAGACAGATGGATCTTATATGAATCATATGATGAAGTACCACATGAGTGGGTATATAGGAAAGGAATCCAAATCCGCCGAATCGCTCATGTTATGATCTTCTACATCCTAGGTCTCCACGTTCCGTCATCTGGCTTATGTTCTTCATGTAGCATTCAGATCGAATGACTCTATGAAATTACGTCGATACTTCCACATATTATGGGTAACGTAGGAGACATCCCTATTTTCCCCCGGGGGTCTTAATTACCACTGCTTAGCTTTCAATTTGCCTCTGACCATCAAATTAAATGTGAATAACCCGTCCTCCTCTCTTTTAAACAAGGGTCGCTTCCGGTTCTGTGCGTGCTTCAAACAATTTTGTTTTCTCCATATTACCATATCTCTAGAGTCAATAATTTTCTATGAGGAACTACTGAACTCAATCACTTGCTGCCGTTACTCAACAGTTTTCTGTTGAGGTCTATCCCGTAGAGGTAGTCAAATTGGATCAGTGATCAATTTCTAGGTTTCGTCGTAAACCTAATTGGTTACTTCCAATTACGTAAATCAATAGTTCAAACCGCACTCAAAGGTAGGGCATTTCCCATTGATATAGGAACTTTTGTACCAGAAACAATAGTATCTCCAATTATAGCCCCTCTGGGATGTAAAATATATCTCTTCTCACCATCCCCATAGTGTATGAGACAAATGTATGCATTTCGATTAGGGTCGTATTCTATGGTTACGATTCTACCCGATATGTCTTTTTGATTCCGTCTAAAATCGATTTTACGGTATAGGCGCTTATGACCTCCACCTCTATGACTTGCGGTAATGATTCCTCTGTAATTACGACCTTTACCACAACGGTGCCGTCCATGGATCAAATTATTTCGTGGATTGGATTTCACTTGCCTGTCTATGGTTCCCTTGCGTGTGCTAGGGATAGGTGTTTTGTATAAATGTTTCGCCGTATTATTAAGTATTCTCCTTTAGTTTTTTTCTCTATCTAGAAGTGGAATAGAATAACCCGGTTGAAGGGTAATGATCATACGTCTGTAATGCATTGTATGTCCCAGAATAGGTCCTATTCTTCTACCCTTTCCAGGTAGTCGATGGCTATTCACAGCTACTACCTTAACACCAAAGAAGAGTTCGACCCAATGCTTGATTTCTGTCTTAGTGAATCCCGATTCGACATTAAAAGTATATTGATTCTTTCCCAATAAACGAAGACTTTTTTCTGTAAATACTGCGTATTTGATTCCATCCATAAATCGACTTTCCCTCCTATGCTCTGAGTTCCAGTATCGATAAGAATTCGAGTTCTTATTGTTCTTATGTTATGGTATGAATATACCATACCAATTCGTTATGTATGGATGATGGATGAGATTCCATGGATAGAGAGCCAGTTCCAATAGACTTATGGAACGTTCCCGTTCGCGTGCATCCAGCAGGAATTGAACCCGCAAATTTACCAATTATGAGTTGGGCGCTTTAACCATTCAGCCATGGATGCTTAACAGGATCATCGTACATCGTAAATAACCAATTTTCATATAGAAAGACATATCATAGAAAATGAAATCGAAAATATTCGGAGATGAGTTTGAAAACACGTGTCTGGATACTCGTTTTGAAAGAGTGATTGAGAGGGATCTTGAATCCTAATTCTACCCTTTTTGAATGGATCCAATTCTATTGAGTCTGACTCATAGTGATCATTTCTCTTTAGCAAAGAATGACCTTGGTTATCAAAGGATTGAACAACCGGGATCCATTTACTTATGATACCTAGTTGGCATTGATAACAAGGATCTAATGAAT